>CM058229.1:15983602-17183602 GCA_030180135.1 Orychophragmus violaceus | reverse complement strand
AATATACAGATTTTTTATAACAAAATCGTGATGTTATTTTACAATTAAGAATTTAATATTTTTGGTAATCACCAAATGCATGGACCGGCGACAACTTATTTATGTATAGGCTTACCAATACACTACTACTTGATTTTTTTTTTTTTTTGAACTTTCACTATTATGCTTTTCGATTCTTAAGTTTTTTTTTGGGAAAAAATGTTTTCTATTGAAATTCTAGAAAAGATTACAAATTTGAATTATGGAAGTCATAGTTTAGGAGAGATTTAAAAGAGAGAAAATATTAGTACAAACATAGATGAAGAGAATATAAATTTGAGCTTAGTGGGGGGAAATATAGATGATCACAAGTCCGAATTTAAACCACATCCTCCTCGGACTCTTTGACCTTATTTCCCTCGACCACCAACGATTTTCCTAAACATTTCTTGGAATTTTTGGGTTGGTTTGATAAGTCTCCCTCCTCGACTCCATTGTGAAGATGAGTCTTCGTTGTATGGATCAATTAGGTTAACCATCTCTCCCGAGCAATCGTCTTCGTTAAAAGGAGATTGTAGGAGAGAATCACCTTGCTCATTCTCAACAGAAGGCATGTTCAACGATGATGAAGGTAAAGGGTCGTTAGAGTTGAAGGATTTGTCGCCTCTGAAACCAGAAGCTCGTCCTGCAGGGATACTGTACTTTTTCCTGATATTTAACATTAGAGCAGACCGGCTGCAAAGGAGCAGCATATAGATCTAAAAGTTCTAGTATATAAGAATGAGGTAAAGATGCAACATTGGTCTTGAACAGGTGTTTCTGTCACTGCTGATTGGAGCACTGAATCACCATGTGAGGCATCAACGAAAATAATACATGAGTTTTGTTTTGGATCACTGCTTGGTTTTCCAATTTGACAAGTTGTTTCTGTTACAAAAACTACTTCTGTAGGTGCAGAAGGATCATTGCTTGGTTTTCTAATTGGAGAAATTGTTTATGTTACAGAAATTACTTTCGTAGGTGTTCAAAACTAATTTATTAGCAACAATTGAGATGTAACCATTTTCTGTAGCAGGATTGGAGGTTATACTATAAACCCCAAGACATGAGAAGCTTTATGGCCAAGTTTTCCTCAACCACTACAATTTGAAGGCAGCCATGAATACAAAAAATTCACCATGGTGATGGAGCCATGATGAGTCCATTATTTAGCTCTTTCTATCATTTCTATTTGCATGGTTATGTTGTCTTTTGCATTCATTTCTAGTCATTTCACTAAGAGATCATTCATTTAGAGCTAAGTGAGCCTAGAATTAGAGTTTGCATATTTTAGTCTTTTCTTGAGTCTTTTTAGGTAATTTTGGAGCATTGTAGAGTTCTTGGAGTTTCTAAGGAGGTTTGGAAGAGTTTGGAGGCCAAATGAGTGAATGAAAGTGAAACGGTGATGAAGGACCAAACCAATTGGCTTGAACGATTGAGTCGTATGAAGACCTTTCGTTGACATTTAGCTATGGAACTCCAACTAAAACTAATGGTGAATTGAGTTAGATTTCCAATGGAGGTGGTTTGAAGCCATTTTCATCCGTATTGAAAGAGCTATGACCGATTTATTGGAAGCATCTCAACACAGTATGCAACTCAACCACTCGCCAAAGATCTGAAGTTTTGGCCAGAGAAAATACCGAGTGGCATGTACCGACCAGGATATACCGACCGGGGCCAACCGGTATGGGCCGCCCTAAAATTACCAAATTACCATTTTGACCCCTCATTCTATCAATATGTTTTTAAGGGCAAAAATAAACCCCATACTATCTAAGTTTAGTTTTACTTTCTCTTAAGATTTTATTTTAGGATTTTGAGTTTGTAAACATTGGATTTTGAGTTGTAATTCTAAGTATTTCTCTAATTCTCTTAATCGATTCTTCTCATATCTTCTTAATCATGATTCTCAATACTATCCTTTTGGGTTTTGTTGAGAACATGTTGATTAGAGAGTATGAGGCTAGGATCTTTGGGTCTTTTGGATGAGGCTTTATTAGGATGTGATTAGGGTTAATTCTTGATATTTAGGACTTAATGATGCATGATCCTTCTCTAATTTGTTTATCTTTAGGCTAGATTTCCAAGGAATGGCAAATCTAGATCATATGCTTTTTTGATGCCCGGAAGGTGTTCGATGAAATGCTTAATGAACTTTTTAGAGGATTTTCACTCTTAACCTAAGGAATTAGTTGTATAAGATGATTATTGGTATTTAGAACTTGTTTTGTATTGCTTGTTTATATCTTAATCACAAATGAGAATTTGATCTTGATTAGAGATTAGACAAAGGAATTGTTCCAAGGAATTGGATTATTCTAATGATTAGTGTTCTTAGTCTAATGATTAGCTTTGATAAATGGTGTTTGATTGATTTTCTTACATGCTTATCTTGTGATTTTAAAATGAGAATTGGATTGTTACATAATTAGCATAGGATTATAACATTGAAATGAGATTAGCTTGAATTATAGTCAGTAGCCATAATTACCATTTTTTATTGAATGAAGCATTATAGATTGACAACTGATCATACAAATTCCATAGCATTATCCTATGATCCATCTTTCTTCTTATTTTCAGCTATATTTGTGCATTTTCGTCAGTTGACTTTTATTTATTTTTTATTGACTTTTCTTGATTTTTGTTGACTTTTCTTGTTTGCTTTCTTCTCTTATTTTCTTGCTTTCTAAATTGTTTAGGACTCTTAGTATAAACCTATTTTCAAGATTTTGCTTAGACTAAGTAGTATCTTGCATTCCTAGTGTGTTATTCTTTTTGCCTCCTTGGATTGATATCTCAAATGCTATAATGGCATGTGCATTTGGGTAATTGATTATGATAAATTTGGCGTTGTTGCCGGGGATTTGTAGCAATAGCCATTAGGATTTATATTCTACTTGAGACTAAGCTTTTATTTTGTTTTTGTTTGTGTGGTTACTAACTTTGTTTCAAGTGTTCATTCTTTTTGCAAGGTACAATTACAAGAAAGAGAGCATTGCTTCAAATATAGCTTCAATGTTGAGGGTTATACTAGAAGCTCAAGAAAGAGACATGGCTTGAGACCCTACAGGTAATCATGTTGAAATCTCATCCACTTATCAAGGGGATCTCCCAAATGGATACTCTTGTCAAGAGTACCAATATGGATATGGTGATGGATACCAATCTTGGAGCATAGAACATGAGCATGAAGAAATCTAATCTTCCCAAATATCATATGAGGAATAGATTCTCAACATGGAAATATTGGCATTGTAAGGACAAGAGAGGTTCAATGAGAGCATAAGGATGATCAACACTGATTTTGCTCTTTGGCCTCAAGATGCAAGCATGCCAACACATGAAGAGAATGATCAAGTCCAAGATGAATTCTTACAAGAAACTGAAGAGACTATCAAAGAATTTTAATTACTTCTTGGTTTAATTTTTGGTTAAGATCTTGATAAGATATGAAGAAGAAGATGTCTAAGAAACAATCATGAGTCATTCAACCAATATCAACAAAGAAGAATTGGGAAAGTTTGTGAGAACTTTTGAAGATCCTTGTGAAGATGCTTTGGTTGTGGAGTGCAAGGAAATCACAAAGGAGAGCTCAATCCAAAATGAGCCTTTACCCATGAAAGAATTGCATGAGCAACTCAACTCCAAGCAAGAGCTAAATGCAGAAAGGTCTATGGAGACGCTTAAGAGCATCATTGAAGAAACCTCTAAAGAGGGCGAAGAAGAAGAACTACAATGGCACGTCACTTCAACAAGATTCTTGGTATAGTCTCCACCACACCATTGAGCATTCATGATCCAAGGAAGATCCCTTTTGAGGAGATTAGGATAGAGGAATTCAAGGGATGGTTCTACGATGAGTATAATCCCAGTTATCCGAACTCACACCACATTCCTAACCAAAAAGAGTGAATGGATAGTCAAGATTAGTGACTTAAAACAAGTTCACTTGGGAGGAAGTCTCATGTATATCCTTTTTTGGGAGCTTTGGGATCAATGCAAAGAAGAAGGAAAATATTTTTGGGATCGAGAAAATGGACTTCAATGTCAAATCCAAGGATGAAGAAGCCCATGCCATGAGCTAAGTTTAGGGGATACTTATGCAAAATTCACTTCCTCCACCTCCCAATACTCCTCCCACTTCAATCCACCTCCATCTCCAAGTAACTCACTTCCATCTCTCGTTCATATCTTTGTTTAATTCTGCATTTTTCCTCGTCTTTGATCTCATTCTCTTATTTCTATCACACAAGGGACTGTGTGATTTAAGTTTGGGGGAGTACACTAGTTGTTAATAATGGTTTTGTGATCATATCATGCTTTGCAAATTAAGTCTCATGCATTCACTTATTGCATAGAAAAGCCATTAAAAATTGATTTTTTTTTGAAAAAGTTTCACAAAAATAAACCATATAGTTGCATTGGCATGCTTAGGATTGAGTCTAAAAGTCTCTTAGGATTGTATGAATTTGCATTTGCGAGCTAAAGACATGTGTTCCTTGTAAAAAAATATTTTGTGAATTTGGATAATCATGCTAGCATGTGGTTGTTTGATGCATCTTGTGAGCTTGAAGTTAAGGAAGAACCATTCTTGGATCTCATGCATTTATGTTCACTTCTTGATTGAAGCATGTTGTGATTTGAATCCTTCCCTATCTATTATAACTCTTAATCTTGACTTGAAATATGATGTTATGTTGGAAAAAATGTTCCCATGGGTTCCTAAATACACATTTGGACTATATTTACATGAGATTGGAGTGAATTAATGAGTCTATTATTTAGCTCTTTCTATCATTCATATTTGCATGGTTTTGTTGTCTTTTGCATTCATTTCTAGTCATTTCACTAAGAGATCATTCATTTAGAGCTAAGTGAGTCTAGGATTAGAGTTTGCATATTTTAGTCTTTTCTTGAGTCTTTTTAGGTAATTATGGAGTATTGTAGAGTTCTTGGAGTTTCTAAAGAGGTTTGGAAGAGTTTGGAGGTCAAATGAGTGATTGAAAAGTGAAATGGTGATGAATGACCAAACCAATAAGCTTGAGAGATTGAGTCGTATGAAGACCTTCCATTGACATTTAGCTATGGGACTCCAACTAAAAATAATGGTGAATTGAGTTAGATTTCCAATGGAGGTGGTTTGAAGCCATTTTCATTTGTACTGAAAGAGTTATGACCGATTTATTGGACGCATCTCGACACAGTCTGCAGCTCAACCACTCGCCCAAGAGCAAAGTTTCGACCAGAGAAAATACCGAGTGGCATGTACCGATCAGATCCGTCCTGTATGGCCATACCGACCAAGCTATACCGTCCGGGGCACCCGGTATGAGCCGCCCAAAAATTACCAAATTGTCATTTTGACCCCTCCTTCTAAAACATATGCTTTTTAAGGGCAAAAGTTTTACTTTCTCTTAAGATTTTGGTTTAAGATTTTGAGCTTGTAAACATTGGATTTTGAGTTTTAATCTAATATATACATAGAAATGAGAAGTAATTTTGGGCGAAATCTGATGTGTCAACACGAGAGGCTTCCAAAGGAGGATAATGTTGACGTGGAATGGTGACATGACAATGTTAAAAATAACTTAAAGGGTTTGGAGTTGGACTTATTTATGGAAATGCCATCAAGTCGATTTTTATTCATTTAATTAATTCACTTTCTTAAAAAATCACAATATCTTTCTCAATATTTTATTCGTTCGAATTTAAAAAAATATTTTATGGCATATACCAATCTTTCGAGAGAAGTTTCTTAATCCTATATAAGGTGAGCTTGGTGGCCTAGAAACATAATCATTTGCATCTTTTATTTTCACAAGAAGTTTTCTCTCTAATTTTACAAGAAGTTTTAATCAAATGATCAGGAATCATTACTATTACTTCTTATTTTGTAGATGTGTTTATGGTTTTTGGTTTTTCATTTTGTTTTATTCAATTTTTCATTAAAGAAGAAACTCTATTATCTCGAGTTGTGGTAAATTATGTGAGGTAAACTAGCAAACGTTGCGACAGAATAAAAAGGTGTGTGAATTTATACTCAAGATCTAAAAGTCCGATGGAAAGTTGTTGTCAAGACGTTCTTATGTCCCGATTTTCCTAGCAAGTCTATAGTCCGAATGTGTCTTATCTATTACTATAGACATGGATTTGGTGGTAAACGATGAATTTAGTAAATACTCTTTTAAGTACCACTAGATTTTGATCCGCGCTTAGAAAGCGCGGATTTACTTTTCTTTACAAATTTAAATTATATTTATTTTGTTATTAGTAATTAAAATTTTTAATTATGCAATCTAATTTTGTTTATAATTGTTCAACCCGCTCTTATAATAGTTTAAATATTTTGCAATATGATGTAACAACCTGCTAAAAATGCAATCGTAAAAACAAATTCTTACGAAATAAATTAATTTAATATAATTTTAATATTTTATTATAATATAAACATAAATATTTATATTTGAAATAAATAAAAATAAAGAAGATATTAAAATATATTATATTTTAATTTTGAATATAATCATAATTAAAGAATATTATCTTATATATACAAATAGTTGATGTTTAAATTATTTAGTTATATTTATCAATTGATTTAATAGGTTCATGTTTATATTATATATATATATTTAGCTTGTTTGGATACATGTTTAGTAATTGTCTTGTTTGGAAACATGGATAGTAGAGAAATTGTTATATTCTTTAATTACCCTTAATGAATATTAAAAACACTCTTAAATCTCTAATGGCACAAATTGTAAATAACACATGTCCTAAAGGTTAGTTTCTTAAAAACTTTAATTTTTTAATAGTATTGATATAAAGTTTAGTTCTGATAGTCCAAATAATATTCGATAATAGTAATCTATTGACAGATGTATTAATCTATCAGTCCGATAAAGTCTGATATTCTGAATGAAGTCTTTATTATTACTATCAAGCTCGATTTATAAATGATCGATCATTTAAATATTTGAATAGAAATCCAAAACTAGTCCAGTTTATATTATATGTCAAATTTGACTTGAAGGACCATTATTCAAAAGGTGAAACAACAAACGAAACTAACTCCTAAACTAGGGCTGGGCATTTTACCCGAAACCCGAACCCGAATTCGAACCCGACCTAAAAACCCGATCCGATCCTAATCGATTTTTTTTAAAAATATCTGAATGGAGCTTAAGCTAAAGTATTTCGGGTATCGGGTAATACCCGAATCCGAACCAAACCCGAACGGGTACCCGAAGTAACTCAAAGTTTAATCTAGTTTCGGTTATTTCTAATACTTTCGAGCACTTTTTAGTAGTTTGTGTAGTTTATGTTTTTATGTTTTGGAGAATACATATATTTTTGAGTAATTTCTAATACTTTTTGGTAATTTAAGTATATGTATTTATGGGATAATTGGATAATTCAAATATTTTTTTTAATATTTTTGAGTATTTTTTCGAGTTTTCAGAAAATTTATGGTGATTTCGGGTATCCAAACCCGATCCGAATCCGATATGTCCCGAACCGAACCCGACCCGATATTTAGACATACCCGAATGGAGCTTAAGTTAAAGTATTTCGGATATCGGGTAATACCCGAACCCGAACCGAACCCGAATGGGTACCCGAACGCCCAGCCCTATCCTAAATGAAACCGTGTTTTTGCCAGTTAATAGAGACTCGCCCAGGCAGGGACAAGAAATATTGAGAGGAGGCGCCAATTGATCTGCAAAGGCAAACTTCATATCATCATGCTCGAGTAGCACATCTGTGAAATCACAGTCAGGTAGCTCACTTGCTACGACATGAACATTATCCAGCAAAGAGAAATCATCAAACAGATGTTCAGAGTCCTCGTCCATAGAAAACCAATCAAAGTCTATCTCAGCAGCATTTGCGCCAGAAACCGTAGACTTCTCATCTGCTGCTAAGAAGCTCAGATCAGGGATTTGCAGATGGAAAAAGTTGAAATATTCCTTGGTTGAATCACCAGAAGCAGCAACATCTTGGCTCAAAGACATCTTGAGCCAAGGACCAGAAGCAGAAGCAGCAGAACGCAAGCACTGGCTGTTCACTGATGTAACCGATGAGGAAACAGCAGTTCCCGAAGAGGTACATGCATCAAACTCAACCTTTTTGTCAGCATAAGCCTTCCCAGCTTTTTCAGGATTTTAATAAGTACCCAACCATGCCTTAGTTTTAGTGATTGGGTTTGTAATCTCAGTAGCCCGTTTGCCTGATCGCCTCAGCCTAACTCCCACAAGCTTGTTATATTTATATTGCATAGAAGTTTTATGTCTAGAGGTTCTGACACCATCACAACGATACTGAGAACACTCGGAGAGCTGAAAGGGGAGATAAATCTCATGGACAATACGCTTTACCTTTGGAGGCTTAGACTCAAACCATTCGTCGCTAGAGGAATCATTAGTAGCATTAGGGGGTCTTATTGGATTAGGGATTTAAAAGATTTGAAGGGATTTAGATTTAATGGAATTTTAAATGGATTTTAAGAATTTTGATGGTGATTTTAGTAAAATTTTGAGGATTTTGAAGATTTTAGGATATTTAAGATCTTTTATTAAAAATGATATATAATTTTTATTAGTTTTTTAACTTTATTTTCTATTGAAATGAGAAAATGATATTGGAAATTTAAATTTTTGATTCTTTTTTGTTAATAATTTTGATTTTTAATTAATAAAAAACGAAAAAATAATTTAAAAAGAACTTCAAATACCATCATAACAGAGGTAGCCATGTCAATTTGAGTCATTATCCGCGGGTCCCATGGGTTTTTATCCGCCGCGGGGTGGGTGCGGGTCGAATATTTTAAAAAAAAAAATTTGAGGGGCGGGTGCGGGTCAATGTATTTTTTGGCGGGGCGGATGTGGATCAGAATATTTAGAACCGCGGGTTAGCGGATATCAGCAAAAATTATTTTTATTTTTAAAAAATAAATATTTTATTGATAATTTAAGAATTTTATGAGTATATTATGAAAATAAAATTAAAATGAATATTTATTTTCAAAAAAAAATTAAAATAAAAATTATTATTTTACGTTTTTAATATTAAATTTTTATTAATAAATATTATTTTAATTAAATTTATTTATATTTTACAATTTTAATTAATATTTAAATATTTACGGGTTACCCGCAGGTACCCGCAAATTTAATCAGGGCGGATGCGGGTCGACTGGTTTTGCTTTGCGGGTTTGGCGGGGTGGGTTGATGCGAATCAAAAATTAGTTTAACCCGCCTCGGGGCGGGTCGCGGGTCGCGGGTTTGACCCGCTTGACAAGGCTAATAAGAGGTGGTATTTGTATTCATTAATTTTTCACTATAAATTATCTCTCAAATCCCTCAAAATCTTATTTGATAGATTTTTTTTTTGGCAACACTGATATGTTTGACTCACCTCGAATAGTTGTTAAATACTTATATGTTTGACTCACCTCGAATTTTCTCTCAAACTATTACTATCAGAGTTGATAACAAAAAAACTAACTCTTATTAGAGTATCCTCTCTCTATCTCTCCCTTCTCTCTAAACCTAAGAAAAGCGATTTCCGATTCTCGCCGACGGTCGGATTATTTTTGACGGTTTGTTTTTTGTTTTGTCTGTTTATAGGTCCTTCAAATAATTTCGACCATTTGTCGGATTTAGTCTTCCGGTTTAATACCGGATTTTGTTTTCCCGGCTTGTTCCAGAGCTTTTGCGATCCCATCCATGCTTTCTTCCTGTCAACCAATCGATCTTCTTCAGTTTCGTTGCGGCTCTGATTTATCGACTGGATTCAATTATTCGTTAGCCCAACCCATGCTCGAGATCGCGGCGTGCATCGGAAAATAGGCGGATCTCAGGTTGTGTCCGACCGGCGGCGAATCTCCACGGATTTCTGGAGTTCCGGCGATCCTTGTAAGATGTGTTCTTTTTATGCGATTTGTTTGGCAGTAATATCTTTGAGACGTAGATCGGCGGAAGACCAAGCTCGTTATAGGGTTCATGCTCTGACGTCAGCGAGATGGCGAACCTTTTCGGCATCGGAGGTACATGACGGACGATTTGTGGTAGGGACGCGTGTCATTTCTCCCCGCCACGTGGCTGCATCTCTGACTCACTCGACTAGTCTAGGGATCGGCCCATTTAAGGCACGTTTGTATTTTCTAATCATGTAGCTTGTAATTGGACTTTTGTAATGTTGGCCCAATTCGGGTTTTTAATGAAATTATGCAAGTTGGGAAAAGAGTAAATAACTCTTATTATCATAATCTCATGATATATCCATTCTAACAAAAAGTAACAATTTTGTTAGAAAATACATGTATCATTTTATATAAACTAACAATGTCACATAGTTAAAAAAAAAAATATTATCTCTGTAAACGGTAAACATAACATAAAATAGATAAAATAATAGAGAATAAAATAAGATGAACGAGATATGAAGAAAAATGAAATAAATTTATCTCATTCATTTTTCATCAAAATTGTAGTGTTTTTTTTTTTGAATTTTGTTTGTTTTTATGTGGAATTAATGGAAATTTCATGACATTCCATTCTATTCTATATAAATGATAAAATTTCTTTGGAATTCATATGAATAAATCATTCCACATGATTTATTTCATGAAATGACAATCCAATTACATCCCTAGTTTTTTTAGCTTATTTTTATATTAAATGAGAAGTGATTTTGAGTTCTTATTCACTCTCAAAATAGTTGATTACTAGATTTTTAATAAAATTAGGTTTTTACTATGTTAATTTTACTTTAAAATTAATTTTTTTAATAATATATTAATTTAAATAATTATTTTTTATTATATCAGTAGATATGCATAATCTTGGTAATAATTAAAAAAATAACAGATAATTTCTATAATATATTTCTATTTTTATTTTAAAATTTTAATTTATTATATTGATTTAAATAATCATTTTATTATATTTAGTAGATATACATCATTTAAACAATATTTTTAGAAAATAAATATCAAATAATTTCTATAATATATTTGTTATTTGATTTTAATATATTACTAAATATGTTTGGTGTAGATAAAACAATTTCATATGTGAATTTTATAACTATTATTAATATTAAATTTGAAAAATATAAAATAATTTTTAATATATAGTTTAGATGAAAATTTAATATTAATATTAAAAAATTTGTGCACTTACATGATATAGATGGGTTATACTAATAACTTATTTTTTTGATCAACATACTAATAACGTATTTATAATATTCATTTTAACTGCAATGCCATTCTTTCTAAGGAGTACATAAGTTTAAATAAAAGGATAAAGATTATTTTTTACATACCTTTGTCTAAGCCTGAATTTGTCTCTCATTATCTCACTAAAAACTTTTTCACTTTTGTTTATAAATTTTGTGATGTTTTATTCACCTCCAATTTTTTGAGATTTTCAAGAAAATACATATTTTCTCTTTTTATTATGTAAATATTTAATATATTTGTAATATTTATTTTGAATATCAATATTAGGCAAAATAAGCAACAAATACTCGCAGAGACAGAATTACAAAATAAACTTTAAAACTTTAGAAAAGAAAATTAAAGGCTTTAAACCGAATAATTGTTATTAGTTAAAGAAAAATAGAAAAAAAGAAAAAAAAATGTAAAAAATCTTCAAAATAAGCAGATTTTAGAAAGAGATAAATTAGTCGCAGTAAGCAAATAGTAGAAAAGACATGGTTTTATTTATTAAATTAATGAATCATGGAGATGCAAAGAGGTTGTGAAAAAGAAAAAAAAAATCCTTCACATACCTTTGTCTGAGCCTGGATTTGTCTCTCCTTTTTCACTAAAAGCTTTTTATCTCTGTATTTTTTTTTGTCAATTTTCATTTATGTATATATTGTTTTATCCACCTCCAATTTTCTTGGATTTTTCAAGAAAATACATATATTATTTTCTATTTTATAATATTAGTATATGGACAAATATTGTTAAAATATATTATCTTATAGGCTATATTTTTTTCCTAGTAAAGTTGGTTACAAGGTATTTTTAAAATATTTAATCAATTTTGTTCAATGTCATATGTTGTTTTAAATATAAAACAATCTTAACAGATAAATAAGGTTGACAAAATATTTAACAAAAACTCACATATCGACTTGGGTCTTAGTCTACATCAACATGGTCCCATACATCTCTCTTCTCTCTCTCTCTAAACACCTTTTCTCTCGCGTACAGACACTACAAATTTCTATTGACTGCCTCTATGGTGTCCGGTGTCTCCTGTCAGTGTCGGAGAAGGCTTTTTCTCTTCTTGTTTCTTCTTTGCCCAGACCACGCGCTTCATCCTTGGTTTCTCTCGATTCACGGTTTTGGTGGCATGTTTCTCGGCGGTTCCATGTTTTCAGCGCTCCGCCATCTCGGATATCTGGGGAGAAGATCTGGTGACGGTGGTCCCCTTTGCGTTTGTTTTCCGTTGGATTGTCTGATTAGACTCCTTGGTTTAGGTGGTGGCTTGAATCTCTTCCCGGTGTCAGATCTAGGTTTTTTTCGGCTTGATTGGTCGGGTGATGGTGTGGTTGCGAGTTCGGATGCATGTTCGTTGTGCTTCTCTCCTTCTTTCTCTCGCCCGCTAGAAGACTGCCGCGGTAAAGGCCGGAGGTTTTGCGGCGGTGGTTGTAGACGACAATAGTTGGGGCGGCTTTGGAGATTGTATTTTTCTCATTTAGGCATCGCATGGTGGACCGACAATAGTGAACGGCGGACCGACAATAGTGAGCGGCGGCGGCATCCTCTGTTTAGCCCTCTTTTAGGCATGGCTTCTTTTGTTTTGGATCTTATCCTACCTCACCTCCCGCTCTTCCGATCTCTCCTCCATCATGGCGTTCCAGGCGGCTTCTTGTGGTTTTTGTCTTTTCCAGTGACGGCGATTTCCGGTGATGGCGCGTTTTCCAATTGGGTTCTACTTCTTTTGGCGCCGAATCTATTTATGCGTTTTACTAGGGTTTTCGTTTCTCAATTTGAGTCATGATTTTGGATTAGACTTTGTCGGATCTATTTTTAAGTTTTGGGTTTTATAACTTTTGCTTCTGTTTTGTTTTGTTTTTTTCTGTTTTGCTTTTAATTTCTATTTTGTCCTTATGTGTTTTTTTGTCAACTTAGCTTTTATTAGTCCAAAATGGGCAAATAAGCAACAAGGGTAATACGAACATTCAGCCCAAAACAGAGAGAAAATAAAAGGCTCAAACACTCGGCCCAAATGGAAGAGATAAGGACGAGATGAGCCACATGTCCACTGAAGAACGACGCCGGCATGCAACCTCTGCTCCGATGATTTCCCGAAAACCACCAGGAAGACACGACGACGCCACCACTCTGCTTCTCAGGTACCCAAGCTACCGATTCGTCATTCTGTTGAAGAAACCGCCGGAGAAGAGCCGCGTGAAGGAAGAAAACAACTTCAAGCATCGAACCGGAAGCACCACGCCAAGGAAGCTCCACCGCCGGTCAAATACATAGCGATTTGACCATTAAAATGCCAAAGCCATAAGCGAGATATACATGTGGAGATATTACTCCGAGATCATGAGACCACCGAGCAAGACATCGAAGAAAACCGGACTTCACGACGGTAAAAACCGCAGGGAATGGAGATCGAGAAGCTCTGATATTAATCGGAAAACCTTATGTATTAAAATTAATATGAAATTTTTTAATACAAAAAAGTTTGAAAAAGTATATTTGTTTACACTATTAGATAAGAGTTTCTATTAGAGGATTTTTATTCTTTAAATATATCTTGGCATTTTCTCTTATGAAGATCTACATCAAAATCAATCTATGTAGATTTGATTACACAAATTAGTTTTCAGTTTTAAATAAGAGAATCTAATAATGTAAATATTGACAAAAAAAAATTCATCTTAATTGGTGTAAAATTAGAAAACAACAAATTCATCATAGTTCTTTTCCTATCTTTTTTTTTTGTGCAAAATTTTTTTCCTATCTTAATTGGTGTAAAATTAGAAAACAACCGATTCATCATAGTTCGTTTCCTAATTTGTGGTCATCAATAGACTCTATGAGATTTTCCAATAGATCCGATAATTATTTCGTGATACAAAAATATACATACTAAGAAGAAATTATCAGCATAATTATAATACTTTGATGTTCTCACTAGTAAAATTTTGATAAGAGTACCTATCCTAATGTGCAATCTACACTATTTGGACCGAACGGAATTATCGAGTTCATAGGAGTACCTATCGCTCAATCGACTCTCTTCTCCGCCAGTTGGATATGATGATGCATAATCGAATTTCAAGTTTCAGGGAATCCAATCCAATGGCGTCCTCTGAAATGATGTGAATTTGGTTCTCTACTTCTTCCTCTTGATCGCTGATTACTCAGAACATAGTACCATGCACCAAACTCTAATCTTCATAATCAAGTTCTCTACTATTACCTACCAGATTTGAATCTCAAAGATTTCGGAATCTCACCTTCTTTGGAAGCTCAAACAATGGCAATCTCTTCTCGTCATGTTTGTATATTGTTTTCCCTCTCGGATTTCTGGACTATCAATCCGCCATGGGTAGTATCGATGGATGGCTATCTCTTAATTGGCCTCAGCAATTTCTAAGCATCAGGATCCTCGTTCTGCACTTCTGCTATATTCTGTTTACGTTAAGTTTTCTGGGCTTCCAACCTAAAACCAATTGGTAATGAGTAGATTGGCTCTAACCCTTTATATATTAGTGTTGGTCCCTTCATACTTCCGATGTGGGATCCTAACAGTTTACGTTGATCATTTCTTCTCGGATCGGATCACTTCGTCGTCCTCTATCTCTACGATCATGTGGTCGTTATTTACTAAGGAATTCTATTTGGTTCAATTGTTATTTTTTGTAATTTGGGCATTTTGATTTGGGCCGTAATTTATTGGACACTTGTCCAAACAAACTGATTTGGCTCCTAGTTGGCTAGGCCTTCCTTTTTCAGTTCATTTTAATTGTAAAACAGTTCTCAAAAAAAAAAAATTTTTGATAAGAGCAGTATATAATCAGTGTATGAACAACCATGCTTTAAAATCATGCATCATCTATCATGGCCCACCAAGAATCCGAATCGTCTCATGCCATCCACTTCTTCTAAAGTGTCAAATTGGATCGGCCCGTCCCAAAACAAAAGTTATCTTTCTTTCTTTTTTTTGGCGTCAAACAAAACAACAGTTATCTAGTGTAGAATAATTCATCATACGGCTCTTTGAATGTGTTGTTGGAACTTCAAAAATTAATTTATTAAAAAGATACAATTAATAAACAAATTAACATTTTTAGAAAATTTGTTTTGAATCCAGAATCTTTTTCTTTAAAACGCTATTATACTAAAAACTAAATAAATAAAATAATAAAAATAACATACGCAAATTTAAAGTTATAATAATAATATATTTTATCGCAATAAAAAATAATCTATACTCATGTTTAAAATGTAAAAAAAATGATAAATTATAATATATAATGTTGAATGTGAAGTAGAAAGTGACACTACAATACATTCAAATGCATTTACATGTAAAGAATTTTTTTTTTTTTTTTGTCGACTATCTTTTATTAAACATAGAAAGTTACAATGTTCAAAGCATAATTTTACATCCAAGTTACAATATAGTTTTGCATCTTAATTCTAGCATTTTTGGCTAACTTGTCCGCTTCAGTGTTTATCTTTCTAGGGATGAGCTTGAACTTATAAGGATCCTTCTTCAAAGAACCAATATCATCCAAATGATTTTGAATGATATGGTCTTTAACGTGACATGCTCTGTTATTCCTTGAGTAATGCTCCATCTTGCCAAACAGCTTAGAGGAATCTCCACAAAAAGTTATGCTGTTGTAATTCAAACGTTTCATTTGCAACATAGCTTCCTTTAGAGCAATTGCTTCAGCCTCTAAAACTGTTTCAGTAGCTTCTATCGATGCTGACCCTTGAATGATCTGCTGGCCTTTTGAATCATAGAGGATCCATGCTATTCCGGCTCTGCTTTGATCATCTATCCAAGATGCATCTGAGCAACAATAATAATCAGAGCTATTATCGAAAATATCTATGAATTTGCTAGGAAGTTTTCTATTACTGGGATTTGAGATGCAGATTTCACTTTTAGAGTTAGTTGAAGCTTCATTCCAGAGTTGGAAATCCATATAAGCTTGATTCAAAATATCAAGGATTGCCCATCTCTTAGCTTTAAAGATTATATCATTCCTAGCTTTCCATATTCTCCACCCTAGAAAAGCAAATATATGCTCCCTATTCTTCTCCTTACCTCTTTTGTCAATATCTAAGAGATATCTTAGGTAGTCTAAGACAGTTTGATATTGAGAGAGCTGACCTTGTTGCAGCAATGAGGAGAGTTCCCAAACTTCTTTTGTTACTCGGCACTCAAACAGCATATGGATGACTGTTTCTTTAGCCTCACCACAGAAGTTGCATTCTGGTGGAACTTTAATCCTTCTCTGTAAGAAAGCATCAGCAACCGGTATTGCATTATGTACCACCTTCCACCAAAAATGCTTGATTCGAGGAGGGATTGATAAATTCCAGATAGCTTTACTGATTTTATTAATTTCATTTACCTCCACTGTGTTATCTTCTGCTGGCTTTGTTAACTGGTGGTATCCTGATTTAACAGAGTATTCTCCATCCCATGTATATATCCATGAGGGGGAGTCCTCAACATTAGATAATCGAGGCCTGATTCTGTTGATCAAGGGAATATCCTGTGGTTGGATAAGACTGCATAACTTGGTGTGGGACCAATTTGAAGAGCCTTCTCTGAATAGTCCTGAAACAGTAAGATCTTTAAACTCCTCATTCAAAAGATAAGCAGGTCTAGGTGGGTTATCAAGCCACTGGTCTTTCCCAATTCTAATGAGACTACCATTTCCAACCCTCCACTTTAAACCCTGCTTAATAAGACTTATACCCTGGTGAATGCTTCTCCAGGCATGACTAGGACGTCTTCCTATACTAGCATCAAGAAAAGAGGACTTACTGAAGTATTTGGCTCTCAATACACGAGCTAGGAGTGATTCAGGATTCTTCAAAATCCTCCATGATTGTTTAGCCACCATAGCCAGGTTAAACTTACTTAGGTCTTTAAACCCCATCCCACCGTATTGCTTTAATTGAGTTAACTTCTTCCAGGATATCCAAGGAATCTTATTCTTTTGCTTCTCTGCAGACCACCAGAATCTTCTGATATACCCTGTGATTTGATTTATTAGTCTCTTTGGAAGAATAAAGCATGACATACAATAAGTAGGAAGTGCAGTTGCAACTGATTTAATTAACACTTCCTTTCCAGTATAGGTTTATGTAAATGTGATTGCTTAATTATTCACAAACGTGTGTACAACTCTTATATAGAAGAGCGAGAGAGCATATCTACAAGATCATACAGGTGGGATATTCCTATATCCTATATCGTGTACATAACAGTATATCTTAACAATAAACTGTTGAGATAAGGTCTTATCCTCTATACGCCCCCGCAAGATGATCGACCGGTAGAGAGACCAATCTTGTCATTAAGAAGTGTGAGGCGCGGTCTTGGCAAAGGTTTAGTGAGGGCGTCAGCTAGCTGATCCTTCGATGCAACATGAGTAACACGCAGGAACCCAGACTGTACCAGCTGCCGAATGAAGTGAAAATCAAGTGCCACATGCTTCATACGACTGTGAAAAACAGGGTTGGCACAAAGATAAGTTGCTCCCACGTTGTCACAATAAATGACTGGTTGTGAAGAAGATGTGATGCCCAACTCACGCATCAAGTAAGAGACCCATTGTAGTTCTGCTCCTGTGTCTGCCACTGATTTATACTCAGCTTCAGTTGAGGATCTTGCAACAGTTTTCTGCTTTTTGGATGACCAAACAATTGGGTGAGAACCAAGATAGACAATGTAGGCACTAGTGGAAGTGTAGTCATCTCTGTTGCCTGCCCAATCTGCATCAGAGAAAGCATGGAGAGCCAGGGAATTGTTTGTACGTAGAAGAATGCCCTGATTTCGAGTTCCAGACAGATAACGCAAAACTCGCTTTGCAGCCTGCCAGTGTTCATCAGTAGGACAGTGCATGAACTGAGAAAGCTTATTGACTGCAAAGGCTATGTCCGGTCTAGTGAAGTGAAGGTATTGTAGACTTCCGACAACCATCCGATAAGTACTGCCATCTTCTAATTGCGTTCCAGATTTCAGATGAAGAGCTGAATTTGAAGCCATAGGCGTTGCAACAGTGTTTGCTTCCAGCAGATTAGTTTTAGCAAGCAAGTCCGTGATGTACTTGTGTTGCGTTAGTAGAAGCCCTGTCTGCGATCGATGAGCTTCGATGCCCAGAAAATAGCTCAACTCGCCCATGTCTTTCAAGGAGAATCGTTTACCCAGCAACACTATGAAGCTTTCAACCAGAGAAGAATTATTCCCTGTTATTACTATATCATCCACATAAATCATCATGAAAATCCTTGTGCCATTGCGATTTAAAATGAACAGCGAGGCATCCGCTTCTGAATTCAGAAAACCAGAGGCAAGAAGAAACGTACGCAGCTCAAGGTACCACGCACGCGGAGCCTGTTTTAGCCCATAAAGCGCCTTTCGGAGCTTGCAAACATAGGTAGGGCGATCTCGATCAACAAAACCAGTGGGTTGCGCAATGTAGACATCCTCATTTAATTCTCCCTGAAGAAAAGCATTGTTGATGTCTAGTTGACGGATAGACCAGCCACGATTGACAGCCTGACCAAGAACAAGTCTGACTGTTGCTGCTTTAATAACCGGGCTAAATGTTTCCTCATAGTCTATCCCTTGTCTCTGGTTAAAACCCTTCGCAACAAGTCTGGATTTGAACTTGTGTATTGTTCCATCAGGTAGCCTTTTTATGCGAAAAATCCATTTTGTACCAACCAAGTTGTATGAAGGATTAGGAGGAATTAGATCCCAAGTACGATGTTGCACCTGAGCATCGAATTCCTCTCCCATCGAATCTCGCCAACGCTTGTCTTTGATGGCTTGAGCGACAGAGGTGGGTTCTGTTTCCAGATCAGATGTTATAGCAAGCATAGCGTATTTCTTGTTAGGCTTGACTATATGATTTTGCAGACGTGTTACCACCGTTCGTTGGGGACAAGGTTTTGACGATTTTGGCTTAACCACAGGAGCAGAGACTGCTGGAGTTGGTACTGCACTTTCTTGAATCAGATCAGTATGTATGGCATGTGTAGCTGTCGCAGATGTAGTAGCGTGTGGTACAGCAACAGAGACTGGTTGAGTTGGAGCTGAACATTGGTGAGTCAGCTCAGTATTTGTTGCAGGTGCAGCGGCAGCAGTACGTGACACATCAACATGAGGATCCGGTGGTGAAGAATCTGAACTTAGTGGCGGTATTGATGAACCTGAAACTTGTAAAGATGATTGTGAATGACCGATGTCCTGCAAAATGGAAGAAAACCAAACACAGTCTGAGGAAGAAGAAGTGTTAGCAGGAGCAGGAAGATGGCTGAAAGGAAAAGAAGACTCGAAGAACTGGACATGGCGAGAGATAAAGACACGTTTGGTGGATGGATGAAGACACAGATATGCACTCTGTGTTTGAGAATAGCCAAGAAAAACACAAGGAGCTGAACGAGGATCAAGTTTGTGGGATGTGTATGGTCGAAGCCACGGGTAACATAAACAACCGAAAACCCGTAGCTTGGAATAGTTCGGAGAGGTGTGGAAGAGACATTCGAAGGGAGTGGAATGTGCTAAGGTGGAAGTGGGAAGCCTGTTTATAAGATAAGCAGCAGTAGTTAGAGCATAACTCCAATAAGCAATGGGAATAGAAGCATGAGAAAGTAAAGCCAAACCAGTTTCAACCAAATGGCGATGGCGACGTTCAGAAAAGCCATTGTGCTCAGGTGTGTGAGGAGGAGAAGTGAGGTGAGTAATTCCATTTTCAGCCAAGTATTTTGCCATTGCAATGTACTCTCCTCCATTGTCAGAATATAAGGTGATTATGTGCTCGTTGAGCTTCTTTTCGACAAGGTTTCTGAACTTTTTGAAAACTTCAAAGACATCAGATTTCTTACGCAAAGGGTAAAGCCATAAGTAGTGTGTGAAGTGATCAACAAAGATGACATAGTACTTAAACCCATCAATAGAGTAGACTGGAGAAGTCCACACATCGGAATATATTATTTCAAGTGGTTTGGTTGAGGTGAGTGATGAGATTGAGAATGGAATTTTGTGACTTTTACTAACTGAGCAAGCATTGCAAGGAATCAAAGAAGTTTTATTTGAAACAGGCAGAGAATTCTGTGAAACAAGCAGTTTTAAAGTAGAAAGGGACGGATGTCCAAAACGCGAGTGCCAAACAGATAAAGGACTCGTTATTGAAGAGTGAAAAACAGAAAAACTAGAACTAGCAGAGACCGGCCATTCATAACCACCATTACTCGAGTTTCCGGAGATCAACGGCGCCCCCGAGTTGAGATCCTTCACCTGAAAACATTGAGGAAAGAATTCCACAGAAACTTGATTGTCAGAACAGAGTTTGTTAACTGAAATCAGATTGCGTTTAATATCTGGTACGCGTAAAACATTAGTAAGTGATAAATCACGGGTAGCATGAGGAAGAGAGAGAGAACCAGTGTGAGTTATGTCAAGTCCTTTCCCATTTCCAACCATAACCTCTTCAGCGCCTGTGTACGGAGAATGGAGTGAGAGATTGGCCAAATCAGAAGTAAGGTGATGCGATGCACCACTGTCCAGTAGCCAAGAGGCCGGATCCGGTGGCTGTACAGACGCGTTGTACGCCCGAGGGGACCAGGTTGAAGTACCACGTTGCTGTTGTGGAGAGTGCTGAGCTGAGGCAGAGTGTTGCACAAGGCGAAACATTGAGCAATATTTGGCGCTATGCCCTTGAGTTCCACAGGCCTGACACTTGCCCAGATAAGGACGATGTTGACGTTGTCCATTACCCGGATTGTACGACTGAACTTGTTGTTGTTGCGGTCGCGAGTGATGGGAGTTTCCTTGAGAGCGCCAGTTTTTGTTCTTGTTTTGAGCAAGATTGGCTGTGACAGGAAACGATGAAGGCTGTGACTGAGCACTTGAGAGAGCATTCTCTCGGTTGAGTAATTTCTCATGAAGTTCGGTGAATGAAATAGGCGTATCACGACCATGGACCGATTCTGCCACAGCCTTGTACTCCTCACCGAGGCCATCGAGAATGATGTCCGTCAGGTCTTCCGGATCCATTGGGTTTCCAAGGAGAGCTAGCGCGTCAGCCTTGGTCTTGATGAGTTGCATGTATTCATCAACGCTTTTGGTTCCTTTAACACACAGTTTGAGCTGCTGTTTGAGCTGTTTGATGTGTCCCCTCGTTGGCTTTGCATATGTGGAGGAGAGAGTGGTCCAGGCTTCAAGCGTGGTGTTGGAGCTTGCGATTAGCGGCTGAATGGATGTTTCAATGGTGCCGATCAAAGCACTGAACAACAAGCAGTCCTGTCTTTGCCAAGCAACAAATTCAGGATTGGGAGTTTCACTGCCATCAACAGTGACGGTGGACGTCGGAATGATGTGTTTGTCGTCAATGAATTTGACAAGATCATAGCCTCGGAGGAGTCTCGTGATTTGAATACTCCAGGTGAGGTAATTGACAGCGGAGAGCTTGGTTACATTGATCATATTGATCGATGAAATTGGGTGTTTGGGGTCGGATGGATTGATGATGTGAGAGGGAGAGTGAGTAGCGGAAGAAGAAGAGGAATCCATCGAAAACAGGAAAATTTTTGGATCTAGTAGGTTTAACAGAGAAGCTCTGATACCATATAGGTTTATGTAAATGTGATTGCTTAATTATTCACAAACGTGTGTACAACTCTTATATAGAAGAGCGAGAGAGCATATCTACAAGATCATACAGGTGGGATATTCCTATATCCTATATCGTGTACATAACAGTATATCTTAACAATAAACTGTTGAGATAAGGTCTTATCCTCTATATCCAGCAGGAGATAATAATCTAGAGTACCAATTTTCAAGTCTTCTTTGTACCCTTTGCGCTAGAAACGAGAATATATCATTCTTATTTCTTCCTATAGCTTCTGGCAATCCCAAATACCTACCAAACCCTCCTACTTTTTCTATACCAGAACATTCTACTATCTTCTTCTTAACATCTTCTGGTGTACTCTTACCAAAAAGAATTGCTGACTTCTGAAAATTAACATATTGTCCAGATGCTTCAGCATATTCCTTGAGGATTTCCAGCAGCTTATTACATTCTGTCTCAGTGGCTTTACAAAACAAAAGGGAATCATCAGCAAAAAACATGTGAGAGATTGAAGGACCGTTTCTGCTAGCCTTAATTCCATGGATCCTCTTATATCTCATCGCATCTTTCAAGGCAGCAGAAAGTCCTTCTGTACAAATTAAGTATAAATAGGGTGAAATGGGATCACCTTGGCGGAGCCCTCTAGTTGGATATATTTTCCGAGAAGGAGATCCATTGATTAGTACTGAGTATGTGACAGAAGTCACACATTTCATCACCCACTTGCACCATTTATCTGCAAAACCAAGTTTCCTTAGAATTGAATCGAGGTAAGCCCATTCTACTTTATCAAACGCCTTTGCTATATCAAGCTTGAGAGCCATATAGGGAGTAGATATCTTCTTAGTGGTTAGAGAATGAATGAGCTCATGAGTTACAATCACATTATCTGTGATAAGCCTTCCCGGAATAAAAGCAGATTGTGTATCTGATATAATCCCATTTAGCCAAGGTTTGAGCCTCTCAGCCAAGATTTTAGATATTAGCTTGTATGCTATATTACTTAGACTGATAGGCCTAAATTCTTTCATATTCGTAGGGGATTCAATATTAGGGACTAAACATATGTGAGTATGATTTATTTCCGGGTCTAAATAGCAAGTATCAAAAAAGAGTTTAATGTAATTGATCACACCTTCCTTTATGACATTCCAATGGAATTTATAGAAGCCTGCATTAAAGCCATCCGGTCCTGGGGACTTGTCAATGTTCATTTGTGTCAAAGCATGGTATATCTCCTCTTCAGTCACTGGACTTATAAGCTTACGATTAACTTCATCAGTTACACACGACTGGACATGTTGAAGAATAGCTTCCATGTTTGTGCTGCAAGTAGAAGAGTATAAGTCAGTAAAGTACTTCATTATAATCTCTTGAATTTCCTTTTCCGAAGTCTTTATACAGCCATCATCATTTTGAATGGAAGTAATGCGGTTATGACTTCTTCTTTGCTTAGTTTTTGCATGAAAATACTTAGTGTTCTTATCTCCAGCTTGGAGCTGTAGCATCCTACTCTTAGTTCTCCAGTATTCTTCTTCATTACGGTATTCAACTTGCAGACAACTTTTAATTGAAGAAACATAAGAGTAATCTATAGGATAAGAATCATACGCTTTTTGGAGGGCTTCCTGCAGTTCCCTTATCTTTTTAGAAGAGTTGTAGGTAGTAGCTGATTTCCATCTCGATAAACCATGCCTACATCTCTTCAAAGCTTCATTAAATTTCTGAGGTGGAAGCTGGTTGCATCTATCTCTCCATGTTGCAGCAACAGTTGAATGCACGTCCTTATTGTTTCTCCACCTATTATCATATCTAAAGAGCTTGAATCCCTTCCATTTTCCATCATCAGTAACCACTAGAAGGGGGCGGTGATCTGACCCCTGCCAATTCAGTAGCTCAGCCCAAGCTTTTGGAAACAGTTCATGCCAGTCTGTTGTTGCTACTGCTCTGTCCAGCCTTGTTTTAATAGTTCCATTTGATCTATTACCTATCCAAGAATAAAATCCTCCATAAGTTTTGATTTCATGCAGACCAGCAATACTCAACATACGTCTAAAGCCAGAGAAATGCCATTCAGGATACTCATTACCACCAAGCTTCTCTGAGTTATCCTTTATTTCATTGAAATCCCCTAAGACCATCCTTGGTTTTCCTTGAAATAGGCCAGCCAAAGACATATTAGCCATACGATGCCAGAGTTGTTGACGTGGTTTCCTCCGAGGATGTCCATAGACATACGTCAGGTAAAAGGATGAAGATCCTTCCGTTATACACAGATCAGAATAGTGAAGTGTTGGTCTGTTGAGAAAATTACACTTCACATGCTCCCGCCAAAAGATAGCTAATCCTCCACTTAGCCCATCAGGAGAGAGTAAAAATTGATAGGGAAATTGGAGATCTATGCCGAGTTGCTGAACATAACTATCCTCACTGTATCTGAAATTTCTTATAATTATATTCATCGAAAATTTATTAACAAATTTGATGTAATAAATAAAATTAGAGATGAAAATTAATAATAATTTAGTTTTAAATAAAACAAACAAAATGTTTAATATAATAGCTTAGTTATATATAAAAAAATTATGATAGATTTTTTTTTTTACAATTTAACCGTTATTAGAAACAAGTTTGGTTACTGCCACTCTTTTATCAAAATTATTTTAATTTTATTTTGCTGTTGTATTACAACTGTATTTTTATGTTATAACTTTTTATAAATTATAATATCAATATATTTGATTTGTTAGAAAAAAAAAGTTTGACATAATATTTAAAAAATTACAATGACACTGGTGAAGGCATACATAACTATTTGGATACGTACATTTAAAGCTGTTTCATTTGTTAGTTTAAATTAAATATATTTTTACTATGTGAAATTAAAATATGAAGCATGTAAATGTGTTTTTTATGGTCTTGATTGGTAAACTATAGAATATAGCGGAATTATTTTCTATAATATTTTTGTCAATTATAAAAAAAAATGTGAATACATAAAGTATGTGTTTTCGTTTAAAAATATATATAAAAAATTATTAAGCGAAAAGTGAAATTTATGTAGATTAATTATGTAATTTTTATGTTTTACCGTTTTGCAAAATTTATTAAGTCACAAAATCTTATTTCACAATTTTTATTCAGCATATTTTAAATTATTTTTGTAACTTAATTTTTTTTTAAATATTCCGCAATTTATCAAGTGTTATCAATCGAAGTCAATATGATTAAGTATAGACATTTTAACTGGAACGAATTACCCGAACCTGAATTGAACCGAAATAAACTGGTTCAGATCAGTTCTGGTTACATAGTATTTATCTGACGGGTAATTTATTTTGGAATGGTGGGTATCAAGGAATATCAGAACCAAACTGATATCCGATCGTATATCCGAATGACCCGATAAATACTAAGTACATAAATTATTTGTGGGTATTATAAGTATAATTTCAGTATTATGGGTATTTTAAAAAATTTTACTTTTGGTTTTTGGATATATTTATGATATTTCGGATAATTTTTATTTTCTTTTTTGTTTTCAGTTATTTTTGCGGGATTTTTAATATTTTTCAGATCTAATTCACGATTTTACAAAATTTGGATATTATGAATAAAATTACATACAACTCGTATGATATCGTTTTATTTCGGATATAAATTGCATTATACTCGAACCGATCTAGAATCGGTAGGATCTGAAACGAAACCGAATTGAAATACTATTGATATAAAACTCTCAAACACGAAGGAACCGAAACCAATATGGTTCCTATCCGGAGCTGATCCAAATATCTGAACGTCTATGCCTATAAATATGATGATGGTAAAAAGCATGATGCATGCAATACAAGTTCAAAATGAAATTAGATGCATTTAATTATTTTATCTTTTATATATTTGAAATAAATAAGCGAAAGTTCAAAATGACTCTCTTTTTGGGGCTTAGGACTCTCTTTTTTCTAAAGGAGGCTTTGGTTTTCTTTGAGAAAGAGCTTTTTGTTATCACAAACACGTTTTTTTATCTTGATTCTCAAAATCGAAGGTGCTTTTCTGTTTCTTATTAGGACTATTCAAAAGAGGATCTAGGGTTCTTCCCTTGTTCTTCAATCTTTTCTTATTCCATTCTCAACACTTCTCGCTACGGTTCATACCGGCGATAGGAGCTCACAAATCTTAATCATGTCTTCAGCAATGGATAAAGCTATGTTGGCTATGTCACTGGAAGAAGAAGAAGAAGACATACCCTTCGAGATGCCAAGCTCGGATGATTACTGTTCAATGGAGAGAAATGTCAACAGTATTATAGGAAGATTACTTAACCCCGAGCATCAATCTATGTCTGACCTCCTCCTCGACATGCCCCGGAAATGGCAAAAATACGAACGAGTTCGAGGTATTGCTTTAACTCGGGAGCGATTCCAGTTCATCTTCAGACATGAGCACGACCTCTTGGAAGTTCTGGGTAAAGGCTTCCAAACTGATGATGAATGGGGTCTTGCTTTGGAGAGATGGGCTGAATACCCACCGCCGGATTTCCTCAACACAGTCTCGATTTGGGTGCAAATCCGATACATACCTGTCAACTACTACACCGAGAAAGCGATTTCATCCTTAGCTGACCTGGTTGGTAAGGTGGTGACCATCGCGTTTGATCCAGACAAGGCTCAGAATAAAGACTTTGCCATAGCTCAAATATTGCTTGATGTCTCGAAGCCCTTAAGGAAGTCAAAGAAGGTTAACCTTCCGAATGGCGAATCTACTTCTGTGCAGTTCTTCTATGAAAAAGTTCAAAAACGTTGTTATTACTGCCAGAGACTCACACACGAGAAATCTATCTGCCCCTTCCTAGCCAGAGATCAACAAAAGTCTTCTCGTCCCTCATCTGAGTCATCTTCTACCCTGCGCAATCAGCTGTCTAAACCCGTTATATCCACCTCGGATCCTCTGTACGGTGTTCTAGAAGAAAATCAAGTTGGACTGAATCCTCTCTCAGGCAGGCCTCGAATAGCGGAAGAAGTTCTGGAAGGTATGAGATAATATCTATTAGTGTCTAATAGAGAAGAGAGAGATATACGGGAAGAACGTGTCAGGAAAACAGTTCGTGAAGCTGAATCTGATCCCATTTTAGTGAAGTCCTCTCTTCAAATGGAACCAATACCTGTGGTAACTAAGGATCTCAACCGTGGAAAAGGTTTGGTATTTGGTTCTGAGACTGAAGACTCCTCATCCCAATCTGATTGTCTGAGACCTCAAGGACAAAAATTGCTTGCTGAAGCAATTAAAGCGGGTAGCGTATTGGATAGGAACCCACATCTTTGCCAGATAATAGCACAACAACCTTCTCCCACAACTAGTCCAACGGTTTACAGATTTGATAGCTCCTCAGCTCAATTTACCGGGACTTCTTTGGGAGAGAAGGGCAAAACTACGGCAAGAAAAAGACCAGTGAAAAAGAACAGAAAGCTGCAGGTCAAGAGTGACTCTAAATCCAATCCATACTCGCACATTAAGATGGGTCTAGAATAAGGAGTGTTAGAAAAAAGGAAAGCGGTTGATCAACTGGATGTTGCGTCCAAGGCTGCAAGGCTAAATGCATCAGAGATAGTCCCAAAGGAGGGACTGTCCAAAGCGCAATGAGTATACTCAGCTGGAACTACCAAGGTTTGGGGGGTCCTCAAGGCTTGACAGTCCAAAGACTCATGGAAATGCGGCGTACGTACTTCCCTGAGATCTTTTTCTGATGGAAACGATGCACGACAGAAACACTCTTGTAGATATTATGGTTTGGCTGGGCTATGATTTTGTTCACACCATTAACCCCATCAAATATAAAGGTGGTCTCGCAGTTTTTTGGAAGAAAAGCATTAGTGTAAATATTAACTATGCGGATATGAACGTTGTGGATCTTCATGTACAGTTTGGATCTTTTAAGTTCTTTGTTTCTTGTGTTTATGGGAACCTAACTATTGGATTTCGTCACATGGTTTGGGAAAGACTAAGTCGTATTGGATCAACAAGGAAGGCAGCTTGGTGTATGGTTGGTGACTTCAACGAGATATTAGATAACTCTGAGAAAATTGGAGGCCCTGCAAGAAGTGACGCATCCTTTGTTCCCTTCTCAGACATGCTATCCTGTTGCGGAATGTCCCAACTTCAAAGCTCTGGACACAGTTTTACTTGGGGTGGTAGAAGAAGTAAACTTTGGATCCAGAGCAAGTTAGACCGTTGTTTTGGTAATAAAGCTTGGTACAACATTTTCCCTGCATCAAATCAAGCTTTTCTAGCCAAGCGTGGCTCTGATCACAGACCAGTTTTGGTTAAGTTAATATCTTCTCAAGACTCCTACCGAGGCTCCTTCAGATTTGACAGAAGAATGCTTCACCAACCTCTAGTCAAAACAGCTGTGGAGGAAGCGTGGAACTTGGGAAATGGCCAGCTTATACCTAGTGTCTCTTCTCGGCTGAGAAATTGCAGAAAATCTCTCAGTAAATGGAAGAAGGAATCTAATGCTAATTCCCATGATAGAATAAACAAGTTTGAGACAGCCTTGGAAGTGGAACAATCTGCTTTAAACCCCTCTGCAGAAAGGCTTTATGCTCTTAAAGGTGATCTTCTCAAGGCGTACCGGGATGAGCAGAACTATTGGAAGCAGAAAAGTAAAGATGAGTGGGTACTTAAAGGAGATGGTAGTACGAAACAGTTTTTTGCTTCAGTCAAAGGCTCCAGATCAAGAAATGATATTGTCAAGCTGCTGGATGTCAATGGCAACCCTCAAACTTCTGAGGCTTCTAAAGGAAATGTAGCAACTTCTTATTTTCAGACCATGTTCTCTTCCTCTAATAGATTGGACTTTGGAGCAGTATTTGCTGATCTTCCACTAAGGGTTTTGCCGGGGATGAATACGGTCTTGAACAGAAGAGTATCTCCGGAAGAGATAAAAGCCTTGGTCTTCTCCATTAAAAAAACATCTCAGCTTTCTTTGAAACAGGCAGGTTTCCAGTTGAATGGAATTTCACTCAGCTGTGTTTGATCCCAAAGAAAATGGATTCGGCTCTTATGAGTGATCTCAGACCAATCAGACTCTGCTCTGTGATGTACAAGACTATTTCCAAAATAATCTCTGGTCGTCTCCAACCATTCCCTTCCAGATATAGTCTCTCCGAATCAATCGGCTTTTGTGGCTGATAGACTAATCTCAGACAACATAATTCTGGCTCATGAGGCGGTTCACAGCTTGAGGACGAATGCGACAATATCCAGAGACTTTATGGCAGCAAAGACTGACATGTCAAAAGCCTTTGACAGAGTGGAATGGGGATACTTACAAGCTCTCCTTTTGGCATTGGGGTTTGATACATCATGGGTGGATAGGATTATGTTCTGCGTCACAACAGTCACTTACACAGTACTCATCAATGGACAGCCTCATGGTCTGATTCATCCTCAGAGAGGCCTGAGGCAAGGGGATCCCATATCCCCTTTCCTTTTTATTTTGTGTACTGAAGGACTTACCTATCTCATGTATAAGGCGGAATCTCAAGGTCTTCTCAACGGCATCAGATTCTCCTTGAACGGCCCGACGATACATCATCTCTTCTTCGCCGACGACAGCCTTTTCCTCTTCAAAGCTGACTTGACAGAGTGTGAAACCTTCCAATCCATTCTGACTCTCTATGGTGAAGCCACTAGACAGGTTATTAATCTGGAAAAATCTTCCTTAACTTTTGGTAACTTAGTTCCGGAGGACCTGAAGCTAAGCATCAAAGAGAAGTTGTGCATTCAAAGTGAGGGAGGTGCAGGCACTTACCTTGGCCTCCCTGAATGCTTCAGTGGCTCAAAGGTGGCTATGTTGGATTACATTAAAGAAAGGGTGAAAGGGAGGATGACAGGCTGGTACACCAGGTTTATATCACAAGCTGGTAAAGAACTGGTACTCAAATCAGTTGCAATGGTGCTTCCGGTCTTTGCCATGACGTGTTTCAAGCTCCCCCAAGACGCCATGTGATAGCCTTACATCGGCAATGTCAGCATACTGGTGGAACTCTACAGAAGAAAAAGGAAAAATACATTGGTTGAGGTGGGAAAAATTATGTCTCCCCAAAGATTTGGGTGGTTTAGGATTCAAATATATTCCCATGTTCAACCAAGCTCTTCTGGCTAAACAGGCTTGGAGAATCCTCTCTGATGACAACTCTCTGCTTGGTAAAATCCTAAAGAGTCGATACTTCCCTTCTGGCCCTTTCCTTGAAGCTTCCTTGGGCTCAAGGCCTTCCTACGCTTGGCGTAGTATTCTACACGGGAGAGACTTGCTGACCAAAGGCATAAAGCATATGGTGGGAAATGGTGAATCTCTATATGTGTGGTCTTCTCCTTGGATTGAGGATGGAGCTATGCGTGCACCACTCATGAAGAACATCTATGTCAACATAGACCAGAGGGTCTATGATCTCATAGACCCCATCTCTCACTCTTGGGACATTGACATTCTCTCAGATTTGTTCTATCATCGTGACATTGACCTGGTCATGAAGATAAAACCAATCAGAAATAGTCCAGACTTCTGGTGCTGGAAGCATAACAAGTCGGAGGAATATTCAGCAAAATCAGGCTATTGGCTAGCCTATCAATCAAAGCAAACAGAACTGATCCACGCTGCTAGTGAGCTTCCTACACTGAATGGTGTTAAGCATTGCATCTGGAAAATTAAAACAGAGCAAAAAATCAGAACATTTCTTTGGAAAGTTGTGAGTGGAGCCCTCCCTGTGGCAGATAACATCAGCTCTAGAGGTATGAAGTTGGACTCTATATGTCAGAAATGCGGGTCAGAAGGGGAATCTGTCAATCATGTATTGTTTACTTGCACAATTGCTAGACAAGTTTGGGTTGTGTCACTATTCCCAGTTCCTGAAAATGGATTTGACCAGGAATCTCTATACCAGAATCTGTTTTTTGTCTTGACAATGGGGAACAATGCTAACCTACCTTGGGAAATAAGAAGGGCTTACCCGTGGACCCTTTGGACGCTTTGGAAGAATCGCAACACCTTCATTTTTGAAAGCATGAGCTTCCTAGCTACTGATACTTGTGGGAAGATAATGGAGGAAACCAATCACTGGTTCCTCATTCATGCTATGGACACATCAGACGCTACCAGAGAGCAGACCTCCATAGATCGAAACACCCTTGGTTGGCAGCCCCCGGATGAAAACTGGCTTAAATGCAATATAGGCTGCGCTTGGGATAAAAAAAACGAAATGTGGTGGGGCCTCTTGGGTCTTGAGCAACTCGGATGGTACGGTCCTGTTGCATGGTCGACAGTCTTTTGTCAATATGGCCTCTCGTCTAGATGCTGCCTTTGAAAGCTGGAAATGGTCTATTGAAAGCATTCTTAGTCTAAGGAAGGATATAGTCATTTTCTGAGGTGAGGAAGGTGACCTGGTGGGTGTTGTAAACCGTCCTCCAGCTTGGCCTTCTTTCAAATTCTATGGTAACACTCTTAGACACTTTTTAGATAATTTTTTGGAATGGAAATGTGAATCTCAAAACTCTTTTAGGAACAAAGGTCCTCGGTTAATTGCTCAGAGTGCAACCAAGGAGGATTTCTACCAATCATATGTAGCCTCAGGCTATCCACATTGGCTTCATCACATCTTTGGATAGGCGTATTCTTGATCCGTCTAATGTTTTATGATGACCTCTTTTTATCTTATGATTGTTTCGGATCCTGTTCTGAGGTTCTTGTTTGTAACCAACATAATTTTCCACCTAATATAATCATTCAATGTTAAAAAAAAAAAAATTTGAAATAAATAAAAATTTGTATCCGCAATTGGCAGGAGCCATGTTGTACTCGCCAGTCATATTCATCTATCTTAATGGGAAGGTGGTCTCAGATCAGAATCAATGGGACGACGATCATTTATTCGGGTCTTCGCTGATATTAAAAGAACTTAAATCATTAAATATTTTATAAGGTCAATAATCATTCTCAGTTTTATGAATCTGTGTGATCTGGTAAGAGAAATCAAGAAAAATGGCAGGCAAATCGGACATGTTCGGGGACCAAACCAGAGAAGGGCTTCTCTCTCGAAAAGGCAACTCAGATTTCGGCTTCTATGACTCCACCCTCAACGTCGATGACCGTCGATCAAAGTTCCGATGTTTTCGATGTTTCTCCGACGGGATCATCGCATGCTGGAAAGCTCTATACGACATCGCCGTCAATTTGTACGAGATGGGCCGTTCCGATCGTCGGAAAGTGTACTTCTCGATCAAGATGGGAATGGCTCTCGCGCTCTGCTCTTTCGTCATCTACCTCAAAGAGCCACTCCGTGACGCTAGCAAATACGCCGTGTGGGCGATTCTTACTGTCGTCGTCGTCTTCGAGTATAGCATAGGTACTGGACTGACTCCTGAAAAATTTTAGATTCGAATGGAATCAATTAGATTCTGTGGTTCGATTGAATCTTCCGGAATCTGAATTTTTGTTCTTTTGTCAACAAATCTCATCTGATATGTCCTGATTGATGGGTTTCGAATGATCACAATTCTATCCACATCAAGTGTGTTGCTTGTTTAGAGATCTCTCTTTTGGCTTAATACTATGTTCAATTCTGTTTTTTGTAGGAGCAACATTGGTCAAAGGATTCAATAGAGCCATAGGCACACTCTCTGCTGGTGGACTTGCTCTTGGCATAGCTAGACTCTCTGTCTCAGCTGGAAATTTCGAGGAAGAAATCATTATTGTCAGTATCTTCCTTGCAGGTTGCTCCAGTTACCAATTCTCTCAATCAATGTTAACGTTTTTTTATGAATTTTTGATTAATCCGTTTGGTGTTTGTCTATCAGGTTTTTGTGCAAGTTATCTGAAACTCTACCCGGCGATGAAGTCTTATGAATATGCATTCAGGGTGTTTTTGTTGACATACTGCATCGTTCTTGTGTCCGGAAACAACACCAGAGATTTTTTCAGCACTGCTTACTACAGGTTTTTGCTAATTGTGGTTGGTGCATGTATCTGTTTGGGTGTGAACATATTTATACTCCCAATTTGGGCTGGAGAAGACCTCCATAAACTAGTGGTTAAGAATTTCAAGAGTGTGGCCAATTCCCTCGAAGGTAGAGTAGATAGAGAGATTAAATAACATGGCTGTGTCTCCTGTTTTGTTTTGGTTTTGGGCTGATTTTGTTTGTACTTTCTTAAACTTTCAGGATGTGTTAATGGGTACTTGCAATGTGTTGAGTACGAGAGGGTGCCTTCGAAGATCCTCACGTACCAAGCTTCGGATGACCCATTATACAGTGGATACAGGTCTGTCGTCCAATCTACCAGCCAAGAAGATTCTCTGGTGTGTTTTTCGATGGGTCATTTTGTTGAGATTCACTAAATTAACTTTAAAAGAGCGTAGATAACAAAAAGTACCTCCTTCTTTTGCAGCTGGATTTTGCAGTATGGGAGCCTCCACATGGACCTTACAGGACTTTCCATCACCCGTGGGCAAACTATGTCAAACTTAGTGGTGCCGTAAGGCATTGCGCTTTCATGGTCATGGCAATGCATGGCTGCATTCTTTCGGAAATTCAGGTAACTTTATTCCGGTTACTCAACTCTATCTATTTTTTAATGTTTGTGGCTGTACCTTTTGCAAATGAGGTGCGATAAGAATTATTAGATATCATGCCCAACTGCTTCAAATGTTACTAGGTTACTCTTTGCTGATTAATTAGACTGTGCTACTGTGATAAAGAAGTCTAATATCTGTCATTCAACTGCTCAAAAATGTGCTTGAAACCAAGAAAAATATCCAATGGAACCGTATTGGTGCAGAGTGTGATCTACTATTTTAGGATCCGTTGTTAGTAGCTAACTCTTGTCAGTAGACTTTGTGTTGACTTCTCACTGTTAGGCTCTTCAGCTCTAGATTGTGAATTTGTGACTTATGAATGAGAAAGGTTTCGGTTATAACGCTGGCAGTTTATAGACTTATTCTTACCCAGTAAAAGCTATTCAGCTTATGCTAGAAACGCCGTTGGTTATTAAAAAACTCTTGCATTTCAGGTATGCTGAACACAAACTTTAGGTGTTCGGTTGATATATTAATGGGTGTGTGATTTGTAGGCAGCTCCAGAGAAAAGACAGGCTTTCCGTCAAGAACTTCAGAGAGTTGGGAACGAAGGAGCCAAAGTCTTGAGGTTCTTTGGAGAAAAAGTGGAGAAAATGGAGAAGCTAAGCCCAGGAAACATTCTCAAGGATGTCCAACGAGCAGCAGAGGAACTGCAGATGAAAATAGACAGTAACTCTTTCCTTCTTGTCAACTCAGAAAGCTGGGCTGCCATGAAAGAGAAGGCCGATGCAGAAGAAGCGCACCAAAACTATCACGAAGCCAAAGACGACGAGACCAAAGTGATCCAATCCCTCAGCCAGATTTGGGACACTAACAACCATCATCAGAATCCACACACTGGTAATGATTCACAGCTATGGATTTCAACAGAGAGTATGATGCTTAGGAACCGAGAACACTGGCCGAGCGTCTCATTCATAGGCGGTTCTATGATCAATGAGATTGAATCCAAAGTATATGAGAGCGCGAGTTCTTTGTCCCTAGCCACATTTGCGTCTCTTCTGATCGAGTTTGTTGCAAGGCTCCAGAATGTTGTTAACGCATTTGAGGAGCTAAGTACCAAAGCCGATTTCAAAGAGCCAGTTAGTGAGACACAGAACAAGATAGACAAAGGTGGATTATGGACAAGACTCAGGAGCTGCTTTAGCTCCAGGGGTTAGCAGAAAGCACTTGCAGTTTAATTATCGGGGGTGAATAGTTGATTTGTATAGACAATTAATGTGTTTCTTTTTGTTTTCGGCTTAAAATAAGTGACTTATTCCTTTTTTATTTTGGGAAAGTTATAATTATACAACTCAGCTTAAAGTTTTGTTGTCTGATACTATTTTGTTTGTTGAAATACAGTTTTCATTTTCAATTGGATCATTCAGTGTAAGCGATGTTCAATCCTGACCAACTGATTTGATCTGAAACAGTACCAAATTAAAAGTCAAACAAAATCTTAAAGATGGATTGTTTTCTTTCTATAGCAAAAATAATTGATAGCTATATAACATATAATGCATCACATGACTACACATCTTAATAAATTTGGATTGTGACATTCACCAACAAATATAAGTTATTTGGTTAACACCTATCACGAAAAGCTTTCGATCAAAGAGAGAGAGAACGAGCGTAGAGAATGAAAAATGATCTTATTAATTTACTAAAGTGAGCTACAAAAGTTTATATACGAGCTACTACAATGAACTATACAAGGAGCTATACAAGTGACTGTTAAGTCGTTAACAACAAGCAGTTAACAATGAATCTAGCCACTAGCATGTCTAGATACAGAAGATTATATCAGCTAATACCCCCCCCCCCCCCTCTCAAGTCTTAATCTGGATTGCGAGGAAGATAAAGACTTGAAATGGATATCTTGGACGGAAGAGAATGGAATGGTGAGGAAGATAATGGTTTGGTTAAGATATCTGCATGCTGATTGCCTGTTGTAACATGAAGGGTCTTGAGAAAGCCAACCTTCAATTGATCACGAACCTTGTGACATTCAATCTCCACATGCTTTGTGCGCTCATGAAATACTGGGTTTGAAGCAATGTGGAGAGCTGATTTGCTATCACAGAAGAGCTTAGCAGGAGCAGAAGGTGTTAGACCAAAATCATTGAGGAGCTGTGTTAACCAAACCAGTTCACAGGTTGCATCAGCCATGGACATGTACTCTGCCTCAGCACTACTTCTGCTAACCACTTTCTGTTTCTTTGATTTCCAGGTGATCAAGGAGGTACCAAGATAAACACAATATCCTGAAATGGAACGACGTGTATCAGGACAAGTGCCCCAATCTGCATCAGCAAAGGCATTGAAGCAAAGATCAGTTGTAGCATAATAGAAGAGGCCTTGGCCTGGATTAGCTTTCAAGTAGCGGATGACACGATGAGTAGCTTGGTAATGCACATATGTTGGTTTAGAGAGAAACTGGCTGAGATTATGGACAACAAAGGTAATATCCAGTCTGGTCAGCGTTAGATAGAGCAGTTTGCCAACCAATTCTCTGTAAACAGTCGGATTGGATAGTGGTTGACCAGAATCAGCACTCAAGTGAACGGTTGGATCCATTGGAACAACACTCGGCTTACAAGCAATAAGACCACTTTCCTCTAAGGGGTCTAAAGCATATTTGCGTTGGCAAACCGAGATGCTTGCCTTAGTACGAGCAATCTCCAATCCTAAGAAGTAACAGAGAGGTCCTAAATCCTTCAACTTGAACTCCTTTTGCAAAGCCTGCTTTATGTTAGTAACATCTGCATCATTATTGCTGGCTATAGCAATATCATCAACATAAAAAAGTAGTGCCACAAAGGTAGAGCCAGTGATTTGCACAAACAGCGTATTGTCAGAAGAAGACTGAAGAAAACCAGCTTGAAGGAGAACAGATGACAAGCGATGGTACCATTGGCGGGAAGCCTGTTTAAGGCCATAAAGGGACTTGTGGAGACGCAAAATAGGATTAGGAGGCAGTGTAACACCTTGTGGAGGAGTAAAACCCAATGCTAGAGACATATAGATTTCTTCATCAAGATGGCCATTGAGAAAAGCGTTTGATACATCCAGTTGTGTTAAAATCCAGCCTTGTCTAGAAGCAAGACCAAGCATAAGCTTGACTGAAGCAAGTTTTGCCACAGGGGAAAAGGTATCAATATAGTCAACACCTTCTTGTTGCGTATAGCCTTTAGCGACAAGTCTCGCTTTATAACGATCCAAAGAACCATCAGCATTATACTTGATGCGATAAACCCATTTGCAACCGATTGCATGTTTGCCGGATGGTAAAGAAGCAACAAACCAAGTGCTACTATCATTGAGAGCTCCAAACTCTTCATTCATCGATGTGTTCCAGGATGGTGATTTAATGGCTTGGGAAAAAGTTCTAGGTTATGTATCAGTAGTGATAGAAAGGATAAAAGTTTGGTAGGGAATGGAAAGATCAGAGTAGGAAAGGACAGAGCAAATAGGATAGAGGATAGAATGATGAGAAGAGGGTGGTGTATCATGGGTTAAAGAACAGTGATACTCAGATAAGTATATAGGGGGCTTAGTCAAACGTTTAGGCCTTTCATTGTTTAAGACATTTAAACCAGTTGAACCATTGACAGTATTGGAAGATGTGGTATTAGGTATAGGAAATGATGATGATGCATGGTCTAAATGTAATGATGAGGATGTAGGAGCTAATGGAAAAGAAGGTGATGACGATGAATGCAAGGGGACATGTGTAGCAGATGAAATGGATGCAGAACATGAAGGTAATGGTAAGGAATCAGATGGATAATGAACTACATGATCATACGCAGGCAGTGGCAAAATAGACAATGGAAACAAGTCAGGAGGTGGATCAGGAAACAATGTTTTGTCCTTGAAAGGAAACACATTTTCATGAAAAATCACATTACGAGAAATCGAGACATTATAAGTTTGTAAATCCATTACTTTGTAACCTTTGTAACCACTTGAGTAACCTAGAAAAACATATGGCTTTTCACTTGGTGTAAACTTAGTTCTAATCTTAGGATAAGTCGAAACATAACAAAGGCAGCCAAAGACTTTCAAAGTATCATATTTTGGTTCTTTCTTGGTTATTTTTTCATAATGTGAGATGTTATGAAGCAATGGTGATGGTATGCGTTTGATGATATGTACAGCAGTTTGAATGTAGTCACCCCAATAGCAGACAGGAACATTAGATTGAAAGAACAATGCCCTAGCAACATTCAACAAATGTTGGTGCTTCCTCTCAACAACAGAATTCTGTTGAGGAGTATCAACACATGAGAAATAGTGAAAAATGCCTTTACTAGCTAAGAGATCAGTGAATTTCAGTTCAGGGGCGTTGTTAGAACGAATGGCTTTCACAGAAGCATTATACTGAGTTTCTATCAAGTTCAAAAATGCAGGAAACACATGAGAAACAAAACTTTTATGTTTTAAGAGATATATTCAAGTGACTCGTGTGGAATCATCAACAATGGTTAAGAAGTAACGAAAACCTTCATTAGTTTCACTCGAAAATGGTCCCCAAATGTCTAGATGTATTAGATCGAACGCATGAGGAGCTACATTGTTATTAGACACAAACGAAAGACGTCTTTGTTTATCTAATGGACAAACATGACAGTGAGCAACATGATGACTCGATTTAGGTAAAGATAACTTGGATGAAAGACTTTGTAACTTGGCTGAAGACGGGTGGCCTAGGCGTTGATGCCAGAGTTCTCCATCCGCAACCAAGGATCCACAGAATTGCATGCATGGCAAGGAGTTGAAATCTTGATCAGTGAAAACATATAGATTGTGAAGCATACTACACCTCCCAATCATCGAGCCCAGAGAAAGGTCCTGAATATAACATTAATCAGGGAAGAAATGAGCTGAACAATGACTAGTAGTAAGTAAAGAGCTCACACTAATCAAGTTAAAATTGAAGGATGGAATGTGCAAGACATGATGCAAAGTTAATGTTTTAGAAAGATGAATGATTCCTATATGCTTGATGGGAACATTAATACCATTTGGTAATGTGACTGTCAATTGCTCAACTACCTTAAATGTATCAAACAATGTTAAGTCAGAACATACATGACTTGTAGCACCACTATCTACTATCCAAGCATTGGAAGGAATAAGTTTGGACAAAAAAGAAAGGCAATGGTGGCGATATGTAAGGCGGTTTTGTTCCATACGTAAATGAGAAAAAGGAAAAGAAAGGGTACCTGCTGTAGAGTTACAAGCCATTATGCCATGTTCTGTAATTGCAGACGAGGAATGAGTAGTTGGAGCATCCTGATGATTAACATGGGCACTAAGATGCGAGATGAGTTGCTGAACTTGTTCTGCAGAGAATGAGCTTAAGTCTAAGCTGGCATTAGAAGATGCATGAGAGTAGTTGCCGTGGGGCATGTTTGGTGCGATAAGCTCCTCATGGACCACATTAGCAACAACATTTTCCTTGTTATAGGACTTGACAAACTGTTTTGGTTGAGGTTGACAAAACTTTGGTGTAGAAGCATAACTAGTTGATCCTTTCGGAGTGTAAGCTATCTTGGAGTTATAGTTTGCAGAGCTTCCTGGCTTTGGACCATCATAACCAGGCGGGTAGCCGTGTAGCTTATAGCATTTGTTGACAACATGTCCGGTCATACCACAATGTGTACAAATAGAGCGTGGACGTTGTTTATAGTTGCTATAGGCTGCAAAGTAATATGTGGGATAATCCAAACCAGAAGCAGAGCTTTGAAAAGCAACATTTTCAACATTGGTGATAGGCTTTAACACACGTTGCCTTTCATCCTGACAGACCATGTTAAACGCTTCTTCAATAGATGGGAAGGGTTTCATCATCAAAACCTGCCGCTTAGTTGCTTCATAAGCTTCGTTAAGTCCCATCAAGAACTTCATCACACAGTTTCGATCCATCATTGTTTTCCAAGTTTTAGCAGCATCGCATTCACACTTTCCACAAGTGCATGATGGTAGTTCAACAAAATTGATATAGGTCTCCCAGAGAGTGACTAACTCTGTATAATAAGTGCTCACATCACGAGAACCTTGAGCAACTAGACACAATCGTTGTTCGATTTCAAATATCCTGGCTAAATCATCCTGCTTAAACCGATTCATCAAACTGTTCCATATATCCTGAGAAGTAGACATGTAAAGCAAACAGCCACTAATCGTCTTAGACACAGAATTCAACAACCAAGTGGTGACCATGTCGTTGCATCGCGACCAAGAACCATAGTGATGTAGCCTCAGAATCACACTGATGCCAAACCACTTGATGATCAGATGATCTCAAGCCAAAACGATGCGGAAGATGGTGTTGAAGGTAGAGATGGTGATGATGGTAGGGATTGACTCACTCAATCAATTGTATGGACAGAGATATGAATCACTCAACACTCTAGACCACATATTCTATAGTACTAGATGAATCACTCAAATAGACTAAAGAACAAACACAAAGAAATCACAAACTTTGTGGAAGAAAACTGAATCGAAATTCTATTGCTTTTAGATTGATCAAGGGTGAATAATACAATGGACTATGCTAAGCTTATATAAGCTATACACAACGGTCATATGACCAAAAATAAAGAAGAAAATCGAAACTTAATGAAACTAGCCATTGGAGCTGATTTTGGTGAGGATCCTTGATCTTGTTGCTTTCTTTGTATTTAGATGGCTTTAAGGGATAAGTGAGGATCCTTGGGACAGCTTGATTGACAAACATTTCGTGGCTTTCATTCTTGGAAAGAAGCCGTTGGTGTTTGATCTCTTTCTTCTCCAAAAATGGTAAGTATGACTTGTTGAAGTTATGGAGAATCTTGTGTGGTCTTGTGCAGCTGGGGACGTCTAGACTTGATGGAAAGGAGCTCAATACACTGTAGTTTTGATAGGTAAACGTTTGGTGCTGAATTGACCTTCCAAAAGTGAATGCTTCCATATATGGCAAGTCTGCTGAGCTAGTGCCGATGCTACTTTCTGAGCTAGCTGTGATGCTACATATGGTTAGCTCCTTTTTGGTATCTTCTTCTTGTGTCATCTTTTGGGGATGACTCTTCTGAGTGGCATGCTGATGATGAGCTGAGCTAGATGTCTTGACCTTAGTCTCCACTCGAGCTAAGATAAGCTCATACGCCTTGTTGGATCTTCTCGGATCCATAATCTCTTCTCCATGTGTTATGATTACTCATGGGTCATATGTCTTCTTAGGATTGATTGTTGGATGTATAATCAATCATATGCCTTTTGTTGGATCAGAACTCATTGTGGCCTTGACTTCTCTTGGTCTCCTTGCGCTGCTTGACGTAGTGGTTGAGTTAGCGATTGAGTCAGTGAGCGCCTGGTTTGATCTGGTTCTGATGACCGCATCATACCCTCCCTCTTCAAGAAGTTTTGACCTCAAAACTTGATAACCTGCACATAGATAAGTCAAGTTAGTCCAGTGAAGTGAATGAGGGTTTAGAAGATTACCTTGGGAATCATTTTGATTCCGGTTGGGTTGTGGAGCATCCGGTGGTTCTTCTTTGAGTAGATAGGACAGCAATGCTCCTCTTCTTTGAGCTGGTGTGACGCCTCCTTTGCTTATCTTGCTTCTGCTCTCTTTAAGACCTGAAATATTCTCAACACTTTTGCAAAGAAACAAGTGCATTATGGGCTTCTTATCACATAAATAACGGTTTGAATCATTTTCCTTAGAGTCATCTTCATGTGCTACTGATATCTCATCCTCTTGTAAGCTTAACAAATCTTTTAACACAGCTGTTGAGTCATGGGAAATGAAGTGGATCAAAGAAAGACTTACCATGCTAATAGATGTAGTGTGCTTGCTTTGGTCTGGTGGATTTTCCTTTATCTCCCATTTGGCCTTATCTTTAGATCTACTCCCTGTCTCAACACTTGACTCAAGAAACAAGTGCATCATACCAATGACTTGACAATGAGTGTTAGGCACTTTAAGTTCAGAGATAACCTCATGTTTGGTTGAAGCATGATATAATTCAAGCCTTTGATTTGCTTGTGCCTCATGTGTGGAATCATGGCTCGGTTTTGGTCTCTCTTTCAAGACTCCTTCTGCCCTTGGCTTCTTGTTCTTTATCAGACATGTACCTAAGTCAACTCTTAAGGAAAAGAGCAAGTATATTATATCTGAGTTTGAGACTTTAAAAACAGGTTGCACAATGTTGGAGCTTACCATTACGGATGTGACAAGCTGATTCAGAGTCCCCTCTCTCCTGGCGTGTGTACTACTAGAGGTTTTATGCTCTAGTTCATCATTGGTTGAAGCTCCATGATTTTCTTCATCTTGATTCCTTTGTATTGATGGTTCTGCCTGAAACTTGACTCCATGACCTATACCTTTCTCAAGTTCTTTTGGACAAGACAAATGCATTATCATATCCTTGGAATCAGTATGAACATTTTGAGTAAGATATTGACTTACCTTGTCTCGCTCATGTCTTGGTACAACAGCCATGATGGTACCTTGAATGTACTCTTGTCCTTTACTTGCTTGTGTATCATGACATTGGTGTTTCTCCACTTCTTCTTTGGCACCTAAAATTTCATGAACCTTTTGGTCCAGAGACAAGTGCATCATAACATTGGCTTGACAAACAAGTTTATTCACTTTAAGTTCAGAATTCACCTTGTTTGCTTGCACCTCACGGTTGATGTCCTTTTGACTTGTGTGCCCCTCTTATTGTCTTATTCCTGGATCAAAACTCTTTGGCAAAGACAAGTGCATGAGTCTTGAATTGGGAAATAACAAATCAGAATGAGCTAAACTATCACTAGTTTTAGCTGAATCAGTTTCATGTCCTAGTGATGTTTCTTTCAACAATCTCTTAAGGGGACAATTTGCAGCAAAATGACCTCTCTTATGACATCTATAACATGTCTGAACTTTGATATTCACAAAGTTAGAAGACATACCTTTACTTGGAGGTTCTGGTGAGAGTGTGGAGGTTGGCCTTTGCTGATCCATTTTTGCGTGAGCAGTCTTCTTAGTTTCTACTGGACTTGTCCAAGTATTTGCAAACACTTTCTTGGGCTCATGACAGTAAGCATTCTTAGGCATGGAAGTAGACTGCAAAACTGGTGAAACCTTCGCTCTTCTTGGTGTTGCTTGGCATTGGGGTGTTGAAATGAGTTTCTTGTGTGTTTGGTGCTTCTTTGCAAACTCTTTGTACATCCTTGCTTTAAGGTCTCCCCAATCTAGTACTGGCTTGTTGTAGAAGCCTGAAGTACACTCTCTTAGCCACCACTTATATGCTTCTCCGGTGAGTGCGTCAATAGCATATGATAGCTTCTCCTCCTTAGGGATATTGTTGGATTTCAACCACTGCTTCATGTTGGTCTCCCACTGGAGATAATCTTCAGGGTTTTGGCTATAACCTGAAAATATTAGGGAACCTCTTGTCCTGGTGGTTGGCTGCCTTGTGCTTGCTTGTTGTGCTGTCGCATTCCTTGTACCAGTGAGCTGTCGTTGAGCTGGTACATGGTATGATACTCCATGGTTTTTGAATGCACCCTTGTGCCTAGGTGGGTGGTACTCTCCATACATGTTTGCTTCTGAATCTTCTCTATCATTCATGTCACTGATTCAGTACCTGAAACAATAAGCTTAAAGTGTATCAATGGAGTCTTTGCAAATAACAGGAAACTTGGCTTTTATTCAAACTTTCCTTTTTTGAAAACAAATATTGTGATTTCCCCTTTTGAAAACTAAGCACACGTTTTGGGGTTGACAGGAAAAGGAAACTGAATTCAAATTGAGCCTTTGTTTCAAAAACTTTCGAAATCCTAAAATAACAAAAAGGGAAAGAACACTTTTTTTTGCTTAAAGGAATTCAAATCAAACAATGGAAAACTTTTTTTTTTTAATTTCGAATTGAAACAAGTAATATGGAAATAACACTCTTTTTTTTTGTTTAAAGGAATTCAAATCAAACAATAGAAAACTTCTTCTCTTTTTTTTGAACTTTTTGAAACAAACTAAGAACAAAGAAATAGAAATCAAAAGAAACACAAAACAATTTTTTTTTTTTTGGTTTTTAGATGAAGAAACAAAACACAAAAACTTAAACAAGATGCAAATGGTTTTTATGGGTTTTTCTTTTGATATGCAAACAAAATCAGAAACTATAAACTAAACAATATGATGAAACAAACAATTTTTATGGTTTTGTTTTTAAGGTGCAAATGAAAAACAGAAAATTAAGAAACTAAATGCAATAAAAACCGAAAGGATAAGGATAGATAACACCTGATTAGGAACCTTTCGGCTCTGATACCAGATGATGTAGCCTCAGAATCACACTGATGCCAAACCACTTGATGATCAGATGATCTCAAGCCAAAACGATGCGGAAGATGGTGTTGAAGGTAGAGATGGTGATGATGGTAGGGATTGACTCACTCAATCAATTGTATGGACAGAGATATGAATCACTCAACACTCTAGACCACAAATTCTATAGTATTAGATGAATCACTCAAATAGACTAAAGAACAAACACAAAGAAATCACAAACTTTGTGGAAGAAAACTGAATCGAAATTCTATTGCTTTTAGATTGATCAAGGGTGAATAATACAATGGACTATGCTAAGCTTATATAAGCTATACACAACGGTCATATGACCAAAAATAAAGAAGAAAATCGAAACTTAATGAAACTAGCCATTGGAGCTGATTTTGGTGAGGATCCTTGATCTTGTTGCTTTCTTTGTATCTGGATGGCTTTAAGGGATAAGTGAGGATCCTTGGGACAGCTTGATTGACAAACATTTCGTGGCTTTCATTCTTGGAAAGAAGTCGTTGGTGTTTGATCTCTTTCTTCTCCAAAAATGGTAAGTATGACTTGTTGAAGTTATGGAGAATCTTGTGTGGTCTTGTGCAGCTGGGGACGTCTAGACTTGATGGAAAGGAGCTCAATACACTGTAGTTTTGATAGGTAAACGTTTGGTGCTGAATTGACCTTCCAAAAGTGAATGCTTCCATATATGGCAAGTCTGCTGAGCTAGTGCCGATGCTACTTTCTGAGCTAGCTGCGATGCTACATATGGTTAGCTCCTTTTCGGTATCTTCTTCTTGTGTCATCTTTTGGGGATGACTCTTCTGAGTGGCATTCTGATGGTGAGCTGAGCTAGATGTCTTGACCTTAGTCTCCACTCGAGCTAAGATAAGCTCATACGCCTTGTTGGATCTTCTCAGATCCATAATCTCTTCTCCATGTGTTATGATTCCTCCTGGATCATATGTCTTCTTAGGATTGATTGTTGGATGTATAATCAATCCTATGCCTTTTGTTGGATCAGAACTCATTGTGGCCTTGACTTCTCTTGGTCTCCTTGCGCTGCTTGACGTAGTGGTTGAGTTAGCGATTGAGTCAGTGAGCGCCTGGTTTGATCTGGTTCTGATGACCGCATCACATAGCTAGGATCAGTTTCCAGAGGTTTAGATATGGTACCGTTAATGAATCCAAGCTTGTTACGGACGTTGAGTGCCAATCGGACCGAGCGTCTCCAAGAATGAAAATCAGCTCCACTCGTTAGACGATCCGCGACCAATATTAATCCAGCATGATCATTATGATGCAGATAGTACGGATTCTCGTAAAGATCCATTGAATGTCGGTTAAGCTCATATGTAGGATGAACAGAAGATCCAAAATTCGCCATTCGATTCGATTAGAACAAAGAAAGAAGAAGATATCCGAGAGAATCGATCGATTCGATTAGAAACAAAGAAAGAGAAAGATAACCGAGAGAATCGATCCAATCGATTCGAAAAGAAATTGAAAGAGATGAACAAAGAAATCGCACACCAAAGAGAATCTGGAAGCACTCATGAAGAATCAAAGATCAATCGATTGAATCGCAAGCGGAATTGTTCTCTATTGCTCTGATACCATATCACAAAAGCTCAAGCTATCGATCAAAGAGAGAGAGAACGAGCGTAGAGAATGAAAAATGATCTTATTAATTTACTAAAGTGAGCTACAATAGTTTATATACGAGCTACTACAATGAACTATACAAGTGAGCTATACAAGTGACTGTTAAGTCGTTAACAACAAGCAGTTAACAATGTATCTATCCACTAGCGTGTCTAGATACAGAAGATTATATCAGCTAATAACACCACAATCATCAATTTGTTTACTATTTTCGTGTAACGTTTGATTAGACTCGGGGCAGCTCAAAATCTTTTTTTCTTAAATTTTATTTACTAATACACCAAGTATAACTCAATATATAGGTACAAATCTCAACTATAATATACATTTACCTACACCAACAAATAAATTTTGAATGATAACATATATTAAGAAACATAATTATGTAATTAACATCATAACTATCAGCCATATAACTATTTTGATATACAATATATTAGAATACAATTATCGTATTATCATCATTTGCTCCTCAGCGGTCAACCATTAATATTCTTTTAGCAAATACTGTTAATTCATGTTTAAAATCACCAAAGTTCACGCAATTATTCTAAGTTTATAATCGATCATGAAAAGTTCTCAATTTTTAGATAATAAAACATGTAAAATGATGATATTATGATAATTGTATTTTTAATACAGTGTATATCAAAATAGTCATTTTGTTGATAGTTATGGTGTTAATTACATAATTCATATTTTTTAGTGTATATTATCGTTCAAATGCTTTTGTTGGTGTAGGTATTTGTATAATTAATTAGTTAGAATGTGTAGCTATATATTGAGTTATACTTGGTACTAGATGACTCGTCCGCACCTTGTGCGGGGTGAATATTTTTGGGTCGACGAATTTCAATTTTGGTATTAAGAGAAATGTTTCATTCGAATATAGTAATAATTAGTTATATAGATGAAAAGATGTAAGTTAGTGGATAAAATGTATAATTAGTTGACTGCTGAATATATATTTGTTTCTATTATAGTAGTATTGTATTATATTTATATTAAAATTTGTTAGATATTTCAATAGTATTAACGTTTAGTTACTATTGTGGTGAGATAGAAATCGGAATTGAAAAAAAATGCTTCAAATTGATAGATGTAATAAACTAAACAAAATATAGTATAAATTCAAGAAATGCACAAAGCATAGCACTAAACATACGTTTTTGTCAAAATAAAACATAATTTAAACAGAGGATCAGTCATGGGTTTGACCAATTCATACATTTCTGCAGGAGAGGAGTTTGAGGACAGGAGCAGAGTCATTTTGCCAGAAAATTTGTAGTATGATTGCTTGCTTGACCTTGACGTTGTTTGCCAGCAAAAACTCTCTTAAGCCGCCACTCAAACGAATACGTCGCCTGTCACTATAAGAATGAAATGCAAGCTCAACAAACCATATATCTCCCGCATCATTGACCATCGATATGGTGTTGTCCGCAACCTTCTCTAACTCATTTGCCTCCACAAATGACTTTGGAAGATACTGCAAAATGATTCAGTATGGATCAGGCAACAATATTTTTAACCAAAAAACAAAGAAAAAACTTACGATTCTGCTTCGTTTGATGCTGTCAATCGTTACGTTTAAAGTAACAAACTTGTCTTCGGTTCCTTAAAAATTATGCCCTTATTAGTCAAAATATTAGAAAGGATGAAGAAAGTGTATCGTAAATAAGAGAAAAAACATACTCGAGCTTGCTTCTCCTGTCTCCATATGAATAGTATTTTCATATGTGATCTCACAGCAATGCAGTCCGTAATGTTGTAACATATGAAAATTGGCACCTCCACGATACTCAAAAATTAAAAAAATCACCATCCTCTAGTGCATGTGCTTTAAAGAGCCGTTTCCATCCTTTTGTAAGCTTATCACCAAGAAGTTTAATAGGAAACTCTTCTGGCTTTGCATCAGATGTAAGTTTGCCGACCGTAACATCGGTTTTTCCCAGTATATTTGTTCTGAAGAACTTTTTTGGGATAGTCTGCAACAGAAAGTGTAAAAAATGATAGCCTTAAATAAAAACTTTATAGAAAATAAACACAATAAGAAAAATAACTCAGATTACATACCATACTCTTTCTACATTTGTTTGGAATCATAGGCTTGAAAAACCGAGGGTTTGTCATCTTCTGATTTGGTCTGAAAAGCTAATATAATGTTATATAAATCAAAATCATCAATACATGTACGAAAAATTAAATGAAATAGACCTCATCTAAAAATAAAGAACGATTTGTAAAGTTGACGAAACCATAAAGTCTAATGTAAAATATAAACTTGAGTTTGTGTTGCAAAATCGATGAGTACTTATTCTTTGATCTCGAATCATCTGTTTATCTAAATATAGATCAGAAAATTACATAAATATAAACCCTAATTTCAAATATAATTCTACTCCAAAATTAAAGTTTACCTTGTCGAATGAGATGTTGGTTAAACACAAACAACCAATTTATCGTCACAATAATTGGCAGCGCGAAGATTGAATTGAAGAAATTAGTCAATCGCCAGTAAGTTTAACCGATTTATGGAAAAATTAGAACGACTTAAAGAATTTGGTATCGTTTCATCTTCATAGATCCAACAATGGGCCATAATTATTTGGGCTTTAATAGTATACCCTCTTCTGAATTGTTATGTCAGAACTAAATTAGCCCATATGGAATATTAGTTTGGTTTTTTTTTCAACGGATATAAAACAAAAGCTTCTTTATTTATACTAAATTGTACTATTTGGAACATTGCATATCATTACATTATTAAATTTCATTAGACAATAGTTGTTATTTAGCTAATAGTTTTTGTTTTTATAATGTTCTATATAATGAACTTTCGTTTGTGCGGGTTAATTTTTTTGGTTGACGATTGTTTGTTTTTTGGATTAAGAATAAAGTTTTATTTGAATACATAAATGGTTAGTTATATAGATTAGAAGATGTGAGTTTATGGATAGAATATATAATAATTTGCGGAGCGAATTAATTTATGAAGGATTTTTAGCTTAATTTTAAGTAGGTTCACATGTAGTAGAGTATTTGAAACTATAGAAATGGTAAATGAAGCATGAATTTATAGAAAGAGAAACTTACAATAAAAATGAAAATCAAGAACGATGAATTATTTATTATTTAAAAGAAACACAACCATTATTTGAATAGATAATTAAGTAGATGATTAAGATAATCGAACATAAATTAGGCACCTTCAATATTTTGAAGGGCAAACCATGCATCGCGGAATGTGTCATAAACAACATTGTCAATCGTCCTTAGATCCAAATAGTCACATGGTCCCCTCATTACATCCAACAGACAGCGTAAATAATATAGTTCTCCAATTTCTTGTGGATATACCGGTAAACAACATAATCGCGGTTTACCTTGTATTCGGGGTTTCCACTGAAGGTTATTTTTATCCCAAACAAATTGAGTTGTTATTTGTGAATATAAAAGACTTCTTTCTTGAAGATGAACTTGATTGCATTTCATCCATGCCCGAAATTTATCTTTTATTTCTTGAGAACAAAACTGACATCTTCGTGGAAAACAATTTCTGGAGAAGGAAGAACAATAGATAAAATTTCCATAGAATCAGTAGAACGTTGGGAAGAATCTGTAAAAAAAAATTAGAATTGTTAATAAAAATAGTAAAACTTGTTCAACAGAAACCAAAAAAGTATGGAATATAAAGAGTTGTCAATGTACCTATAGCTTCCATTAGCAAACCGGGTACGAAACTGATAGTAATGAGAAGAGGATATCAAATATATAGTACTGTGATATTAGGGTTTTTAGTGATAATTTTTTTTTTTTGAATATTTAGTTTACTAATATCGACCACAGAAATTATACAGAAATTTTTTATTGTTTAGATATGAGTAGGCCTGGGCGTTCGGGTATTCGGGTCGGGTTCGGGTCGGGTCTATTCGGGTACATGTATATTCGGGTAAGGAAATTTAGTACCTATACAGGTTCTAACCAAGTTTCGGTTCGGGTTCGGGTCAGGTCTTTTCGGGTCCGGGTCGGTTCGGGTCCTAAATTATTATACCTGTAAAATACCAGAAATAAACGGGTCAAATTCGGGTCCGGTTCGGTTCCAGATATTTTCGGTTCTTTATGAATATTTTCTACCCAAAATATCCAAAAACATTTAACCGAATCAAATTAAGCAAATAATTTTCCTATGTCGTTCCATCATAGTCTTTATTAGCACAATGCATGAAGTTATCTATGCTATTTTATGTCATATGCGTGTAAAAACGTATTAGTTAAACATTTATACAACTGAGTATATATTTAACATATAGTAACACAAATCTTACTAAGGCTAAAGAATATCTCATATTTAAAATTTCCCAAATATAAGCTCATTGACACAAATGATGAAACTAAATGACTAATCCTAATGGCTAATAATGTTAAGGATAAATATTTTTAGTAGGTTAGGTCTTTGATTCGGGTCTTCGGGTACCCGTTCGGGTTTCAGGTAAATACCCGTACCTATACCCACGGGTATGCTAACTAAATACCCAATAGGATAAAATACTTATTTCGGTTCGGTTACAGGTTCGGATATTTTTTATCGGGTCCAGGTTTGGGTATTCGGGTCTGGGTGTTTTGCCCAGGCCTAGATATGAGGCAAGAATATAGTATCTTCCATTTAATGGCAATAATATCTCATTTTCTTATTAGGTAATATTGTATAATTTGTTAACTTATTTTTACATTCGGGAAGTAATTCCAAATTCGAAATCTAAGAGATTTTGATATTTTCCTTAGTCAATAAATTGCCTTATAAAAGTAAATAGTAGAATGGGAGTGGTAGTAGTTACAATTGTAAGTAGAAATATAAAGACTAATTGGCTAAAATTCTTCTAAATCGTTTGCTAAGTTAGAATATTCATGTATGTACTTACCATTGAAAGATGTCCTAACAGAAACCTGAATATAATTATAATTAAACACACTTGGGAAACCAAAAAATATCCAGAAACATAAATTTTGTCAAAAAGGCAAGGAAATTACAACATAGGATGGATAGTGAAATTAGCCAAATTCAATCATTTTTAGAGAAGAGTTTGAAGCCAGGAGCAATTGAACTTTCCCAGAAAAGTTGAAGAACGATTGTTTGGTTGGCCTTGACATTGTTTGCCAACAAAAACTCTCTTAAGCCGAAACTCAAAAGTATACGTCGACTGTCGCTATAAGAATGGAATGCAAGCTCAACATACCATTTCTCTCATGCATCATTGACCATCACTATGGTGCTCCCTGCAGCACCCTTTAAATTGTTTGCATCCACAAAGGACTTTGGAAGATACTGCAAAATGAAGGAAATAAATGGATCATGTAACAATAAACAAAATACAAAAGGTATAACTTACGATTCTACTTCGTTTGAGGCCGTCATTGGTGACCTTTAAGGTAACAAACTTCTCCTCATTTCCTTCAAATATAATTTATTTATTAGTTAAAATATTTGAAAGAGTGAAGAACATGTCTCTAAAATAAGTGAATAAAACTTACTCGAGCTAGATTCTCCAGTCTCCATTTGAGGTGTTGTATTTGCATTAGTGATTTCACAACAGTTTGGTCCAAACCGGTGTATCATATGGAAATCAGCACCTCCACGATACTCAAAAATAAGAAGATCGAAAGCATCTAATGCATGAGCTTTGAAGAACCGTCTCCAACCTTCAGTTAGCCTATCACCAACACGTTTGATTGGAAAATCTTCTACTCTTAAATCAGATGTGAGTACACCGATTGTAACATTGGTCACTCCAAGTATATGCCTCTTATAGAACTCGTCCGGGATAGTCTGCAGGACACAGTTTAAACAATGATTGGCAAAAATCAAATCCTTATAAAACATAAACGTTAATGAGACAAATATTCAATGTATACATACCAGACTGTTTCTGCAATTGCCTGGAACCAAAGGCACAAAAAATATTGGGTTTATCATCTTCCGATCTGGATTGAGAAGAATATTGGAAATCATAAAAATCATTAATCCTTACATGCATTTAACAAAAAAAATAGCAAAACATTAATCAGGAATAAGATGTTTAAAAAAGCAAGGGTTTGCGATGAAATGATTTTATCCACAAAGATAATATATATTAAGCTAAAACCCAAATCATAACATGCATAAACCAAGACAATTGAAAATCTACTATTTTGAAGTTGAATAGGCAGCAGTTAAAAATAGAGAACATCCAAGTAGTTGAATAATGCTCAAAGTATAGTTACAATTTGAAACTTCGAATTTTTAACAGAAATCAGTGAGTAAAAAATACAAATTTTCTCCATTAAGATATAGTAAACCCTTTTTTTTGTCATCCACAGTTTTTTCTCTCTAAAAAATATGATTTCTAACCCTAGGTATATGAGAAATTTTCATGAAATAATCGATTACCATGTTTCCGGAATTGTTGAATGAAATTGATTTTCTCCTAAAACAATCTTGTGTTGGTTTATCTTCTAGATCGATTTTTCTTCTTTGAATTTCTGTTCTGATTTTAGTGAATGGCGAATTTGGGATCGAGTAGATGTAGAAGTATGTATGTTTCAGTGGGCCTAAGTAATTTGGGCTTAATCCGAATATCTTAATAGATTTGTGATTATTAACTATGACATTTAAAAAAAAAAGTTCGATTAAAATATCGGCACCAAAAAAGTTAGTCATTTGACCAATTTATTCACTGCATATTATACTTCCACGAAAAACCATTTTTATCATGAAGATGTCTTTATTTTCGTAAAGGAGATCTACATATAGCTATTCATTTCACATGTTTTTTTAGCACTGTTGACGTAATATGTATGATATATTTCACACCTTACTATTGCTCTTATAATTTGACATTTTATACTTCCACTTAAGACCTCTTTTATCATGAAGATCTATTTATTTTGGTTTGAATCCAACATTATAAAATCTTGTTTAGATGAGATTCTATATGAAATTTAAATTATGTAGTGAAAATAGCTGATTATACTGGACATACGTGTTGTAACCCTTAACGATACATTTGTTTTTATTAACAACAAGTCATATGCCCCAAAAAAAAACAAAGTAAAGTCTTTGACAACATGAACATAAATTACCACAGCTTGAACCATGAAGGGATGTTATCTTCAGGATATTTGTCAGGTACAGGATTTGGAAAACTAAAAAAAAAAAATGTATGAATTCAAGGAAAAATATAAAGCATAGTACATAAGGAGTTGCATTAGAGTTACTAAGAAAACCTGTGGCGAAATCCATTATAGTCAGAATTCATTGTTTGATCGTACATAATCTTAGAAATCCTTTCTTCTGCTTTGAGCCAAGTTATACCATATGCTAAATTTCAAACACAAACAATATTAACATTGTAAACAATAGAGAAACCAAAAGTGTCATCAATCATAACGACAAACATGTAATAGCCAAGGAATTCATTGTAAAAAGATACAAAACTGATTTTAGAAACAAACCTTCTAGTGGATTGATGTAGAAGCAACGTAGAATAACAAATAGATGTCTATCAGCCTCTTTCCAAAATCTTTTTCTTAGTTCCTTAGCATCTTCCCCATATATTAAACATTCAACACTCCGGAGGCTAAACAAAATAATGATTTCAAGATTTTTATTATAGACAAACAACAAAACATATGTGAAAAAAGATTATAGTCATCTACTTAACTAACCTTAGATCGCGAATTGAAAACCGCAACTTCTGTTTTTGGTAATCTTCTTCAAGTTTTCCAACATGTGTAACTACACCAAGGACATCTATAATGGATAAAACAAAATCATTAAAAGCTATATACCTTCATTCTCTATTTTGTTACAAATATAATGTAAACCAGAGACTCGAATAACAACATTCATATAATCCGATAAGGAAATATATGTATTCATTAAAAGTTACCTATAGGGTATTCATCAGAGACTCTCCCATCCACTATATCCGGAATTGATTTAAATTGCATAAAATGTCCTTCGGGAATATTATCATAAGTAAGGCAAAAAGATGTGTTTAACCAGAAAAAGAGCTTGAAATCGTGAGGGGTCAAAGATCCATATATCGGTGCTTGTATAACTCGAGCATCCTTAAGTTTAAACCAACGACCCTCACACCACGTTGTGTACCGAAATTTTTCAATAAAAGGTTCAAGAACAGTAGCTTCTATTTCCGTACCCTAAAACAACAAACGAATACACTAACAAAACATGCAGTATACAAATAAACAAAATAAATTGTAGAGAAGAATAGAAATTACCTCTTCATCCACCAAAATCATTCGGATTGTTGGTTCAAAAAACCTAACACATATCCAAACACGGAGAAGCATCACTTTTAGGTCCCAAAAGCAATGAATAAAGTTATTGATGCGAGAAATTTTTCTGAATGTTTGAAGAGCCATTGTTTATCTTCTGAGAAAAGTTTGAAGAATTAAAGTTATTCAAAATTAATTGTTTTGTCTCAGAAAATGGTAAGAAAACGAAACGTATAGGGTTTTAACATTTAATAGTTTCCAAATTTGCGAGCAAAAGGTGTGAAGTGGTAAAAGATGTAATCATTATAAGTCACAACCATTCGTTTAGGAAAAACTAATTGGGCCACAAACGGTAAATATTTTTTTTTGGTTTTATCCCACATAAATAATCAATCTTTCATTTGAAATTAGAAAGCTTCGTAAGTTTATGAAGGTTTAATCATTTCATATTGTCCATAAAACAATGAATGTTAAATTATAATAAGTGGGTACAATATTAGGACTTCTGACTTCTAATCAAAGTATCAATATAAACCAAATATTGCATTAATCATATATTCCTTACCACATTTTTAAATATCACAATTCTATAAACTTATTTAATTAACGGAAGTTATTATTATTTTGGTTAATTAACATAGATTTGTTATAATAATAAATTGGAAGCAAAGTTAACCAAACAAAAGGATAATTCAATTAAACAACCACAACTGTTTTGATAAATCAACCAAAAAAAAAACCAAATGCAACAAAATAAGAAGATATGCCACTAAAAGTCTATAGTATCCTTCTAACCACCGTTTCCTTCACTTCCTGCTTAATCTTTTTTTGTAACTGATGAATTTTCACCAACACTGCTTAAAGAGATGCAATCTTCTGATCTTTTTGTTGTTGATGGTGTAAGTGGTAGAGCCATTGATGCATCAGAATCAGTCTACATACCAGAGATAAACATAAGAGGTCCCTGATCAAATTTAAATATTAGCAAATTTTTATACAGCGTTGAACATAATGTTTAACGTCATGTTTTAACATGAGGCATTTAACTAACGTACCTGAGTCGAGTTAATTAAATTTTCAAATTCATCAATTGCATACTCATCATCCCAAAATAAGTCCACAACATATGGACTCTTTGACACCTTCTGAACATTATCCTTAGGAATGGTAACTTTGAATAGACACTTGCGGCCAATCAAATCGAATAATTCAGCAGAGATATACTATGGATCATCCTAAGAACAAAAAGTAGAAAATAATGAATTCTCATTACATAATATTTTATAGTTATTTGAAACTCATAATTCAAATACCTCAATTTTTTTTTTGGTTTTTTTATAGATATTGTCCGCAGATCTCTTCACAAGCTTATCTCCAATTTCATCAAATGTGAGAAATTTTGCTTCACCTCCAGAATGATCAGACACACGTAAGATCAAATAATATCTAGAACATGCATAAAAATATATAAACCAAGTTAGTTGAGAAAATAAAATTAAACAACACATCATAATAATAAAGAATTTAAACTGCAAGAATACTTATAAACAAATTACCTTGCAAAGACATTTTTCACATCGCCACATGTTTTACAATTATATAAGGGTTGAGAATCTTCTTCATCTTCAGAATCTGATCCATACTGAAGAACTTTCAATTTGCAAACTTTGCAAGCTTGAAAAAACCATTTTTTGGAAGAGTCAATTGAGGCAATTGAGGCACATGTAACCACCTTACCATGCTAAACAACAACAAAATCAAGGCAATATAAAAATGATTCTAATAAATACAGATATATTAATAATATATTTAAATAAAGAAGTCTAACCCTTTCCGATTGCAGAATACCAATCAGAGTCATTCTATTATTCTTGATAAAAAACTCAGTACGCAAATCCAATAATGAACCCGATCCAAAAGAAACCATGCTTTTCTCGGAGTTGATAATTAGAGCTTGAGATTCTTTTGGTATACTGTAAAATAAATTTTGAATGAATAGATGTACTATACAATTAAAAAATTTATAACAGTTCTATTAAACATAATGTATCACATTACCCATTCAACCACTTTGAAATCTCAGGGTTATTTTCATCTCCGAATGAGAGTTGGGTTGAGTTGTAAGCATTCGAGATGTATAGCTTCTCTATATTAATGAAAATTGAAATGAAACAATTAATGTTACAAAAAACATATTATATATTACAATTAACAGAGTAGTTACCTCCATATTCTTTGATCCATGCAAATGATATACCATGGATTTCAGGGCTTTTAACCATGGTATATATCTTATTTATCGAGTCTTTTACTATGTTTTAGAGTCTTTTCAGGTATTTATTAGGTACAAGCACATTTGGATCAGATTTGGTGATTATGGCACTTTTTGGAGCTTTTTAGAGTGTTTGGCTGAGAGATAGAGTTCTCTGTGGACATTTGAGGAATGCATCGATCGACACACCTTCGGTGTCGATCGTTGCATATGCGAGATGGGCCAGACTCGGCGGTTTAATGAAGAATGCTGATATTGCAGAAAAGCCCAGATATTTACACAGAAGCCCAAAACGTGTTTTAGACTATATATTAGGGTTTTTAGCCACTTGTTTAGGCTACGCTTTTCTTACACTTTATTTTATTGTCAGAGAGAGTTAGGGGCTGATCCTGATCTCGAAAGAGAGAGGATTTCGAACCCCAGTTCTTTGTTTTATTATATGCTATTTGGTTTTCTATTCAAGATGTTTTCTGTTTCGATGAACATGTCTGAGTAGATTACCTGTTAGGTTTAGGGATTCTCATTAGGGATTTCATGGAATTATAGGTCAATAAATCTGTAGGGATTCATATCTGTTAGTTCTTCATCTAGGATTGTTCTTACTGATTAATATGAATTAGCTACCCAGATTTATGATGTTAGGTTGATTGATGCAACGACAGTTGGTTAATTAGCTAGAAAGAACCTAGATGAGCAATTTAATTACTCGCAAAGTAATTTGGTTTAATTAGATTGTGAACATATCGAACTTGGAATTAAAGCTGGTTTAATCTGTTAGTAATTGCAAAGGAATTTGGATTGCTGCACTTAGACTTAGATAATTCTCGCAACGACAGTTGGTTAATTCTAAATCTGTGTTTGAGTTCTAGAACAGTTCCTAATTAGATCCCGCTTGATTGATTGTCTGTGTTCTTGATTTCCTGAGAACTCCCTAGACTTAACGCTTCGCTTCCTTGCTCACAAACACGCTGCTATTTACTTTCTGCTTGATTTTTAGTTTCTAATCATATTTGCTTTCTCCTAGTTTAATCTTTTCTGTTCTAAATCTATCGTTGACCGGAGTCCCTGTGGATTCGATACCCTAAGTACTACATTGACATCACTGTGCACTTGCAGTTAGTATAGGGATTAAAACTCGACCTATCAAGTTTTTGGCGCCGTTGCCGGGGACTCTTTTGAGTCTTCGATAGATTTGAACTTAGGGTTTAGACTAGGTTTTTCGTTTTTATTCTTTGTTACTATTTTTTTTTTCTTTTTCTGTTCTTGCGTTTCAGGGTACGCCTGTAATCGCCTTGCATCGATCGACACTGTCTTGTGTGTCGATCGTTGCATTCTCGAGCTTGCATCGATCGACACTACTCTGCATCGATCGACACAGTGCGAAAGAATGATGGGAATGATGGAACGGATGTTGGAAAATCAGCAGAATAACTCGTTCTGCAGAGGCTATGGTTCCTATTCATTCACCAGAGATTATGAATCTCCATCATATCAGCCTGTTCCTCCTCACAAAACACAGTCTAATAAGCTGATGAGCATGATGGAGCAGTTATTGGAGAAGCATGAAGAGGATTTAAACTAAATCAATAGCTCTGGATTTCAAGAAAACAAGTTTGGTAATCAGCAAGATAATTCTTATCAGATAACCTATGGATCGTCCTCATATCAGACACCTCCTGCTGCTAATGCTTATAAGAGCAAGATGGAATCCATGATGGAGCAGTTACTAGAGGATCAGACCAAGACTGTTGTAGACTTCGACAGGAAGTTGGATGCTATGCATGAAAATCTGAATGGGAAGTTTGAATCTCTGAGCACACATGTGAAGAAGCTGGATGTTCAAATCCAACAGACATCTCAAGCAATACAAAGGCATAATGAAGCTGGGAAAGCTGAACAGTACAGATCCATCAAAGCTGTGACCTTAAGAGATGAGATTGAGTTGCTAGGTGAAGAAGAGAGCATAATCTCGGATTTTCTGGATGAATATTGTCTGTCTGAGACATGCATCGATCGACACCCCCTTAGTGTCGGTCGACACGCAGTTCTGACGGCAATTTCGAGTTCTTACGACGAAAGGAAATTGACCATTGTCGACACTGAAGGTCGACATCAATTCAATGACGACCGACACCCACTCTGCGTTGGTCGACGCGACAGTCGGGCAGACCCAATTTCGCCCAAATCTGATGTTTTTGCTAAGGAAAGGGTCTACAAACCTCCAATACCATTCCCAAAAGTTCCTATAAGGTCTAAACATGAGCAGAGTGTAGTCAAGTGTATGGTAGTGGTGGATAAGGAGATGAATGAAACTCCACCAGCTGAAGCTTCGCGAGTTCATCCTTTTGTGTTGGGATATGCAAAGAAGATGGTCTCCACTGATGGTCATTTAAAAGATGAAGTTCAGATTGGTGAAACTTCAATATCTGATAGTGGAGAGAAGAAGATGGCGGTTCCTCTTGAACCTGCTCTAACATCTTCAGTACCTGTAACTGCTCATAAGCAGAAAGCTCCAGATATCAGATCTGCACCAAAGGTAAGGTATAAATCACCTAAGATTAAACCTCCTGACCGCATTGCTTTGAATGCAGGAAAATGCAGAATACCACCCAAGCTTCGTTCCCGCCCTGATTCTGTTTACTCTTTCCTTGGGAGACCTCATGATCTGACAGCATACACACCTCCTTGGATGAAGAGATATTCACAGAGACACTCAAAGTCTCTGTTGAAACCGCCATGAATCAAACCTATATCCCATAGTCAAGCTACTGACTTTAAACAAGCGCTGAGTGGGAGGCAACCCACTGTTAGGTTCGTTTTTGTTTTTATTTTTCGTTTTTAGTGTTTTGATTTTTTTTATTTCTGTTTAAGTGTGTTCAGAGGCGTGAGAAACATGCCGAATCGCCTTGCATCGATCGACACACCTAGTGCATCGGTCAATGCAGTTGCGATTTACGGTTTACCGATTCAATTGCGGTCCAGACATCGGTTATTCACATAACCGCGAGCAAAATTCGCCTTGCATCGATCGACACCCTTGTGGCATCGATCGACACAGGGCGACGACAGGTACGTGTTCTGCAACTTTTCGGATTGTTTCGATTTTATTATTTATTCTCAACGACCCTAAGCTTGACACTACTGGGGACAGTGTGTTTTAAGTGTGGGGGAGGAGCTACTGACGCACGCTTTTGTTTTCTTAAGATTCAGTCCAATTTTCAAAAAATTGTTTTATTGAGTCAAAACCAGTTTAAGTAAGAAACAATGATTTTTTGAGAAGATTAGCAGCACTTGCTGGAACTTAAGTAACCATTGGGATGAAGCTGCAGATTATCTCTGACTATTAAAAAACCCAGACACGGATCAACCTACTGAGGACACCCACATCGCTTCAGGTATCAGAGGATCCTTTTACTGACTTCACCTTAATACTGACTTAATTTTCTCACCTAAGGGCTTGGAATACCTTGAGTCGGATTCCTTTGTTAGTTCTGACACAGCCTGTAAACATTTCCTATTTGGTTCCCTTCTCCCCTTCCATAAAGTAAAAAAAAAAAGAGTAATAAACTGAGGATGAGTTAGTAACTCCGAAGTGGTCTCTGGGAGTGGTATCTACAACTATTACCTCCTGTGCATCCATGGAATGTGTCCAAAGTACACCCCAAAACGGGAAGAACACTTATAAAAAAAAAATGATACCCAATGGGGAAAAATCAGTTGTTAAGGAAGGGAAAAGAGAAGAAAGAGACTAGAGAAAGATAGTATGGTGGTCTAGAGCTGGCAAGGTAAGAGTCCATGTGCCTTTGATCGATATTCCTTAGGTGAGACCGCACTTAAATACTTGCAGAAGTCAGTAGGGTGAATTTGAATGCGTGAATGTGATTGTGGAGTTTACTTAGGACAGTTGCTAAGTGTGGGGGAAGTACATGTTGGTCTTGATGTCTGCAGGTGAAATCTTTCAAGTGGATTACTAAGGGGAATCTGAGTGTTGTTGCTTCTAAGATGAAAAGAGTTTCTGAAAGTTTTCAAACCTCTTCACCATGTTTTGGTTCTTTACTTGCTTGAGGGCAAGCAAGAGCTAAGTGTGGGGGAGTTGATATATCATGGATTTCAGGGTTTTTAACCATGGTATATATCTTATTTATCGAGTCTTTTACTATGTTTTAGAGTCTTTTCAGGTATTTATTAGGTACAAGCACATTTGGAGCAGATTTGGTGATTATGGCACTTTCTGGAGCTTTTTGGAGTGTTTGGCCGAGAGATAGAGTTCTCTGTGGACATTTGAGGAATGAATCGATCGACACACCTTTGGTGTCGATCGTTGCATATGCGATATGGGCCAGACCCGGCGGTTTAATGAAGAATGCTGATATTGCAGAAAAGCCCAGATATTTACGCAGAAGCCCAAAACGTGTTTTAGACTATATATTAGGGTTTTTAGCCACTTGTTTAGGCTACGCTTTTCTTACGCTTTATTTTATTGTCATAGAGAGTTAGGGGCTGATCCTGATCTCGAAAGAGAGAGGATTTCGAACCCCAGTTCTTTGTTTTATTATATATTATTTGGTTTTCTATTCAAGATGTTTTCTGTTTCGATGAACATGTCTGAGTAGATTACCTGTTAGGTTTATGGATTCTCATTAGGGATTTCATGGAATTATAGGTTAATAAATCTGTAGGGATTCATATATGTTAGTTCTTCATCTAGGATTGTTCTTACTGCTTAATCTGAATTAGCTACCCAGATTTATGATGTTAGGTTGATTGATGCAACGACAGTTGGTTAATTAGCTAGAAAGAACCTAGATGAGCAATTTAATTACTCGCAAAGGAATTTGGTTTAATTAGATTGTGAACATATCGAACTTGGAATTAAAGCTGGTTCAATATGTTAGTAATTGCAAAGGAATTTGGATTGATGCACTTAGACTTAGAGAATTCTCGCAACGGCAGTTGGTTAATTCTAAATCTGTGTTTGAGTTCTAGAACAGTTCCTAATTAGATCCCGCTTGATTGATTGCATGTGTTCATGATTTCCTGAGAACTCCCTAGACTTAACGCTTCGCTTCCTTGCTCACAAACTCGCTGCTATTTACTTTCTGCTTGCTTTTTAGTTTCTAATCATATTTGCTTTCTCCTAGTTTAATCTTTTCTGTTCTAAATCTATCGTTGACCGGAGTCCCTGTGGATTCGATACCCTAAGTACTACATTGACATCACTGTGCACTTGCAGTTAGTATAGGGATTAAAACTCGACCTATCAGCAAACCGGATAATAACCACGACAGGAGCATCGCTATTGGTGGAAGTATAGTTAATAACTTGTTTGGCATAATTTCCCCACAATGTGCAAGGCAATGCTTCATCTCTGTATTCAAAATGATGATTAAAAACCATATAAAAGTATTTATTTATTTAGGAATTATAACGAATATTATTCTTACCCATTATCTTTCAAGTATAATTCAAGCTTGGTGCTGTTTCCAGACTTGTTCTTGGTCTTAACATCTTCGATACCACCCATATGGACAATGACTTCCATCTTATATCGGTGAAACAATAATTAAAAACTATATATTTCAAATTGTAATATAAGGGACAGTGTGTATATTATAAATAACAACTTACCAATCAAAACCCTTTTGTCAAGAGATCCCTCGAGAATTTGAGAAATAGTATAACAATACTTATCGGGACTCTCAATCTCAAAATCTTCCAAAGGTTTTGTTCTTGTAGTACGGGTGATTGCTAACTTGTAAGTAAGATCACTTGGTCGAAAGTCGCTAACATACTCCTTGCAAGAAAATGAGTTAACCATAACATGTTTACCTATATGAAGACATGCTTTATGGTTGCTGAATAAGGCCTCCTCACATGATGTCTGAACTCGTGTTCCCTAAAGAAAGTGTGAAGGAAAGCTATAAGTATACGAACATCACAACTTTATACCGAAGCTAAACCAAAACACATGTCTTTCTCGTACCTTTATGTCAGACCAAATCATTTCTATGACGTTTCCAGACTTAGAGTTAAACAAAGTACATTGAGCTAATACCCGAACCTGGACCTTCTCGGTTTCAAGGCTAGTGTCTATGTTTTCCAGCAAAACATAGGTCGAACGCCGTCTGCGTTGGAGGTTCTTACTGGTGTCAACTAATTCTGCAATTTCTTTAAATCTCGATATAGTGTTTAAAGTGAATGATAAATAAGTTTAATACCGATGAATATATATAGTAGTTCGGAGCCCTAATGGATCAGCGCACACTATAAAATAATGAATATTTTGTTACAACTAATTTGGAGATTTAAAGATTTGCAGTTACACATTTTAAGATATTTGCCGTATCCGTTTTTAGGTATTGGTTAAAATGAAAATCAGTGAATTAAAAGCATTTGTATTAGTTTCCTAATTTTCGATATAGTTTTATTTTGAAATTAAAATTTACGGAAATCATTAAGGGAGAAAATATTTGATAAAATCTATAATTTAGGGAAGAAGTTAAGATTACAAAACAGAATTTTAGGTAAGAATGTTCATTAGATTTAATAGGAAATATCATTTGATTGATCGCGACGTATTAATGTATTTTGTTTCCTTATACATAATCTTTCTAATATTAATACGAACCAAACTTATATTGCGTCTCGAGTAAATTGGAATATTAACAATTAATTAAATTTTAGATTATAGTATAGAAAGTTGCATACGATTGAGTCATAATTACGTGAAGTAAATTTGATTATTAGTCTAGATTGTTAATAGTTAAGATATTATGGTTCTAATTATCTTCAACTTCAATTTTATTCAATTAAGAAGAAACCAGAAAACAAAACTAAAGGATTAAATGGACAAATAAAGAAGAAAATAATCATTTTATTATTCAAGTATGCTTTAGTAATCAAACAATAAAAGTATACAAATGTGAACTTTAAAGAAAATGCAACACATTCTACTATATATGAAAAATTGTCTTGCATACTTCATTGACTCTGTCCTTAATCTTTTTTCCGTGTCAAGTGTAACAATCACCGATTGGTAACATACATATGTTCAATTTTATTATATTAAAAAGAATCCTGAAGCAAAAGTGAAGGATTAATTGGACAGATAAATAAGAAAATAATCATTTTATTATTCAAGTATGCTTTAGTAATGCAAAAATAAAAGTATACAAATGTGAACTCAAAAGAACATACAAAACAATATCTACTATAAAGGAAAAATCGCTTGAAGAATTCATTGACTTCGTCCTTAATCTTCTTTCCGTGTGAAATGTCAAAAACACCGATTGATGAGTAGTTATGTAGCAAATAAAGATTAGTGACATAAAAGATTAGCCGATAATTTTTTATCATTTGGCTTCATATGAATCCAACCTGCAAATTAATAAACACAAAATAATAACAAAAATGTAAATATAAATAAAATAGTTACCTAATACTTGGCTTGTTATGTTACATACCTGCAAATGAATAAAAATCTAAAAACAAAATAATCACAAAAAATGTAAATACAAATTAAATGGTTACCTAACATTTGGCTTGCTATGTTATATACCTGCAAAGGAATAAAAGCCTCAAAACAAAATAATAAGCATGATAATGTGCAATGAGATAGTTAACTATCGTTTGGCTTGGTATGTTATATACCTACAAAATGATCAAAACCATATAATAAAATTAAGCAGCATGTTAATAGCAAGTGAGAAAGATACCTTATTGTTTGGCATTGTAGGTTTCATACCTACAAAATCAACAAAACAACATAAACAAAATTAGAACAATAGAAAAAATAAAACAAAAGAATGGTTCGACATGTGGGTGATATGAGTCTGGTAGAGGTTGTATTTATAGGATCATCATATTTAGGGTTGAAAAAGAATTCAAAAGCTTCTATTAGAAGATTAGTATATTCTTTGCGATATTTTTTTCTTCAAATTTGACAATTAATGTAGACAATTATTAGTTGTTATATTTTAGTGTCGAATTTAGTTTGAATTTGAAAAGAAAGGAAATAACTTATGAGAAAAAATATAAACTGCAATCTAAAATTATGGGAAAAAGTTAAGATTACATTTCGTAACTTTAGAAAACGACATTTAATTTTCAAAATTTTATTAATTCTCGATTTTAGGTTTTTTTAATCCAAAAATTTCCTAAACGAATTTTGATTTATTTTTAATGTCAAAAAGGCTCTCGACCAATCAAAACCTTTCAGTTAAGCCAAGTCATCAATGATGTCATAATTGTTATTGGTTGAGATTCATCCATGTCATCAATGACTCATCATTTTTTACCATCACACTTCGCAAATAATATATAGTAGATAGTTAGCAAATAAAACTTGAAGTAAATATTTTTGGTTCACCCAAGTTTAATCGGACGATACACCGGAAAGTAAACAAATCAATGATTATGGTGTTGGCCACGTAACTTATGTTTGTTAAAGTATATCACCATACAAATTCATCTATGCACTAACTATCAATCATTTTTCCCTTTCTATTCCAACTGCAATTAAATCCAAAACTCATCTTTCACTTGTAGATCGGAAGATTAAAGAGCAAACTGAAACCATATGAACCGATTTAGATTACAAACTGCATTTAAATCCAAAAACAGCAATCCAAAATTGTTTTGTCCAAAAGAATTAACAAAATGAAGCATAAATAAGCCCAATAAGCTACATAAGGCCCGGTCAGACCTTCCCTTGGTATTTTTATTTAATTCTTTTTCTCTTGTCCTTTATTTCTTCGTCTAAAATCAAACGCAGAAATATTTTTTTTCCTCGCTCGCAATTCCTCCTCTCTCATTGTCGCTCGCTTCTCCGAATCTGAAGCAGTTCTCTCGTTAGACGCCTGGATCAGTAAGATAATTCTCAATGCATCATAAAGATCTCATCTTTTACGGCTCCATTTCCGATTCACATTCCCTTCAATCTACTTCGAATCTTTGTTACTTGTTAGCGTCTCGAGTTTCTCGCTTCTTCTGGAATTAGATTCATTTCATAATCTGCGATATTTTTCTCATCCTTTTGTGAAAATAGAGAAAAATCGATTGAGGTGGTGTAGAGATAACACTCGATTGGCCGTAGTTATTTACAGGATCTGTGATGATTATCGAATTCAATTAATTAATTCGTTGCTTCGAGATCCGAAACCTCTATCTTGACCTGATTCCGTCGCTATTGCTTGATCTATTATAGCTCATTAGCTCTGACCTGGAAAATCTACGCTAGTGTCGATAAATTAGCTACTTTACCTTTTCAACTTCTTCTTCATATTAATGATTTTGTTTGTTTTCGTCTTCATTGCAGCAACTTGATCGAGCTTGACTAGGATGGCCATGGTAGATGAACCGTTATATCCCATTGCTGTGCTCATTGATGAGCTTAAGAATGATGATATACAGCTTCGGTTGAACTCGATCCGTCGGCTATCTACAATAGCTCGTGCCCTTGGAGAGGAGCGCACAAGGAAAGAGTTAATCCCATTTCTGAGTGAGAACAGTGACGATGACGATGAGGTTCTCCTTGCAATGGCTGAGGAACTGGGAGTTTTTATTCCGTACGTTGGAGGAATTGAGCATGCACATGTTCTTCTCCCTCCTTTGGAATCTCTCTGCTCTGTTGAAGAGACATGCGTGAGAGAGAAATCTGTGGACTCCCTTTGCAAGATTGGATCTCAAATGAGAGAAAGTGACCTTGTCGACTCCTTTGTTCCTCTTGTGAAGGTTAGATAATGAGACGGCAGATATATTTTATTTGTTCATTCATGTTTTTTCAATCGAGGCTTAACTTTTTGTTCTGTTCATCTTTGTAGAGACTTGCAGCTGGTGAATGGTTTGCATCCCGAGTTTCCGCATGTGGTTTATTTCATGTTGCATACCAAGGCTGTACTGATGTGGTGAAGACAGAGTTACGATCTACTTATAGCCAGTTGTGCCAAGATGATATGCCAATGGTGCGAAGAGCTGCTGCATCTAACCTGGGGAAATTTGCTACAACTGTGGAGTCAAGCTATTTGAACGCTGAGATCATGACTATGTTTGATGATCTTACTAAAGATGGTACTTATATGCTTGCATTATGTTCTGTCTTACTATATCTGCTCATCTTTTAGAAACGCTTTACATCGACCCGGAGAGCATGGTAAATAGATCGCAGTTGAAAACTACGTAGCAAGAGTTGATGAATAACTTTCGATAGTCCACACGTACGTCTTTAGAAATGTTGTTTAAATTTTAATCTTCTTTCAGACCAAGATTCGGTTAGACTGTTGGCTGTGGAAGGCTGCGCTGCTCTTGGAAAGTTGTTGGAACCCCAGGATTGTGTTGCACGCATTTTACCTGTTATTGTTAATTTCTCTCAGGTGAATTGAGCTTTGGTTTTGCATTCAAGGATTTTTCGATCAACTGTCGCCTCTTGATTATATATTCATATTATCTGCGTTGGAAGTTTTCATTGGTAAAAGTTTGCAGTCCTAATGTTTTTTGATGATATATGGTATGCTTTCTGAGAGCAGGATAAATCTTGGAGGGTGCGGTACATGGTTGCTAATCAGCTATATGAACTTTGTGAGGCAGTGGGTCCTGATTGCACAAGGTAAATAACATTAATTCAGTTATCTTTGTTAGATCTAGGCTTCCTTTCCCGTAAAATAATTTTGTGACCATCAAGCACATATACATTTAAGAGCAATGTTGGAAGTTTTATTTATTTTATTTCGTAAGCTCTATGTTTGTATATGTATCTTATTGTTTTGACACAAATTTTATGTTATTAATATCTTTAGGACGGATTTGGTTCCAGCATATGTGAGACTGCTACGGGACAACGAGGCTGAAGTGCGAATAGCAGCAGCTGGAAAAGTGACCAAGTTCTGCCGGCTTTTGAATCCAGAGCTTGTGATTCAGCACATCCTTCCTTGTGTGAAGGTACATTCTATCTGCTGATGAATCTTTTTAAATTCCACAAAACCATGTTTTTTGATGACTCATTCATCGTCGTAATAGTCTAATTCCAACTCATGTCTGCAGGAGTTATCATCCGATTCTTCTCAACATGTCCGCTCTGCTCTAGCTTCAGTAATAATGGGAATGGCTCCTATTCTTGGGAAGGTACGACTAATGATAGCCAACATTTCTCACATCTTGTGCTACTTTTTGTGGTTTAATTTGCTCTTATCGTTTTCATCAACAAAATCAGCCACACTATGTGTTGTGGCCCGGCTACACCTTATCAGTAATTATTAACATGCTAAAATCTTCAATACAGGATTCAACCATTGAGCATCTGCTACCAATTTTTCTTTCACTTTTGAAAGATGAATTTCCAGATGTACGCCTTAACATCATAAGCAAGCTAGACCAAGTTAACCAGGTTTGCTGCATATCCCTCTTTGCTTACTTCTTTGTTTCAACTGGTAACTGAATATCTTTTACGGCAGGTTATTGGGATTGATCTGCTATCACAATCCTTGTTGCCAGCGATTGTAGAGCTTGCTGAGGATCGGCACTGGAGAGTCCGTCTTGCCATAATTGAATACGTTCCTCTGCTGGCCAGCCAGTTAGGTATAGGATTTTTCGATGACAAGCTTGGAGCCCTTTGCATGCAATGGTTGCAAGACAAGGTTTATCTTGAATCCTTGATTTTAGCATAATTTCTCATCAAGTTGTGATTCTGGATATTGACGTTGTTCTCCTCTCCTCCTTCAGGTTTACTCTATCCGTGAAGCTGCAGCAAACAACCTAAAGCGCCTTGCAGAGGAGTTTGGTCCTGAATGGGCAATGCAGCACTTAGTTCCTCAGGTTTGTTCTTATTAACTATGGTATCCTTTGAGCATTTCGTGCTAAATTCTTTTGTATGATTACCTAATTGTTGGCTTATTTTCTTCGAAATCGCTAGTAAGGCTGCATATATAGAGTTCCATATTGACCTTTTTTCGTTAATGTAAACAGGTATTAGACATGGTCACCAATCCACACTACCTACATAGGATGATGGTTCTACGTGCAATATCTCTCATGGCTCCTGTAATGGGATCAGAAATTACATGCTCTAAGTTTCTTCCTGTGGTGGTTGAGGCATCAAAAGACAGGTAAGATCGATAAATATGACTTCGGCAAACTCTTTTCAAGAACACATCTTAGTTTTAACGTGTTTGTTGCACATATCTAATCTCTGCAGAGTTCCAAACGTCAAGTTCAATGTTGCCAAGCTTCTGCAATCCCTCATCCCCATAGTCGACCAATCAGTAAGATGAGATTAAACATTATCTGAATCATATGTGAAAATGTTATACAGATTGTTGAACTTGAATGTTTTTTGAAGGTGGTGGACAAAACAATCCGTCAGTGTTTGGTGGAGCTGAGCGAGGACCCTGATGTTGATGTTCGTTATTTTGCAAACCAAGCGCTTCGTTCCATTGACGGTGCCGTAGCGGCGCAATCCTGAATTCTTTTAATTGTATTAGTGATACATAATCTTTATTCCTGAATATTTTTTCATTATGTATTATCGTTAAGTTTCTATTATTTGTGTTCTTCTTTGTTTTGTTTGTGTAAAACGTCATTTTGGTTGCCGGCTATGAACTGCAATTATGCATTATATGTTAGTAAAATTGTATCCCCTTTGTTACATTTGTTTCCAATATCTTCAGCTTACCAATGCTAATAGTTACCATGTGGCTTATGCTTACTTCCTATGTAACCTCATGAGTCATGACTGTTGGTACTGGATTTCCTAGAGGGAAATCCGGCCAATTAACAATAAAACAAAGGGCCATAATCATGAGCCCGCTCCATAATCAGGACAGAGAGATCGACCGTTATCATTTGTTGGATCCATACGATTGACATCTTGACAAGGCCCAAGTAACGCCGAAGTAAGGGCGATCGAGCTCGAGCTAGGTAGGAGACGATGTGGAGATAGAGCAACCCGGTCTTCGTCGGTTCAACTGATCCACGCAAATCTCAGAAATCGTTATCACGGCGAGGCCGAAATATCGGAACAAAGAGTATCAAAGTCCAGAGTATTTAAAGAAGAAGTGACGATTCATTCAAGACATTCCAACCCTAATCAAGAACACTTCGACTAGATAGCTCGATTAACATAATTTGTACTCTCTTTTCGACTGTGTTTGTTCTATCTCGACGATCAATCTCAATAAAGTCTTTGATTCATAGGAAACTATACCATTTCTATATCCAAAAGTCCAAATCCACGATTACAAATTCTTAGTGTGAATTCCAGATCTCACAATGACGACTAAGCTTAGCCAATGATCTTGAACATATAACTACGGTGACATCTTTGATTCTTTAGGGGTGCAGAGGACTGAAGAAGACAGTAGATTAACTTCCACTTTGAATAGAGTTGTTATGTTAGAGTTCCCTTTGAAGGTCTAAGTGTCTCATACACCACAGACGAAGCTGATTTCTCTAAGTATACTAGACACTCTAAAAGAAAAGAGGGTTTAGACTCAAGTCGGGTTGACTAGAGGGATCATAATCTCCTGTGGCCCTCTAGGCTCTTTAAAATTCTGAAAAAAAACCTTTTATTTTTGATTAATTTTTTTAACATAAAAAACTTGGTCAATTTCGTTTTTAACCTTAAGTCATTTAGATAATTTCAACCCAACCTAACTATATCCACCCAAAATCAACAAACCCAACTTATCTCATCGGATCTCTAAATCTAAATAGAACCAACGGTTGACAAAAAAAAAAAAAAAATCTAAATAGAACCGTGATCTCTCTCAAATTCCCCAAATCATATCTTCCTTTCTCCCCAACCTTAACCCTAAATCGACAAAGCAACCCCAAATCCTGAATCCGAATTACTGTATATTTCTTTCTCCATTTTCACCATTTCTTTCCCAGAGATCTCTGAATCTGATTCTCTCTATATTCATGTTATATTGATTGCGTCATTGTACATGCCTCTTCTCTTCAGTATTTTTTTTTGATCTCGTAATGGATAACCGGAAAGGTGCTCCCTTTCCCGATGAGGTGATCCTTCAGATTCTGGCAAGATTACCTGTTAAATAGTTGTCAGGTTCAAATCCGTTTGCAAATCTTGGTACAGATTGACCTCCGACAAATATTTCACTACCTTGTTCAGTCAAGTGTCTGTGAAAGAGCAAATGCTTGTTGCCGAGTTATCAGATTCGTTGGAATCGAAATCTAGTTTGATCTGCGTTGATAATCTGAAGGGTGTTTCTGAGTTATCAATGGATTTTCTTAGACACAAGGTGAGAGTTCGGGCTTCTTGTAATGGTTTATTGTGTTGCTCTAGCATTCCTGAAAAGGGTGATCACTGTCTCTGTAATCCATCGACTAGAGAGCATAGGAAATTGCCTAAGAGCCGAGAGAGACCCGTCACTCGGTTTTATCCAGATGGTGAGGCATCTCTTGTTGGCCTGGCTTGTGATATAACCACGACAAACAAAGGAAAAAGTGTGAAGAAAAGCCTAAGCCTCTTTGGTGTTTATTTGATCAATATGATGACCAATATTCGTATTTGGACCATCCAAATCCAGAAGCAATAAACTTAAAGCTTATCTAGAGTACTTCAAAGCAACGATGAGGTAATTAAACCCTTAATGAACTCTTGGAACATAATTGAAAAAAATCATATCTTAAAACTCTGTTTCTTGTGTAGGTTGGTGGTGAAAGTTGTGCTTCTTGCCACGAAAGCAGTGGGAATGTAGTGTCAAATCACCTAGAGCGAATGCTACGTTCGTTCAAGCTGAATTCATCTCAGGAGGATGCGATTTTGCGTTGTCTAGAAGCCAAATGTAACATCTCATATTATTAATAGTTAAATTGTAAAACGTTTATACAAGAAACATGTAATTGCAAATTTGGATTTTTCACGTTTGTTTTTTATGTAGTTCAGACTTATCTGTACTTATATCTATTTTAGGTGCAACTAGTACAATTAGAATAATATAACTAATACACATGTAAACTATAATTACACACATTAAAACCAAGGAAAACATGAAATGAAAAATGTATGACGTTATAATTTTTTTTTAACAAAGAGTTGTACCAAGTTTTTAGTCGTACCAATTTTTTATTTTTAACAAAGAGTTGTATTTTCATAGTTTTAATTTATAATTAGTAATACCATAATCTATATTAAATTTTTCTAGTTGTATTTATGAAATTAAGTAAACAAACTAGATTTGTAACATTTTCATATCATAACATCTGGAAAAAAATATGTTGTTAATTATTTTCCATATTAGTGCTGTTAGTATTTCAATAGTAACTTTAAAAGTGTAAGGTAGAATATGTATAAATGTGATGTTCATGCAATAAATACTCAAAATTTAAATTTATTTAATTAATACAAATATGGAAATATGTTTACAAATGTTTTAATGACATTTAAAAACTACTATCAGGATTGTATTTACCTAAAAATAAAATTTTACATTTTTGTACTATCAAAGAGTTGAACCAGTCGTACCAGTCGTACATGAAAGAAACACCATGCATTTAAACTTCAATCTTAAGAAGTCTTAAATAAACACAAATAATATCTATAACACAAACAAAATATACAATCAATTTTTAAACTTCGAAATTCTCTACTTAATCAAACTGATGGAAATTTAGTCACTTAGTTTCTTTTTTTTTTTTATAAGCCGGAGATAAGACATACTGACAGTATTTTTTCAAGAACATCCTAAGTAGAATGAGTGACATATTCCTAAGTTCTTTACATCACAAAACTGGAAATATTTCAATTTCTCCAATTCTATTGTACTTCATCTTTTTACATAAGCAAAATGTATGATTGTGTCATAGGTTTTATTCATTGTTTTTTTGCAAAAAAATAAATAATAAACAATATTAAAACACATGAGTCGTACTAGTTATACTAGTTATACGAGTTGTCCTAGTTATACTAGTTATACGAGTGGCACCAGTTGTACCAGTTGTACAATTTGTGTCAGTTTAAACAAAAAAAAAAGTTCATTAAGGGTAATTTCGGAATTTCATATAAATGAGGGCTAGACAGATTAAAAAGGACTTGATAGAATAACACAAGGGCTTTGAGGGCCATATGAGATTATGATCCTGACTAGAGTCACGTGTGTAAACCAGCTATTATATAAAGCTAGTTATCTTGTTTTGTTTAGTTTGTTCGGTGGTTAAGAGTGTAACGGCTAAGAAGAAGAGAGAGAGTGTACAGAGAGATAGAGAGAGAAAGGCGATTTCGCCATTGGAGTTCGTTTAAGCTCGGGTTTTGAGCTGATCTAGTGCATTTGCTGATTCATTCAGCCCCGATGAGGATATCAACCACTCACATTGAGTGGTGTGGTGAATACCGGGTAACAAATTCTCTGTGTCTTGTGTTCTTCTTTATATTCTGTTTTCTTTTTAATCGCGATACAAATCGAGCGGAGAATCAAGTCATAATCCACACACCCTTCAACACAATCAACTTCAACGGTTTAGGGAAAGAAGATTGACAGTGGCTGTTTGGTCTTGTGGCAAGTTCTGTTTCACTTGATTGGTTCCAAACTTTATTCTCTTCCACTAATTTAGTTTTTATTAAAAGTCAGTTGATTACATTTTATACATTTTGATCAAACAAATCGTCCACAACGTCTGTTCATGATTCTACAAAAGAAAAACATAAATCATTTGTCAAAACAGATTTACCCCGATTTTTATAACTCCTAATTGCATAACATATTCTACAGTTATATCTCTTGTTTTCCACGAGACATTGCTTGATCAAGCGGTCGTCAAAACTTCACAAGCTCTACCGCTACGATGTTGGAGACGACGGTAAAGCATCTCAGACATATCTCAGTGAAGAAATCAGCATCTCATCTCTTAATCAACAAAGGATCTTCAGCAAAACATATGTATATCGATGTCACCGCGCTCTCCACTACAACCATTCCTAGACCCACCTGAAAATCACAATGGACCAAATAAACAGATTGGACACTTTGGTTCATGCAGCTTTTTAGAAAGAATGCATTAAAGGGGAAAACTTACAAGGACCATTCCCATCAACATAGATGTAGATCCAACCATTATAACTTTGTCACTGCCCATATACCAATGCAAAAGCCTGTGATGAGTCCTCCAAAGATGGTTCCCATCAGAAGAACAGCACCAGAATAGTCATATGCAACAAGGGCCTCTACACCTGTCGACTGAAACAGTTCCCACACGTCTCTAGCTGATCTGTTGAATCCTTTACCATACACTGCAATCTGAAAACCAACCAAAAGCATTTTGATTCTCCATTGCTCATAAGTGTGAAATTCCAACAAAATTTTATATAATTGTATTGTACTGATAAGTTGTATTACAAAATCCATAAAAATGTTTCCTATTATTATTATTATTATTTTTTGGCATCATTTTTTTCTTTCTATAACCAACTTCTGATAAAAAATTATAAATTTAGTAGAAATATTATTAATATATTCGACTGATCTATTAATTTGAAAATATATTTAAGGTTAGGGTTTGTTGTTGGAAGTTGTTTGATATGGTAGAGATATTGTTTTATAATATTTTCAACCATAATCATATCTAAACTATATATTTAGATAGAGATAGGGGATATAATATGAATGTCCAATATTGAATTCATTGTGATTGTATAATTGAAATATATTTATTGTACTCATTGTGATCGCGTCTAATAGCGAATTCATTATACTTATTATGTCCTATTTATAACGATCCTTCTAATATTTTTTTAATATTCTATGAGTAACTACTCTTTATTCAAATATATTTTACTTCTAAATGTCAAGGGAGAAAAAATAATAATGAAAGTTTGTTGTAGATGAAGCCTAATATTCAAAAAGTGTTTCATTTATAAGTACAGATATGGATTCTGGATAGTCTGAGCGGATCAAAGACACAAATTTTTAGCTTTTTTCAAGAAATATTTCATAGGAGGGTAAATGGTTGGACTATAAAGCTTCTTTCGAGAAAGGCAAAGAGGTTATGATTAATTCATAAAACACATTACCAAATCATGTGTTGTCATGTGATCGGTTACCGAAGAAAGTAACTGTGAAGGTGACGAGTATAGTTTCCCGTTTTTGGTGGAGTTCGGGAGGGACAAGCGAAGGTATGCATTGGATGTCATGGGACAAGTTATCTAAGGACAAAAAGATGGTGGTATTGGCTTTGGAGCCTTTATGGATGTCAATACAACTTTCCTAGCAAAATAATTATGGAGGTTGATTGATAAACCAAATATTCTATTCCATTCGCAAAGGAAGATATTTCTGGAATACAGATCCCTTAAATCCGATAAGATCATATTCTCCATCATATGGATGGAGGAGTATTATTTCAGCTAGATCTCTGGTTAAAAAAATACTTATTAAGAGGTTGGGAACAGGAGAATCCATTTCAATATGGAATGATCCTTGTATACCATCCTATCACCCGAGACCAGCAAAACAAAAATTGGATACTACACTAAATCTAACCATAGTGGATCAGTTGATTGATCATCAAAGCAAGTATTGGAAGAAAAAAAATTGATTGAGATGGTCATTGACCATGAGGATGCAGCCATAATTATGAGTGTTCCGTTTAGTTGTCAGATCGCTCGGACTCGAATGGATGGCTTTTTACAAAATATGGAAAGTACACAGTTAAATCGGGGTACCATACAATAATGTTTCAGATTTCAGGGAGTACAAAGACTTTATTGGACCAACTATTACGTCTCGCCGGGCTTACTCATGGAAGACACAATGTCCACCCAAAATATAACATTTCATCTTGCAAGTATTATTAGGATGTTTGGCAGTATCTCAGAAGCTGAAAACAAGAGGAATAAAATGTGACACACGTTATGTTAGATGTGGAGCTGAAAAGGAGACTATTAATCATGTTTTATTTGAATGCCTACCAGCAGTTCACAAATCCCGGCAAACCCGGAAACATTCCCTTCAGCATCTTTATGGGTAAACATGGACTATCTTTTTGGAGATCACCAGTAAGGAACAAAAATAACCACTATCCTTGGATTTTATGGTACATTTGTAAAATTAGAAACGAGATGGTTTATAACCACATCGATAGAGACCCCCAGGAAACACTACGAATGGCAGAACTAGAATCTGAAACATGGGAAAATGCTCAATCACTGGAGGTCAAAAGACCGGTGGAAAGTCGAGGAGACATACGGACTGGAGAAGATGGAATTGAACAAAAGGGACAATGGTGTTTTGTGGATGGATCATGGAAATAATGAGATTCATTCTCAGGAAAAGGACGGTACAACTGTTATGAGGGAGGTGCAAACGTGATGATGGGAGCAGTGAATATGAGGACAAGCTTGTCCCCTCTTCATGCGGAATTCGAAACTCATTTGGGCAATGGAATGTATGAAGTTCTATCAACAATCTCACATCACTTTTGTACCTGACTGCTCAGAATTGGTGAAATTAGTATCTGAACCATAAGAATGGTCGGCTTTTGCTATCCACCTGGAGGAATTCGATCAAATAAGGATGGACTTCACGACTTTCGAGCTCAAACACATATCACGAACAAAAAATCAGACATCAGATAGATTGGAAGGCAGCCACCAGCATAGATCACTACTTAGGTTCTATTTGTATGTTGTTAAGCAAAAAAAGATACGGATTTAAAACGATGGATTTGGTAAATACGATGCAAAAGCCTAAAACAAGTAACTAATATAACTAAATGGACACTTTCCAATCAAGTAATAAACAATTCAACTATTAATGTTTAAAATCATTCATTACTCATAAGATTGAGTAACTTCAAAAATAGAAAACTAAAACATACCTACATAAAAGAAACCTAATAACACAATATAAACATTTAAGCCAAAACAATATAAGACAAAAAAAAAAAAAATACAATCCACGCATAGCGTTGGCAATATTCTATAAGTGCTGAAAATATAAATTAGAAAGTAGCATTAATCTACTAACTTAAGAAGACAAGAAATGTACAAAATTAGAAGGGGGAAGAAATAGATAGTTTACGTTAAATGAACTTCTTTCTTAAATGACAAGCAGGACCGGCCCATGGCTAAAGTAGGTAAAGCCCATGCTTTAGACGCTAAAAATATATAGTTATTTGGAGCATCATATTATGTATGTTTTCGATGGTGTAGCGGTTTCATCAATCACTCAACTGTCCACAGGTGCAAGGTTTGACCCGGATTGATGCACTTTTTAGGTAAATTTTTTTTTGTTGCTTTAGGTACCATAATGGGCCGGGCCGCCCTGATGACAAGTAAGCTTCAATATATAGTTGAACTCTTTGTTTTGTTTTTAATCCATTACGAGGCAAACAAGAAAAAAACAACAACAAACCCATATTCTGTTGAAGACACCCAATCCGAAGTGAGATCTAAGAGACCTGATATCTTGAGTGGTGTTTACAACCAACAAACATGGGGGCCATACGGCAACAAGGACGATAATCATGTTACAATCACCTTGATTTGGATTCCAATTGCGCTGGTATTTACTACGAGTCAATTGCATTGGGTGTATCTTTTATGTTTTTTTCTTGCAATCTTGTATCTTCTTAAAAGTTTGTGCAATTTTGTATCTTTTTATGTAGATTTCACTTGTAAAAAGACAATTTTATCTTTCATAGATAGAGGAAAAATGGAAAAGGTCGCAGTGAATATGTCTCTTATCCACCGAAAACTATCCATTCTTTTTTTTTTTTTCCTTTTCTTTTCCTCTTCATTCTCTTTCTTACTTTTAACATTTTTCACCCTTTGTTTTTGAACGGTTGATAGGATGCAATATGTGAGGATTCTGACCACATAGAACGCCGAAATTGAGATAAAATCGGTCGATGTACCGGAATTCGAAAAAAAAAAATCAAACTTAATACGAAAATTGTGAATGGATAGTTGAGACTGTTGTCCACAATATCCATCCATGTGGATACTACAACGATCATATTATATACAAGATGCTTACCATGAGTAGGAAGTAGCCAATCCAAAATGTTGTTTTTGGATAGATAGTGGTATACACCTACTCTATGTCCACAAATTCACAATCATGTGAACTCTTAACCAATTTCTATCCATCAGACCTGTACTTTGTGCCCACGTATCACAATATGTGAACTCTTGACCACCCTATTGTCCATCATACACGTTTAACATGTAATATAATCGTGGTAGTGTCCATGAATAATCGACCCAACATACTTTTGTGACCACATATCACAATAATGTTAACTCTTGACCACCTATTGTCCATCATAAACAGCTCGGATCCGTGGGGACCGGATCTGGGTCGAGGCATCTCCCCCCTCGTCCGTCTCCTGTTTGCTTTCTCCGTCAACCCCGGGTCAGTTTCTGCTCCGTATTTCTCCGAGGCCGTTTGTTTTGGCGGTGGTTTTCCAGTCTCCGGCGGGTGTGGGTCAAAGAACGGCGGTTGCATGTTTTCGTTGGATCCGCCTCGTCGTTTTTCTGCTCGCTAGAGGACGGTGGCAGAGAGCGGCGCGGCTCTCGCGGCGGTGGTGGTGGACCGATTATAGCAGGGGAAGCCCTCCGACCGCCTAGGCATCGCATCTGCGGTGGACCGACAATGGTGGAAGGCGGGTGGGCTCCTCTCCCTTCCCTTGTTTAGGCATCATCTCACACTCGTCGTTGCTCCTGTGGCTTTCTCTCTCCGGTTTTTCCTGGTGGTTCTAATCTAGTTCTCTCGGAGATACGACGCTCCTCTCCTGGTGGTGGCTTTTCACGACAGCAAGTCTCTCGGCTCCAACCTGGTTTCTTCGAAGGCGGCGGTTTCTCAAAGTCTAGGGTTTCCATGGTGTTGGGCCTCTTTTAGGCGACAAAAGTGTAGGGCTTTAGTTTGGGATGGGTTCAGGTCCACTAAGGAATTGTCGATGGGCCTGGTTTTTCTTTTAGTCTTCTTTTGTATTTTCTTTTTTTCTTTCTTGCCCTATTGTACTAAAAAAAAAAAAATCAATACGAAAGCCCTTAAAAAAAAAATTGTCAGCTGGGAAAAGTCCCTTCAACCATTATATATTAGATTATATATATAATAATTCTTAGGTTTCACAAACTGTTTTTATAGGATATACTAGGAGAGAACCCGCGTAAATGCGCAGATTTTGTTTTATTATAAATATTTAATATATTTTTGATATTTATTGTGAATACTAATATGTTTTATAAGTTTTTATTATCACTTTTCATGATTTTTTTTTTAATTTTTATTTTCTTCAACTTTTTATCATGCTTTTATTTTTATGAGTTTTTTAAAATATATGTATTTGTTGTTTATACATTTTGTGTTATCTCAGTCTTAATATTATAATAATATTTTAAATTTTTATTTATTATATTGAATTTTGTTAAATTTTTTATTTGTATATTTAAATTATTTCTTTGTTTCTATTATCATTTTATCTCCTTTATCACATCTTTCATTACATTTCTAATAATTACTAATTCTATTATTTATTAAATATTTTGTTATAATTTTATTTAAATCTTTTTTCTTATTTTATATTTATTTTTAGTTTTATAATTTTATATTTCCACTTATATTAAGATTTAATTATATTTGTTCATTCATTGAATAAAATATAAAAGATGTATTTAAATCTTATAATATATAATATTTATTTATGAAACTTTATATTAAATTTCATTTTCAAATTAATTTATATATATGTTTTAATGATTTTAACTAATTATATTTAAATTAAATGATTCTAATTAGTTGATTTTAGATTTATTTGAATAATGATGATTTGGAAAATTAATTAATGAGTTGGACCAATGAAGAGGGGGCTGATGTGGCAGCTTGAGAGAGCCCCCTCTTCATCTTTTATATATAGGATGTTGTTTACAATAAGTTTTGATCAAATAACATTCATTTACCAAATCTATTTCTCTTTAATACAAAATGTTAATCTTTAAAATATTAAAAATATAAAGTATATTAGTATAATTAAATATATTAACTTTATTGTTTTTTTGTAAACTAGCTTGAAGAAATTTAAAAACATAAAAATTACAAATGATCTTTCAGATTTCTTTTATATTTTGTTTATATGTAGAAAACAATAAATGCCCTTTCATATTCATTTTATAACTATTTTTACATGTAAATATAAATTGAATATTAAAATTATGTGATTTAAATGTAGATGATGAGGTGGCACACGTAACAGAAAGAAAAGATAATGATATATACACTAGGGATAGTCCCACGCGTTGCGTGGATTAAAAATTAATATAAGTAAAAATAAAGCATTTTCTATGTAAATACACACTAATTATTTTGTTTTTACTATTTGTAAATACATATATATATATATATACTTTTTACTAAGAGAAGTAAATTACTAAAATAAAATACTCTTAGTTTTAGTATTTTAAAATATTTAGTTATATCTTTTATCATTTTTAAACAAATTTAACTTTAATTATCTGAATTGTTTGAAAATTATATACTGTTTTGTATAATTTTAGTATTAAACTTTAAAATAAAATATTTTAATTATTTCTTTTTTTTAAATGGAAACATTATTTAATTGTATCTATAATTGTAATAATAAGAAAGGAATTCAATATTTCTTTTTATTATAAAAATTGATATAGAAAATAATAAATAAAAACTACGTGGAACATATGGAAGAAAAGATAAAATACTACTATGTAAGATTAGGAAAATATATTTTTTAAAAAAACCTCCACTATATTATATTAGATAATATGTTTAAAATTGATTTTCATTGATATTTCATCTTAGTTATGGTCAAAATGTAATATATTATTTATCAATATAAAATTAGTTAATAAATAAGAAATAAATTAGTATATTAATTGTTATAAATTAAAATAAAAATTTAAATTTAAATTTTAGGTAACACATGAAAATTTTCCATGACTTTAGTTTAGAATAACATTATTTTATCATATAAGATTACATAAACAATGTAATTCTTATATGTTCTAAATAAAGTAAGGTTTTTCTAAACAAAATTCTAAAAATTTATCATGTGTCACCTAAAAATTAAATTTTATTTTTATTTTAATCCATAGAAATTAATGCAATGAGTTTTTTAGAACATACATTTTTCTAAACTTACATACTAATATTGTTTTCGTCCATATGTCCTACAGTTTTTTTTATATAAAAAATCTATCTTAATTTTTTTTCAAATAAAAAGAAAATGAGTTTTTCTTATTATTTTGGAATATAGTTTGATAACGATTATAATAGAAATAAAAATATGTTTCCACTTTTAAAAAGAAAAATAATTAAAATATTTACTTATAAAGTTTATTACTAAGAGTATACAAAACAAGAGATAATTTCACAATATTCAAATAATTAAAGTCAATTTTTTTAAATTTATAAACATATAATTCAATATTTTAACATACTATAACTTCTTGTATTGTATTTTATTTTATTTTAGTAAAATAATTCTATTAATAAAAAGTATATATGTATTTACAAAATATAAAAATTGTTTAACTATAAATAATATATACATATTCACTATATATTTACATATAAAATATTTAATTTTCACTCATATCAATAAAAATATCTTTATATTAATTGGGAAGTGTCTTTAGCTTTATATTCACTCTCAAAACGGTTGATTACTTGATTACCCTTAATTAAAACATGGTTTTTACTTTGTTAACCTTAGTTTATATTGCTAATTTTATTATTTATTATATTAGTTTAAAAAATTATTTATTTTATTTTATTTTAAAGATAAATACAAGCTCATATAAAAACGAAATAACCAAGATGATAAATACAAAACTATTTTTGAAAAAAAATATTTAAATATTGATAAATATGATTTTTGTATATAATAAGATTTTATTTAGTAAATTTGTATTATTTATATAAATTTTGAATTTAGATAATATAAATGATAATTAATATGTATATTGATATTTATATTAATATAAAAATATGTTTACAAAGTAGATTTAGATATATATATATATATATATATATATATATTATTTTAAGTGTCTTTAGCTTTATATTTACTCTCAAAACGGTTGATTACTTGATTACCCTTAATGAAATCATGGTTTTTACTTTGTTAACCTTAGTTTATATTGCTAATTTTATTATTTATTATATTAGTTTTAAAAATTAGTTATTTTATTTTATTTTAGAGATAAGTACAAGCTCATATAAAAAAGAAATAACCAAGATGATAAATACAAAATTAAATACAAAACCAAGATGATAAATACAAAACTATTTTTGAAATAAAATATTTAAATATTGATAAATATGATTTTTGTAATTAATAAGATTTTATATAGTAAATTTGTATTATTTATATAAAGTTTTGAATTTAGATAATATAAATGATAATTAATATGTATATTGATATGTATATTAATATAAAATATGTTTACAAAGTAGATTTAGATAATAATATTTTTGTTTTATTAGTTAAGTATAAAATTTTACTAATAGGTTAAATATAATTATAATTAATATGATATAAATATTTTTTAAATAATACTATTCTTGCTAAATTAAATTGATGATTTTTATGAACTTTTATTTATTAATTGTTGTGTCGCACATGGTGCGGACAAATCATACTAGTTATATATAATATAAGAGATTTTACTCTCCATCTAAGCTATCCACATCAACAAAATAATTTTTCAAATTAGAGCCCAAAAAATAAATTACTAAACTTTTACAATATATTCAAAACTCCTATTTACTTTTACAATATATAGTGAGGGTTTTTTAAACATATATTCATCTAATCTTACATAGTAGTATTTTATCTTTTTTTCCATATGTTCCACGTAGTTTTACTTATTACTAGGTTTTTCATCCGCGCTACGCGCGGATACATATTCATAATTTTACTTATTATATTTTTTCTAAATTTAGTTTAAATTCAATATTAATAAAATTTGTAATTTTATTATTGTTTTTTCGATATTATATTTCTCTAGATTAGTTTAAATTCAATATTAATAAAGTTTGTAATTTTATTATTGTTTTTAAATTTTAATATTTATACTATAAAAAATATTTATATTCATAGTAGCATACCCGGTTAGCAGATATGAATATGTGGACAACAGTACCATGCATTATTTTGTTAAAATTTATAAGTAGTTATGTTAACTAAATATTGAATAGATGATGTATTAATAAATTTGTAATTACCTTTTGATCATTGAGAAGCAGTTCAAGACCCATAAGTAAACCTCTTTTTGATGTTTCGTGCCTTGAGAAGTGAAGAACTCTAACCAAAACTTTTTTCTTGTTAAAACATTTCTGATCTCGTTCAAAACAAAGAAGCAAATGGTTAGCTAGAAAGAGACATGACCATTGTTTTATCAAGTTATTTTGTCTTTCAAAAAATATTTTTGATTTAGAAATTTATGTAAGCTATTGGAATTTGAGTTGCGTATTTATAATCAATTGCTAAACTTTAAAAAAAGAAAATTTCTAATTAAGAAAGAAGCTAATTTTTTTTTTATAATAGTTGGAAATTATGTTAATCAAGGAAAATGTAAATCATATACGTAATATTAATTATATTTTTTGAATTTTATAATTTCCTTTTTTGAATATAAGTAAGTACATAATTAAATTAAATAATACTTATTTGACATTTTGTTCTTTTTATGACAATTTATGTATGTTTTTATTTCTATTTTCATGTTAGTTTTCCTATTTATAAAATTGTGTTTCTTATTACATTATGTTTTTATGACAATTTATGGATGCTTTTTTATTTAACACATTTGACATTTTTTTTCTTTTTATGACAATTTATGTATGTTTCTTATTTCTATTTTTATGTTAGTTTCCTATTTATAAAATTGTGTTTCTTATTACATTATATTTTTATTTATGGATATTTTTTTTTCCATTTCTATGCAAGTTTTACTATTTAAAAAATTTGTAAATTTTCTCAATTTTGAATGATGAAGTGGACCAATCATATTGAGTTTTTTAAATCCTACGTGGACGCTCTAAGATGCCTATAGCTTCAACTTTTATATTATATATGATTGTCTGACTTAATTTTTTATAATAGAAAGAAATATTGAATTTGTTTCTTATTATTAATTTTATACATATAGTTTGATAATGACTATGATAGAAAATAAAAATATTTTTCCACTTAAAAATGAAAATAATTAAAAATATTTAGTTTTGAAGTTTAATACTAAAAATTATACAAACAAGAGATGACTTTCAAACAATTATGATAATCAAAGTTTATTTTGTTTCAAAATAATAAAAGATAAAACTAAATATTATAAAGTATTAAAAATAAGATTATTTTATTTTCTTTTATTTTAGTAAATTACTTCTCTTAGTAAAAGTATATATGTGTTTACAAAATATCAAAACAATTTAATTAGTTTATATTTACATAGAAAATACTTTATTTTTACTTATATTAATTTAAGGTTCTTCTTAACACAAGTCATGAGAGGTTGACATGTGTCACCTAAAAAATTTATATTTGTTTTAATCCCTAACTACTAATGTACTAATTTATCTCTTATTAATTAATTAATTTTACATTCATAAATTTTTTTAAGATAGTATATTTTATTTTTACTATAACTAAGATGAGATGTCAATGAAAATAAAATTTAAACCTATTATCTAATAGAATGGAGTTAATTTTATTATTATCTGTGGGCATATAGTTATATAAGGATTATAATCTAGAAAATAAGAATTATGTTGTTATTTAATATATTTTTTGCTATTAAAAAATTGTGTTATATATATATATATATATCCCTTCTTCAACTACAACTTTGTGTAAAGTGTACACAAGAAACCTCTTTTCAATGGAGAATTCGTCGAGATACAGAGACGACGCACAAAGCTTGCTTCCTTCACCAAGTAGCAGCCACATCACCACCCCGACCCGACCCACTATCACCAGATCCGAATCCACCATTTTCGTCAAAACGGATGCTTCTTCCTTCAAGCAAGTCGTCCAAATGGTGACCTCTTTCAAGAAGCCTCCAAATTATCCTAATCTGACCCACCAACCCGACATGAGGTACTCAATCCCTCCAAACAAAGCCGTCCCCAACAAGAAGCAATCTACTTCCTCTTCCTCAGGTTTGAGCATCTACAAACGCCGTGATACGAAGAAGCTTCTCAACATCAACCAGGTTCATAACCGGATACATTCTGGGTTACCCGAGAAACTTTCCCCTAGCATCTTTGATTTTCCGTCTATGGTAAGATAGAGAAAAATAATTAAAAACTATGTGGAAAATATGAAAAAAAAACAGAAAATAATACTATGTAAGATTATAAGAATATATGTTTAAAAAAACCCTCACTATATTATATTTGATAATATGTTAAAAAAATTATTTTCATTGATATCTCATCTTAGTTATGGTCAAAATGTAATATACTATCTCGAAAAATATTTATCAATATAAAAGTGGTTAGTACGTAAGAAATAAATTAGTATATTAATTGTTAGATTAAAATAAAAATTTAAAATTAAATTTTATGTGACACATGTACACCTTTCATGACTTGTGTTTAGGAGAATATTATTTTATTATATAAGATTACATAAACAATGTAATTCTTCTTTTATAGTTTATCGTAGCCCTGGGCATTCGGGTATTCGGTTCGGTTCCGGGTAGGAACTATTCGGTTCCGGGTATTTCGGTTCTATAGATTTAGGATCCAATGGGTATTTTACAATTTTCGGTTCGGTTCCGGTTCGGTTCCTGTCGGTTCCGGTTCGGTTCGGTTCCATCATTTTAGGAATCGTAAAATACCCGGAATTTTCGGTTCTTAAACGGTTGCGGGTATTTTAGAACCGAAATAACATTTTTTTATCCGAAATCAACAAAAAAACACCCGTAATCAACAAAAAAATACCCGTAATCAACAAAAAAATATCTGAAATCAACAAAAAATCCTCAAAATTTCTGTTAATTTAACAAATCATTAACAAAAAAAATAAAAAAATCTACGATTCAATGTCAATTACATAACATAAACATAAATTCTATGGATATAACAATATTTTCATATGATTCTTTATGTGAATGTTGAAACCATGGATAATATTTTACTAAAGCTTATATAAGTTCGGTTCTTCGGTTCCGTGTTTCGGTTCTCGGTTCGGTTCCGGTTCCTACCCGATACCCACGGTTCCTCTAACTCAGGATCCAATGGGTATTATAGGTGGAACCAAATAAAAAATTCCGGTTCCGGTTATCGGTTATTCGGTTCCGGTTCTTCGGTTCCGGTTTTTTTTGCCCAGGCCTAGTTTATCGGGTAACCCAAAATGTATCCGGTTATGAACCGGGTTAATGTTGAGTTGCTTCTTCGAATCACGGCGTTTGTAGATACTCAAACCTGAGAAAGAGTAAGTAGATTGCTTCTTTTTGGGGACGGCTTTGTTTGGAGGGATTGAGTACCTCCTGTCGGGTTGGTGGGTCATATTAGGATAATTTGGATGCTTCTTGAAAGAGGTCAGCATTTGGACGACTTGCTTGAAGGAAGAAGCATCCGTTTTTGACGAAAATGGTGGATTCCGATCTGGTGATAGTGGGTCGGGTCGGAGTGGTGATGCGGCTGCTACTTGGTGAAGGAAGCAAGCTATGTGCGTCGTCTCTGTATCTCGGCAAATTCTCCATTGAAAAGAGGTTTCTTATAGTTTGAATTTTTTTATAACAAAAAATATTAAATAACAACGTAATTCTTATTTTACGTTGTAATTCTTAAATAACAACGTAATTCTTAACACAATTCATGAGAGGTTGACATGTGTCACCTAAAATTTTATTTTTATTTTAATCCCTAACAATTAATATACGAATTTATACCAATTTATCTCTTACTCATTAATTAAATTTACATTCATAAATATTTTTTAAGATAGTATATTATATTTTAAATATAACTAAAGTGAGATTTCAATGAAAATAAAATTCAAACATATTATCTAATAGAAATGAAGTTAATTTTTATTATTAGCTTTGGACATATAGTTATATAAGGATTATAATCGAGAAAATAAAAATTACATTGTTTATGTAATTTTATATAATAAAATAATGTTCTCCTAAACACAAGTCATGAAAGGTTTTCATGTGTCACATAAAATTTAATTTAAAATTTTTATTTTAAACTAACAATTAATATACTAATTTATTTATTACCTACTAACTACTTTTATATTGATAAATATTTTTCGAGATAGTATTTTACATTTTGACCATAACTAAGATGAGATATCAATGAAAATAAGTTTTAAACATATTATCAAATATAATATAGTGAGGGAGCTTTTAAACATATATTCTTCTAATCTTATATTGCAGTATTTTCTGGGTTTTTTTCCATATGTTCCACATAGTTTTTAATTATTTTTCTTTTTCTCTATCTTACCATAGATGGAAAATCAAAGATGTTGGGGAAAAGTTTCTCGGGTAACCCAGAATGTACCTGGTTATGAACTGGGTTGATGTTGAGTTGTTTCTTCGAATCCCGTCGTTTGTAGATGCTCAAACCTGAGGAAGAGGAAGTAGATTGCTTCTTGTTGGGGACAGCTTTGTTTGGAGGGATTGAGTACCTCCTGTCTGGTTGGTGGGTCAAATTAGGATAATTTGGAGGCTTCTTGAAAGAGGTCACCATTTGGATGACTTGCTTGAAGGAAGAAGCATCCGTTTTGACGAAAATGGTGGATTTGGATCTGGTGATAGTGGGGCGGGTCGGAGTGGTGATGCGGCTGCTACTTGGTGAAGGAAGCAAGCTATGTGCGTCGTTTCTGTATCTCGCTGAATTCTCCATTGAAAAGAGATTTCTTGTGTACACTTTACATTGAGACTAAAGTAAAACTGTAATTCTTATTTGTTTGGAGTTAATTTTTTTTTTATACTTTACTAACTTGGAAAGATGTATGGAGGTTTATGGTCTATGGAATGAAGCACAACTGATCCTTGAAGAAGGTTACTTCTTAGATGCTAATTTATAAGGCTTATGATCTAGTTTTGAATCTTTCTACATTACGTATATGGTTATTCGGTTGTAAGAATTTTAAGCTAATTTTTAAACTGTTTGGTACTTCAAATTTTTAAATTGTTAGGTTGTAAGGCTTAGGAGCCAACATTTTTCAAGTATTTCGGTTTTTATTATGTTTGTTGTTTACTTTATAGCATAAGTTCATACGGGTTAAAATAGGGTTTTATACAAGTTTTGGGTAAGTTTATAACCATATATTCATCTGAACCGAAGATCTGGAGCCCGAAAATAACTGAAACCGCCTTGAACCATTCAAAGAAACTTGAAGCTAGTTAATACTCGTAAATTTTTGGGTCTTTACAGGTATGCTAAAAATAGAACCGACCCAAATGATCCGAAACTAAAAGAATCATTATATGAGTCATCTATTCTCAGTGGCGGACCCATCATCAATATTTACCGGTGTCAAATCATTACGTAAGATGAATAAAAATATATTAATGGGTTCAAGAGACTCGAATGCTGGTATAGGTGGTTTAGAAGGCTCTTCCTTACCAAAAGAGCTGCTGAACTTTAACAGATTCTTCTTACATTTTTGATTTTATAAGATTCATATGACACCCTATCCTTCTTAGTGGGTCTGCCACTGTCTATTCTTATATCTAATAGACCTGAAACCTGTTTGAATCCGACCTGAACCCGAACTGAAAATTTTATGCCCAGGCGTATGCAAAACTTGAAGTATGTTATTGAACCCTTTGTTATCGGACTATGGTTTTCAGGTCACCTTCACATACGTGGGTTTTAGTGGGTTTTGAGAAATCTCATAAAAGACAGATGAAAAAATATTGTATTTGGTTGACACACTTTTCAACTAACAAACACAATCAAAACCATCAAAAGCAAAAACAAATAAAACCATCGGGACCGTCTTCTGTCTCCCAGAACATCCCGTCTAAGGAGATTCCAAAACCTTCAATCACTCCTTCCAGTGCTCAAATCTCTGGTTCAGAGGATTCTTCCTCAGAAATCCCAAATGCTGATGGTTCTCAACCGGAAACTAATGGACCCCCTAAAGCTAAAGTTTCCTCCTCTGAGTTTAACTGGGCTAAAAACTTAGCCTCCTCAAGTAAAATTCCAGACCCAGCTATACCAGTTTCTGTCTCAGATGACGGTCGCCCGAGAATCAAAATCCCGAATGCTGTCTTCGAAAGAGGAGCGAAAATCCACAGTGAGTACATCGTTGGGATCTTCTATGGGAAAGCACCATCTTATGGTAAAATCTGGGCTGTTCTTAACTACCTTTGGGGGAAGGATCGAAGAGTCACCATTCACCATCTAGTTAAAAATGCCTATATTTTTCACATTCCATCTCCTACACTTCGGAATCGTGTCTTACAGCAAGAGTTATGGCGGGTTGGGGACTCCCCTTTCTTTGTTACGGAATGGAAATCTGAATTTAGCATAAATTCACCATCTCTGGATAAAGCCCCTGTTTGGGCAACGATTAAGGGGATTCCATTTGATTTGATCACACCTGAAGGTCTGGGGTTCATTTGTAAACCTCTCGGCAGAGCTGTAGACCATAAGCCCTTCTCAACTATCAACTCAGCGGAGGTTAAGATAATAGCAGACCTCACCAAACCTCTACCATCAGAAATCGAATTGGAATGTGAAAATGGCTCTATCCTTGTTCTCAGTGTGAACTATCCTTGGTTACCTCCTTTGTGTCCAATATGCAATGAAATTGGCCACAAGGCTCCCCTATGTCCTGCTGCCACTGTAAACAAAGGCGGAAAACCTCAATCTGATTCTGGCAGGAAGGATAAAAAGGAATGGAAACAGGCTGGGAAAAGCAAAAAAAATCAGAATCAAGATATCCCAAATGCTCAAACTCAAGCCATACCTCAGCCTTTCAACTCGCTATCTCAGCCGGAGGCCTCTGGCGTTAGCTATCTTCAGGAGATTATCATAGACAAGCTCCCTGCTTCAACTGCTTCAACAGCCTCGGTGCCCCCTCATACCTCTCCTCCTGCGATGGTCTCAGGTTCCGCTGAAGCTCAGAAAACATCAGTTTCTGTTTTTGGGTCTCAGCTAAATCATGGTTTACTGGAATTCTCTGTCGTCAAACCGAAAGCAGGACGCCATATTGCTATTGCTGCTCCTCCCTCCACCATTCAAACTACTAATCAGTTTGATATTCTTGGGAAAGTGGCGTCTGTCATGCTGGATGGGGAGCAACAAAAGGCTCTTATTTTGAAAGAACCGGCAAAGACTGTTTCTCCATCCTCGGTAAGGAACGCAAAGAAAAGAAAGACTAGGAATCAGAATTCGCCGGATAGAGGTGACCTTCTTTCACTAACGTGGAAGAACACTCCCACTCAAAATTAATATCATGTCGGATACATTTTTTTGGAACGTGCGCGGCATCAACGAAACTTCGAAGCATAGCCCACTATCTAGCTGGCTCAATAGCATTTCAGCATCTTTTGGGGCGCTTTTAGAGACGCATGTTAAGGAAGCTAATAAGCATATTATTCACTCGGCTATCGGACATAACTGGTCCATTTTTGATAACTATAACTTCTCAGATTTAGGTAAAATTTGGTTCTTATTCAAAGCTCAGACTAGGGTTACTCTTCTTTTTCGGGATCTTCAGTCAGTCACCTGCGATGTTGTTATGGAAGACGGCACTAATCTGATTTATACGGCTGTGTATGCATCGAATGATAGCAGTGAGCGACGCAACCTCTGGATCTCTCTTCGTGATACAGCTGCCTCTTTTCAGTTGGACTCAAAACCTTGGATCGTTTGCGGGGATTTCAATGAGATTCTACATCCCTCCGAAACTTCTAACCCAAACATCTACAGAACGGACCTCTCCATGAGAATGTTTGGTGATTGTGTTTCTGACTTGGGATTGTTCGATCTAAAGTCAACCGGCCCTCGCTACACTTGGAATAACAATAGACCTTCGGATACTCTTGGGAAGAAACTAGATCGTTGTCTTGTTAATGGAAATTGGCTTCTTAAATTCCCTTATAGCCACTGCTCATTTGTTGCTCCAATGTTCTCCGATCACACGCCTTGCACTGTAAATCTTCTTTCTCCGGCGCCAAGGTATGGCACAAAGCCTTTCAAATTTTTCAATCTTCTAATCAAAGAGCCGACCTTCTTGGATGTGGTTAAGGATACTTGGAACTTAGTTCCTGCGCTTGCAACAAATCTGAAAGACTACTGCTATAAGCTCAAAGGCATGAAAAGGGCAATGAAAACCCTTTACAAGAATAGCTTCAGTGAAATTGAAAAAAGAGTTATGCAGGCTTCTGATCTCCTTCAACAAGTGCAGCTTAAAGCTCTTAATGACCCCTCTAGTGCCAATATCCAGAATGAGAATTCTGCTAGAAGGAACTGGACCATTCTTAAAGCTGCTGAGGAGAGTTTCTTTATGCAACGATCAAGGGTAAGGTGGTTGGGTGAGGGGGATAGCAACACCCCCTTTTACATGAGGGTAACCACTTCTAGGAACTCAAGCAATTCTGTTAAATCACTAATTCGAGATGATGGTTCGGTTACATCCACGCTTCAGGAGGTCCATGAATTGGCACTAGAGCATTTCCAGCGCATCATGTGTACTGTGAAAGGTTCCTTCTGCCCTGATTTACATGAGTTCTTGGATTCGTTAATTTTCTCTAAGTGCTCTGATGCGGCTAAGGCTGATATAATTCTGCCAGTTACTCCGGACATGATCGAAAGAAGTCTTAGACGGATTCCAAAAGGTAAAACTCCAGGACCGGATGGTTTTCCGGCTGATTTCTTTTTGGCTGCTTGGTCTGTTGTCGGACCAGAATTTGTTGCTTCATGTACCAAATTTTTCGCCGACAGCTTTATGCCTAAAGCCCTCAACTCAACTACCTTGGTTCTTCTTCCAAAGCGCCCGGGAGCAAATAGAATTACGGAATTTAGACCGGTTGCTTGCCTCAACACTCAGTATAAGACTATCACAAAGATCATCGCAGGCCGGCTTAAGAATCTGCTGCCGGAGTTAGTGCTGCCAAACCAAACGGCTTTCGTCAAAGACCGGCTCCTCTTGGAAAACGTCCTGGTAGCTACTGAAGTACTTCAAGGCTATCATAAGACGAGCTCTACTCCAAAAATCACTCTAAAGATCGACATTGCCAAGGCATTTGACTCTGTGAGATGGGATTTTGTCCTAAGTTCTCTCCAAGCTTACGGTCTTCCTCACCAATTCATCCAATGGGTTAGATCATGCATATGTACCCCGGCTTTTTCTCTGAACATAAATGGTGTAACGTCTGGCTACTTCAAGGGTAAGACGGGCCTTAGACAAGGTGACCCTCTCTCCCCGCCTCTCTTTGTTCTCATTATGAATGTATTATCTCTTATGCTGAATAAGGCTGCGGAGAGAGGCCAATTCGCTTACCACCCGGGCTGTGAACAGTTAAAATTGACTCACCTATGCTTTGCCGACGACCTCTTGATCTTCATTGATGGTACCGAGAGTTCAGTTGCTGGTGTTCTTAAGGTGCTCGATGAGTTTGAAAAAATCTCAGGTTTAGCAATTAACAAGGCCAAGACTTCCTTGTTCAGTTCGGGAATGGATGAAAGCTCTACCACGGCCATTACTTCCAAATTCAAACTCTCTCGTGGCGTGCTTCCTGTTAGATACCTAGGCTTGCCCCTGTGCTAAAAAAAGCTCAGCTTCAAGGATTGTGAACCCCTATTCATTCAATTGAAGGCAAAGTTCAACAGTTGGACAGTCCGTGCCTTATCTATGGCTGGTAGGCTTACGCTCTTATCTTCAGTTATCTCTGGTATCATTGGGTTTTGGACAAGTGCATTCTTCCTGCCCAAGAAGGTGATACGCATGGTCAATGGCATGTGTAGCTCGTTCCTGTGGCACAGATCCATCGGTAAACCTCATGGTGCGAAAGTTTCTTGGGCGGATCTCTCTACTCCCAAAAAGGAAGGTGGTCTTGGCATCCGAAGTATTGATAGCTGGAGCGAGACTTGTGGCCTGAAACTGATTTGGTTACTCTATTTCCGCTCGGGTTCGATTTGGGTGGCTTGGGTGAAAAGCAGGTATCTCCATTCAGCTCCGTTTTGGTCTTTAAACGAAGAGAATTACTCTTACTCGTGGTTGTTTCGTAAGCTTCTAAAGCTTAGGACAAAAGCTTTAAATTTCTTGAAGATTAAGGTGAGAAGAGGAGACTCCACCTTTTTTTGGTGGGATCCTTGGACCCCCTTTGGACCGTTATACCATTACCTTGGACAAGATGGACCATCACGTCTGGGGATCCCTTTATTCTCGACAATTGCGGAGGTTAGAGACAACAATGGCTGGATCATTCCTCCACCAAGAACCGATAATCAGTTAAGTCTCCATATCTTCTTAACAACCGTAACTCCATCTAATCTCACTGATTTTCCAATCTGGGAAGTTAAAAAAGTTGTCCAGCGCAAATTCATTTCTAGACTAGTTTGGAATGAGATTAGACCTAAGAGAAATGTTAAATCTCGGTACAAACTGTTATGGCATAAAGCTGCAATTCCGTGACATATAACAACGGCCTGGCTTTTTATCTTGGATCGGAATCCTACTATGAATCGTTTGTTGTCTTGGTGTACTGATGCAGGTTCTGTATGCTTGCTGTGCGGTTTGGAGGACGAAACTCGGAACCACCTGTTCTTTTCCTGCGCTTATTCAAAGGAGCTATGGTCTCTTGTAACGGAAAAACTTCGCATCCAGTCACCTCCCACCAGCTGGGAAGCTACTCTCCAATGGCTCATCGCTCATCAGGCTGATCGTATCACCATCCTCGCTCTCTATCAGGGCTGGCAAGCAGCAATCTACTTCATTTGGCAAGAGAGAAATCTTCGTTACCACTCCGGTCTATCTCAGTCTCCTGCACAGATCTTTAAGAGTCTTCTCTTTACTCTTCGAACTAAAAGTTGGGCAATGTCAAACCTTGGCAGCACCGCAGGTGTTGATTTGATTCGTATTTGGAATCCCCCTTAGTACTGAGCTTTGTTTCTTGCTCTCTTGGTTTTAGTTTGTTTTCTCCTTTGTGCCTCCGTTGTAATCTCCTTCTTCTCTTATATTAATGAAAATCCTTTGTCAAAAAACAAGTGGTATATTAAATTCTACTATGTAGGTATCCGCGCTACGCCGCAGATTTTGTAAATGTTTCTTTAAAAATGTGTATTTACAAAATAAATTTTGGTTATTTTTCTAATAGTTATTGTAAAACGATTATAATTTATGCGTACAAAAAAAAAATTCTTAAAATATTTGACAAAAAGAATTCTCGGATGAGTAGAATATCTTAGAAGTAAAAATTAAACCAATATTATCTACCATTTTATTTTAAAATATATAATAAAAATAAAAGTCTCATCCAAATGTACTTTGTGATGTACTCGAATTTTATGTTTCTTCTTTTCCTTTGTGTTTCATTCCTCTCTATTTACGTCAGTTTTGTTTGTTCTTTTAGTTTTCTTTTCCTAGTTGGTTATTTCCACGAGTTGTTTTCTTTATTATAATTATTATGTTTTCGTCTAATAATATCATTTATACGTCATAATAGATCTTATCTCATATTTGATCATTTTTGTTCCTTTTTATTGTTTTAGTTGTTGTTACCATGACTAATTGAGGATTTTAATTACTGTCATTGTTACATATCTCAATTTCTTTTATTTTCAAAACAAAAATAAAATGTCATAAACTTGATTAGGACTTTGCAAAATTCACGAAATGATCCAAAACTCCCGAATTTGAACCGATTTTTACAAACTTAAATCAAACTGAATTATAAAAAACATATAGAATAAACTTTATATATTAAATTAATATATCTTGAACTAAACCGAACTATATAAAAATCAAATTGGCCATGATTCATTTAAAACTAATATTTTAACTATAAATCAATAAATTATATTAAAAATATATAATTTAAATTATCTTAGTAAATTATATATATTATTATTATTTTGTTAAAATCCAAAATAAAATATAATTTGATCCCAAATGAAGTTTATTTTTTTTAGAACTCAAAAAACCTTAACCCAAGATATAAAAACCGAATTGAACAAAATTATTTTCATCATGAATGGGATATATTATATAAATCCGAAAAGCTTTCCGATCCGAATTTTTTGAACCCGAACCAAACCAAATTTATAAATAAAAAAAGAATCGATATTTATATACTAAATTAATCAATTTAGAATTGAACCAAATCAAACTATGTAAAATGGAACCAAAGTGATCAATATTTATTTAAAATTACATATTTAATTATAATCTAATTTTTTGTTAATTAGCCATTTTTTCCCCTTACAAAAATCTAAAACAAAATATAATTTGATTCCAAATGAACTTATCTTTAGAACTTGGATTTTTTAAACAAACCAAAATGTCATAAACTAAAATGTCATAAACCCAATAAACCGAAATTTTTTTTTCAAATTTGAACCGAAGTTTCAGAACTCAAACCAAATTGAATTATAAAATAACCCAATAGTATATATACTATATAAAAGTAGACTAATATTGAACTGAACCAAACTATATTATATAAAAGCAGAACTGAATAAAATTCACTTAATATTAATATTTTAATTACATAAGAAATTATATTAAAAATCTATAATCTTAATTAAATTAGTAGATTATTTTTTCTTATATGTTTTGTTAAAATCCAATACAAATTATATTTAATCCCGAATGTGAACTTATTTTTTAGAACTTGGAAATTTTGAAATTCTAAAAACGTGAACCGAACTAAAACAAACTGAATTATAGTTCAAACTTGAATAAGATCTATTTTTCTAAATCTTGAAAACCAAAAAGTCTAAAACGAACCAAAGCCGATTATTGAATGTCTAACGTTAAACCTAACCAATTAAGTTTATGAGTCATATTAAAATCTGATGAGTATTTTGGTTATGTTTTGATTGACTTTTCAATTTTTTATTAATTGAGAAGTGGTGTGTATTTTTTTTTCTTTGATTGGATTTTTAACTTTTTCATTAATTGATGTATCACATCCTTATGACTTTAAAATGCAGATGTGTCAACATATGAAAAGTCACTTGCTTTATTATTGTGTTGATTCCATAGTAGTCACATATGTTCCATGGGATTGGATTCAGTTAATGACTTCCCTCCTAGTCAGCTAGTCACGTTTTGAAACTAGTTTTGCATTTCACCTTTATACTAAGATGCAAATGGTAGTGCATAAGAGAAATAGATAGATAAGTAAAAGTGGAATAAGAATGATTATAATAATGGTAGTTAAGAGAAATAAAATAATTTAGAGAAATATTTTTTAAAATAAAATGTAAAAACAAATGATAACAAGTTAGAAGAATAGAGTGGAAACACAAATTTAATATTATGCACATATATGTTAAATACAAAATCATAGTTCCTATAATAGGCTAGTTCTATCTTATGTCTATCCTTCGAGTCGGTCTCCCCCTCAGCAGCACCTCGGGGTTTGTTGACTTGGGATATTCTTCACCTGCTTTGTTCATCCATTATGTACGTCTGTATAGACATGGCGCCTGATTATAAGAGTGGAAAAAGAATGAGTATAATAACGATAGTTAAGAGAAACAAAATAAGTTAGAGAAATGTTTAAAATATATATATATATATATATATATATATATAAATAAATGATAACAAGTTAGAGGAATAGAATGGAAACACAAAATTAATACGAAATTATATAATAAATAAATGACTATTTTTTTATCTTTTATTAAAAACACATTTGACAAAATTTTATTAAAAATACTTATCATAAACAAATATGAAACAATATTATTTGGAAAAAAGAAATTAAAGTCTAACGGTGAAATCCATGTTGTTTTACTAACCACATGTCTTTAAAAATTTGATCAGAAGAATTTTCATATAAGTCCATGTTTTTGTTTCTTCTTCCACCCCAACACTTTGATCATCATTGGTATCATCATTGACATTATGTTGTGCATTTAAACCAGTTCTTGCATATGCTTCCTATATGCTTCTTCAAAGTCAATATCTTCAATATTTTTTCATCGCATGAAAAAATATTGAAGATATTGACTTTGAGGAAATATGGCAAATATGGGGGGAGGGTCCAATTATAGCAAATATGGCAAGCTTTGAACTGCAATGTTATACTTTGGAATCATTTAAAACTTTCCATTTCTTTTTCCAAATACTTCGTTCTGTAACTAAACAAACGGATGCATGCCATCAGTTAAACATCTCCTTGCATATGCTATTCTTGGTTTGTTCTTGGTTGTATGTAATATACAGTCATTCGTTCCATTATTTCAAGGACTTCATTAAATTTCCAACATATTGTCTCTTGTGCATGACAAAATCCTAAACAAAAATCACCTAGAACACTCTCAGCTCACTCGTCTCTCGTATGTTTGATACGAATGCAAGAATAAAAGAATAACAAGACTTAGAGTTTCTTAAACTCGAGTGTATCTTGTTGGAAAAATACGAAACGCAACAACAGCGCAACAGAATATAGTTTATCGCACTTTATGTGCGCATGTGACAAAATATGTATGATGGCAGAAACAACACAAAACGAAAAATAACAAGACCGACAATTTTTACGTGGAAAACCTCCTTGATCTGAGAAAAACCATGGGATGTAGTCCACTCCAAATTCACTATATCAAATAGATTGTGTTATAACTACGTCCTCTCGGTTCCACAGAACAAATCCAAACACTAAGGCTAATCAAGAGAAATCTCCAACACAAAGAATCAACAAGAGAACTATACAAAAGCTCAGAAATATGCAACCTCAAACGACCTCACGTTCACTAAGATTCTGGTCACTGTTTCCAATCTCCACCGTTCAAATATTTGACAAACAAATCAAGAACACTCTGCCAAATTTTAGCTCAGTCAGAGAAGAACCCACTGTTAGATTTTCCAAATACCCAACACTGATCTCAGTCGCTTTAAAACAGAATAGCTTCACTAAAACTTTGATGTACAACAAACCAACCCTTGAAATTCAAAACTCACTGTTTAATTTGAAGCTCACTGAGTCGTGAAGCTTTCCTGAAAATTTCAACCACATCGGAACAGTTTTGTTGGTCCGATCGATGCCATGAATCAGACTGACCAACTTTATTTTTTTCCTTCTCTTGTCCCTCTCATATCTCTCTCTTCTTCTTCTTTTTTTTTCTTTTTTTCTTTTTTCATTACAAATTTAAAAACAAAGATTAGGAGATATATAAAAGCTATATACATGGGCTAAAGTATAATTATTCAGCCCCACATATTCCTCCACTAGGAAGGATTGCCGACACATCTCTCTTCAAGTTATGAGCTTGGAATTCACTATAAGCTTTGTATGTTTATACTTGAGATCAAGAGAGTACAATAATGGCGATTGAGAGAGAGATGATACCCTAATAACTTTCAGAAGATAGATCGTCGCTCTTTCTCATCACTCTCTATGTACTCTTATGCCTGCAACATACTTCCTGGGCTTAAACTTGATCTCAGCCCAAAGGCTAATGCCTTTGCTCGGTCCAATCCAAAGCTTGTTGACTTAAGGTGTTGGTGGGCTTGGAATGGAGAACCACTTTTAACAGTTCGACAAAATACATCTTTTGCTCTTTAAAGACTAAACACTCTGCAACTACAAGTACGTGAAAAAAAAACTAGCCGAGAATCCAATGAGGGAAATAAAATGTCAGCAATTATTTGTCGAGAATCCAATGAGAGAATTCGCCAGATCGAAAGCGACACGTGTCCCTTGCTGCTGCACGTTACCAATAATCGCAAGTGAACTCGCCGTCGGTGCAAACGCAAGACAGAAAGTCCCCATCGCGTCAACCGGAATCATGTAATTCTTCGCCGGCAAAGCCAACATCTTCTCGCCAGGAAAATGGAAAGCCACTGTCGGGACCTCTATCGTGGTCTTAGCCGAGAGGTTGTAACACGTGTCGAACATCGCAACTCCGGCAGCTTTCTCCAAATCTGTCGTCCCTTTCACAAACGCGTCTCTGAGCGAGTTGTAGACCCCGGTCTGGAGACGAGTCACGGCGGTTCCCGAGTCTATAATAATCCCGCCGCCTCCTGACTCATCCATCTCAAAATACGACACCGGAATCTGAAGCAAATCGCCGCCGACGCTTATCCCGATGAGTCCAAGGTAGTAAAACGTGTCGAGCTGGTGGTTACGTAGCAATGGAGCCACGACGGCGTCACGAGGGATATTAGAGCCGAACTCAACGGTTGAGGCATAGTCGGAGTCACGGTCGACGAGGCAATAAGAGAATGACGTTGTGTTGAGCTGCGACGGCAGACCGAGCAATCCGCCGCCGAGTCCGAGCAAACCAGCGGCGCCGACAAACAGCCCTTTGTTGCTGTGTCCACACCCGACAGCGACGTTTTCAACAGAAGCTGAGCCGATTGTGAGCGTCTCGGTAGCAAGTTCGCCGACAGTGTAAGAACCGTCACCGTAAGAAACCTCGTAAAGACACTTGGCATTTCTGCATTCGGAGACTTCGAGGGCTTTACACTGCGGAGTATCGCAAGAGAGAGCAGAGTAAGAAGAGGAAGACGACGGCTCGAAGATTGGTTCGGTTTGATGGTAACAGTCGGCGCAAGGAGCGCATTGTAGCCACTTAACGTCGCTTCCAGTGTCGACCACCATGTAAACTTCACGCGCTGGATTTCCGATTCCAACGCGTGTGAAGTACTCGCCGCTTCCTTGAGTCGTGCCGGAGATTAACGGAGCTTCAAACTCTTCCTGCTCCGTGGTGTACATTGTGGTAATAGGCTTAGGATCTGCTTTGGATATGTTGTTGACGGCTAAATCTAAACGAGCCAGGAGAGATTTGACTCGGTCTGAGTCACGGTGGAGTCTGGCTAGTGTGAGTGACTTGTAGTCTCGGTGTTCAGTTCCTCGGACGGAAGCTCGTGAATGAAGCTGCAAGCTTAAAGAAGAAGAAGAAGGAGAATAGTGACTCTGTTCTTCTTGCTGGTACAACCGAAACGAGGACGCATCCTTGGTTGTACGAATGGACTCGGCGACATCAAGAAGCGTTGAAGTAGTTACAGAGATATCTGGCAAGATTCTGGAAGTAACCAACGAATGTGAAGCAAGGAAGAAGATGAAGAAAACAAAACAATGGTGGGAAGTAGACATTTTTAGTTTCCGACCGTTAGATTGTGTGGAGATAAAGATAGTTTCTTCTTAAACAGGAAAGGAGATGATAAAAGCCTCTTTAAACGAAGTAAAAGCTGTTGGGTGTTTTGCAGATTCCAAGGAATTTATACTGTAAGCATCTTTGAAGAAACAAGACCAGATACTTAAATGGTTTTAAGGAGGAGAGGAGGTTTCTTCATCGTCTTTAAGTGTGAAGATTACTTAAACATGTTTTATGATCTTAATGCGGTTAGTGTGGTGCTTAATTGTTATATATCTATGTTGTTTAGAATCTCATCACTTTTCATCTTCCTCCTTACTTTAAGTAAAACTCCTCTACTTTTTTTAGTGTTTTTGGCAATAAGCTAAAGCTAAAGCTAAAGCTTATGCTAATGACTTTTAAGTAAAATTAACAGTTTTTGGGCTTGGTAACACTTATTGTTACCGTTATGGCAAGACTCACACATTCTGGCGGTGTCATGAACTCTGTGACACTTTCAGCGTGGATATTTCGCAATTGCACCTAGAGAGCCTCCTTGACCATTTCTATGTGTGTGGGAGTTGAATTGTTTTGTACCTAAAATATAATTATTTTATGACGGCTGATTTGACTGCGAGTGGGGAGGTTTGTAGAGTTTCCATTGTTTTGTTCCTTTAATCTATAATAAAAAAAAATTTGTTTAAATTTAAATATGAACCGGAAGTCTAATCGTTTTGACATATTTTGGAGAGGAACTGGAGAAAGGAGAAGAGTTTGGAAACTGTTCACGGTTCTTGTAACGCCCATTTCCCATTCTCCGCTGACCGTCGAGCTGACCGGTCAACAATCAAACAAGAACATGACCGATCGAACCCGAGCAAGTCGAACGGGAAAAGTTCGCCACAGGACGAAGCCAAAGACAGTTCGGTTTGAGACAAAAGGCTCGCACCAACCTATCTCCGGCTCCGCTGTCCTCACTTCCGTAATACAAGTTGTACACCTTGTACCACTTCAGTGAGTTGTGTCGGTTCGGACGAAACCTCATATCAGGGAAACAATTTCATTTCTAAGTAATTAAACATTGAATACAACGTTTAACAGTTTTACAAACAATCGTCAAGTCAAAGTACATAAATAAATCAAACACATAAAATGGCGCCAAAGCCGAACCGAAAATAAAACATCCAAAACCCCGAATCAAATCTCGTCACAAGCCATCCCGAAACCACACCGAGACATCCCGCGTCCGTCGCTGCTAAACCTGAAAAGCACAAAAAGAGTCTAATGAGCGATCTAAGATCACCCAGTGAATCGGCTCCCCACTAAAGGCTTCTAGTCTATCTAGAACTACAAATTCCCGCCCCAAAACCCAAAATAACAATCAACAGAAATCAATAGTCGATCACGCACTACCACGTCGTGTCAACCCACACACAATCAAGCAATAGCCAAAACAAGAGAATTAAGGGAATCGAAGGCACTGTGGCACATGTCCTCGATTGGACTCGATCTATCTATCGCGCAACGAAAGAAATAACAAAACAACACTGGGCCCTACGATCTCGGTAACTTCCACGGGTCTACATCGTTACCTATATGGCAACTAACCCACGTGACTCCTAGCCGTCCACACACGACTAGGACACCGTTCTCTGTCCATCGATACGCGATGACTCTGACTACCCCTAGATAGCCCGAGTTTCCATGCAGTCCGGCCCTAGGACATGACCCCGTAACTCCGGACCGCACACCTACCGGCGTCACCCGATAGGTTAACACCATAACCAGAACCACCATGGCCCGGTTAGGTCAAAACCGAGGATCCAATCGGGTCGAAAGTACCGGAACGTAACAAAATAACCTAGGCTTGCGGAATCTAACGCACCCTAGAGTCCTAGTGCAGAAATGTAAACACGCAGACTCGCTGGGACTCTAGCACAGATCACACAATCAATATCAATAATAAATCCACAACCATTCCGCAAGCCTCTATACTACCACCGCTCTGACTATGTAAGATACCTAGTCAGCACCACTAACTTACCCGGTCCCGTGACCGGAGTAAGTGTCCGCAATAACTGCTCGGCCCAACACCGAGCAGTCTAACAAGCCTGCACACAAAGCTCACAACAACAGCAATACAATCACGCAATCACAATCAATCACACAATCACACAATAATCACACAATCACACACAAGCAGGCTTATTAGGGTTTCTAAGTCTTTTAATCCATTTCACGCCCGCTACCTTGGGTTAACCGCTTGTTAACCCGTAGACGGTTCACCAATCATAACACTTCTCATTTCTTAACCAAACCTAGTCATCATTTATTAACTCCCCGATCTGTCGGTTTAGAGTTAGTAAACTTACTAACTCCCCGACGTCTCATTATTAACTTAATTTGATTCATTACCCAAACCCGCTATTAAACCTAAACCCCGATCCCAACACAATATTCTATAAGTTTGTTTAGGTTTAACCATATTTTAATGTCGTCTCAATTCTCGTATATAGATTCATTAATTATCGTTCTTATACCATATATATGCATATACGATCCTAAACAACGGTCTATATGAATGCATCACCCAATCATTACTAACAACTTAGCGGCACACAACCAATTTACCTTTTAATTCTTTAAACCCTAGCATGTTTATCTCATCCTAACCGGTTTATCATTAAACGTCCAATTAATTATTAATTACTAATCAGGTTAATTAACGGGTATGCAATCCTCGTACTACGGTTTATCACTTCCCGGTCTATATGAGTCTAAAGGTTTGTGAGCCGACTCACAGTGATATAGGTACGGAATGACGGCTCTGACACGGTATGAATCCCGAGACCTCCGAACTGAAACCCGAACTTCCCAAACGCACGAACTCGAACCCCGAAGCTTCCCGAACACCCTGACATAAACCGCAACCTATGAATGGTCGGAGTCAACGCGTTGACCGGCGTTGACCACGATGTTGACCGACGTTGACCGGCGTTGACTTTGACCGGTGTTGACCGTTGACTTTGACCGTTGACCAAGGGTTGACCGTTGACTTTTACTGAACCGGTTGACCACCCAATTGAACCGGTTAATAAATGTGGCGACCCTGGGTGATGACACATGTCCCTGGTGAAGCCTTTGAGTCCAAAAAGCCTTCCCTAAACCGGCTTTAACCAACAATAAACCCTTCTTGACCCGTTGCTTTGGTTTCCTCGATTGCGCGAATATTGTTTTAGAAAATACCGACTGATTCCCATAAATCCCCAAACCTCTACAATCCGATTCTCCATGCTATTAGATGAATTTAGCATTTTGAATCACCTCAATTGGAGTTTCCTAGCTCCCGTTATGATTTTCCGAAGTTTTCTCGGTTTTATCGGTTTCCATTCCCGACTCACCGAAAAACATGTTTCTGCTCCGATTTCTCCAATTATGGTCTTGTGAACATTCTTTATATTGAAATATAAGAATATTCGGCCCGTCTCGCCTTCCGTCTCGACTTTTGGTAAAATTACCATTTTACCCCTGACTTAGGTAAAATGACAATTTTACCCCTGGTTGACCTTCTGCTGCCCGTTGACCGTATTTTTGATACGGGGTATCACATTCTTCCCCACTTACAGGAATTCGGTCCCCGAATTCTCCGTCACTGACAGACTTCGAATTGGTTCTGAACCCTGCAAGTTCTTCATCACGTCACTCCGACGCTTCTATACTCGATCACCGCTGCATTCTTCTGACACCCAACATTACTGCAATCTGTCCGCCTCATTCCATGTTACCCAACTGATCTCCACAACAATTCCACACTGGCTCTCTGTCTTGTCTTCCTTGCTTCACTCAACCCTTAACTGTTTCCATCGATCTCGATCTTCGAACTTAACCCCGGTTGGTTTCTCTACATTGATTCTCACTTCGGCTTCCCCACTTCGCTTCGACCTCCACATCCTTCTGACTGCGACTTTCTGTCTTCTTTCTGGAACACTCTTCAAAAATCTGATCACTTGCTTCCGACCTTCTGATTCCAACAACATCACTGACTCGTCTTCCCAAATCCCTTTGCTAACACATTATACTTCTCGGCCTCTTCCTGTCGGCTGCTTGATAAACCGATACATCTCCCACTGACAATATCTACCACTGATTCACGACCCGGTCTACTTGTCTCACAACATCTTGTCACTTCATCTCGCTTTCGGGTTCGGGTTCGGTCTCGGATTCACATCGCGTCGCCATTCCGTCCTACATTCAATACAACAACTCACTAAAACAATCAGTTCCATCCCGATCTATCCCCGCTATCACTTTCCCATAGAAATATGGTTACTTAATCACGTACCCGATGGTTACCCGTGATTAAATAACAATACACTATAAGTCCGCTCCCTCGTGAACTGACGGTTAAACACAACCGTCCTCAAGTCGGCTCAAAACTTGAAATAAAATTAAAATAAAATCAATATTTTACCTTCTTAACGAAACCGAAGAAAGCTACCAATCCCTAATCAAGCTTTCTACCAACTAATCATCCAAAGGTCTCTAAGACCTACAACCAACAATCTACCACAACCACACACGCAAATACAATGCAATCTATCACAATAACGAATCAAGCAATCAATCAATCAAGCAGGAAATAAAAACAAGCAATCACCAAACACAAAATCACGCAATCTAATGATCGGTCGGATGCGTCGTCAATCCGGGTTCAGGTCATGATGAACGGTCGTCAGTTCCACCCAACATTTAGTTTCACACAGTAATCTGTTTGCTTTCAGAACCATCTCAGTCATGCAAACAGTTACTATGCTACTCCAAACGATCAGCTGAACACTCTGCATCCACCACGTACATAAAACGATATATCATACATCATAAGGTTTTTAGTACATGGTCCTGATCAGAGTCCCTACACACATGACCGCCATCATATCCAAAACCCCTACGACTCCGCTATACATCCGAAAAGTCAAAGACGACACACAAAGTCGCCTATCCGCCGATCTATCTACAAGACAAAAAGAAGTTAGTGCCCCCACTTACCTGGCCTAACTACTCCTATCATAACCTAACGCCTCCAGCAAGACCGAAATGCCCAACACCACTGGCAAAACGGCTTGCTGAAGTATCCATTGGCAGGTGCGCCGGAAGGGTGTGGTGAGTGTGTGTCTCGAGATGGTGCTCCGACATGCTATGGCTCGGCAATCGGCAAAGATGAGCAACGTGACCTGCGCGGCCACATAACTGACAGACTGGAGTGGACGCTGAACGTGGTCCACAATAACACACGGGCGCCTGATGTCCATAACCTCCACACAACTAATAAAGAGAAGTCGGCTCTGGCGGGGGATCGATGAAATAATCGGGTGCACGATGACTCTCACCTCTACACAACTGGCAAGTCCTCACTGGCTCGGGTCGAGGCGGCTGAATGACCGGCAACTGAATAACAAGTGGCTGACTGGCACGGGATCTCTGCGACTGGGTCCCGCTCGGTAATCCTCTGGTACAAGTGCTCGGTATGGCTCTCCATTGGTATACACAGTCCTGATCCGGAAATCGGGCAAGTCGATACTCCGTGACCCTCGTGACCACATCATGGACAGTAGTCGGGTCCCGATACTGGATGGTACGGCTCTCGAAGATACGGGTCTACGGCTCAGGGACACAACTGTAAGTGAAACTCCTGTACTCCACATGCACTGCATGTCCTGCGCTCTGGTACTACTGGCGGCTCCTCCACAATCTCAGCTGGTGGCGAAACTGACTCGAACTCTGACTCTGTAGATGCTGGCGACGAGATCTGACCTGCTGCTCCAAAACATCCTCATGCATCACTACCTGCTCATCTACCCGCTGCTCCCACTGCTGTCGCTGCTCCGGGTCTCCAGGCTCTGATGCTGCAACTGTCTATGGCACCTCCAACTCTGGCCACTGTGGTGGTAACTGTAACTCCGCATCTGGTCCTCCCAGTAATCCCATCATCCCTGAAACTGAACTAACTGACCCTGCGGTGAACCGACTGATCTCTGCTGACCCATGCCGCTCGTCAGTAACTGCTCCGCGCATATACACACACACCTCCACTCCACCCAGGACACACTTCTGCACGACTGCAATCAAAAACTCAAAGACGAGTTAGTACAAATAATACAAAAATCCTACTTTCCCATCCCAACCCCGGGTTTAACGGACGCGGCCCGGTTTCCTAATGGATGCTTGTGTGACACATTTGACTCGATAAAACACGGAAAACACCCAAAAATGAAATGTTTCGAAACCCATGCAGAACCATGCTCTGATACCACCTTCCTGTAACGCCCCTTTCCCATTCTCCGCTGACCGTCGAGCTGACCGGTCAACAATCAAACAAGAACATGACCGATCGAACCCGAGCAAGTCGAACGGGAAAAGTTCGCCACAGGACGAAGCCAAAGACAGTTCGGTTTGAGACAAAAGGCTCGCACCAACCTATCTCCGGCTCCGCTGTCCTCACTTCCGTAATACAAGTTGTACACCTTGTACCACTTCAGTGAGTTGTGTCGGTTCGGACGAAACCTCATATCAGGGAAACAATTTCATTTCTAAGTAATTAAACATTGAATACAACGTTTAACAGTTTTACAAACAATCGTCAAGTCAAAGTACATAAATAAATCAAACACATAAAATGGCGCCAAAGCCGAACCGAAAATAAAACATCCAAAACCCCGAATCAAATCTCGTCACAAGCCATCCCGAAACCACACCGAGACATCCCGCGTCCGTCGCTGCTAAACCTGAAAAGCACAAAAAGAGTCTAATGAGCGATCTAAGATCACCCAGTGAATCGGCTCCCCACTAAAGGCTTCTAGTCTATCTAGAACTACAAATTCCCGCCCCAAAACCCAAAATAACAATCAACAGAAATCAATAGTCGATCACGCACTACCACGTCGTGCCAACCCACACACAATCAAGCAATAGCCAAAACAAGAGAATTAAGGGAATCGAAGGCACTGTGGCACATGTCCTCGATTGGACTCGATCTATCTATCGCGCAACGAAAGAAATAACAAAACAACACTGGGCCCTACGATCTCGGTAACTTCCACGGGTCTACATCGTTACCTATATGGCAACTAACCCACGTGACTCCTAGCCTTCCACACACGACTAGGACACCGTTCTCTGTCCATCGATACGCGATGACTCTGACTACCCCTAGATAGCCCGAGTTTCCATGCAGTCCGGCCCTAGGACATGACCCCGTAACTCCGGACCGCACACCTACCGGCGTCACCCGATAGGTTAACACCATAACCAGAACCACCATGGCCCGGTTAGGTCAAACCCGAGGATCCAATCGGGTCGAAAGTACCGGAACGTAACAAAATAACCTAGGCTTGCGGAATCTAACGCACCCTAGAGTCCTAGTGCAGAAATGTAAACACGCAGACTCGCTGGGACTCTAGCACAGATCACACAATCAATATCAATAATAAATCCACAACCATTCCGCAAGCCTCTACACTACCACCGCTCTGACTATGTAAGATACCTAGTCAGCACCACTAACTTACCCGGTCCCGTGACCGGAGTAAGTGTCCGCAATAACTGCTCGGCCCAACACCGAGCAGTCTAACAAGCCTGCACACAAAGCTCACAACAACAGCAATACAATCACGCAATCACAATCAATCACACAATCACACAATAATCACACAATCACACACAAGCAGGCTTATTAGGGTTTCTAAGTCTTTTAATCCATTTCACGCCCGCTACCTTGGGTTAACCGCTTGTTAACTCGTAGACGGTTCACCAATCATAACACTTCTCATTTCTTAACCAAACCTAGTCATCATTTATTAACTCCCCGATCTGTCGGTTTAGAGTTAGTAAACTTACTAACTCCCCGACGTATCATTATTAACTTAATTTGATTCATTACCCAAACCCGCTATTAAACCTAAACCCCGATCCCAACACAATATTCTATAAGTTTGTTTAGGTTTAACCATATTTTAATGTCGTCTCAATTCTCGTATATAGATTCATTAATTATCGTTCTTATACCATATATATGCATATACGATCCTAAACAACGGTCTATATGAATGCATCACCCAATCATTACTAACAACTTAGCGGCACACAACCAATTTACCTTTTAATTCTTTAAACCCTAGCATGTTTATCTCATCCTAACCGGTTTATCATTAAACGTCCAATTAATTATTAATTACTAATCAGGTTAATTAACGGGTATGCAATCCTCGTACTACGGTTTATCACTTCCCGGTCTATATGAGTCTAAAGGTTTGTGAGCCGACTCACAGTGATATAGGTACGGAATGACGGCTCTGACACGGTATGAATCCCGAGACCTCCGAACTGAAACCCGAACTTCCCAAACGCACGAACTCGAACCCCGAAGCTTCCCGAACACCCTGACATAAACCGCAACCTATGAATGGCCGGAGTCAACGCGTTGACCGGCGTTGACCACGATGTTGACCGACGTTGACCGGCGTTGACTTTGACCGGTGTTGACCGTTGACTTTGACCGTTGACCAAGGGTTGACCGTTGACTTTTACTGAACCGGTTGACCACCCAATTGAACCGGTTAATAAATGTGGCGACCCTGGGTGATGACACATGTCCCTGGTGAAGCCTTTGAGTCCAAAAAGCCTTCCCTAAACCGGCTTTAACCAACAATAAACCCTTCTTGACCCGTTGCTTTGGTTTCCTCGATTGCGCGAATATTATTTTAGAAAATACCGACTGATTCCCATAAATCCCCAAACCTCTACAATCCGATTCTCCATGCTATTAGATGAATTTAGCATTTTGAATCACCTCAATTGGAGTTTCCTAGCTCCCGTTATGATTTTCCGAAGTTTTCTCGGTTTTATCGGTTTCCATTCCCGACTCACCGAAAAACATGTTTCTGCTCCGATTTCTCCAATTATGGTCTTGTGAACATTCTTTATATTGAAATATAAGAATATTCGGCCCGTCTCGCCTTCCGTCTCGACTTTTGGTAAAATTACCATTTTACCCCTGACTTAGGTAAAATGACAATTTTACCCCTGGTTGACCTTCTGCTGCCCGTTGACCGTATTTTTGATACGGGGTATCACAGTTCTTCATCGCAAAGACAGTTAGGAACCAAGGGTTTAGGGTTTCTGAGAATCAATGGCTAGTCGGAGAGACAATGGTGACAGTTTCGCGGATTCAGGTAAGAAATTCTCAAAGTTTCCATTTTTTGGTTTTTGGTGTAAAGTGTGGTAGTTATAGCGGTTCTGCGGATGCTGTGAAACTTTATTTCGTATTAGAACTTGGAAATTGTTAATCTATTTCCGGTGCATGCAGAGTGAATTCGTATCGATTAACATTTCGCCATCTTGATTTGGTTTTGGGTTAGGTTTTCAATTCGAGCTCGATCGCTTCTTACTTCGGCGTTGTCTGGGCCTTGTCCAGATGTTGGCCATACGGGCCCAGGAAGGACGACGGTCGACCTCTCATTCTTGATTATGGAATAGGCTCATGATTATGGGCCTTTTTCCTGTTTGTTAATGGGCCGTATTTCTTAGAGGGAAATCCAGCACCAACAATAGCCCCCCCAGCCCATTAATTTTGACAAGTCGAGGTTAATGGGCGGTGGACGTTCTCGGGAAGACGCGCGCGTGCCTTGGGTATCATAGAAAACCCTAATGATTGTTCTCGCCCCGTTCGCAGATCTTGTTTTTGGACGATCATTTCAGTTCGTTCGTTTTGAGAGGGACCGTTTCAGGTCGCTTGCTTGAAGGGATAATTTCATATCACTTGGTTAGAATGGACCATTTCAGGTCGCTTAAGATTGAAGAGATAATTTCATATCACTTGTCTTTTGAAGAGATAATTTCACATCGCTCGATCTTGGGAGAGGCCATTTCAGGTCGCTCAGAAAGGATAATTTAGTATCGTTTGTTTCTGAAGAGATAATTTCATATCACTTTAGCTTTTGAAGAGATAATTTTATATCACTTTGCAGAATGTAATGGTGAAGTATTTCGCAACGACTCTAACTTTTGCGGCAGAAAGAGACATTGATCGGGAAATTTATTTTGATTTCACAAAGATAAGCTAGTACGACTTTGTTTGAAGTTGTTGAGCTCGCTAAGAGCTTTGTGTTGGGAGGGGGGGGGCTGCGCTCGAAGTCGAGCTGCGTACGTATCCTTTTAAGGGGATCAAGCCATTTCGTAGTTCGATTATGTTGATGTACTCTTCGTGAAAGTACTTTTTGAGGTTGATAATGTTCCAAGGTCGTAGTTCAGGTTTCTGGGTTTCTACTGACTTGAGTCGGTAGACCCCGTCCTTCACAACGTCGGTGACCTGGTAAGGACCTTCCCACTTTGCTCCTAACTTTCCAGCATGTTCTTCCTTTTTATGGTCGAACACTTTCCGTAAGACGAGCTCTACTTTTTGAAACCTTCGAGTTTTGATCTTGGAATCATAGTAGCGAGCTGAGGCTTGTTGGTAGTTCTGGATTCGAGCTAATGCGAGGTTCCTCCTTTCGTCGGCGAGATCGAGCTCGTCAGTTATCATCTTTCCGTGGGTATTCTTCTTTGCGGATACTTGACACGAGGATCTGGTACTACCGCCTCAATTCCGTAAGCCAACGAGAAGGGGGTCTCGCCGGTGGATTTGCGAGGGGTAGTACGATAGGCCCAGACTACGGCTGGGAGCTCGTTGCTCCAGTTCGTTTTGCAATCGTTGAGTCTTTTCTTGAGGCTGTTCATGATTGCCTTGTTAGCTGCTTCTGCCAGCCCGTTCCCTTGAGGATAGCGTGACGTTGAGTAAGTTAGTTTTATGTTCCAAGTTCTACCGAACTCTTTCAACGTGTTCGATATGAACTGAGGCCCGTTATCGGTGACGATCTCGTGGGGTAGTCTGTTGGGATTGTGTCCTGAAATCACACTTGTACTCACTCCTGATAATAGTTGTGTATCGAGATCAATCGTTTGTATAATACTGGTTATTGTAATGCTTTGCTAGAAGCCTCTTGTAATCTGTAAGTTGTACACTTACTGCCAGTATTATATGATCCTATAGGGTCACACACCTAAGCAATCTGGAAGCTAACATATGGGAATGATCATTTGATAATGATCACGTTGATGTGTATTGGATACACATTGACATAGAGTTTTATGATGTATGTGTCGATCGATACATGAGTGTGTCGATCGATGCAGGCTTTTCGAGAAGGTGTGTCGATCGACACAGTAAGTGTGTCGATCGATGCACATCGGGTTTTGACATAAACGAGTTGGGCTTCTCCGACGGTTTGTCATGTCAATTCCAGGTCGATATATAAAGGTTTATATGGTCGACCTGAACCCTAGCCGTCACTGGAATTCTCAGAGAGAAAAGCAGAGACATCGAAAACTCATTCCCTGAATCCGGCACTAGCATCCCGGCGTTCCAGGTTGTGTGAGTGTGTGCTTGGTAGAGGCGAAACACTTGATTCGCTACTGATCTCGTTCACCAATCATTCCGCTGTCAGTTATAGGTAAGAACGAGGTTGGTAATTTCAATATAACAAACCCTAGATCATAGGAGTTCTAACAGTGGTATCAGAGCATGGTAGAGTTTAGTCTATTGAATCTGAAGCATTTAAATTGAATACTGATGAATTTGATTAGTTAATTGCCTGCTAAATCGTGTTTTCTAGAAATTAATCTCGGATTGAATCTCTGTTGAAAACGACGAACTGCTGTTGTCGCACTGTGTCGATCGACACTAAGCTTGTGTCGGTCGACACACCGCAAAACAGCGAATAAAGTTTTAGTGTTTATCGCATAGTGTCGATCGACACAAAGCGTGTGTCGGTCGACACAGAGCGAAAAACGCGTAAATAACTTTAGGGTTTGTCGCATGGTGTCGATCGACACTAAGCTTGTGTCGGTCGACACATCGCGAAAACTCGTAAAAGATATTAGGGTTTTCGCACAGCATCGATCGATGCACTGGGTGTGTCGGTCGATGCACCACGAAAATGCGAAAGATTTGAAATCGCACTGTGTCGATCGACACACTGGGTGCATCGGTCGACACAGACTATGCGAATGGATAGATCGGTTCAATTGGATTGAACTGGTTATCTCGCATGGTGATGTCGGTTTAATTCAAAATCCCTAATACTCTGTTGTGTCGATCGACACAAGTTTAATGTCGATCGACAAAAACCTTGCGATTGGTTGAATCGGTTCAATTGGATTGAACTGGTCATCATGCTTGGTTAAGGTGGTTAAGATCAGTTTGATTGGATAAGTCGGTTCAATTGGATTGTACCGATTATCGCGATTAGTTAAAACTGGTTGAATCGGTTCGATTAGATGAACTGGTTAAATTGGATTTGACCGGTTATCTCGGATGATCTGAAAGGTTGCACATCAAGAGTCGACCAAGTGTGTCAGTCGACGCATATGGTGACGATGCGAACCGTAATCGTTTGGTTTTGAACCAAATGATTAAGCAACAGAACCGAATGACCTAACCCACTGAAATTAGAACGATTAAAACTAAATTGAAATTAAAAGTTAAAAATGTTCTAAACCTATTTAATGCACATTGGATGTGTGTTAAATCGAAGCTTAGTTATTCAATATGGTCAACTGTCAAGACTCGTTTCGTTGTTGGATAGTCTTGCCAAGAGCTTGGTGTCCACAATTACATGAGTAAGGCATGTAGTATTGTTGATGGTCTTGCAGTGCTTGACATCAACTATTGCATGACCTAAGATATTGAATTACTAATCTTTTAAAGTTCCATTTCCTCAACTAAATATCAAGTGATCTTGATGTCTTGCCCAATCTTGTCTACTGTCAAGACTCGTGTCGTTTGTTGGATAGTCTTGGAGTCCTTGGTATCCACTGCAACATGAGTAAGGCAGATGGTCATTGACAGACTTGCAGTGCAACTGTCAGTGATCACAAGACAGAAGAGATTGGTTTTACTTGACTGGGCTATCAGAAGTTCTGGGCCCAGAGACGTCAGAGTGGATGAGACATGGATTGTCTTATCTACGACCAAGAGTTGCACTGAGTACAATTAGCAATGATTTGCTTACCTAGATTACTAAACTCTGGGTGAAGACGAGTCGTCCACTCGGATTTTAGTGATGTATGGATCTTGGATTATTATATTCATAGAGGAAACGTTGTTTGAATATAATGCGAGTTTTCTTATTGGATAAGATTCCTCATTTCCTGAAATCATAACTAAAATTTTCTTTGATTAAAATTTTCAGCCTATGTCTAAAACTACCTTCTCGTTACGACCCATCCTTGAGAAGGACAAGTTAAATGGGTCAAATTTCCTGGATTGATATCGCAATTTGAGATTAATCCTCAAGCAGGAGAGTAAGGACTATGTCCTTAAGAAAGCTCTTCCAGAAAGGCTTGGGGCCAATCGCTCGAATGCAGTATATAATGTTTGGAATAAGCATTATATTGATGTGGTAGATGTGCGTGGTCTGATGTTGGCTACCATGAACTCGGACTTGAAGAATCAATACGAGAACATGGAGTCGCCAATAGAGATGATCACCAGCCTGAAACTGAAGTTTCAGGATCTGGCACGAGTTGAGAGATTCCAGATGGTGAAGTCTCTCACTGGGTGCAGACTACCAGAGGATGTTCCAGTGAGTCCTCATGTCATTAAAATGATGGGTTACGTTGATAACCTGGGGAAACTGGATTGTCCTGTCAGCTTAGAGTTGGCAACTGACATCATTCTGCAGTCACTGCCGTCAAGTTATGATAAGTTCATTAAGAATTATATCAAGAAAGGCTTGACGAAGACGTTGACTGAGCTGCATGGCATGCTCAAGACAGCAGAGCAAAACATCAAGAAGGGTAAAAGATTTGAGAAATCTTGTGTTGGCAAGGGTAGAGGCAGGGCCGTCCAGATTTGGAATCAGGATAAGCCAGTGTCATCTTGTAAGCCCAAGTCCGGCCCATCTGGTGTTAGAAAGTGCTTCTACTGTAATGAGTATGGGCATTGGAAGAGAGATTGCATTAAATTCTTGGAAGATTCACAAGAGATGAAGAAGATGTACGGTACTTCTTCTTCAGGTATTGTGTTATTATTTCAAGTTCTACGTAAGTATTGGATACTGGTTGTGGTACTGATATTTTGGAAATATGCAGGGCCTAAGCAACAGTAGAACGTTGAAGAAAGGACAAGTGGAACTGCGTGCCTGGTATGGAGCAATGGTTGTTGCATAAGCCGTAGAGATTCTGCACTTGTAGGAGCCTTTCAAGCTTGGTTTTTGAATTAAGTAATTGCTACTATGTACCTGCTTTATGCAGAGATGTCTTTCATTTTCTTGTAAGAATTTGAATGTTTTTCATTCTGATAAAAGACAATTTTTGCTCTTTTGATCTTAATGAAATATCATATGGTAGCACCCCTTTTGAAAGGGTTTTATATCTTAAACCAACATACGCTTAAATATAACTTAAATATTAAACTCGATTTTTCCTCAGCATAGTCAAATTAACCAAATAGAGCGCAGCGGATTCAGAAGTTCCATAGTTATGGGCTTCAGGTTCATTTGATTGTAAATTAATTGAGACATGAATTCTGCTTGCTGGGCCAAATGATTAAGGCTTCTTTAGCAGAGCTAAAGAAACGGGCCAGAGGCTCGTTGGGCCTTACACATACTGATGTATGCGGCCCGATGAGCATTAGTGCCAAAGGAAAACTTCAATACTTCATTGACTTATTGATGACTTCAATAAGTATGGCTGTGTTCATTTGATGAGACACGAGTCAGAATCCTTTGTAATGATCAAAGGAGTTTCAGAATGAAGTATAGAACCGATTTGACAGAAGTATTGAATCTCTCGATTGAATCGAGGAAGAGAATACTTGAGTCAACAATTGGGTGATCATCTAAGTGAGTGTGAAGCCATATCACATCTCTTTTCTCCTAGAAAACCTGAATGGTGTTTCTGAGAGAATGAATCGGACCTTATTGGATATGCTCCGATTAATGATGAGTCACATGAATCTTCCATTATTCTTTTAAAATACGCTCTAAAATGAACATGTTTACACTAAATAAGTTTTCTATCAGAATCAGTGAAAAACACCACATTGGATGTGGACTGGGTGATTTCCAAATACGTTTTTCTGATTAATTGGGATTGCAAGGTTTGTGTAAGACAGTTGTCAACAAACAAACTTGAACCCAAATCTGATAAGTGCTGCTTCGCTGGTTGTCCTAAGGAAACCGAGGCTTAGTACTTTTGCAACCAATCCGAGAACAAAGTTTTGTTGTTCGGAACTCTGTTTTCCAAGAAGAACAGTGGGAGTAAAAGTACAGCTCGAAGAAATTCGAGAAACACAGGAGGCTGTTCAACCTGTTGAGGGAGAGCAGCGGTTAGATCTACAGAGTGATGTAGGATCTACACCTGTGGAGCCTGAAATTCGCAGATCTGAAAGGATCCATCACTAAATTGAGGGTGATTCCTCGTGACCGATTGTCGTGATCCGTTGATCATTGAAAAGTGATGCGCATGCGAAATACAAAGAAGCGATGGTGAGCCCCAACTCCGAAAAATTGGCTAGTTATGCATGTTAGCTTCGCCGGTTGAAGCAAGCATCTTGGAGTTGGAATCTATGTTCTGTTAAAATGGTCAAAGGCTTTGACTCGATCAGGAACGAATAGAAACAGTGCGTTTACAAGTAAACTAGTGGGAGCGTAATTGCAATTCTCAAACTGTATGTTAAGAACGTACTTAATCTCATAAACGACGTTCCAACGCTAAAGTCTTGCCAAGATTTGGGTCGGAAGTCAAATTTAACGATAGACATGGGAGAAGTCGCGTGAGTTCTTGGAATGTGGATCCATTGAGATGGACCAGAAGAGCTAATTGGATCGTGTCAGAACCATTATGGTTATAAGGTACTGGACAGTTCCAATATGCATGATTCCAAGAATGGCTTCACACCAAAGGTCTTATGGCAATGATCTTAGCAAGATGAAGTGTCTTGGACACTGGCTGAGCTAGTGTCTATGAGTGAGATTCCTTTTGCTCATGCAATAGAATCCATCATGAATGCCATATTTGCGCTCGTCTAAATGCAGCTGACGCATAAAGCATGACGAGTAGATACCAATTTGTTCCAGTAAGAGTCACTGGACAGTTGCAAAGAAATATCCCCAAGTGTTTTAGAAACACTAAGGATAGGTTCAACTGAGAAATAGACGAATCAATTATGAGTAGTTAGACGAACAAAGATGATTCCCGGTTCTTACCTGGTTATGTCATTTTGCCTGTGTAACGGTATTGTCTGTTGGAAAGGTTTCAAAGCAGAGGACCGTAGAATAGTGTTCATTAAAGAATAACGGTGTGGTTTGTTGGAATGGTTCCAAGCAAGAACACTGCAACATCTCTCACAACCTAAGCACGAGTTGAACACTGTTGTTGTAGGTACTAGACATCTGAAGACTTGGTCTTGATTCTAGTGGGAGTTAGTTTAGTTATGATGTTCAGATAAATATGATATGGTCATGTTTATGAAAAAATGACATCAACATTATTTGACTATTGGATAATTAAATAATGGTCCCAAAATAAGTTTATGTCATATTATAGGCCATCAAGTTGAGGACTTGATCATGAAACTCTATAAGTAACAAATGACATAAATTATGATGTGTCCCTAGTCGAGGTTGTTAAAGTGGGACAATAACAACCGCGAGAGACTAGCTTGTGAGGTGACTATTGACTAAGTTTCATGGAGTCAATGATATGAGTATCACAGTCAGTCACATAGATATATGTTGGTGAACATATGATCGGACGTGATCCGCTAATGAGAAGTCTCCAAGATAGTTATATTTGTGTCATGAGAGGTTCTCATTACGACTATTGAGTATAGTCCTTAGACCTGAGTTCATCATGTTTTCTTGCATATGAATTGGTGCACCTTGACCTTGTCAAACGTCGATCCGTAACTGGCGGCTATAAAGGCACTGCTCAGGTGTATCATGAAGTGTGTAAAGGAACAGGGATGGAACAAGATGGGATTTGTCCCTCCTGAATAACGGGAGATAAATATCTCAGGGCCTATCGAAGATTTTATGCTGAGAAAATGTGTGGCCGCACTCAAACAAACTGTAGTTCAATTGTTTGTTTTGTTCAGTATAGATCAGGAGTTCGATAAACATGATATTGGCTTAATAAGAATGACACTAATCTTGTCTTATGCCAAATCGAGATATAGAGACAAAAGGATTGTAGGAATTGATGATTCCAGTACAAGTGGGAGATTGTTGGGATTGTGTCCTGAAATCACACTTGTACTCACTCCTGATAATAGTTATGTATCGAGATCAATCGTTTGTATAATACTGGTGATTGTAATGCTTTGCTAGAAGCCTCTTGTAATCTGTAAGTTGTACACTTACTGCCAGTATTATATGATCTTATAGGGTCACACACCTAAGCAATCTGGAAGCTAACATATGGGAATGATCATTTGATAATGATCACGTTGATGTGTATTGGATACACATTGACATAGAGTTTTATGATGTATGTGTCGATCGATACATGAGTGTGTCGATCGATGCAGGCTTTTCGAGAAGGTGTGTCGATCGACACAGTAAGTGTGTCGATCGATGCACATCGGGTTTTGACATAAACGAGTTGGGCTTCTCTGACGGTTTGTCATGTCAATTCCAGGTCGATATATAAAGGTTTATATGGTCGACCTGAACCCTAGCCGTCACTGGAATTCTCAGAGAGAAAAGCAGAGACATCGAAAACTCATTCCCTGAATCCGGAACTAGCATCCCGGCGTTCCAGGTTGTGTGAGTGTGTGCTTGGTAGAGGCGAAGCACTTGATTCGCTACTGATCTCGTTCACCAATCATTCCGCTGTCAGTTCTAGGTAAGAACGAGGTTGGTAATTTCAATATAACAAACCCTAGATCATAGGAGTTCTAACATAGTCCATGTCGGCAAACGATATTTCCCCAGACGAACTCCTTAACGTGAACATCTTTGACCTTTTGGTACGACTCTGCTTCAATCCATTTGGTGAAGTAGTCTGTCATTACCAATAAGTGTGTGGATTTCTTTTTGCCGGATGCGACTAGGGGCATCACAATGTCCATTCCCTATCGCATGAATGGGTATGGCGATGATATAGAGGAGAGTTTCTCCGACGCTTGGTGGATAATCGGGGCATTCTTTTGGCACTTGTCGCATTTGTTGGAGAAGGACTCGCATTCGGTGGCCATTGTTGGCCAAAAGTAGCCTTGCCTTTTGATACGTACGACCAGGGCTCGTCCTCCGGAATGGCACCCGCATGACCAATCGTGGGCCTGTGTGATCACATCTAGGGCTTGCTTTTTATTGAGGCATTTGAGGTAAGGTCCGGAGAGACTCCTTTTGAATAGTTCTCCTTGCGTGACGCAGTACCTTGTACTTTGTGTTTTGAGTTTCAGTGCCTTCCATTTGTCGTCGGGAACTTCGCCGTTTGTAATGTATTGAATGATCGGAGTTCTCCAATCTTCATCATTGTTAGGCTCGAGTCCTCGACTAGTGGACGCGGCTTGGATTGGTCCATTGGGGACGTTCACGACGTACACAGCATTTCTTGGATCGAGATCATCATCAATCTCGATGATGTCGCGACTGGTGTCCTTGGGACATTCTCTGTGCTCGACATCGTCCTTTTTGGCAGGCTCGTCCTCTTTCAAGGATAGAGCTTTTAGGGCTATGTTTATGCTTGGCTTCTCGATCCCCTCGACTGGTATGATCCTTTTGAGGTTAGGATCTGATGTCGATGCTAGAGCGGCTAAGGAATCGGCTGCGGTGTTTTCCCCTCGCGGGATCCGCGTCAGATCAAAGAATTCAATCTGTTCGGCGAGCGTGTGGACTACCCGTAGGTATTCTTCCATCCGTTCGTCTTTGGCCTCGTAGTCGCCGTGATATTGGCTCGTGACCAACTGGGAATCGCTGAAGGCGTCTACTTCCCGGGCTCCTATTTCTATCGCTAGTCTGAGACCGGCTATTAATGCTTCTTATTCTGCTTCGTTATTTGATGCGTCGAAGCCCAGTCTGAACGACTGTTTTAAACTTCGCCTGTAGGGGAGATAAGTTTTACTCCGACTACAGATCCTTGCCTCGATGAAGCTCCATCGACGTAGAGTTTCCATTTCTTGGCGGAGGTCGGGTCGAGTTCGATGGTCGGAGGGAGCTCGATTATGAAATCTGCCACCACTTGCGCTTTTAGGCATGTCCGAGCTTTATATTCTATGTCATACTCTCTAAGTTGGATAGCCCATTTGACAAATCGACCTAACTGGCTTGGACTGTGAATAATGGTTTTCAGTGGCCGAGAGGTCATCACTATGATCGAGTGTGATTGAAAGTATGGTCGGAGTTTCCGAGCTGATGTCACTAGCGCTAAGGCGAGTTGTTCGTTCTGTTCTTCGCGAACTAGGACTCCACTTACTGCTGCCGTGGAAACAGCTAGGTAGAGGTAGAGGGGTTCCCCTTCTACTGGTTTCGCCAGTATAGGTGGTTCGCTTAGGTAAGCTTTGAGTTGGGTGAACGCTTCTTCGCACTTTTCGTCCCATAGGAACTTCTTGTTCGCTTTGAGCAAGTGATAGAAGGGTAGACATTTATCGGTCGACCTTGAGATGAAACGGTTCAGAGCAGCTATTTTGCCAGTCAGGCGCTGGACTTCTCGCGTTGTTCTGGGAGATTTCATCTCTATAAACGTTGTGATCTATTTGGGGTTCGCTTCGATCCCTCTTTCGGTCACTAGGTAACCAAGGAATTCTCCTGATGGAACCCCGAATGTGCACTTCGCTGGGTTGAGTTTCATCCCGTATTTATTGAGAATGATAAAGCATTCCTTTAGTTGGGGGATGTGATCCTCATACCAGGAAGACTTGACCAGCATATCGTCGATGTAGACTTCCATAGTTTTGCCTAGGAGTCATGAAAACATCTTGTTGACGAGGTGTTGGTAAGTTGCCCCTGTGTTTTTTAGTCCGAAGGGCATGACTTTGTAGTAGTACGTGCCTCGATCAGTTATGAACGAAGTATTTTCTTGGTCCTCAGGATTTATTAATATTTGATTGTACTCCGAGAAAGCGTCCATGAAGGATAGCAGTTGTTGTCAAGCGGTGGCTTCGACCAGTCGGTCGATGTGCAGAAGTGGGAAGCTGTCCTTTGGAAATGCTCTGTTGAGATCCGTGAAATCTACACAGACTCTCCACTTCCCGTTCTTTTTCTTAACCACTACGGGATTCGCGAGCCAGTCGGGGTACTTGACCTCTCTGATCGATCCGATTTTTAATAGCCGATCGACCTCGTCATTGACGGCTTTAGCTCGTTCTGGACCTAGATTTCGACGCTATTGTCTTACCGGTTTGTAGGTTGGGTCGACGTTCAGCTCGTGGCTGGTTACGTCAATGTTGATCCCTTTCATGTCTGCTTAAGACCAGGCAAAGGAGTCGACGTTCTGTTTAAGAAAAGAGACCAGTTCATTTTTTACTGGCTTTGATAGGTCGATTCTGATGCCAACAAGTCTTTCGGGATGAGCATCATCTATGCAAACTTGGGTCGTGAGGTCCTTTGGGGTCCTATTTGACTTGGGTCGTTCGACCTTTTGGTTTGCATGGTGGCGAGCTCCTCCTCTTTCTGTAATTGCTACGCGGGAGATTTCTCGATCTGCTTGTATCCGTTCATGTAGCAATGACGGGAAATATTTTGACTTCCGTAAATGGTTTTGACTCCTTTGGGATTTGGGAATTTTACGCATTGATGGTAAGTCGATGGTACCGCTTTCATGTCGTATATCCATGGTCGACCTAGAATTGCGTTATAGGGAGCTGGCCGATCCACTATGACGAACTCCGTCATTTTTCGAACTCCTCCAGAAATTACTGGGGCGAAGACAGAGCCCATCGAGTACGTTGTTTTGCCAGCAAACCCTACCAGTGGTGTCTTTTCTTCCACGATTTCGGAGTCGTTGAAGTCCATCTTTTTGAACGCATCGTAAAAGAAGACATCCACCGAACGTCCTGTGTCGATCATTATCTTTGAGAGTTCGACATCTCCCACTACTATACAAACAAGGAGAGCGTCGTCATGTGGTTTGTCGAGATTACTTGTCTCGCTCTCCTGGAAAGTGATCTCGTGGTCTGGACCTAACATTGGGATTTTTCCCCCTTTGTCGGTCTCGACTCTTCTTTGAAGAGTTTTGATTGAATTGACCGAGTCTCGGCATAGCTTGGAGCCACCGAAGATGAAGTCGATTCGTTTAGGGGGTATAGCCCGTACACCCCCCCCCCCCCCCCCGCAGAGACGAGTGAGATTGATTCATGGGCGTAAACTCTTAACGGGAGCCGGAGGTGGAGATAACGTCGAACCTTCCGGGGTGCCGCTTAAGCTGAGCTCGCCGAGAATAAACTAGACTCGCTTTCGCGACCCCTGAGGGAGTGTTTCGGGATATTCCGGCTCTTTTGATCGTTCTCGTTTGTTTTGAGAAGGTTTTTTGGTGTTCGACTCTTTGGTCTGTTTGCTTTCCTTTTTGTCGGATGGAGTTTCCTCCTCGACTTCTGATTCTTGTTTTCTTTCGGACTCTCGCTTTTGAGCCTCGGCTTTAGCTCGAGTATAGCAATCTTCAGTCGAGTGTTCCCTTTTGTTGTGAAAATCACAGAATTTTTCCTTGTCGAACTCGAATTTCTTCGAGCTCTTCGGGCTTTCGACCGCGTTGAGGTTCCCTGATTTACGGGAATCCTTTTTCGAGTTCGAGTTCTGCGAGCCCAACGGGTTCTTTTCTTTTCGATACTTTTCTCTGAGGGTCGTAGTTTCGTCCTCGAGGCGAGCGAAGGCCGATGTGCGATGGAGGGCGTCATCGAGTGTTTGAGGTTTGCAGACTGTTATTTCCTCGCGGAATCTGGTTGAATACCAAAGTCCACGTCTCAGTGCTTCTATAGCTACTTCGTCTCGTGGGTTTGCGATTTTGGATTTTATTTCCTTAAATCGGTCGATGTATGAGCGAAGTGTTTCGTCTGGTTTCTGAGAGATGCCAAATAGGGCTGCCTCAGTAGTCTTTTCCTAGATAAAGACAGAATACTGTTTGAGGAAAGCCGTCATGAACTGGGTGAAGTTGTCGATTGACCTTTCTTCTAGTCCGGCAAACCATTCGAGGGCAGAGCCTGATAGGTTTTCAGTGAAAAGCTTGCAGAAAGTCGGCTCCCTCTCCTCGTCGGTAAGGTATACCCTTGCAATTGCTAGTCTTAATGCCCTGATATGGGCTTTCGGGTCCCATTTCCCAGAGAATTCCAAGAATTTAGTTTTTTTATTTCTCGGATCCTTGCGAAGGCGATCCGGTCTGTGAACGGCGTTTGTCACGTTTCTTCGATTACTCGATCGATGCCAGGAGCCGCGCTCATTGCCATGTGAACTTTCGAGCTTAGACTGTTGAAATGGGCCTTAGCCTGCTCGATGTATTGTCTAAGCATATCGTGTTCATCGCCTGTTACAGACGTGAACTGGGCTTGTGCCTGATTTGACGTTTGTTCCGGGAAAACGGGGTCGAGGAGATCGATTGTTGGAACCGATCTCGTTTGGTCAACCTGCGGCGTTCGGAACTGTACCGTATTTGATCCGTTAAGGAGTCCCGAGCTCGAGGCGAAGGCAGAGCCTCCTAGTTGCCTCGGCCGGATATCAGGGTTGTTCGAGAAAGGTGGTGGCCTGTGTAATGGTCGGTTTCTTGATCCGGTTGGATCTGTGACCATTGAACTCGAACTGAATGGAGTCGGTATCGCGATAGGGGTCATTATACGGCGAACGCCGCTACTTGACGTGTTAGCAAAATTTCCCGACGCTCCCGGTGGAGTTATCACCTGGGAGAAGTCCAAGCGCGTACGCGGTGGAGGACTTATGGGGTTTCGTATTGATCTACCCCCTTGGTGTCGGCTGGCAAGCTCTTCAAGGCGGGCGTTAAGGCGTCATTCCAAATCAACGAGCTGCGCGGCCAGAGAGCGGTTTGCGATCTCTTTGGCCCTTGCGCTTGCCTCGTTGTTTCTAGTTCGGTCTACCAATAGGCTTAACATCGAACGAATTTCAGCGAGGTCGTGTGGGCCTTGTCTCTGTGGAGCAGAAGGCAGTTGTGAATTATGTCTGATTATTCCAGATCCACCTCCTGAGACAGGGGCAGGAATCGAGTCATTTCTCATCCATACCCAGTTTCTGCTCGGATCGTTAGTTCCTGACAAAACATTTGTCGGAGTCTGGCTCGTCGCGATCGTTTGAGCGATCGAGCCGGCTGGTGCCGAGGTCGTGGAGACTGAGGCAGAGCTCGTCAACGCGACGTCGGTCTGACCCATGTTTCTTACCCCCGGTGATGTTCTAAGGAACGTTGTCGACCGTTTGAGGGTGGTCAACCAGTGGTGTGGCGTGTTGGGATAGTGTCCTGAAATCACACTTGTACTTACTCCTGATAATAGTTGTGTGTCAAGATCAGACATTCGTATAATACTGGGCGGTTGCAATGTTTTGCTAGAAGCCTCTTGCAATCTGTAAGTTGTAAACTTACTGCCAGCATTATATGATCCTATAGGGTCACACACCTAAGCAAACTGGAATCTTAAAATATGGGAATGATCATTATGGTAATGATCATGTTAATGTGTATCCAATACACATTAATATCGAGGAAATGGTGTTGTGTCGATCGACACAGTATGTGTGTCGGTCGACACAATTCGGGTTTTCGAAATAGGCTTTTCGATTTATGACTCAAACGAGCCTGGCCCGTTAAGAGTGATTCTAGGTCTTAAAAGAAACTTAGAGTTTCGACCTAGAAGAGCAGCCGTCGTCTTTTTTCTTGACAGAAGAGACAGAAACACCAAAACTCAAAGATCCCAAAGATCCGGCACTAACATCCCGGTTTCCAGGTTTGTGTGTATCTGGAAGAGGCGAAGCATCTGAGTCGCTAGATCTCGTTCACCAATCATTCCGCTGCCAGTTCAAGGTAAGAACGAGGTTGGTATTTTCAATATAACAAACCCTAGATCCTAGGAGATCCAACAGTGGTATCAGAGCGTGTTAGGGTTTAAACTATTGAATCTGAGGCTTTTAAATCGAAAACTGGTGATTTTGATTAGTTAATTGCCTGCCAAATCGTGTTTTATAGAAGTTAATCTCGGAATAAAGTTTCTGTTGAAAACGACGAACTGCTTTTATCGCACTGTGTCGATCGACACTAAGCGTGTGTCGGTCGACACGCCGCGAAACGTATAATAAAATTTTAGGGTTTGTCGCATGATGTCGATCGACACTAATCTTGTGTCGGTCGACACACCGCGAAAACTCGTAAAAGATTTTTTGGTTTGTCGCAGTGTTGATCGACACACCGCGAAAACACTCACTCGGTCTTGGAGATCGTTTTGTGTCGGTCGATACACTGGGTGTGTCGGTCGACACAGACTATGCAGATGGATAGATCGGTTCAATTGGATTGAACCGGTTATCTCGCTTGGTTAAGTTTGTTAACCGATTTGGTTCTGGTTAGGTAATGTCGATCGACACAGAGTTGTATGACGATCGACATGGACCATTAAACCGGACCGGTTCAATTTGATTGAACTGGTTAAGGAAATTTGATCCGGTTTAACCGGTTATCGAAGACCGGTTTAAAATGGGTTGTATCGACCGATGCCAATGGTTGGCGTCGGTCGACACAACAATCGCAAACTTGATGGTTGGACCAAATTTAACCCTAAAGTTCTAGATGAACATAAACTTAATAAAACTGAATGTTTTAATTAATTCAACAACATCTTGGATGTATATTGGATATACATCAAGATTAAATAGTTCTTTTCCTCAACTAAATATCAAGTGATCTTGATGTCTTGCCCGATCTTGTCTACTGTCAAGACTTGTTTCGTTGTTGGATAGACTTGGAGTCCTTGGTATCCACAGCAACATGAGTAAAGCAGGTGGTCATTGATAGACTTGCAGTGTGACTATCAATGATCACAAGACAGAAGAGATTGGTTTTACTTGACTGGGCCATCAGAAGTTCTGGGCCCAGAGACATCAGAGTGGATAAGACATGTATTGTCTTGTCTGCGACCAAGAATTGTACTGGGTACAATTAGCAATGATTTGCTTACCTATATAACTAAAGTTTGAGTGATGGCGAGTCTCCCACTCGAATTTTGGTGATCTGAGGATCTTGGTTCATTGTATTCATCTGAGGAAACATAGTTTTTGAATACAATGCGAGTTTTCTTATTAGATAAGAATTCTCATTTCTTGAGCATTATAACTAAAAACCTCTATCTCTTTCAATTACAGCTATGTCTGTCTCAACTCACATCAACACTTTCTCGCTAAGATCCGTCCTTGAGAATTACAAGCTAAATGGATCTAATTTCTTGGAATGGTATCGGAACATGAGAATAGTTCTCAGGCTGGAGAACAAGGAATATGTCCTTACAAGAGTTCTCCCCGAGAGGCCACGTTCCAATGCCCCACACACAGAAAATAATGCTTGGGATAAGCATTCAGCTGATGTCAAAGACGTTAATTTTCTAATGTTGGTGACTATGAACTCTTAGATGCAGAAGCAATATGAGAACGTGATGTCACCAATTGAGATGATTAACAGCCTGAAAGCTTTGTTTCAGGAGCAAACTCGCACAGAGAGATACCAGACGGTTAAATCTCTCATGGATTGCAAACTGGCTAAGGACAGTCCAGTAAGTCCTCATGTCCTTAAAATGATGGGTTACATTGATAACCTGGGCAAACTGGACTGTGCCATTAGCCAGGTGCTAGCCACTGACATGATTCTGCAGTCTTTGCCGTCGTGTTTTGATCAGTTCATCATGAACTACAACATGCAAAACATGACTAAGACATTGACTGAGTTGCACGACATGCTGAAGACAGCAGAGCCGAATCTCAAGAAGGCAACTCCCAGTGTACTGATGGTACAAGGGGGTAAAAGGTTTAAGAAACCTAAGAAGGATAAGGGAAAGGCCCAAGTTGTCCAGACTGAGAGTCAGAACAAGCCCAAGCCAAAGCCCAAATCCGGACCTTCTCCTGAGGACAAATGCAACTACTGAAAGCAGTTAGGGCATTGGAAGAGAGACTGCAAGAAGTTCATGGAAGATTACAAGAAGCTGAAGAAGACGTATGATGCGTCTGACTCAGGTATTTATGTTATCGAACTTAATGTTATGTCTTCTAGTTCTACTTCGTGGGTATTGGATACCGGCTGCGGTGCTCATATTTGTACTGATGTGCAGGCACTAAGAAACAGTAGAACGCTGAAGAAAGGACAAGTAGAGCTATGGGTCGGGAATGGAGCTAAGGTTGATGCACTGGCCAAAGGCACTTACGATTTATCTTTACCTTCGGGCATGGTTTTAGCTTTGAATAATTGCTACTTTGTACCTACGATTAGTAGAAACATAATTACAGTTTACGTTTTGGATTTGGAAGGTTTTGATTTTGCTGTTAAGAATAAAGTTTGTTCTTTTAATCGTGATGGTACGTTTTATGGTAGCGCCCTATTAGATAATGGGTTATATGTCTTAAACCAAGAAATGTCTGTCTTTAACATAAATACAAAGCGTTTTAAGTCAAATGACGAAAATCCGACTTTCTTATGGCATTGTCGTTTGGGCCATATCAATGAGAAACGCATTCAGAGACTCCATCGAAATGGGCTTCTTGGCTCATTTGATTTTGAATCATGTGAGAAATGTGAATCTTGCTTGATGGGCAAAATGTCTAGGGCCCCTTTCAACAAACCTAATGAAAGGACCAGTGACTTATTGGGTCTTATTCATACTGATGTATGTGGGCCGATGAGCACATTTGCCAGAGGAAGTTACAAGTACTTCATTACCTTCACTGATGACTTCAGTAGGTATGGCTATGTCTATTTGATGAGACACAAGTCAGAATCCTTTGATAGATTCAAGGAGTTCAAGAATGAAGTACAGAACCAACTTGGCAAAAGTATTAAAGCTCTGCGATCGGATCGCGGAGGAGAATACTTGAGTCAAGAGTTCAGCGACTATCTGAGCGAGTGTGGAATTGTTTCACAACTCACTCCTCCTGGAACACCCCAATTGAATGGAGTGTCAGAGAGGAGGAATCGAACCTAATTGGATATGGTTCGGTCTATGATGAGTCATTCAGATCTTCCATTATCCTTTTGGGGATACGCTCTAGAAACGTCTGCGTTTACACTAAATCGGGTGCCTTCTAAATCAGTGGAAAAGACACCACACGAATTGTGGACTGGGAATGTTCCAAGTCTGTCTTTCCAGAAGATTTGGGGTTGTGAGGCTTATGTCAAACGTTTAATCTCTGACAAGCTCGCACCCAAATCAGATAAATGCTACTTCGTTGGTTATCCTAGGGATACCAAGGCATACTACTTTTACAACCAATCTGAGAACAAATTTTTTGTTGCTCGGGACTGTTCTTTTCTTGAAAGAGAATTTCTTTCTAAGAAAAAGAGTGGGAGTAAAGTACATCTCGAAGAAATTCAAGATGCACAAGAAATTGCTCAACCTGTTGAGGAAGAGCGGCAGTTGGATCCACAAAGTTCTGTGGAACCCGCGCCTGTGGAGCCTGAAGTTCGCAGATCCGGAAGGATCCGTCACGAACCCGAGAGATACTATGGATTTCTCGTGACCAATTGCAATGACCTGATGATCATTGAAAGTGACGAACCGACGACCTTCGCGGAAGCAATGATGGGCCCGGACTCCGAAAAGTGGCTTGGAGCCTCTGAATCCGAAATGGGATCCATGTCAGAAAACCAAGTATGGTCGTTGGTCGATTTACCTAATGGTGCAAAGGCCATTGAGTGTAAATGGATCTTCAAGAAGAAGATTGACGTGGATGGCAATGTCCAAATTTATAAAGCTAGGTTGGTGGCTAAAGGTTTCATGCAGATTCATGGTATTGACTATGATGAAACCTATTCCCCAGTCGCTATGCTTAAATCCATTCGGATTCTTCTAGCAACTGCCACTCATTATGACTATGAGATTTGGCAGATGGAAGTCAAAACCGCTTTCCTGAATGGTATTCTGGAAGAGAATGTGTATATGACACAACCTGAAGGTTTTGTATATCCTAAGAATGCTGGAAAGGTATGCAAGCTTCATAAATCCATTTATGGATTGAAGCAAGCATCACAGAGTTGGAATCTTCGTTTTGATGAAGCAGTAAAACAATTTGGTTTCATCAAGAACGAAGAGGAACCATGTGTATACAAGAAGACTAATGGGAGCGGAATTGCGTTTCTTGTACTGTATGTCGATGACATACTCCTTCTCCGTAATGACGTTCCGTTGCTTCAGTCTGTTAAGACTTGGCTCGGAAGTTGTTTTTCCATGAAAGACATGGGAGAAGCCGCGTACATCCTTGGAATCAGAATCTACAGAGATAGAGTGAACAGGCTGATTGGATTGTGCCAGGACACTTATATTGATAAGGTGTTGCACAGATTCAAGATGCATGATTCCAAGAAGGGCTTCATACCGATGTCTCATGGCATCAATATCAGCAAGAAGCAGTGTCTGGCGACACAATCTGAGCGAGAGCTCATGGATATGATTCCTTATGCTTCTGCAATAGGATCTATCATGTATGCCATGCTCTGCACTCGTCCAGATGTAGCTTACGCATTAAGCATGACGAGTAGATACCAATCTGATCCAGGTGAAGTTCACTGGACAGCTGTCAAGAATATTCTCAAGTATTTGAGACATACCAAGGATAAGTTCCTGGTGTATGGAGGAAGTGAAGAACTTGTAGTGAATGGTTTCACTGATGCGAGTTTTCAGACGGACAGAGACGATTTTCGATCACAGTCGGGATATGTCTTCTGTCTGAATGGCGGTGCAGTGAGCTGGAAGAGCTCTAAGCAGAATACCGTAGCTGATTCCACAACGGAAGCTGAATATGTTGCTGCTTCAGAAGCGGCAAAGGAAGTTGTTTGGATCAAGAAGTTCATGACTGAACTTGGTGTGGTTCCTAGTATCTTGGAGCCAGTGGCTTTGTTTTGTGACAAAAATGGAGCCATTGCTCATGAGAAAGAACCCAGGTCACACCAGAAGTCCAAACACGTAGAGAGGAGATATCACATGATTTGTGATATCGTCAATAGAGGTGATGTGAAGATCAGCCGAGTTCCGACGGACGAGAATGTCGTTGATCCTCTGACTAAGCCACTCCCAAGGCCTAAGCATGAGAGTCATACGACTGCTGTAGGCATTAGAGATCTTAAGATGTAATCTTGATTCTAGTGGGATTTTTAGTTTTATTTTAGTTATGATAAGATGCTCTTGTAAACATACTTTGGAAATGTTTAATGAAATTTTATTTCAGCATTATTTATTGTGATCTAAATAATGGTCCCAAAATAAGTTTATGTCATATTATAGGTCATCAAGTTGAGGACTTGGTCATGAAACCCTATAAGTTATATATGACATAAATTATGTTTTGTCCCTAGTCAAGGTTGTCAAAATGGGACACTGACAACTGCGAGAAACTAGCTTGTGAGGTGACTGTTGACTAAGTTTCATGGAGTCAATGATATGAGTATCACAGTCAGTCACATAGATATATGTTGGTGAACATATGATCGGACATGACCCGTTAATGAGAAGTCTCCAAGATAGTTTTATCTGTGTCATGAGAGGTTCTCATTACGACTATAGAGTATAGTCCTTAGACTTGAGTTCATCATGCTTTCTTGCATATGAATTGGTACACTTTGACCTTGTCAAACGTCGACCCGTAACATGTGGCTATAACGGCACTGCTCAAGTGTATCATGAAATGTGCGTTAAAATAGGGATGGAACGAGAAGGAATTTGTCCCTCCTATATAACGGGAGACAAATATCTCAGGGCCTATCGAAGATTTTATGCTGAGAAAATGTGTGGCCGCACTCAAACGAACAGTAGTTCAGTTGTTTGTCTTGTTCAGTATAGATCAGGAGTTCGATAAACACGATATTGGTTTAATAAGGTTGATACCAATCTTGCCTTATGCCAAGTCGAGATATAGAGACAAAAGGATTATAGGAATTGATGATTCCAGTAAAAGTGGGAGATTGGTGGGATAGTGTCCTGAAATCACACTTGTACTTACTTCTGATAATAGTTGTGTGTCGAGATCAGACATTCGTATAATACTAGGCGGTTGCAATGTTTTGCTAGAAGCCTCTTGCGATCTGTAAGTTGTAAACTTATTGCCAACATTATATGATCTTATAGGGTCACACACCTAAGCAAACTGGAAGCTTAAAATATGAGAATGATCATTATGGTAATGATCATGTTAATGTGTATTGGATACACATTAATATCGAGGAAATAGTGTGTCGGTCGACACAGTTCGGGTTTTCGAAATAGGCTTTTCGATGTATGACTCAAACGAGTCTGGCCCATTAAGAGTGATTCTAGGTCTTAAAAGAAACTTAGAGTTTCGACCTAGAAGAGCAGCCGTCGTCTTTTTCTTGACAGAAGAGACAGAAACACCAAAACTCAGAGATCCCAAAGATCCAACACTAGAATCCAGGTTTCCAGGTTTGTGTGCGTGTGTATCTGGTAGAGGCGAAGCATCTGAGTCGCTAGATCTCGTTCACCAATAATTCCGCTGCCAGTTCAAGGTAAGAACTGTTGGGAATGTCCTGAAATCTACCGTACTATCTCTAGAAAGTATGATAAGTGTCGAGATCAGACATAAGTCATAAATACTGGGTGATCATGATGGCTTGCTAGAGTCCGCTCTTGATCTATAAGTTTAGGACTTATTACCAGTATTGTATGATCCCGAAGGGTCACACACCATAGCTAACGGGAAAGTTAAATGGAACAAATACGGTAAGATGCAATGGCATTTACTGTATTAGATCAGAGAATTGGGCCAGACAAAATACAGGCTTTAGTCTGATTTGTGTCTTGGGCCCAAAAGATTAATGAACCATTAGTCTAATGACTTGGGCCCATTAATGAGAGTTTAAGGTTTTCGAAAACCCTAAGGGATTGGGTATCCCACACGATTTTCTCCTTGTGGCCGCGAGTGTCTCTCTCTCTCTAACTCTCTTTTCTGATCTGATCCATCTCTTTGGTCTAGCAGCCATCCCTTGCTTGTAAGAGTATGGATACTCAAGGAGGAATAGGTGATTCATCTATTCTGGACTGATCTTGTCATTACCATCAATCCGCTGTGCAATCAATAGGTAATGTTACAGGTTTGGTTTTATGATTCGTTTTGCAAGAACCTAGATCTGTTAAGATTATGTGTTAGGTTGAAACATGGGAATTAAACCTTGAACAAACTCCATAATCCATCAGTGGTATCAGAGCTAAGGCATTAGTTTCTTGTAATTTGGATCATAGGGCTGTTTAATGTGTTAGAGAATCAATTATGCTAAAATTGATTAAAACCTTAATGCCCTAATCGTTTGTTTTAGTCTCGGCATGTTTAATTAATTGGCTCATTAATTGGCTCACGATGTGTGTTTGCGTGTGGCGTGTGCTCATGTATGATCCGATTAATAAAACCCTAAGCTCACTTTCGTTCATATGTGTGCGTGTGCCGATCGTGTGATGCCGAGAGATCGATCGCTTGTGATGCATGCGATGATCGATCGATTGCCCTAAGCCGAGATCGATCAATCCGATCGTGAGGCTGGCAAGGGATCGAGCGATGTTTGTGCCATGATGCCGAGTGCCGAGCATGATCGTACGTTGCGATGATCGATCGTTTACGATCATGAGCAACCGCAAATTGCGCCATGTTGGATCATGGGCCTCGGATGGATCATGGGCCACAAATTGCGTTAATGGGCCGAGTTGGATCTTGGATCCGATTGTTTGGCCCATTAAATTTTACGTCCCGCGAATAGTCAATCGGTTAAACCGAGCTTCGCGGTTCGTTGCCCAAAACCACACCGATTTAACCGGTCCATTTAATTGGCGGTTAATTGTGTGTTTAAAGCCTTAAACCGCAAGTTAAATCAAATTGGCTAAAACACTAGGTGTTTCTTCCCGGTTTTGGATTTAACTGAACCGATCCAATTTAATTGGTGGTTCAAGCGGTTAACCCGAATCGCGGTTTGCTGGAAATTATTTAATTTCTGGTTAAACCGGATTGAAATTCAAAATTGAATTTTAACCTAAACCGAAGGCTGGTCTAAGTTTGATTTGGTTGGACCAAATAATTTAGAGCTGGTCTGGTTTAGTAAATAACTGATGGTTTTGATAGTAAATTTGGTCTTGGACCAGAATTAATAAACCGAATCGGTTATGTCAAATTATTGGGCCAACTGGAATTCTATGGTCTTGGGCCAAGAATTGGGCCTATAATTTGTGACCCAACCCAAAATATTTAATAAAATATTAAATTAGAAATTTCTATTTTTAGTAAGTTACTAAATTTAGAAAGTTTCTAAAATAAGAAAGTTTCCCAAAATAGTAATCTTCTATTTTTGGAAATAAAACTTAAAATCCTCAAAAACAATATCAAGCTTGGATGTCTTTCCAATCTTGTCAGCTACTTAACGCTTATTCGATTACATATATGGCTTACAGTGTGAGGTGTCTGTTTTCGCGTAAGTAAAATAGTATATAGTCACTAATTTCATTGGGAGTCCCAGACTTTAGTGATTATTTGACTGTAAGAGATTGGTTTCCTTGACTGGACCATCGGGAGTCCCGGGCCTTGAGACATCTGGTGAATTTGGGCCTCGGGTCCAATTCACAACCGAGAGTTATATGAGATATAACTAGCTGTGTGTATGCTTACCAAGTAAAGCTAATTCCGGGTGACGGCCAGTGGCCCACTTTGGATTTAACTGAACATGGGTCTCGGAATCATTGCATTCTTATGAGGTTAAACAAAGAAATTTTGAATGCAATGCGAGTTTTCTTATAAGTTGTTAAGATTGCTCTTTTATGAACTTAATAACTAAATCTCTATTGTCTCATATTTTCAGCTATGTCAAGCACAACAACTCAAAACACTTTCTCGATCCGGTCTGCCCTTGAGAAGGACAAACTGAACGGATCAAACTTCCTGAACTGGTCCAGGAACCTGAGACTTGTGCTCAGGCAGGAGAAGAAGGCTTATGTCCTTGAAAGAGCTCTCTCTCCTAGACCTGCAAATAATGCCGCACAAGCTGTGAAGAATGCTTGGGATACGCATTCTTCAGATGCTAATGACGTGATTTGCCTGATGTTGGCGACAATGGCTCCCGAACTGCAGATGCAGTGGGAAGGCCTGACTTGTCCCATGGAGCTGATGGCAAATCTGAAAGCGTTGTTTCAGGAGCAGGCTCGTACAGAGAGATTCCAAACTGTTAAGAATCTCTTGGACTGTAAAATGGCTAAGGATGCAGCAGTGAGTCCACATGTTCTGAAAATGATGGGTTATCTCGATCATTTGACTAGGCTCGACTGTCCTATAAGCCAAGAGCTTGCTTGTGATATCGTTCTGCAGTCTCTTACTCCTGCATATGACCAGTTCATTTTGAACTATAATATGCATGGGTTGATAAAGACGTTGCCTGAGCTACATGGTATGCTCAAGACTGCAGAACCGAATCTGAAGAAGACCAAGGAGTCGTCTGTACTCATGGTTCAGAAGGGCAAGGGTTTCAAGAAATCCGCTGCAGACAAGGGAAAGGGCAAGGTAGTCAGCAATGAAAAGGCCAAGCCCAAGCCCGTGTCTAAAGCTGGGCCTTCTGATATCTGCCACTTTTGTAAAGAGGCAGGGCATTACCGCAGGGACTGTAAGAAATACCAGGAAAGTCTGAAGAAGAAGAAGTCCTTGGAGACTAAATCTTCAGGTATTTTTGTTATTGAAGTAAATACTACTACTTCTGATAATACCACTTGGGTATTAGATACTGGATGTGGGGCTCATATTTGTACTAATATGCAGGCGCTCAGCAACAGTAGAAGGTTGAAGCAAGGGCAAGTAGAGTTGCGGGTTGGGAATGGAGCGAAGGTTCCAGCACTGGCCGTTGGCACTTACTTGTTGTCTTTACCTTCTGGATTGATTTTAGAACTTGAGAATTGTTATTTTGTGCCTGCTATAAGAAGAAATATCATTTCAGTTTCATTGTTGGATTTGCAAGGATTTGATTTTTCTATTAAGAATAAATTGTGTTCCTTTAATCTCAATGATATGTTCTATGGCTGTGCCCCTCTTATAAATGGGTTGTACATGCTGGATCAATCTGCTCCAGTATATAACATAAATACAAAACGGTTCAAATCTAACGAAGAAAATGAAACGTTTCTCTGGCATTGTCGTTTGGGGCACATTAGTGAGAAACGCGTCAAGAGGCTCCATTCAAATGGACTCTTGGGCTCATTTGACTTTGAGTCTTGTGAGCAATGCGAATCTTGCCTAATGGGCAAAATGACACGGGCCCCTTTCAATAAACCCACAGAAAGGGCCAGTGAACTATTGGGCCTGATACATACTGACGTGTGTGGCCCAATGTCCACAAGTGCTAGAGGAAACTTTCAGTACTTCATTACATTCACTGATGATTTCAGTAGATATGGATATGTCTACTTGATGAAACATAAGTCGGAAACCTTTGAAAAGTTCAAAGAATTCCAGAATGAAGTACAGAACCAGCTTGGTAAAAGTATTAAGGCTCTTCGGTCGGACCGAGGAGGAGAATACTTGAGCCAGGAATTTCGTGATCATCTGAGTGAGTGTGGGATTATCTCCCAACTCACACCTCCTGGAACACCTCAGTGGAATGGTGTGTCTGAGAGAAGGAATCGGACATTGTTAGATATGGTCCGATCCATGATGAGTCACACAGACCTTCCTATATCCCTTTGGGGATATGCTTTGCTCACCGCAACGTTCACACTGAACAGAGTGCCATCAAAGGCAGTAGCAAAGACACCATATGAGATATGGACTGGAAAAGCTCCAGCAATGTCTTTTCTCAGAATTTGGGGTTGTGAAGCCTATGTCAAAAGATTAATCTCAGACAAGCTTACACCAAAATCTGACAAATGCTACTTCATTGGTTATCCTAGGGATACCAAGGCTTATTACTTCTATCTGCGATCCGAGAACAAAATCTTTGTTGCTCGGGATTGTACTTTTCTTGAAAGAGAGTTTCTCTCTAGAAAAGATAGTGGGAGTAAGGTACAACTTGATGAAATTCAACAGGAACCTGTTCAACCTAATGAGGAAGAACAGCAGGATGAATTACATGAAGTTGTAATAGAACCTGAACCTGCAGTACCTGAAGTTCGAAGATCCGGAAGGATCCGTCACGAACCTGATAGATATCAGGGATTCCTCGTGACTAATTGCCATGATCTTTTGATCATTGACGGTGATGAACCCTCGAACTTTGCAGAAGCCATGATGGGCCCTGACTCCTTAAAGTGGCGTGAAGCCACTGAATCCGAGATGGACTCCATGTCTACTAACCAAGTGTTTTCACTGGTTGATTTACCTGCTTGTGCAAAAGCCATCGAGTGTAAATGGATCTTCAAGAAGAAGATTGACATGGATGGAAATGTCCAGATTTACAAGGCCAGGTTGGTGGCAAAAGGTTTCAAGCAAATTCATGGTATAGACTATGATGAAACCTATTCACCAGTGGCAATGATGAAATCAATTCGGATTCTCCTAGCAACTGCCGCTTATTATGATTATGAGATTTGGCAGATGGATGTGAAAACCGCCTTCCTGAATGGAATCTTGGAGGAGGATGTGTATATGACACAACCTGACGGTTACATTGATCCTAAGAATGCTGGGAAAGTATGTAAGCTCCACAAATCCATTTATGGATTGAAGCAAGCATCGAGGAGTTGGAATCTTCGTTTTGATGAAGCAATAAAGAACTTTGACTTCATCAGAAACCAAGAGGAACAATGTGTGTATAAGAAAACTAGTGGGAGCAAAGTGGCGTTTCTTATCCTATATGTCGATGACATATTGCTTCTTGGAAATGACATTCCAATGCTAAAGTCTGTTAAAGACTGGCTGGGAAGTTGTTTTTCCATGAAGGACATGGGTGAAGCCGCGTATGTTCTTGGAATCCGAATCTTTAGAGACAGATCTAAAAAGCTGATTGGACTTTGTCAAGATGCTTATATAGATAAAGTCCTGCATCGATTCGGAATGGATAAATCCAAGAAGGGGTTCACGCCAATGATACATGGTGCTACACTAAGCAAGGATCAGTGTCCTAAAACACCTGATGAGCTTAAGCGCATGAGTAGGATTCCTTATGCTTCGGCTATAGGATCTATCATGTATGCCATGATCTGTACTTGTCCTGATGTTGCTTATGCACTAAGCATGACGAGTAGGTACCAGTCTAATCCAGGTGAGAGTCACTGGATTGCCGTAAAGAATATCCTGAAGTATTTGAGGAATACTAAGGATAAGTTCTTGGTTTACGGAGGAAGTGAAGTGCTTGAAATCAGTGGATTCACGGATGCAAGTTTTCAGACAGATAAGGATGATTTCCGGTCACAGTCTGGCTACATCTTATGTCTGAATGGCGGTGCAGTAAGTTGGAAGAGTTCCAAGCAGAGCACCGTGGCAGATTCCACAACTGAAGCTGAATACATCGCTGCTTCGGAAGCTGCGAAGGAAGGAGTTGGATAAGGAACTTCTTGATTGAACTCGGTGTATTCCCAAATGCCACTGAGCCTCTAGCACTGTATTGTGACAACAATGGTGCAATTGCTCAAGCCAAGGAACCGAGACATCATCAGAAATCCAAACACATTATGAGAAGGTATCACCTGATTCGTGATATAGTGAATAGAGGTGAAGTGATGGTCAGCAGAGTTCCCACTGATGAGAACGTGGGTGACCCGTTGACAAAGCCACTCCCGAAACCTAAGCACGAGTTGCATACTGCTGCTGTAGGAATTAGAGATATTCATATGTAATCTCTTTTTGAGTGGGAGTTGTGAGGGCTTTTGTTTTAGTTATTTTGATTGGTTCATGTAAACATTTTAAATGTTAATGAAATTTTATTTCTGGATTATTTTTAACTGTGATATAAAATAATCGTTCCAAAATGATTCATGTCATTATATATGGGTCATCGAAGTACATGAGTTGACTTGATCCTGAAACCCCATATTTAACGAAGTGACATAAATCATAGTGTCCATAGTCGAAGGTTGTTGAATTGGAACACCAACAACCACTTGAGACTAGATTGTGTTGAGACTTATGACCAAGTTTCGAGGGGTCATAGATGTGCGGCATCAAAGTCGACACATAGGTATATGTAGGGGGACATATGACCGGACATGGCCCGCTGATGAGAACTCTACAAGATATTAATATATGTGTCATAAGAAGTTCTCATATACGACTATAGAGTATAGTCCTTAGACCTGAGTTCGCATGCATGTGGCTGCACATGGAGTAATACGCTTTGATCATTGTCTAACGCTGTTTCGTAACTGGGAGCTATACGGACCTTGGTTGGGTGTATTATGAATTGTGTAGTTCATAGTGATGGAACAAGATGGGATTTGTCCCTGCCGTTTAACGGAGGTAATATCTCTAGGCCAATCGGAGATTTGATAGCTGGTAAGAGAATGGCCATTCCCAAATGGACTTGCCCAAGTCGTTTGCATTGTCAGTATCAAATCTGGTCCGATAAACATGGTCTGGCTATATAAGGATGACACGCATCTTGCCTTATGCCAGATCGAGATATTAAGACAAAAGGACTAGGGAATGTAGGATTCTAGTACAATCGGGAGATTGTTGGGAATGTCCTGTGTAGGATTCCAGTACAAGTGGGAGATTGTTGGGAATGTCCTGAAATCTACCGTACTATCTCTAGAAAGTATGATAAGTGTCGAGATCAGACATAAGTCATAAATACTGGGTGATCATGATGGCTTGCTAGAGTCCGCTCTTGATCTATAAGTTTAGGACTTATTACCAGTATTGTATGATCCCGAAGGGTCACACACCATAGCTAACGGGAAAGTTAAATGGAACAAATACGGTAAGATGCAATGGCATTTACTGTATTAGATCAGAGAATTGGGCCAGACAAAATACAGGCTTTAGTCTGATTTGTGTCTTGGGCCCAAAATATTAATGAACCATTAGTCTAATGACTTGGGCCCATTAATGAGAGTTTAAGGTTTTCGAAAACCCTAAGGGATTGGGTATCCCACACGATTTTCTCCTTGTGGCCGCGAGTGTCTCTCTCTCTCTAACTCTCTTTTCTGATCTGATCCATCTCTTTGGTCTAGCAGCCATCCCTTGCTTGTAAGAGTGTGGATACTCAAGGAGGAATAGGTGATTCATCTATTCTGGACTGATCTTGTCATTACCATCAATCCGCTGTGCAATCAATAGGTAATGTTACAGGTTTGGTTTTATGATTCGTTTTGCAAGAACCTAGATCTGTTAAGATTATGTGTTAGGTTGAAACATGGGAATTAAACCTTGAAAAAACTCCATAATCCATCAAGAACGAGGTTGGTATTTTTAATATAACAAACCCTAGATCCTAGGAGATCCAACATGGCGCTGGGAGAGCCAGATTGGTCGGGATTCATCTCGATCTATCAGATCTAGGATCTGATTCTTAAGACAGGAAAAGCTATAGATAGTCCCCACAGTCGGCGCCAAATGTGAGATCTGAGATTCACACCAAGAATTTGTAATCGTGGATTTGGACTTTTAGGTATAAAAATGGTATAGTTTCCTATGAATCAAATACTTTATTGAGATTGATCGTCGAGATAGAACAAACACAATCGAAAAGAGAGTACAAAAGTATGATGATCGAGCTATCTAGTCGAAGTGTTCTAAGCTAGGGTTGGAATATGTTGGATGAATCGCCACTTCTCCTTTAAATAGTCCTAGAATTTAATCTCTCTGTTCCGATCTTTCAGCCTCGTCATGGTAACGATCTCCGAGATTCGCGGGAATCGGTTGAACCGACGAAGATCGAGTCGTTCTATCTCTGCGTCGTCATTTATCGAGCTCGAGCTCGATCACTTTTTACTTCAGCGTTGTCCGGGCCTTGTCCAGATGTTGGCCATACGGGCCCAAGAAGGACGACGGTCGACCTCTCATTCTTGATTATGGAATAGGCTCATGATTATGGGCCTTTTTCCTGTTTGTTAATGGACCGGATTTCTTAGAGGGAAATCCAACACCAACACGTAGCAGACGTTCATACGAACAGTAAACAACTAATATACATTCATAATTCGGATCCGGGTAATATTTTAGCCAGAGATACTAAAAACTAACAAGTCAGAAACAGATTCACTCAAGATTTTTTCGTATCTTCAACATTTACTTACCACGAGATGTCCACTGTAGACACAAAATAGATAAATCAGACGAAACAAAAACCCAAGCGGTAAAAACCAAAATGGATTAATTCTTACCTCCGTCATTAATGCAGATCTCAAACGGAAATAAACTACTTCCCCTGAATTTAATTCCACAGTTCTGTCTTCAACAACCACCCATCAGTGAAAACCTAGATCTATAATGAAGTGAGATAAGTTATAAAAATTAACTCAGATTCTGCTAATTAAATAGAGTCATTAAACCTAGCAAGCATTAAATGCTTAAAGATTGGCGGGAATAATATTATACATTAAATCAACATCAATGTTACTTCCGCAAGCATCGCACACCACGCTTGGAAGGTAATGGTCATGTGATTTTACTAAGACCCAGCGGCACACGCGCTGTCATGGCCGTGCCTCACAAACCAAAGGGCAGAATCACGTTTCAATTATTAGAATAGTGAAAAAGTGTTAACCGATTAATAACAAATTCATAAATGTTATTTTTGTAAATGCTATGCAGTAAAGTGTTACTTTGGCGAAAATCCATAAAATTAAGAGCATCCCAATGGTGATACCCATTGGGGTTCTTAAAAAAAAAAATTAATAATTTTTTTTTCTTAGATGCAAAATAAAAAATTAAAAAAAAGGATCAATCGTCAGCTGACACGTGGCGTGAACAGTGTAGAGTCGGTTCTTATATAAAATTTTTAAGAGATGGGTTGTTAATTTTGTGTGGGGTCCACGTGGGACCCACACAATATTTTTTTTTTTTTTTTGTTAAGGACCGACGCTAAGATGCTGCATTGTACGTGCTCTAATGTCCTCATCCATTTCAATACACTCATGCATACATTCTGTGTATCATATTACAAACAACTCTTTAACAGCTGTATCATACTACAAGACCATTTATGTTACAATTGTAAGTTCTATATCAGTTTGACTTTATGTTCATAGCAACATTATTTTAAGAGTGATTTAGGTGAAAAATACCTTTTGATAATTTAATTAGGCGAATGGGAAAATGTCTTTTAAAACCATTTCGGATGCTGAAAAATGATAAAGCTACCCCTGAAGAAGATGACACGTACGCTGGAAGGCAAGTTGCAAAATGGACTGTAGATGACGTCGAGGATATGAAAAGATCTTCATCCAAAAAATCCCTGACATGTACAGTGTCTGATTTTAGTTTCGAGTGAACTGGACTGTAGATGGTGGTGCTGCTAACATTTAGTTGGTGCTGCTAACATTTCGATACATATGAAATTTTAGAATTGTTTCGTTAGTATTTTATTTGAAGAGAGCTAAGATTTTATTTGGTGTTACTAACATTTTAAATATATATATTATTTTAGACTTGCATATCTGATAACATTTGCGGCGCTAAGATTTTATTTTGAGCCATTAACATTTTATTTAGTGTTGTTAAAATATTAGATACATATGGTATTTGGAACAGGAACAGAAACACAAGCGATTAACCTTCACAAAAATCAAATAATCCTCATCTCCAACACCTAAAAAAACCTTGGCAAAAAAGCTCCACTCACCTCAAAAATTTCTAGATCCAACGATACCAAAAAAGCACATGACTGCTCAGATCCAGATCAGATCCCGAGCTCGATGTTACCATAAACGAATGTCTCCAGCTAATTTTTAGCTCTATCGTCGTAAATACCGGCGATTACGCCACCATCAAAACAAAACAAAAAACAACACAGATGCTCCATCGTCGGAAAAACACAGATGCTTGAGGCATAGAATTAAAAAGGAAGAACAATACAAATAAATGATTTAAAAGAAAATAATCAGAGAAGAGAGGAGAAAAGGAAGGAGCAGAGGAGAGAAACTGAGAAGAGAGGAGAAAAATGAGTAGAAGAGAGACTGTATGTACGTGAGAAGAAGACGAAGAAAGATAATTGAGAAGAGAGATTTGAGTAGGGACAGTTTGGGAATTAAAAAAAAAAAAACATGTATGGTCACATATTTAATTTGAGTCCAGTATATGTCACCAGCCCCAATTACTTCTTATTTTAAAGTTTTATCGTGATACCGACCGGTTTAAATAAATTTTATTATACGAAGTGTTCAGATACTATATGGCCACCTAATTTAACTATTTTGTTAATTTCAGGATTGAATATAATAAGTATAGTAGGATTAAATCATTGCAAATTACGTGCTTTTCGCGATTCGAAGTCATCTCCAAACAAAATCAGATAATATCTCCAAACAATATTGTTTCTGGTAATGAAGTTCTCTTCTGACAGGACAACTGGACAGGTCTTGACCCGTTAATTGAGGTGGTTGGCGATATTGGACATCGTATCACAGGAATCAGCTCATCAGCTAAATTCAAAACTGCATGTCTCAATGGTTTCTAGAATTTACCAAGAGGAAGATCTCTGATCACTACTCTGCTTCGGCAATGCATTCCGCTTCATCCTCCCTCTTTGGAACCATCTTCATTAGATTATTATCTCTGGAAAGTACAACCGAATGTTGCTCCAGGTAAAATTTTTTGGGAAACCGTAAATATTCATAAATGAAAAAATTTGAGTTTACAGGGTAAGCTCATGCTTTGAATCCATGGCAAAAAGAATAAAAACATGGAGACAAAATGAATTAGATGAAAGAACTCAATCATAATTAACTGAGCCAAAGTTGCATCAAATTACGGAACTTTCGTCGAGGCTGTCTTGCTGTAATGGTGTTTTGGATTTGTCTGTCAATGTCCTTGAAAGCTTGGGGAGCCGGTTTGTATTCATTGTTGAAAACTCTGCAGTTCCTTTCTTTCCAAATGGTGTATAATGTGGTGTGTACAACTAACTTGCGAAGAGTCGAAGGAGCCAAAGGTGACCTCTGTTTAACCCAAGCAAGAAGTGAAGTCTAACACCTGAAGAAGAAAGGAGAATTTCTAAATTTACTAAGAACCATACCCCAGAGATCTCGAATGTATGGACAGTGGAGAAGTAAGTGATCCTTTGTTTCATCATTTCCCAAGCAAATACCACAAACATTAGGAACATTCAAACCCCAACCCGATAGCCTGCTTCTCGTGGGAAGTCTGTCCAAGTGAGCCGTCCAGAAGAAGAACGAGTGCTTAGGAATAGCTCCTTTGAACCAGACTACATCAGACCAATCCTTCTTACTGTCCCTGTGCCTAATAACTTCCTAAGTTTCCTTGGCAGAATACATATCTGTGGCGACTCCGCTAACAGACCATCTATAAGAGTCTTCAGGTGATGACGATGAAGGAAGTTGAATAGTTGTCAGGTGAGCTTGCAGATTAACAGCCATTTCAGATCGAGCTGCAGGGAGAATCCAACCCGTTGCAAAAGTTGCTTCACAGACCCGTGCATCAATTGGGATTCGTAAGACCGAGGGCCCATTTCCTGCGAAGAAATTGACCAATGGTCCCATCTCAGTCCAGTTGTCGTACCAAAACCACGCTTTGGAACCGTTTCCTACAGAGCAGGTAATGAATTTCTCTGCAAGAGGTCTAAGTTTCAAAATGGATTTCCAACTTCCAGAGTCTCTTTGTTGCTCTTTGATTGCCCAAAAACTTTTATCCCTCATGTGATAGTGTCTTTGCCATTTTGCCCATAAGGACTGAGAGTCCGAGAAAAGGAGCCATATCATCCTCAGCATTAGAGCCACGTTCCAGGTTGTGATCCTACGCAGCCCCAGTCCTCCTTCATCTTTTGGTAAGCAGACATTATTCCAAGCAACTTTGGTTAGGAATTTGCCATCTTTTGAACCAGCCCAAAGGAAACGGTTACACATTGATTCCAGCTTCTTTAAACAGCTCTTAGGAAGAACGAAAGATGAGATCCAGAAATTTATTTGCCCTGTTATCACAGACTTGATGAGGTGAAGTCTACCAGCAAAGGAAAGCGACCTCACAACCCAAGCTTTAAAAGTTCTTGCCACTTTGTCCATCAATGGGGCGTATTCCGAAATTCTCAGCTTCCTAGACATTAGAGGCAAGCCTAGATATCTTATAGGAAGTGTACCCGGGGGGAATCCATATGATGAGTTCATTGCGGATTCCAGAGGGTGCAGTTCTGCTGTGAACAGCTCAGATTTCAATTGGTTTATGGTCAAACCTGACCAAGATGAAAAGTCCTCCAAAGTTTCAACAATGCCGTGAAGGGAGGAGCTGCTTCCATTGAAGAATATCATTACGTCATCTGCAAACATCAGATGAGAAATGCGTAGAATTTCAGCTCGGGGGTGGTACTGGATGAGTCCCGAGTCATATCTTGCGCTTAGGAGAGAAGAGAACACCTCCATTACAAGCAGAAAAAGGTACGGTGACAAAGGATCTCCCTGTCGCAGGCCTTTTGTACTTCTGAAAAATCCATTGGTTGTTCCATTCACGCAGACTGAGAATGACGGTGTGGTAATACATTGTTCAATCAGTCCAATGAAGCTTTCAGGAATGTTCAGCCCTCGTAAAGAAGCAATAACGAAATCCCAGCGAACACTGTCAAATGCTTTTTTGAGGTCCACTTTAAGCATCCCACGTGGGTCTATGTTACTCCAATTGTACCCGTTAATCAGTTCTGATGCCAGGAGTACATTTTCTGTTAACAGGCGGCCAAGCATAAATGCCGTTTGCGAGCTTGAGATTACTTTGCCGAACAGCACTTTCAGTCTAGATGTCAATAGCTTAGATAAGACCTTGTAGAGAGTGTTGAGACAAGATATAGGCCGGAAATCGGTTGTTTTAGATGCATTCAGAATCTTTGGAATCAAGACCAGATTTGTGATGTTTCATTGCTTAAGCAGGGACCCTGATCTGAAGAACTCGTGGATCGCTTCCACTGTTTCTGGACCAATAATAGACCAACATCCTGTGAAGAATTCCGATGAATAACCATCAGGACCAGCTGTTTTGTTTCTTGGAAGCGTGAAGAAAGCCTCTTTGATGTCTGCGCTTGAGAAGGCCTTAACTAGCTCAGCAGAATCAGTGTCTGAGCAAGTGAAATTCAGCAGCCTGGTGATGTCCTCCTGCTCAAAGAGCCCTGGAGAAACAGAACCGCCTAAGAGCTCTTGGAAGTAGGCGATGCAGTGCTCATTTATTCCTTGAGTAGAGTCAATAATGTCACCTTCAGAGTTCTCAAGGTAATGGATAAAATTACAGGATCTACGGACCGCCATCAGCCTGTGGAAGTATGAGGAGCCGCAGTCACCATTCTTTGCCCAAGAGATTCTTGATTTTTGCATCAGGAAGGATTCCTCAGCCTTGACTAGAAGCTGCCATTTTCTATTAGCCTCAATCTCCAGATTTGCCAGTTCTGTAGAGGGATTTGATAAAAGCTGCGCCTGAATCCTAGTGACTAAATCTTGAGCATCTTCAGTTCTTTTCTCAAGCTGAGAGTAATTATTCTTTGCAAAAGACCTGATGTGGTTCTTAAGGAGCTTCAGTTTCCTAGAGACCCTGAACATAGCTGACCCCGTGACGTTTGTAGAGTACCAAAATTGAGCACATAGTGGGAGAAAGTCCTCATTTTGAAGCAGGAAATTCAGGAACTTAAAAGGTCTCTTCTGCGGTTGGTAATTGATGCTGAGAGCTACTTGACATGGTGAGTGGTCAGAAAAGACTGGTTCTCCAAAGATGGTTGTAGCTGTTGGGAAATGGTGGTGCCATTGATCATTTACCAAGATTCTATCAATCTTCTTAGCAATAGGATTTTCTCTTTGATTATTCCACCATGTGAAGGAGCAGCCTCTGAAAGTGAGGTCTTCAAGAGACGACTCAAGTAAGCAATCTCTAAAAGCTCTTGTGGCGCTATCAACATTATCAGATACTGAATTGGAGTGCTCTTGCGGATTTAGTTGCTGGTTGAAGTCTCCAATAACACACCAAGCTTTCCCAGCAAGAGCCGGTTGAGCAGCTAGTTGAACAAGCTCAGTCCATAGGATTCTCCTCTGCTCCTCTAAATTTGAAGCATAGACAAAAGATATAATAAAGGCGCCTCCAAAGTCTGGAATCTTCACTTCACAAGTGATCATCTGAAGAGACTTGAAGAGCGTAGTAACCTGTACACTAGGATGCCATAACACCCAAATTTTACCCAACTCCGAAAAGGAATAATTGTCATCAAAGCCCCAACCAGGAATAATAGCGTTGATGAACTTCCTCTGTTTAGGCTTCTTGACGTGAGTCTCAAGAAGACTTCCAAAAAGTGGTTTTCGCTGCTTAATCCATTTTTTAAACCCGGTACGATGACTTAATTTATTGAACCCTCGAACATTCCAGCCAAAAAGTTGTATACACATACGATTAGTTGATAATGGAACTCTTGTCCCGTGCCTTTTCTCTCCTGTTCTTACTCTGCTTGCGTCGAGAAAGGACCTCAGTAAATTTCTCCTCTCTGTTGCTATACTCCTCTTGTCCAGAGTCAGATGAAATAATGTCAGATGAGTCTGATTCTGCCTTAGAATTAGAAGAGCCAGATGTTGCAGCATTCAACACCTTGCTAGGCTCTCCAGTGATAAGCCCCTGATTCTTATGACCTGAAGGCTCCTTTCTCCTACCTGAATCTTTCCAAAGAAGGCTGAGAGGTTGTGATATGCTCTTTCCTCTGTCTTTTGTTTGCCCCTTAGCGAATACATCAGCTTTAGCCATAGCTGATATTGAATTATCAGGGACCAATATCTCAACAGCTTTCTTTTCCTCCTTAGCATTCTTAGCTTTCTGCTTTCCCTGTGAATTTGCCCGTAAACAGTTTGCTAGGGAATGTGTCTTTGATTTAAAAAAACTTGCAAGTGATTGGTGCCTTTTGGCATCGCTTCAGATTGTGTCCAATTTCTTTGCAAAAGTCGCAAATTGGAGGCATCCATGGACTCGATACTTCAACTCTGACGATTTCACCAGACTGAAATTTAACGTTTACCGCTTCAGGTAGAGGAACTCTTGGGTCGATGTACGTAAAGACCTTAGCCACTTCAAGGTTAGTCTTGTTAGCAATTGTTGGATGAAGGAAATCCGGCTCCCCGACCAAACCTGCTATACGCTCAAGCCCATCCTCATTGAAGAATTGGAACGGGACCTTACGTAGCTCCAACCAAATTGGTGCTGAGGTTAGTTCTGGCTTCTGCGGAATAAGACCTGGTTCCCAATCCCCGACAAACATTGTTTGTCTTTCAATGCTCCAAAGTCATTGATTCAGAACGTGCTTACGAGTTGAGGCATTAGGGATTCTAAAGAGGAAGGCGAAACCCTCCATTTTTGTAACCGTGATGTCTCTAAATCTTCTGCTCCAAATGCCATTTACTATCGAGTGCAGCTTTCCTTGCGATGGCGGTTCAGAGTAGAACTGTCCTAGGATGAAGCTGCTCCAAGCTCCCTGATTCTTCTCAATGACTGAGGTAGGGATCTCAATACATGCTTCACCTGAAGGAAGGGTAAAAGGTTTCCCTTTCCTCTGGAGTTTCTTTGAATCAGTTTTGAATAAACCTGACCAAGAGTCCTTTGCGGGTTCGCTAGCAGGAGATTTTCCAGTACGTTCGGCTTCAGAGAAATTACAAGATTTAGCAACCTTTCCTGACGAGGGTGGTGGTAATTCTGGGTCGATGGTTCCTGAGCTTGCAATTTTATCTGCATTCTCGGGTATAGAACTCACAGCTGCTGCTGGAGTAATTTCTTTCGGCGAGGAGTCTGTCACCGGAAGTATGATTTCCAATTCTGGCTAAGTTGCAGAAGCAAGTTTCACAGAATCGATGGTCGGTATATTGGTCTCAACCTGATGAGAAGCTAAAAGTGTTTCCGGCTGAGCTTGAGCTGAAAGAATCAGAGAAGCTGATTGACGCTTCAAGAGGAAGGAACCAGCCAAGTCAGAATCAGAAACACCAACTGAAGCATCAATAATCGGAGGGCCTAACTCCTCAGGCGCAGGACTTAGAGCAGCCGTAGCCACTATTGCCATTACCGGAGGAAGATAGGGGCTTAGAGCTCCAATCCCAACGGTGGGAGGGCTGAGAGCAGCATTAGCTGCTATTGCCTCAGCATCCGTAGGAAGGGAGTCTACTCGTGCCAATAACTCCATCGGAGGGTGCCAAGCGGAGCCACCACTAGCACCAGAGAGGGCTTCAGACACAGAGGGAGAGGACGGAGAGGAATGAGCTGGTGAAGTCGGCGACAAAGGGAGGGGGTTTCTTCTTCTTCTTCGCCATTAGAGACCGGAGATAGCTATAGGCAGCTAAATCCGGCTGAAAACCGGTGCCGGACGGTCGAGAAAGTAGATGTGGTAGTCGCCTTCGGAATCGCCTTATCGCCTCGGGACGCGCGCTTATTAATGCTCCAGGTAAATTCTCATCTTCTAAAACTTGGAAAGCTCTTCATCCTTGCTCCATTGTGGTTCCTTGGCATAAAATCGTTTGGTTCAAGGGGCGTGTCCCAAAGCACGCTTTCCATACTTTGGTTTTAGCTAGGGATAGACTACCTACCAAGGACAAACTTAGAAATTGGAGAATTGATGTTCCGGGAACCTGCTTACTCTATTCGGTCGCTAATGAATCTAAGTCTCACTTGTTTTTTGATTGTTCTTATTCGGCTATGGTCTGGAACTCTCTCTTTGATTGGAACGTCATCTCCCCGCCGTTAAGGTTCGAGAGAATTATGGAATGGCTTCCAAGATGTTCGGCTCAACCTAAAGTTAAAATAATATGTCACCTCATTTTCCAAGCAGCACTTTATTATCTGTGGAAAGAGCGTAACTATAGGTTCCATGGTAAACCGTCCAAGCCGGAAGCGCACGTTGTAAAGGAGATTCAGCTAATACTTCGTGCAAAGTTGTATGGCTTGGATTTGGATAATCAGACTTTGGCTTCTTCATCAAATATTAATTATGTCCGTTCATCACAACAGAGTTATCTTTATCATTGGTTCCAGCTTTTCCAGAGGAATTGATTTGCTCTATTTCTTGCTTCATTCTGGTTTCACTCTTGTTATAAGAGTTGTTAACATCGGCTCTAAGTCTTTGTTTCATTCGTGCGATCTTTGTAATCTCAAAACTGGTCTCTGATTTTAGAGCAAAAATATATACTAATATGGTATTTCAAAAAAAAAAAAAATCAGATAATTTTTCTAATATTAGTTACGATTAGTCGCTCATTTAAATCTCCAATAAATTTTAGGCAGCTCTTTCGAACACATACATATATTCTCTCCGTGTTACATATTTTATCGGTGATTGATTGCGACAAAATATCACGCAGTAAAGTCTGATCCTCCACACGAAGCACAGTGACGAGACGAAACGAACAGCAGCAAATTTGACTAAACTCAAGTTGGGTTTACTGGGTCCCATACAGCATAAATTCCTTGGATGTTATCTATCCACGTGGCAAAATCTTAATGGTACAAGATTCCGAATCAATTTCCCCTAAAAGCCCCAAAAAAAGCATTCATCTTTTGCACTTGAACAAACTTTGCTCCGGCGAAAGTGTCGTCTCTGTACTCTTTTTCGCCGACTGTTTGCTTCATCCGGCTGTAGGTCACTACGTTTGACTCTGTATCAGCCGGAGAAGATCGGAAGTGTCGGAGTTTGAAGCTGATTCGCTGTCGAAATTATAACTCGGCAGCCATGAGCTCGGTTTTGCAGGTACAGTAAGAGATATCTGTTTAAAAGAAAAAACTCGATTTTCTCTCTATATGGATCGTTAATCTGGGTATACGATTGATGGGTTTTTCTAGGGTTTTACGAAGTCACTCGCAATGACTTTTGTCTCGGAGATTGGAGACAAGACGTTTTTCGCTGCCGCTGTAAGTGTTCATCTTATCAATTTTCTTTTGAGTATACTCTCTCTGTAATTTGGAGGGTTTAGGGTCTAAAAAGTCAATGGCTTTTCTGATCATAAGCTCAAATTCCTGTCGGGTTTGCCTCTCCCTTATTGGAAAATCTAACTGAACTTTTGAAATTGAGTGAAGAGGAAATTGCTCTTCCTTGCTTGTTCTTTGAGCAAGTTTATGTTTGCATTCTTTTTCCCAATTCGTTAGAGTATCTTCCTGTAGCTTTTGTTTTCGTAGTTAGTTCTGTCTCCTTGACAAGTTTCTTATGTTGTTATTCTGATTTGCAAGCTTAATAATCTCTTTTCCCTTTAAACCAGATATTGGCGATGCGTTATCCTAGGAGACTTGTGTTGGCTCTTATTGTAAGCTTCCCTGAGTCCTTTTGACTATTTGGGTTCATTGATTTTGGAAGCTCATTTCTTTTCTAATTCTTAGGTTATGACTATCCTCTCTGCTACTGTTGGATGGGCTGCTCCAAATCTGGTATGTTTGTTTTGTTACTTTTGTAATGGTTTTTGCTTGAACTCAGATTGTAGTTTGATGGAAATTTTCAAACTTTTTTTTATTAAATGCTGCTGATTCTCACTTGCAGATATCTCGCAAATGGACCCATCACATAACAACATTGTTGTTCTTTGGTTTCGGGCTATGGTCTTTGTGGGACGGTTTTAAACAAGGAGGAGGGTAATAATTTGCTTCTATCAGATTTTGATGTCATGAGGATGAAATTTCAGGTTATCTGATTCTACTTTTGTTGGCAGGGGTTCAGAAGAGTTGGCTGAAGTCGAAGCAGAACTGGTTGGGTTTCGTGTTTTCTTCACGCTCGTTCTCACATTTTAGATAAATGCCTTTGCGGTTTTGACTTTATTATGTGTTTATCATAGGATTCTGATTTGAAGGCTAATGGTAAAGCTACAAAAGATAACAGTAAGGTATGTAACTAAAAAACACACAGACTGCGTGTGGGAATTGCATGTGCTTTGTATTCACAAAACCATCTCTTGTCATTGTAGATTGAAGATGAAAACAAAAAGCAGACAAGGCCGTTCCTCACACAATTCTTCTCTCCGATTTTTCTTAAGGTAAACTAATGAACCTCTCATTCTCAGAATCTGTTCTCATAAGCACTAGACAACTCTGAAGTTAGTTTCATGTTTCTCTTTCTTGCAGGCATTTTCAATTAATTTCTTTGGTGAATTTGGTGACAAGAGTCAGGTTTAGCTCTATCACTTACTCGATTGATTCAATCTTGAAATGCTTCATAACTTCTTCCTTGTTAATAGCTTGCGACAATTGGTTTAGCCGCTGATGAAAATCCATTTGGGGTGGTCCTTGGTGGTGTTCTGTAAGTTTCACTGTAAAACCACTTCAACAATGTTTGAAAACAATGGTGCTGACTAATCTGTACATACACAGGGCACAGCTATTGTGCACCACTGCTGCTGTGATTGGAGGAAAGAGCTTAGCGTCTCAGATATCCGAACGAATAGTAAGAACTCTCAATCGTAACTCGCAAAAAAAAAACTAAACTGGGGTCTAATGTTTTTGTTGTTGTTGCAGGTTGCTCTTTCTGGTGGAATGCTTTTCATTATTTTTGGCATCCAATCGTTTCTCACTCCTGTGGAGGCCTAATGCTTCACAAACCTTTGTTTATGGTATAATTCTGAATCCTATTTATATTCAATTCATCAATTTCATTTCGCCAATATTCTTCTTTTCTTTAATCTAGTGTTTTTCTGTGAAAAAAATGCAGGTTTGTAGTGCAGATGATGAAAATAAAGGACGTCACTATTCTCAGATACTAATATTTGATGTATTACCGTTAATTCTAGTTTTACTGTTAGTCTCGGTCTTTAGTTCTGAGTTTCTTAGTTTGTGAATGGCTGCCTCTGTGTAGGTTCTCGCAACCCTTGTATGGGCTTTTGTTACCGGGGAGTATTTGTCTTCCGCCGGTTTTAGTATCCCACCCCTGTATTTCACCTTAAGATCAATATTATCAAATGGAAAAAAAAAAAGAGTGAAAGATATTATAGTGGGCTTAAACAGCCATCTGGCTTTGATAAAGTTTTGGTTTATCATTGTATCAGCCAGCTTTTGCATCTGAGCTCTATAAACTCGAAAGGATCAAGTCCAACTATACCCGAATTTCAATTGCTCTACTTACGTTAGGTTTCAGCAAAATATGAGAACCCGAAAATCCAAACCAAAACTGATTCGAAGTGGAGGTATCAAACCGAACCAGACTCCATACCTGGTGTAAATATCTCGAACAAATCCTAAACTATTATATCCAAAGAATTGGTACCAAAACCAACTCGAACCGAGAATCAAATGAGTAAATATTGTGTTGTCTTTTGAAAAAAAAAAAAACTTGGAATAAATATGGTGTTTTCTTTTGCTACATTTTATGCCAACGTCTTAAGCGCTGATGTAGGAAACAATTATTAACAGAATTCAAAATGTGTGTTTCTTGACGTTTTTTGGGTTGGAAAAATCAGGCAAGTGTGGATGAATGATGGCCGTAATCGGAGATCAGTGTAGAGCTAACTAACGATATGTCTTATTGAATAAGTAGCAGATTATATATGTTTTCTCTCTAACTCGGTACTAACGACCATTAATATGGTTTATTCCTACATTATAATTAGATGATCCAGTGAACGAATCAATAATTGAGTGTATCTCCGATCCGTTCAATATTAAGCGTAGAAACTATAGGTAGAAGAATCAGCGACGATGCTCCTCAGTCCTCCAATTGTCGACGCCAGCATTATGAACACTCCCACGATAATTGTAATCTAGAAAACCAAATACATATATCGATCAGGCATTGTTCATCTTCAAAATATTATGTGTGAATGGGAAAATAAGATGATGTATGATATAAGATGGTTACCCAATTGACCAGCCATGTGATGCTGAATCTCTTTGGTTTCTTGATGATAAGCCACATTATACTTGGGAGCTACGGCATTATTATTTATCCATGAAAAGATTAGTGACTTGTCTTCAAATAACAATGCACACATATATAGTGTACTTATTTTACTAAGGGCAAATCGCAAAAATGACACAAAAATATGCATTGTCACAAATATAGCACCAAGGAAGAAAAATTACAAAATAGCATTTATTAAAGGTATAAGACAAAATTAACCCTAATCCCAAACCCTTAAACCCTAAACCCTAAACCCTAAATAATAAACCCTAAACCCTAAATACTAAACTCTAACCATAAATAATAAACGCTAAATAATAAATTGTAAACCATAATTTATATAATGCTATAAAAGTCATTGTAATCAAAATAATGCTAAAAATGTCAATTATTTTTCTTGATGCTATATTTATGACAATGTGTGTTTTTTGTGTGTTTTTTTGTGCTATTTTATGCTTTTTCTCTTTTACTAATACAATGTTTGACACGTGGAAAATGTAAAGAAGGAAATCAAAAGTGCACTTACAAAGAAGGAAGTGGGTGCAAATCCAAATCCACCAAAGAAACCTAGGAGATCTCCGAAGAAGGGGAAAGTTACTCCAATAAACAACGTAAATGCTGCAATTTCGATCACAAAGATTCAATTTATATTAGATTCTTAACTAGACATATTTTTATATATCATGTTGGAACAAAAGTAAAATCTTACCGACATAAGTAGTTCGAGTGAAAAACCTCATAACAGCTCCATTCTTGAAGCCGAATTTGGTAACCATCGTCCTCTCCAAAAGATCAAAGACAGGCATAGCAAACACTTGGTAGCTACCGATGACGTGGACAACAACCATGAGATTAGCACAAGCAATAAGCCATGATGGTCTCTGTAGATTTGTCAGCACATTGTCGTCGACGTCTTGTCCAAAGGTCCAGTAGCAGATTAGCGCCACCGGGAAATAGCAAATAGCGTTGACGAAGTAAGCTCCCATCACTCCTTGCCACATGGGCACCTTCGATGGCCTCTCAGGAGTCGAAGGCATTGTGGCTTGGATCTCTAGAGCCACGGCGTGACCCGCAAAAGCGAACGAGATCTGACCTAAGGCACTGAAGATTCGGAACGTGAGGTCACTTGGATTCGTCGCCTTGTAACCGTAGCTCACGTCAGCCAATCTTCCATGTGAGATACTTCCTGCCCACGCTATCGTCGAGTAACTATATTACATAACATATATTACAAAGTCTGATGAGTCTTGACCAATTTAGCTTTTTGTAAGGACACACATTGATCTGGAATATAATGTAACCATTCATTCTAGGCCAGTCATTTTTACTGATCTACTAACAAATAATATGGTATTGCATCAAAATGGTAAAATGATAAAGAGATATGATAATGTGTGAGAGTGACCTGAGGGACATGACGGCGGCAGCCAAGGAGACGCCGGCGACGGAGTTGAAGTTAGGGAGCTGGGAGAGAAGGAAGTGGATCCCACCGAAGGCGAGGATCCAGTAAGACTGTCGTACGGGAGTGCAGGTGGAACACGTGATATCCACAAACTGCTTTACGCACTTGCCACCAGTGACCATGTAAACAATGCAACACCCGACCTGGACAATGAGCTGTTGCGGGAGGACGATCCATGGGCCGAGTTTTGGGCCGAAAGCGTGCCGACCTAGATCGATGTACCGGTCAAACCGGTTTCCAGGTACGCACTCGTGGAGCTGCACCATTTGCCACATCGTGTTCAGGGTCAGGCCCCATGTCAGTGCCAAAATTAATGTCCCTGGTCCCCTGTTTTCACCACACAAGTTAATAACAAACCAACAAAAAGAAAGAAAACAAATTGATTCGTCTTTTATTTTTATTTGTTTGTTTCTTTTTACAAGTTATGTTAATCTTATTATATCTGAATTTAGTTGCAACTAGTTCAAAATCATCATCTTAAAGTGCATTTTGCTTCTTTTTTTGCATGTTCTAAAACCTAATTATAACAAAAAAAACTAGTTCGAAATCATCATCTTAACGTGCAAGGGACAGATCTAGAAACATTTTTAATCGGGGGCACAATACTAAAATAACCATATAAAAAATTGGATCGGGGGCACTTTTTTATATTTCTTCACTAATCTAAGAACATTTAATCAAATTAACTTGAACTACTTAAAAGAAAACAAAAATTTAGTAGGGGGCACGGGACCCCGTACCAGTACATCTACGTCCGCCCCTGGTGCAATTTTTATTTTATGCATGTTCTGTAAATGTTCTTAGTTCTTATATCTTACAACTAGTTTCAAAATCATCAGCTTAAAGTGTAATTTTCTTTACATGTTTCATTAATCTTCTTATATATGAATTATATTGCAACTAGTTCAAAACCTGTGGTTTCTTTACGTGAGTTGCCATTTGTTTACATGTTTTAATTTTTAAACAATAAAGTGGCAAACAAACTTAGTCCATATGTTTGTTTTTAAGATCGCTTGAAATACAGACATAATAACATAATTTAGCACCGGAGCCGAGGAGACAAAAATCAACCCGCTCTGGTCGATGGCCCGAAGAAAATACTGGCCTAAGATCGATTTTTTTTGGTAGAAAAAAACATAATTTAGGGCAGAAAGTTTGTAAAAAATGTAAGAGTACCAGCCAAGGTAAGCCATGGCGTAAGGGAGGCTAAGAACTCCGGCGCCAATCATGGCTGTGATGGTGTGGAAGGTGGAATACCACCACTTGGCTGGTCGTGATGGATCTGCCGCCGTCCATTTCTCGCTGGACTTTCGATCAATTTCCTGCAAACACTAAGTAATTAATAAGAAAAACGAAAAGAGAAACGAAAGAATTAAATGAGAAGGTAAAAATGATTATGTATGGAGGAATAACACCTTTGAAGGAGAAATGGGAGAAGTAGAGACCATTGTGTGAGTGTGTGTATGTTGCATTATAGTGAGATGGATCTCAGTTCCCTTAAAATATGGAGAAGTTCTCTGAGCTTTTTAAGTGGCGTTTTTGAGTTTTCATTTCGTCCAAATAAAGTTTGTTTATGTAAATAATATTAAAACAAACAAAATGAATAAATAAAGTTTACATAATTTTCTTAAAGATCTTACCTAAATTAAATGCACCCGGACCTATTACTTGAATTTAACCCATAGCTTTCGATTAATACTTGTTACATTGCTGACTATGTGTTAAGGTGTTAAATTACTTTTGTTTAATCTATTATTAATCACCACTCGAGATTATATACCCCTCACAAACACAGGATTTGTTTTATATTTCTGAATTATATATATATATATATATATTTTTTTTTTACATTTTAAGTATACATTCTTTTGTGTTGTTCCAGTAATGTAATATTGTTTTTTTTTTTCAATTTTTTTTTCATCAAGTTGTTTTAATTATGTTATTTATATTTATTTAAAATTTTAGATTTTTGTCGTTCTTTGTATTTGAAAAAACTTTTTTATGTCGTGTAAGTATGTATTGATTTTTGTTATAAAAATTTGATTCTATATTTTTTGGAAAAAACTTCTTTTTTCATAGTACTTATAATTTCACTTTTTAGCATTTTTATAGTTGTGAAATATTTTTTTTTTCAGTTCTACTTATTGACTTTATCTTTTTTTTTTATCTTAGATTTGTCCTTTTGGTTTTTATATATTAACATGTATAATTGTTTTTGCTAAGACGATGCATTATTATAATTTATTATGATTTTTGTAATCTATTTATTTTTATTTTTCATTTTCAAATCTAAGTATTTTGTTTAATTTAATATAGAAAATTATATAGTTTGCTATGTCTAATGAATATGACTATTTTCATCTTCTTAGAGTTGAGTTGTGGTAGAGTTCAGTAATGCGTATAATATAGAAAATTTGTGCTATTTTTGTGATATATTTTATTTTTATTGAAATTTTTAATTTACAATAAGCTAATTTAGAAAATGTATACAAATAATTAATCCAATAAATTGAGATTTTGAAAGATTTTTACAAATGTGTAATTTAATTAAAAAAAAATTTGGAAAAAAGTTCTCTCAAATCCTTATTCTAATAAACCCTTCTTAATTTCCCGCGTATTTTTCGGATTATAATTCCGTTTTATATAGGATTGTTGTAATTTTAGATGGGGAAAGGTTAAATGCACCCGCCTTATTTTATATCGGATACTAAAAGAACTTTGTTTTTTCCCGCACTGAAATCATTTAAAGTTGTGACGTTGACTGAATTTCGAAACGTGTAAAATTGTCAAATCCAAGAAATGTGTAAGAAATCAAAAGATCATTAAAATATTACCACAATACTCGCACAACTAGAAGTATATATAAAAAATATACCTATTTTGTAACCAACGTGAGATTTTCCAGTATATAATACTGTCAGGGGCGGACCCAGCTTATTGTTTGGGGTGTCACATGACACCGGTAAAATAAGATAAATCTTTGCTTTTGTACAATTTTACCAAAGGATTCAGTAGCTCAAGTGGTTATAATGCATGTGATGACACCACAAATCCCAGGTTCGAACCTCCTCATGACCCCTTAGTGTAATAATTTTTGAAATATGACCCCCTTAAAAATTACACCTGGGTCCGCCCCTGAATACTGTATCATTTTCATATACTTCTTTTGACATTGTTGTTCTTCTCACCAATCCGTCATGTTTAGAATAGTTAAGCCAATATACAGAACAAGTCGATACATCATTCAAAAGAAATGAACTGCACATATGCAATTTCTTTTTTAGTATGCCCTGCACATTTCATTTTATATTTTATTAATAACATAGTAAAATAATCTAGAATGGCTTAGTTATTAAAGTCGGTAGATACCAATTAATATAGATAAAATAAAACGGTTAAATCCGATTACTCCATGTGAGTTTATCCACTTTCTGTTGCTTACTTATGAAATATGAATAATAACAAATCTTGTAAAGAAATTTTACCTTTTTTCATCTTCCTCCGAACTGATTTAATATTGTTTTAAACACTCCCTAGTAGTTTGGACTCTGCCTCACGGTTGAAAAGTGTAATTTACTCGTCATTTCGAATAGATGAAATGATTAGGAAAATAAAACCTTTAAGAAAATCAAAGAATGATGCAGCCCACCAACTAGACCCATGAAGAGTTAAAGCGGCTCTATTTTGAGTAGTATCACTACTAGCCATAAATAAAGTGGAGTTTTTTTGGAAAATCAGCTTTTTAGTTTTTATATTTTATCATTTTGCATCTTTACTTTTCCGGATCTCATTTAATGGTTCCATTACTCTTTAAGTCTAAGCTTCTGAGAATTAAAAAATACCACATAGAAAAAAGTTCAGTGCTGGCATTTTCTTTCACTCGATCATCTTTTAAGAAAAGGGCCTTTGGTTATGTTCCCATGATTCGATTGAGAAAATCTAATGGGTGCGGTGAATCGTATCATGTCTTGAAATTTGGTATAAAGTTTTTACCATATTTAATCAGAATTATGTGACACGTGAATAGGAGGACCCCACCACCTTAAGTAAACTCACCTTGATTTTGGACAACGAGTGAGGCTCAAGATCAAGAAAGAGTACGAGAGTGGTGGAGAGAAGTCATGTTTGTCGTCTTTAGTTCAAAAATGCAGTCGTTTTGGTTTAGTGCGCTTCATAGTTACTGTCTTATCAACAACATCAATCATTGAGTTTTCCTTCTTTTGTTTTAGACATCTTATCAATAATTTCAGTGTAGCTACTTATTTTTAATTTAAAAACGATTCCAAATGAATAGATGCTACAATTAACTAAGCAAAGGAAAAGAAGGAGATCTGATACAATTTTTTTTTGAAAAGGGAAAAGGGCTATAATAATAAGCCTACAACATAAGAAAAAACAAGCCTACAACATAAGAATCATTTTTATGTTTTACTTCAGATGGAGCTATCTAAGATTTGAGATTTGTGACCAAATATTAATGCAACTGGAATAGGAGCTATATCTCAATAAGTTAAAAGCAGAATAACTCAAGTGTTTTTAGTGAAAAAAATATTAGAATAAAAATCATTAATCATCCTAAAGATTGAGCATCCGACTAACATAACTGAATTTTGGCTAATCATCTTGTGCAATATTAGTTATAAGATAATCTCAAAGATTTTACATAATCATTAAAGATGTTTGCATAGATCTATACTATTAAAAAAATAGATAAATATAGAACTAACATTTAGTCAATGTGTTTATTACAATTTATGCCATTGCACATTAATGATTAAATTAAATTTCATTAAGGATAATTAGGGAATATAACATTATATGTACAATCCATGTTACCAAATAAGACAATTATTAAACATGTAGCCAAACAACCAAAATATAATGGGTATTATTTTCCTAATTAATTTAAATTAAAATAAATGTATATACAATCATTAAAATATTAAATCAATTGATAAATATAATTAAATAATTTATACATCAACTATTTTGTATATATAAGTTAATATTCTCTAATTTATGATTTAATTCAAAATATATTTTAGTATCTTCTTTATTTTTGTTTCAAATATATATATATTACAATTGATGTTTTTACGATTGCATTTTTAGCGGGTTCTTCCGTCAAATTGTAAAATATTTAAATCATTGAACGGAAAGAAAAATAAATTAGCCAATTTCGATTATAAATTTTCTAAAAAAATCTTTGCATGAGTTAAATATATATATATATTAAATAATTTCAGTTGATATCTTTTAAACTTAATAAAATATTAAAATTATTACATATTTATATTATTCAAATATTTGAGGCGTCAAATTATACTTTATGTTTGAATGCAATTTTTAACGGGTTGTTCCATCAAATTTTCAAATTATATATATACCACTAGAACATGTGTTTTATATATATATATATATATAAACGGATTATTCTATTTCTACTTTCGTAAATATTTAATTATTAAGTATAAAAAATAATAATTTTTTTATAAATATTTGTTGTTTTATAAAATAATATTTTAGATAAATGCAATAAAAATTAAACTTATACCACATAACTTTTATAATGGTTGTTTATATATATATATATATATATATATATATATATATATATATATATATATATATATATATATATATATATATATATATATATATATATATATATATTTATATATATATTTAAACCATGATATTAAGATACAACACGGATTAAAACATATAATGCGAAATCGTTATTTTAATCTTTTTATCTTTACGATATATCTTCTTCCAAATAACACACAATTCATTTTAAAAAATTTAAATTATTAACTCACTTTTTGTAATGCGGGTTAAACAATTATAATCAAAATTAGATTACATAATTAAAAACCTAAATTACTATTAACAAAATAAATAAAATTATAATTTGAATTGAAAAATAAATTCGCGCTTTCTAAGCGCGGATCAAAATCTAATTTGATATTAAAAACTTAAATAAATTTTTGTGGTTCGGATTATTATTACAGATAATATACTTGTAGTCCAGAAAATATTCAATGTTCTCCAAACAAACGTGAGTTTTCAATCAATATGAAACTCAAAACGAATATGCACTAAGCTTATAACAGAATTATAACTGAAATTTTTGGAAGCTTTGATGTTGAAAATGAGACTTGAAGTTCAATAGGTAAAGTGGTGGATTATGAGATACATTATTTCAATTCCATATAAAGTTTTGATTAACACTAAAGTAAAAAGACATATTACTCTATCTCACAAACTGTGAAGAGCACATCTCTGGCGCAGCGTAAATTTAATAGACTCGAATATCGTCAATTCTAATAAGGAATAGCCGTTCGAAGAGGATTCAAAAATCGTTGATTCACGAAGAATAGCCGTTCGTCTGGAGTTTTTGAGAGACGTTGATTCACAAAGAATGCCGTCAACAAGAAATTGAACTAAAAGTTCTATGAGATTTTTGTTGTTACGGAAATTCGATCTAGTAAATAAAGCCGAACTACGATCTAAAATTTTCAAACTGCGAGGTAAAGTATAAACTTAAAGTGAGGTGAAACTGTTCTTTATTGATCTTAAGGCCGAAGCCGAGCTGTGAGCAGGATGGTACGAGGTGGGAGTTCGTCTAATGACGTGCCCCCTAAATATTGCTTGTGGTCGGAGCTTTATAAAAGTAGCTCGGCACTTTCGCAAGTTACAATGTGTGCAAAATGAAGAGTGAAGGATCCTATTTATAGCGCTTAGATGCTGACTTTCCTTTGGACCGTTGACTACTTAGCGGGCTTGTCTTCTTGGGCCGAGATGGCTTTGTTGATTTGGTAAGATTTCTAATGGGCTTATGGATGGGTGCTAAACCCATATCAACCAGTTAGCCCCTCCCCCCCCCCCCCCAGTTCGTCGAGCCGAGATGTTTAGTCGAGGCCGTCAAATTTCTTCGAGTGTTTAAGTCGGGCGGAAATATTTGTTAGGTCGCTTCGCTTTGACCGATACTGTTTGTGTCTTTGTTTTTTTGTTGTATCTACAGTGAAGCGACACGATCTATAGGGGGCATGATTCCCGAGTTTTTCTGTGACATCTTTTATTCCAAATTTCGACTTTTCGATTTCTGTACCTTTCTTTTGTAATTTCTGCGTCATATCTTCTTCCCCAGTCACCAATATTTGTTGATTCTTCTTTTTCAGATTTTCTTTGGTTTGGTATGCGAGCGGGGTGACTTTTTATCTGTCTTCTAATAGTAGTGTTTCGGATTCTTCCAGTTCACAGGGTGTGAACTTTGCTCCGTCTAGGTTTTCTCGGGACGACGAGGAATTCTTTAATTCGAGCAGCGGGTGGGCACCTCATCCGTTTTGGGGTAATCCGATGGTGAAGAGACCTCTTGCTTGTCAGCCGTTCTCCGATGCTTTTATTCCTATGCTTTCAGTGGGAGAGAACTTGGGCTCGCCCGTTGGTGAAGAACAAAGTGACGGGAATGAGCATGATTCATGTATTGGTGTAGACGTGCTGGACCACGAGGGTGATATCAATGATTTGGTTGAGCCTAGAGGCAGTGCTTCAGGGCCTAGTGCTTCCGCTTCTGGCAACCGATCTCAATCGACGATTTCGAAAGGGAAGAAGAAAAAGAAGAAGAGGGGGGAAGCCGTGGCGAGTGAAGGGGGGGGGAACCCAGGAGGAAGATGGTTCCTCGGCCAATTCGTTCGTCCATTTGTAAGCAGGATTCCCTGGGTGTCCTGTTGTGAGATTGTGTTCGTGTTCCTGGTCTCGAATTTCGTTTTCCGACCTCGGATGAGAATCCCTGGGATGCTCCTCATGGATGGGTTTGCTTGTACGAGAGTTTATTCTCTGAGTGTCATCTGTTGCTCCCTCTCCCGAGGCTTCTGGTCGAGTAATGTGAGGCGAAGAAAATTGCAATATCTCAGCTTTTCCCGGGGGCCATTCGTAATATGGTGGGTGCTTTGATTACGGCGATTGATGATGGCTTCGATGTGTCCACCGACTTCTTTCGTAGATTGACATCGCTAGTGGTTAATCGAGGGACCGCCGATAATTTATATACGAATCTTTTGCCCAAGTATCATCTGAAGATTGTGTTTGACTCTCCGGATAAGACGGAGAGCTGGCAAGACGGCTACTTCTTCGCGCGGGTTAACAATGCGTTAACGTTTGATGTGGGCAGGGTCTTCTTTTCAGCTTGGAATACTGACCTTGACAGTTCTTTTCCTTTTGTTCTTCTTTTCTATTTTGTTGTTTGTTGTTTTTTGACGTGGCTCGTCTTGCGTCTGCTGTTTGTTCTGTAGCTTGTCCTTTTTCCGGTTTTTGTACTACGGGTTTTTCTAAGAATCTGACAAAGATGAGGGCTCATTGTCCGATCTCCTGGCCTTCAAAGCAGAAGAAAGAGGAAAAAGCTCTTTTTTTATTTGAGGGTTCGAGCTTGTTTCGAAAAGGTTGATTCATGTATGGATCCTTTCCCTCCCCTTTCTTTGTTATTGTGGGAACTTGCCTCCTTGTTGATCTTTGGCTGTTTTGTCAGAGTTTTTGTGGTTGTCTTCTTCATCCGGCCCGGTGGGTGTGTCTTTGTCTCCTTGTCTTTGCAGGAAGAGACGTAAGATTTTGGTTGATGATCGTGATCGTCCGGCTGCGAGTTCTGCTAGTCATTCTGATGGGGAGTTACTTCGCTTGTAAGGAGTCCGCCTGTTATCAATCTTGAGGGGAGTCATGTCGCTACTGAGCAGGTTGTCACGCAGTTGCCTGCTGATGGTGGGAGTCGGGGCGGGAAGGCTGCTTTCGTGGAGATGGATTTGACTGCAACGCCGGACAGGATCGGGAGGTCGAGTCTGATCAAGTGTCCGCTTCCGGAGTTGACGTTTTGGGTTCGGAGTCTGCGCTTCCCGAGGGGGAATGTGTTGGCTCTGAGGCTTATGATACTTTGCGTTTCGAAGTTGTTGACGAGCGCTATGGGAATGTCGTTGATTGTTCCTGTCGTGCGAATTTAGTCCCGTCTTTCACTGTGGTGGTGGGTCGGGGACCGATCGGGAACCTGATACGATGGATTTTACTTAGTCGTATTGTCATACGAGGAAGGGTCCTGTGGTGGATGATAAACGGTCTTGCGCCGATCTTCTTCAGTTGAGTGCGGTGAAGGCTCCCCGTAAGCTAATTCCTAATGCCGAGATGCTCAGGCCCGACCTTCAGGAGGATTTCAGTCATCGTGTTGTGAATGTATGTTTTGTTGGTCTCGTTTATTGCTCTGTTTGACTATGTATTCGGCTGACTGCTTCCCTTTCTCTTTTTTTTTTTTGTAGTCGGCTGCTGTTTTTAACCAGCTTAGGGATTTTTACGAGCTTGACATAAAACAGGCTGGGTCGACAGAGGGCGTTCTTAAGGAGCATGTCGATGAATGGAGCGGTGCTGCCTGTTAATTGGAGGCTAGTCGTGAGCAGATTGGGGAAGCTGAGAAGTCTGCAGCTGCTTTCGTGCTTGAGAGGCGAGGCGTTGCGGATCTCGAGAAGAGGATTGCAGACCTTGAGGGGGAAAATTGTGATAGGCGTCTCGAGGTCGATCGCATGAGGTCGGAAGTTGGTCGCCTATCTTCTCAGTGTGGCGAGCTACGGTCTTCCTTTGATGAGCGCCTTTTGGTTGAGCGGAGAGCTCTACATGAAGTGATTTCTAATCATCTTGCGGAGTTGAGATCAGAGAGGGAACGTGAAGATCGTTACTTCGGGAAGCTCCTCGTTCTGAATCAAGTGTTTGCCATTCTGGGTGCATACTGATTGCTTGTCCAGGAAGGAGTTTATGTTCCTTCTGTGCTAATTGCTTAATTGGAACGGGACAAACCTTTGCTTCGTCAAGAAGTCAGTGCGTTGAAGCTTGCTTTTTCTGGGCCTCGTGACCCGTTTGCTTTGCTTTTTCCTGGGTCGTCTAGCGATGTTGTCGGAGCAACAGGGAGTGGTGTAATGGGGGCTACGTCTATTGAGGCCGCAATTGTCTCTGATGTGCCGGGTTCCTTAAATTAGTCTTCACGTTCTGTAAAGTGGTTACGTTGCTTTTTTGGGGTTTTTTTTGTGCAGGGTGCCCAGTTGTGGGCCTTCTTCTTTCCTTCGTTTTTTTTCTAGCGGATTTTGGTGATTGCTCGCCTTGTGTAAATACTCTTCGGTTTCTGAGGTTTGGTCATGCGTGTTTATTGTTCTCCAACAATTTCTTCTTGGGTGTTGTGGAAGGGTGAATCACCATTTTCGTATTGAAGGATGCATTGGTAGCCGTTGCACTGCTTTAAATGTGCTTCTTTGGGGGAACTGCTCCCCTTTTTTGGTTATAAATATTCCCCTCTTTCTTTTTGTTTCGTTGACTGGGGTTGCGTTTTTGGCTTGCAGACGGCCGTCCTTAGGTGGATCTTGGCAGGGAGGCTGTTTAACCGGTGATCTTGTCAAATAGTATCGATGCTTGGGTGTATACCGATAGCCTTTCTTGCTTGTTGTCTTTGCGAGCGCGAATGAGGTTTTGATGCGTTGCTGATTTTAGTAATGAGCCGGAGGCTGTCCTTTCTTGGCCTTGTCGCTTTAATTGTGAGTGTGCGGCTCATTTGTTAGATGTTTGTGTTCTTCTTCTTCCTGGCGTTTGGGTCGATGTTTTATTTTTAATGCTCTTTCCCCTCTGTTTTTTTTGCTGATTGGTGAGCAGGGAGTTCGATTGATTCTCCTTCTTTTTACGAGGGAGGCATCCTTTTGGGGGGGGGGGTGGTCGGCGTCAGATTGTCCAGGAGATCCGTGGAATCTGTCCTTGGAGCTTAGCCGTCTCTTCTGGCGTGGTGAGGTCGACTTTTACCCCAGCTTGGACCGCCTTGGCTTGTTTCCTTTGTTTGGATCCTCTGTCTTTTGAGGATAACCTTGCAGGGAACAAACGTTTAACGCAGTGTTTGGATGACGATTGTCGTTTTCTTTTTTTTTAGATTCCCTTTTGTATATGCATGTTTCTTTTGCTTGCTCCTTTGTAATTTTGATAAGGATGGAATGGAAAGAATAAAAGATTTATTATCGTCCCCTTCCTCGTTTTTTGTTTGTTTGTTTGTGAGTCGTTTCTCGGTTTTGGGCAAAATCAAATTTTAAGTGCGAGTACGTCCCCGGCTTATCCTATATTTGATTTTCTCGGATCAAAACAATGTTCACCCATTCAAATTTTAAGTGGGAGTACGCGCTCAGCTTATCCTGTGGAATCCCAGAACATAGTTGTGCGAAGGAGGTTCGGCTTACGAAACTTTTCCTAAGGACTCGTGCGGGGTCTGGGCCCTGCTTACAAAAATATGACGCAATATGTCACTGTGCGTGGGACACGTGTTTAGGGGATCGATCATTTGGCCAGAATGTCGATAGTCAGTTGTTAGGGGTTAAGCTTTACGAAGTGTACGAGGAATTTTTTTAAAAAAATTTAGAGGTGGCTGCACCCTGTACGGGGGGTTTCCTACGTACTCTCCGAGGAGAGATCAAGCCGAGTGTAGTTCCTTTCGGTTTTTACAATAACGAGGAAAAGCCTATTTTACCCTTGGTGGTTGTGGTCCAGTAATGTCGCCTTTTTAGAGAGTGCTGGAGTGCTCCGAGCTAACCGACACGTCTTCTTTGTCCGTCATGGGGCTTTGTCAGCCCTTGTTCATTATGATTATCTGCTCGACGTCCCCTGATAGTTCGACTGCTTCAGCTGTATCGTTGGTGGGGTTGGCGAAGAGGTTTTGCGGCTTTGATATTTGCGAGGTCCTTTTGAAGGTGAGGTTGATTGAGCTATTCGGTCTCATCATGATTTTGATAGCCATCTGGTCGCTAGGGAGAAACATGATGGTAAGCGAGTCTTCGTGGGCTATCCCAAGATTCGCTCGGTCCTTCGTGGTGGGAATGATTTCCTTGTTGCTTCTCCATCCCTTTGCGATGGCTTCGTCCGCCGGTCCCTGTGTGCTGACGTCATGAGTACGTGCTTGTATTGATCGCTACGAGCTGTTTCGGGTTGATGATTCTCCAGTGATCGCGTGAGCGCGTCTGCTTGTCATGACGGTTTTTTCGTTGTCTTTCTGATGAATTGATACGATCAGGTTTTAATCCCTAGATCTACACTTCAAGTGAACAGACGTGAACCATTAGTATATAGGGTATCGAATCCACATAGACTCAAGACTCTTGCGATAGATTGTAGAACGTCGAATTAAGCTAGATGAAACAGTAGTGAAAGAAGTAAATCAAGGCAAAAAGTAAATATATCGGTTTGTAAGCAAATCAGACGAAGCGTCAGGTCAAGGGAGTTCTTAGGAAATCAGGAACACATGCTAATCAATCAATCATGATCTAATTAAGAACTGTTCTAGAACTAGAATCACAGAAGCATAAGAAACCAACTTTCTTTGCGGATATTATCTATGTCTAGCAACCTAGCAAACCAACTTTCGTTGCGAGTTCTAGAGATCCTAAACATGCATTAATCTCAGGTTCTTTCGTTCACAATTCTCCTAAGCTAAATTTCTTTGCGAATTGTCAAATTGATCATCTAGGTTATTTCTAGCTAATTAATCAACTGTCGTTGCAGAAATCAACCTAACATCATAAATCTGGGTAGCTAATTCAGACTAAGCATTAAGAATAACCCTAGATGAAGAACTAGAAAGATGTGAATCCCTACAGATTGATTAACCTATAATTCCATGAAATCCCTTGTGAGAGTCCCTAAACCTTAACACATAAACTACTCAGATATGGCAGATGAAACAAAAGACATGATGAATAGAAAACCAAATATCATAAAACAGAAACAAGGAATATGAGTTCCAAATCTCTCTCTCTGAATAAAAGAATGCGTAAGAAAAGCGTAGCCTAAAAAATGGCTTAAAAACCCTAATATAATGATCTAAACTCGTATAGGGCCTCTTTGTAATTATAAGAAACTTTTGGGCCAAAGTGAAATTTCCAAACTCTTCATTTAACGCGCCAAGAATTATCCATCTCGCATCTGTGTCGATTGATGCTACAAGTGTGTCGATCGACACAATAGTCTGATATCGACACTCACTTCTCCTTCTCGGGCAAATACTCCAAATAGCTCTAGAATGCGCCACAATGTCCAAATCCGCTCTAACCGTACCTAGACCTGTATACACATAAAAGGACTCCAAAAGACTCTAAAAGACTCAATAACAAAGACATATACCATTGTTGAAAGTCCTAAAAACCATGATATATCAAATCCTCCACACTTGGCTTTTGCTTGCCCTCAAGCAAACAAAAAACCAAGACCAGGAGAAGAAGTTTGAAAACTTCAGAAACTCGTTTCATCGTAGAAGCACCACACTCAGATTCGCCTTAGTAAGCCACATGAAAATGAACCTGCAAACATCAAGACCAACATGTACTTCCCCCACACTTAGCAACTATCCTGATTAAACTCCACAATCACATCCAGAGCATCAAAATTCACCACACTGACTTCTATAATCTAATAAGCGCAGTCTCACCTAGGGAGTATCAATCAAAGTACACATGGATTCCTACTTTGTTAGCTCATGACCACTCAACTGTTGTTTTAGGTTCCTTTCTTCTCATTTTCCTTCCTTAGCACTGATTTTTTCCCACTGGGAATCATTTTATTATTTCTATCAGTGCTCTTCCCGCATTGGGGCGTACTTTGGACATGTTTCCATGGATGCACATGAGGTAATAGGGGTCTCTACCACTCCCGTGACCACTTCGAAGCTACTAGCTTATCCTCGGTTTATCTATCTTTGTTTTTTAACTTTCAAGGCAAGGGAGAAGGGAACCAAAATCAGACAGGTTTACAAGCTATGCCAGAACTAACAGAGGAATCCGACTTAAAGTATACAAAGCCCCAAGGTGAGAAAATTTAAGTCAAATTAAGTGCGAAGTCAGTAATGGATTCTTTGAATACCTGAAGTAATATGGGTGTCCTCAGTAGGCTGGTCTGTGTTGGGTTTTATAATAGTCATAGATCGCCTGCAAGTCATCCAATGGTCACTTAAGTTCCTACAAGTGTGGTAATCTTCTCAAAACGTCTTTGTTTCCTACTCAATTTTGACTCAATAAAACAATTTGGGCCGACTCTAAGAAAACAAAAAGCGGTGCGTCAGTAGCTACCTCCCCCACACTTGAAACACACTGTCCTCAATGGTGTCAAGCTTAGGGTCGGTGAGAAGAATAACCAGAATGAAGATAATCCGAAAAGGGCCAGAATACTTACCTGTCGTCGGCTTGTGTCAATCGATGCCACAAGTGGTGTCGATCGATGCTAGGCGAATCTGCTCGCGGTTATGAAGATAACCGGTGTCTGTACCGTAATTGAATCGACAAACCATATATCGCATCAGTGTCGATCGACACAAAGGATGTGTCGATTGATGCTGTGCGATTCTTCCTGTTCTCACGCATTTGAACACACCAAAAAAGAAAAATCAAAGCACACAAAATCAAAACGAAAAAGAAAATAAAAACGAACCTACTAGTGGGTTGCCTCCCACTCAGCGCTTGTTTAAAGTCAGTAGCTTGACTATGAGAAGGAGAACGGACTTATGGGGGATTCAACAGAGACTTGGAGTGTCTCTGTGAATGTCTCCTCAACCAAGGTGCGTATAAGCATTCGGATCATGAGATGAATCAGGGTGGGAGCGAAGCGTGGGTGGGATACTGCGTTTTCCTGCATTCACAACTGATGGATTAGGAGATTTAAGTTTAGAAGATTCATACCTGTGTTTTAGTGGATGAAAGAGATCTGGAGATTTCTGCTTAAGAGCAGTTGCAGGCTCTGAAGATGTTAGAGCAAGTTCAGAATGAACTGCCATCTTCTCTTCTCCAATAGAAATATCTGGTTCCACTTCCACACTGAAACTCTGTCCATCAATGGTGGATTTCTGCAGCTTATCCATCTTGAACGGCAAAGGCTTGTCTCCCAGATGGAGATCAATCAAACCATGTATGACATCAATCACTGCTCCAGCACTAGCTAAGAAAGGTCTACCAAGTAGCAAAGGATCATCTGGTTCAACTGCATACTTCAGTACTATAAAGTCCGTAGGAATTAAGTATTCTCCAACTCTGACAGTAATGTCCTCAAGAACTCCTTCTGGAAATCTCTTTGATCGATCAGCTAGGATAAGAGAGATCCTAGTAGGCTGGAAATCCATCAGTCTCAATCTCACAGCCACAGAGTATGGCATGAGATTCACACTAGATCCTAAGTCACAAAGAGAATGCTTGAATATGTCCTTGGAGATGGAACAGTCTAGCACAAGGACTCCTGGGTTTGGAAGCTTCCCTGAAATCTGAATCAACTTCTTTTCCATCACTGTTTTGCATTTAGCTCCGTCTAGCTCTTGTTTGGACAACTTAGGAGCCTTATGATAAGGCATAGAAGGCTTACATACTCGTTCAAGGACTGTTGTAGAATTCTGGTCCCGTATGAGATCAGTGTCGATCGATGCAGTGGATAAGTCGATTGACACAAGGTGATTAATGGCAATTTCATTAGACGTATCGGGCATGCAACGATCAACATCGAGTGTGTGTCGATCGATGCTTGGCGCATACATACATAATTCATCTAGAAAATCGGATATGATATCGTCTTCCTCTTGGGTTAGGTCAACTCCACCTACATTCACAGCATTGACGAAGTGCTTCTGTTCAGCTTTTCCTGATCCATTCTGTCTTTGAGCAGCTCCAGCAGTCTGTTGAACCTGAACATCCAGCTTCTTCACATGAGTGCTAATGGCTTCTATCTTCCTATTCAAATCCAAGTACATGGCATCCATCTTTTCATTGAAATCCACTGTACTCTTCTGCTATCCTTCCAAGAGTTGTTCCAACAGACCCATCATCTTATCATTCTGCTCATTTGGTGGAGGAACAGGCTGATATGATGAAGAACCATAATCTCTAGTAAATGAGCTGTTCTGCTGTAAAAGTCTCTGAAATGCAGACTTTGGTGTAAAACCTGAAGTCTGTCCTTGCTGATTTCCATACCTCTGACCTTGATAACCAGCTCTAGCTATGTAATTCACATCCTCAGCCCCCTGAACATCCACTTTCTTACCAAGTAAGACGCTATGGACATAATCAATCTTCTTGTTCATCTCGACTATCTGGGAATTGTCAGCTTTACCACCAGACTTCATCCTCTCCATATCAGCATACTTGACACTATTACTAGTCACCAAGCTCTCAATAAGCTCCTTAGCTTCTGAGCTTTCCTGTTCTCTCTCAAGATTTGCAAGCTCCTTAAGTTCAAGATTCACGAGTTCCTTTTCCGGATTACTCCTTAAGTCGCGATCAGGCATAAACTATCACGTTTACGTAAGTGTGTCGATCTATGCATGGAGAGCGTCGATCGATGCTAATCGCAAAGATGTGTTGATCGACACTCAGAACCGTATCGATCGATGCAGTGCGATTGCAGGCGTACCTGAAACGCAAGAAAAACGAAAAATCCGTAACCAAAAACAAAAACGAAAAACCTAGTCTAAATTCTAAATCCAAATCTATCGAAAACTTAAAAGAGTCTCCGACAACGGCGCCAAAAACTATCCATCTCGCATTTGTGTCGATCGATGCTACAAGTGTGTCGATCGACACAGTAGCCTGATATCGACACTTACTTCTCCTTCTTGGGAAAATGCTCCAAATAGCTCCACAATGCGCCATAATGTCCAAATCCGCTCCAAACGTACCTAAACCTGTAAACACACATAAAAGGACTCCAAAAGATTCTAAAAGACAAAATAAAAAAGACATATACCATGGTTGAAAGTCCTAAAAGCCAGATTATATAAACCATGATCTAGGGATACTACTGGTTAAACGAAGCTAATTGCATGAAAGTGATGGAAAAGAAGCTGATTCAGATTTCAGAGAAGCTTCCAGACCCATGAGTCTTTGTGCTAGACTGTTCCATCTTCAAGGACAGCTTCAAGCGTTCTCTGTGTAATTTAGGATCTGGTGTGAATCTCATGCAATACTCTGTGGCTGTGAGATTGGGACTGATGGATTTCCAGCCTACTAGGATCTCTCTTATCCTAGCCGATCGATCAAAGAGGTATCCAGAAGGAGTTCTTGAGGACATTCCTGTCAGAGTTGGAAACTACTTGATTCCAGTGGACTTTGTAGTGCTAAAGTATAATGTTGAACTAGATGATCCTTTGCTACTTGGTAGACCTTTCTTAGCTACTGCTGAAGCAGTGATTGATGTGAGACATGGACTGATTGATCTCTACCTGGGAGACAATCCTTTGCGGTTCAAGATGGATAAGCTGCAGAAATCCACCATTGATGGACAGAGTTTCAGTGTGGAAGTGGAACCAGAGATTTCTATTGGAGAAGAGAAGATGGCAGTTCATTCTGAACTTTCTCTAACATCTTCAAAGCCTGCAACTGCTCTTAAGCAGAAAGCTCTAGATCTCTTTCATTCACCAAAGCACAAGTATGAATCTTCTAAACTTAAATATCCTAATCTATTAACTAAAACACACACAAAAACTTGATAAAATCAGGTTTTAATCCCTAGATCTTCACTGCAAGTCTACAGACGTGAACCAGTAGTATATAGGGTATCGAATCCATAGAGACTCAAGACTTTTTTGATAGAATGTAGAACGTCGAATTAAGCTAGGTGAAACAGTAGTGAAAGCAGTAAATCAAGGCAGAAAGTAAATAGATTGGTTTGTGAGCACACATAAAAGGACTCCAAAAGACTCTAAAAGACTCAGTAACAAAGACATATACCATGGTTAAAAGTCCTAAAAACCATGATATATCATGAATCCGTTTAGGTTGTGCTACGACGGATCCTGTTCTTCCCACTGCTGGTCTGGTTGTTCTAACTGCTCCATTTCTTGGCTCGGGGGGGGGGGGGGGGGGGTCGTTGGTGTGCTTTGATCGGTCGGGGCCGTCGTTTTGCTTTGGTACGCGCTGAGTAAAAGACTTCGAAGATGCCGACACTCGCTGGTGTCATGTCCGGATCGTTGGTGGAAAGTGCAGAAATGCCAATCTTGGTTGTCGATTTGTGTGGGTTTGCTCCGTGCCCTGTTTTGTTGACAAATACCGCAGTACGTTCCTGGCCTCTTTCTTTTTTCATTTAGGTGCCCTTGTACGGGCTCCTTTGCGCTCTTAGTAGAGGAGAACATTTTTATCAACGAGCTCCTTTTTTCTTCCGTTGCAGCGAAGCTTGGCGCCTGAAGGAGGGCGTCCCTGAGGGTTCGTGGTTTGTTTATCATCAGCTTGTAGCAGAAAGGTGACTCGTGCCAGAGCCCGTACCGTAGCCGGTATCCCTTCTTTGTCTATTACTGGGATTTTAGAGGCGGTGGCTTCGAACCTATTGACATATGACCTAAGAGATTCCCTTGGCCCTTGATTTATGGCCCAGAGATCGGCGTTAGGTGTTTCTTCTTGGCCAATCGAGGAGTGGTGCTCAAGAAATGTGGTTGTTAACTGGTGGTAGCTGTCGATGGAGCGCATTTTAAGCATAAGAACCAGTCAAGAGCGGCGCCGCCTAGCTTTTCCACGAAGAGTCGGCAAAAACCGGCGTCGCGCTCTTCTGGAGGAAGTTGCGTTCATGCTAACGCGGTGTTAAAGGCTGTCAAGTATTTGCGGGGGTCTGAAGTTCCTTCATAGACTGGTAGCTTGATCCCTTCGATGTGCCCGATCGGTGCACTCATTATTCTTACCGTGAACGGCGTTTCTTGTTCCACTCCAGGGGGATTGGTCGTCTTGGGATGAGTTGAGTGCTCCATATTCATCTAGCGCTTCACGACTTGGTCGTTTTCCTAGAACAAGGCGCCACAATTAACAACGTTATCAAAGAATCCACTTTGGCATTGAGAATGAAAATCTTCCCTTGGTGTAAACTTTCATAAAACTGGATGTATATTACTTGTAGTCCCAAAAATCCTTCCTCGTGTAATAAAATCATGAACTTGGAGCCAACAAGACAAGAGCTTCCCTTGAATAGCTGTACGGAAATTTTCTCTCTCATAACATTCTCGGCACAATAACGGAAAACAGAACGTGTTGAATCTTCTTCATCAGCTTTATTGTAGCCAGAAGAGAACTTTCTTACATGAACATTGTCCATGTTCCATGCCTTATGACCACTTTCAGCAAGAAGACTATAGCCACAAGTAGCAGGAGAAGGGACAAAGACAAGACAAAAAGCCCACAATGGTTGTAAAGAATATTCTCTCATGAGACAACATATGTATGACGGAAACCAAGTTTCTCCCAAATTAAAATTGTATTGACGACACCAACATATTTGAAAGGTAACCAAAACACCTCATCTAAACTTCTCCAAAAAGCTCCATGTTGCAACTCTAATTTTAGCGAGAATATTGGATCAATGGTGAAAATGACAAACACAAATGAGAAGAGGTGAGGACTAGAGGTCAATGCTATGTGAACCCATGGTGGCCACATGAAATAGTTCAATCTCCTTCTTAGCGCAAGACGCACACAACAGTCCTTGCGGGATACTACGCGTCGAATAGAATAAGCCAAAAGAAACCCAAGTGTAACTTCCAGAAATTGTATGTGACCAAAACTTATTGAAAGATTCTTGGCAAACTCCTTTTGACGTAAGAGAATATCCCACTTCGCCATGATCCCCTACTTTAGCTTACCCTCGAAAGACACGTAATCAAACTCCAATTCAAACAAAGTTAGAGTAAGTAATGTCACTTGATATTTCATTGATATTAAATGAAGAGACATCAGCTTAATACTCCATGGTGGACATAATGGCATAGCCTCTTCTCTAGAAACAGTATTGATGATGAAATCATGCCATTGAGAAATAAGACATGAACACAATGCAACAAAATATGGAGAGCGTCGAATATCAAGTTGCCATGCGATTTGGTCCACCAAAAGATAACCATATGAGACCACACCATGAGAAACGAAATTCCACTTGACACCAAAAGATATATTTAAGATTACACAAGTCACAGAGTTAGTGGCCCCCATCATTCAGGATGTGCATCATGACGCCCAAGCTGAATTTAACCAGCAAACGAGAACAAAGAAGACTAATTGGGTGCACCTTCAGACCAAGTTGAACATAAGATGAGCTCTCCATCACTACACTACAAGAAATATGGGTATTGATAGCTCCACGAAAACGCTATCATATGTCTATTGTAGCGTTTCCATAAACGCTATGTTTGCCGCTGCCATCTTAGGTCAGCCATCTATGATAGCACTAATTTGACATGCTATCATATATCTGTCTAAGATAGCGCTAATTTTGATGTGATTATATAGTTTTAAGTAGCATTGGTTTATCGCCATTTTATAAATTAATGCAGCATATTATTCGTGCAATAATATATGTTGTGGTGGCAATATTTTAGGGCTGTATTATACTTTATCCTAGCATTTTTGTTGGTGCTGTATTATTATTTATAATGACCAATCTTTATGGCTGTTGTATATCTTATGAACACTTTTATATTTTGTCATATTTAATATTAATTGGAGCTAAAAAAATATTATATAATTATATTTTGAATTCTGGTTTTAAATTATTATTTGAAAATTAATTATAATTGCAGAAATATATTTAGAATTTATAAACATATAATTACAAACAATTAAATTTTCTCCAACTTAAACATAAACATCCACAAACAAGAAATACATACTCTAAGTATAGCAACAAACACAAACACAAGTTCAACTAAAACATAAACTTAATAGTTGTAATGTCTTAAGTATGATCCCACACCACTAGAAGGAAGCTTTACCCATGGAGGATTCTCGGATAATTTGATCCTCTTCAGCAGAGCTCGTCAACCTCAATGAACATGAATATGTTTCTGAAAACAAAGAAGAATTAAACAACGATGACCAATATAAGACGATGAGTTGTGTCCAAAGTACAATGCAAATACCTTTTACTGTTTTATAAGACGATGAGCTGCCTGCATGTAAGCCAGACTTCTTTAGAGGAACATGAGGAGCGACACGAACTTTCTTCGCTGCTTTCCATCCAGAAGATAAACTCAAATTCATTTCCGTAATACGGTGACGAACAAGTTCGAGCTTTTCCTTGGAGACCGTCAGTGTTGCAATGTTACAGCCAGGTTGTGGATCTAATCCCACTTTAATTCTCTTAACTGTACAAAAATCAAAACTCTTATAAGCACAACTGATCCAGAAATAGTCAAATGCAATGGGAGGAGAAAAGTATACGAATGTAAACCTTGGACTCCAATTTTTCCATAGTTTTCTTAGATTTTAGAGCAGATGTCTCAGTAACCAACTCACAAGGTCCCTTTCCAAGTAACTCTTCTTCAGATTGAAGGAAAAAATTCTCCAGACTAAAGGCATTTCGCATTGTCCTGCATTCGTTATTCAGGAAGTAAGAAGCCTCGCTGCCTCTATCCAGTGAACATGAATGAAGACATAGCCGCATACATTCTTCATATGCAATCATCGCAGACCATGGACCTTGCTCACTGCACACACCGACAAACAAAAAAGTGGGTATAAACAATTACAGAGAAACGAAAAAAGGAAGATAACCAAATATGAGTCAGCTCAGTAACAAGTTACTAAACAGGATAAGTGATCAACAATTACTCAAATTCTAGTTAAACAAGAGAGCAGGTTTTGAAGTTCATAAGAAACGAAGACAGACACGAGGTTGAGCTGTCAAACAACTTTTGAATGTAATTTAGGACACTAATCATATAAGCAAACAAAACGAAAGTCAGTTGCTAGGATTTCTTTAGTTCATCAAATCAAGACAATTCAATCACCCTCAAAAAAAAAGTTAACTTTGAGACTAGCTAACAAAGCCAAGACAATACTCGTGTCTCTCTCTATCACTTTTTACTACTCTCAAGCAACTGCGATTATACATATCGAGACAATATCCAGATATTAAGATTATATCAATAAGACATTGCGACGATGAAATAACAATGTTCAGTGAAATCGATTCCACAAGAGATCTCATACACGAACAAGTGAACAAGTAAAACAGATCTCGGGGAGAAGAGAGGGGATACAATCGATTGATTGAATAAATCTAAGATTGGAGAAGAACGAAACCCTAGAGACAAGTAAAACAGAAACCCTAACGCAGAGGAAGAACTGTTATCTTTCTAACCGAACAGACTGAGATCCAAACTAGTTGGAACCATTACAAAAGCCAAGACATCATCAATCTCATTGGGTATTGAAAACGAGAAGTAGGTCGAGAAAGATAACAAGTTCCTTTCTTTACCTTGGAAAAGCTTGATGGGTTTTCTGTAAACGAGTCGTCCCATGCTTCCACTCACTGAGTCAGTCAGCTGAATCGAAGAACTGTTATTGACCAGCTTCGAATCTCCAAACAGAGAAACATACTTGTTGAAAGTCGGAGATTTTGCGAATCCATTGAAGGAGATTGGAGAAGAACGAGACCCTAGAGACAGACTGATTTTTTTAAATCTAAGAGAAGAAGAAGAAGGAGATGAGGAGAGATGAGGAGAGATGAGGAGAAACGTCTCGCGAGAGGAGAGATTTTCAGATTTGTTTTTGGTTTCAGGAAAAAACTTAAAATTTTGGGAGGTAAAAACTAATTTTTTAGCGCTTAAGTGTTTAGGGTTGTATTTAGGTTATTGAGTTAAAGTTAAAATTTTTATTTGAATTTTTATTTAGATAATTAAGTTTTTGAGATAATTAAGTTTTTGATTTAGGATTTATGCATGTAATTAATTTTTTTGATTAAGATTTTAAAGTTGAATTTAAAAAGTTTAGAATTTAAGGTTTGAACTTTGGGGTATAGAGTTATAATTTATAGTTTAGGGTATAAGTTTATGGTTTAAATTTGTGTATGAGGTTAAATAAGTTTTTGAATTTGAGATGAAAGACTTAGGATTCATAATATGTTTGAGAATAAAAATTAAGGGTTATAGTTCTTAATTTAGGATTTGATAATTAAATTTTTTATTTAAAAATGGATTATGTGTTAGAGTTTAGGATTAATGTTTATGGTAGAGAGTTATGGTTTTAGAATTTAGGATGAAAATATAATTATCAATACCCTAACTCTAAACCCTAACCCTCCAATACCCTAAACCCTATACAATGTGTTTGTGAGACTTTAAACTTTTATATTACAATATATGTTACAATAGTTAGATTTTTTCCAAACCCTAAACCCTATTTATACATTAAACCCTAAAATCTGTTTTTTTTCAAACCCTAAACCCTATTTTTTCAAACTCTAAACCCTAACAATATATATATACCTTAAATTACTAGTATTAATCAATTAGATTTATATAAAATATTAATATTTAAAATTTGGTTTAGAAGATGATTTTATTAAAACCTATAAAATCAAAACTATTGCCCAATACCCTAAACCTATTAATATTAGTATTAATATTTTAAATTTTGTTGGTTTCTAACTTTTATTTGTTTTTAACCCTATATATACTCTAACCCCTAAACTATTGTGTATCATTTCATTTTTTTCAATTTTTTCATATATATATATATTGCTGCTGTATTGGATTTATATAAAAAATAGATTAAAACTTTAGAACTTTTATTAATAACTCAAAATACCTTACACAAACATTACAAAATTAAAACTTAGGCAAACAATAGATTAAAACTTTAGAACTTATTAATATAGGTCTTATGTTCCATCTTTATTACTAGCTAGTAGCTACCAAGTCAAAGATAAGTGCAACGTTATAATGTTTCATTAGAAGTTTAGAACCACTGAAACAAAAGTCTAAAGAAACCAAACCGAACCAAACCACTATGGTTCGTCTCTTCTTTACATGAACCGCCATACCGCCAAGTATCAGTTCCCACATCTCTTCCTAGCTTGACAAACACCTAAACATTGGGGGACACATTAGTCTTAAGATGCAATCAATGTTGTTTCTGAGAGGAAAGATTTTTCTCACCATTTTCATCAACACTGTGCCTCGTCGGGTGAAAGTTACAGGTTTACTGGCAGTAGATTGCTTGATCAATATGAGAAGGAATTGGTTTGATTTCAGTGCCACGTTCTTGCTCAGTCTGATACATGTTTTCAAAACAATAACTAACGGCTGAGTAAACAAAAACAAAGATCAGTAGGAACAATGGTATGGAGTGACATATATTTTGAAACGGTCCTCATATGTTACCAAATTCACAGCCAACCCAAGGTGTCCAAACCGTCCTGATCGACACACCTGAGAATTTAACAGCATGAACGAGGTTCCAAAAATAGGTTTTGTTTCGACTTACCATGTGTAGATACGACTCAGAAGTCCGAGGAAAATCAAAGTTAATCACTACATTCACAGCTTGAATGTCGATTCCACGAGTAAAGAGATCTGCACCAGTCAATTTTCAATCAGTCATAACATCATCATTTAGCATCATCATCTACACCTGATCATTGTTCAAAGTACAAAGCATACCAGTGCAAACGAGATTTCTGCAAGCACCATTGCGGAACTCATGGAACACTATGTTCCTATGGTCTTGAACCATCTTGGCATGAATGTAGAAGCACGAATAACCGAGTTCTGTAATTTTCTTAGCTAACAGTTCCACGCGATTGACAAGAGTTGCAAAAGATTATCGATTGGTTTATTTGCAGCTGCAAATAAAATGATAACTAGTTTAGATCATCCAAATTGAGTAGCATATAGTTATGTGTTTACAATGGCCCGTTGAACTTTCACCAGTAAACAAGTCTCCCCCAACCAGGCATCAACACACAAGCAAGCATTATATCATTCTATGAATGACTAATTTACGTTAAATGTATTCTCATATTGATTAGGCTCCATTTTCTAAGAAACAATAGGAGCAGCTAAGAGTGAAAAAAAAAGATAATTAACAAGAATTCAAAGAAGCTGTAAAATATGTTGACAGATAATGCATTGTGCAAGCTTACAATAGGTCCGTTCTTGAGCGCATGCTCTTTGGCAAACTTGCATGCCTGTTTCACAGCCAGCGCATCCATACCATCCACCTAGAACACGAAGCAAAGGATAATCACTAATTAGATTTAAGTTCATACTCTCACAAATCAGAAAAACCAAGGATGCAATTCACCACCTTTACTACATGGTTTCAATAAGCAGAATTCATAAAGAGTTCTCTTTTTATCTGCAATGTAAAGCCATATAGATTCACAACACTTACCGGTGAAGAACTGTGGAAACTTGACAGGCAAAATCACAGCTTCCTGCAAAGCTTGCTTGGCGCTTTCAAGCCCAGCAACATCTGTCCAGTAGATCCCCAAAGAGCCACTACACCAGCAAATGCGAGAGCAGCAATTGCATATTTGTCATCCGATTTTTCCCACTTCAATAACGAATCGAAACAATCCAATTCAGTTCATAGGAGAGACAAGAGCATAATCATTTAAGGCAGTTGTGAAGAAGGTAAAGTAAAAGTCTATACAGCTTCTTGAGCGGTCTTGACGATTTCCGGTAACTCTGTGGTCTGAACTTCGGCAGTGGCAGGAGCTTCAACTTTGGTAGCTCTCGTCAGGATGTTCCTCACAGACAGTAAGCATTGGATTTTTCGGCGAGGTTCTGAGACTGAAGCGGGTGATAAGGAAGCTCGGGAGAGAAGGAAGAAGGGGAATTAGGGGAAACCAAACATCAGAGAGATCGATTGAAGAAAACTCGATCCTACAGAAACGGTGGAGGCTAGGATTGAAGGCTCGGATTGACGGAGAGATGACGACGGCAATGGTTTGATGGTTTTCGTCTCTACGGAAATCTGAGAGAAAGATAAGATAAATTTTTTTTTTGTTAGCAAACTGAAATAAGTTTTTTTTTTTTGCTTAAATGATGAAACACTTAGAAAAATTTTTAGTTCCCCAAAACCAATTTTTTCCCTCTAAAAATATTACCATTCATATAGATAGCATAAATTAGGCTCCAATTCCTATTTTTCGTTTCCCACTTAGTAATAATACGGCTTAGCATTGATATAATGCTATCACAAAGTACCCCTCCACATCATACCCTCTATAATAGCACTTAGCGAAATCGTGCTATCCTCATGTGCTATCAATACCTATATTTCTTGTAGTGCTAACACCATAAGCTTCGCACACCATGTGTCTTGAAATTCATTTGCTTCATACGTTATCTTCCATGGAAAAAGAGACAACTGAATCCAAGAAGTTGTCATGACTGAGTTGTTAGAAACTAATTGGGAAATAACCAAAGCTTGTAACCCCCACTTAGAAGCTCCACCATGTAACCCACTTTGTAACGTAATTGTATGAAATAACAACATGGTCGAGAATTCTTGAAGAACAATCATGATGGCTTTACGAGTCCACAGTGGCCACATACACTTTTGTCTCCCCTTTTTCATCGAAGGTAAATGACCAGAGGGGACTACAAGTAAGCACATGACACTCAAAAAAAGGCACAGCAATAACTATGTTCTTCCATTGAAAACCTTACTAACAATACCAAAGAACACAAGCGCACTATCCAATCGATGCCTCCATTACGTCATTGACAAGCTCTAGTAAAAATCTGTTGTGGTACCAGAACCTCTGATAGTTTCCTTTGCCATATGAGTAACAAAACATCAGTGTCTGCTGTCAATGCCGACAGCCATGATAACAACACTATAGGTGGAAAAGCAGAGACGTTAAAGAAAACAAACTCCACACTCGCAAGGTGAACATCACGACTGAGAGTATAGTGAGAACAAAATAACTCCAACTTGTTTGAACCCAGTTCCTCAATCTTGATTCCAAGAAAGCAAAAGTTTCTCTTGGTTAGGGTTACTGGTGGCTTATCCTCTTTCAAAGCCAGGAGAAAACACAAGATAACAACTTAGAAACATTTTCATTGTCTCTTCTTCCTCACCTTTATCGTAACTAAAAAAAGATTTTGTAGTGCTATTCCGTCGCAAATTCATTCGTATTCTATTTTTTAACAAATTTGCATCAGATTCTTGTAATGATGAAACAATACGCCCTCGAATTTTTAACATGGATACCGGCGCGAGTGAAACACTTGATGCAACATCTTGAGAAAACAGCTTTCGTAAGAAACACGTCAAAAATTGATGTGAATGTTCTGGTGTTTCAATTTCTTCCCACGAAATGGCAAAGATTGTGCAATCAAAAAGGAGATCCAATCGATTGACATGCGTTATTATTCTCGAAGCGATCAATGACTTTTTGTCAACAGGTTTCCTATCGGAGTCAGAGCCTGTAAATGACGACTCTTTGTAGCTCATAACTGATGCTTCTACGTTGGTAATGGTAACATCATAAATTGGGTCGTCATCGTAGACATCAAAAACTGGTTCGTCATTAACATCACAAATCTGGTCTTCATCATAGGCGTTGAAAACTGGTTCATCGTAAAGCTCAATCTCGTGATAAAAATCCTCTTCCCTTGGAGAATTGGACATAGAAATTTGTTGCGGATGATATGCCCATGAAAATCTCCCTTTTTGTTCTTGTTGTTGTGAAACGTGAGATGTTGATCGCGATATGATTTGATCAACTCGTGTAATGATCGGTGTATGGAGGATTGACTCCTTTCATGAATCACACGAAGTTTAAGGCGTAAATCCACCCCAAGCATCTATTGATTCATTGAGGTGTTGATCCGTTGTGAAGGGATAGTTGTTCCGTGCCATGATTCAAAAAAAAAAATCCGTCTAGGAACGTACTTGCTCTGATACCAAACTGGCACATCGTAAGCTTGATAGACTCGAAGATCATTGATTCCAATAAGGAATAGCCGGTCGACGAGGACTCGAAGATCGCTGATTCATGAAGAATATCCGTTCGTCGAGAGTTATTGAGAGACGTTGATTCACAAAGAATGCCGTGGACAAGGAATTGAACTAAATATTCTATGAGGTTTTCTTATTCAATAATCCATGATGTACAATAAGCCATACAACACACTCATATACGAAAATAATAAACATAAACCTTAAATCTATTGACTAACCAATAATAAAAGCCTAAAATGTCAAAAGCTCAATATAGATAATAAACAAAGCCATATGTGTTGATCACGACGAAGGTCACGGAGACGTGATATTGTGAAGATCCGCTGCATCAACCCATCTCTTTTTTCCTCTTCATAATTTGTAATCAAGTCTTGATTTCTCACATTAATTTTAAAGAAAAACTCAAAAGATTATTGGTATGAATATTGCGCAAGCATGCCCTTAGTTTCTTATCTACTCTTCGCGGATGATAATCTCTTTTTTTGTAAAGCGGAGAAAAGCCAATGTAAGAGACTGATGAGAATCATAGACATCATTGATTATGCATGAAGACAATAACTGGATAAAGAAAAAGAGTCAATTATGTTCAGTTTTAAAGTCGTAACGCCAGTATACACTGATCATAAAAGATCGCTTGACGTAAAAAAGAAGAAGGAATAAAGATGCATTTGGGGATGTCAGAGCAGATTTGTGATTCGAAGAAACAAGCATTATGCTATATACAAGAGAGAGAGGCTAAACACCATAATCAACACTTAGTCTGGAAAACTGTTATCTAAAGGCAGTAAGGAAGACCCAATTAAATTGGTGGAGCATGCTACTCTTATTTATGTGATGTCTTGCTTCTTCTTACCCCAATAACTATCAAAGATGCTAGCAAGTTTGATAGGGAGATTCTGGTGGAGCACATGAGATAATAATAATAATAATAATAATAATAATAATAATAATAATAATAATAATAATAATAATAATAATAATAATAATAATAATAATAGACATTTACACTAGGTGGCATGAGATAAAATATGTATACTTAACGATAGAGAAGGCTTAGGCTTTCAAAATTTGAAATATTTTAATCTAGCCTTCTTCTGGAATAGTTTTGGCCACTTATAAATTTTCCCGACTCGCTGCTGGCACGAGTAATGAAATTATAGATACTACCCTCATTAAAATCTGATGTTAGTCACTAAAGCAAATAACTCATCTTTTGGCTTGAGGAGTCTAATCGCGGAAAAATCAATCATCACATGCATACTAAGAAGATTTATTGGCAACAATATTGATAAAAAATTGGGAAGACTGTTTCCTAATATCTCGGGCTCGCCATGCGCTAGATAAAGGACGTCCCACTGATGAGGTTTTGTGTGTTTGTCACATTATATACTATGTAATCAAATGATGCAACTTGGATCCCATACATCAAAATGTAGCAGAGGAGGACGTCCATCAAATAATGTCTTTGAAATTGAGTCATACAAATCGCAAGCTATAGCCTAGATTTGATAAAAATGGAAATATACGGTAATAGCAGGTTACTTTGTAGCCAATAAAGAGCGGACATCCCTCTTGCCTCAAGGGACCTTTCTCCCAAGTGTGATGGCTCTAATAAACCAGGTCTGGAAATTGAAAACATCAAAGAAACTTAAACGTTTCCTATGGAAAGTTTTTCGGGCTTCATCATAGCCACAAATAAACTAACAGATCATCAACGTGTGTCCGATCGGACCTGAAACGCTGTGAAACTGAAGACGAGAAATTATAAACCACATTTTGTTTTAATAACCCTCAGCCCTTAAGCGCTGGGAAATGTCAAATATCGTAATTCATTCGGGTTTTTTTTCTATAAGTTATTTGGTTTGTAATGTGGATCATTTAATGTGGACACTAAAAGATTTAGGGATCCATGTGTAGGATTTGGAGATTTCTGCATTGCTAGTATAGTAAATATGGAAAGCTTGGAATGCAAAAATCTTCCAAGGAATGGATGTCTCCCAAATGGATACACGATTAATATTTCACGGCACGAGGCGAAAGCGTGGAAGGTTGCACATGTTTTTCTGGAAACAGAGGCGAAAAAAGCAGAGTTTCAAGCTCCAGAGAAACCTAAGGCGGTGCAAAACATCCTGACATTTTTAATTTGGCGTTGTCAAATGGATGCGCCATGAGTCGGGAACGATGCAATCACTACAAGATTATTGTATATTATTAGCGCCTGGAAAACACTATTATTCAATACGTCGCCCGCGATAGAGCAAAAGAAGTTCAACAGAGCAAAATAAGTACAAATAATTCAGTACAAGAGATTCAACATATCAAAACCAACACATGGAACATTAAACAATTATATTCATTTAGGGATATAATCTTACTGTAGGTGATGCTGCTTTAGATGATGTTGCTTTAGATGATGCTCCTTTTGATGATACCGCTTCAGGTGATGCTTTTTTGAAGGACTAGTGAGCCCTATCTTCTTAATAGGAAACTCATGAAATGCATTACCCATTAAATACATTTCAACACTAATATGTCTCCACAAATAAGTTTTCTTTACAATCACCTTCTCCACTTTCATAAGTGCAACATTGGGTTCGAGGGGAATGTTGTTGGCCATTTGCTTTGGTCAATTGAATATAAAGTACCCTCAGCAAATTCCAAGCATATATGATGATTCTATCTAGTGATACATAAGTCATGCATAAATACAATAATATGTATTAAAATAGAGAATGCATACCACTATACTAAACTCATAATAAGATTGTAAAATAAAAAACATTCTCGATGAACCTGCAGTGTGATTATCAGTTGGGGAGTCCATATCATTGTCCAAGATGATTTTCTCAGCTAGCCATAATTTTTTTGCACCCACAGCTTGGCCTAGAGATTGAACTGATGTTGTTGGCCTCCAGATAAATGCATCCTCTTTCAATACATATGTGACAATAAGAGCAGCAGCGTTGGTGCCAAGAGGAATACGATTAATCTTATACATCGGTTCAGCTGAGCAGAACTCTCCTTCCCCGACAACAAAATCATCATATGAACACCAATCAAGTAATTGACACCTAGTTACTACTTTGGTAGGTGTACTAGCCTCTAACATACACACATCTTCTTCACAATAAGTTAGTAAATTTGTAAAACATACAAATTTTGCATAATAAATAATATTATTATAGATTAACTAACCTGTTTTTCTTTGGCTAAGCCATAAATTCATTTTGTAGATCTTTAATCGTGTTGATCAATTCTGTCTGTGTAGCTTCCAACTTCTGCACATGTGCATCTCTAGTCTGCAGGAAAGCTAGCTTTATTGCAGTAACCCCTCAGCCCATCCCTCTAAGTTTTTCAACCTTGCCTCTCCCCAATACTTGACTCATTGTGTTCCTGCCTAATACTAGTACTAGCCGTGGAAACTAACTCACTGTCAATAGATTTGATTTGTTCATGATATAAAAGACTCAACAATAATTATAATTAACTACATAATAAGTAAAGATACATGAAATAACTTGTTACATATTTAACTTACAATTGTTTCCGCAAACTCAGGTTTCACGAGAGCCCCATTTGCATGAGTATGTCATACTATCCACATTTGACTCCTACTCACTTTGGAAGGATCATCACTCTTCTTCTTCTACAACTAACATAAACATTTACTGTCTTCATATCAAGCATCTAGACAGTAGAATACAGTAATCTATAGACCATATCATGAACCAGACGATTCATTCCTTTGCGGCTAGTTGTGTGGGGGAATCTACTCCCTCCTCATCTCCCTATATCTTTCACTTTAAAATTACAAAAGCAATAACATATTCAATGATTTCCAAAAACAGAAAACAACATAAGAAATTTATAGGATACAAAACCTTAAATTCAACGTTGTTTCTATTCTTCATCTAGTTTTTCCATTTTGAGAGAGACTAGATGTTTCTTAGTTTCAACAAAGGTATTTGCGTCTTACTTGTATTACAGACTTTTGAAGTAAGTTTGGATTTAGAAATACGCCACAAACATCCCATCTGCCTAAAAACATAATATTTTCTGGTCTTCATTGATATTGAACCTTCCCTGCGACAATCATCAAAATACAAACATTAGTGTTATTTTATACAATACATTCAGAAAAGACATGTATTTCCTCCCACAAAATATCTTTTGTTTGTTCATCGAGATGCCTCCAATCATCAAGCAGTATTGGAACATGGTCTCTCACTAAAGGACCAAGAAAAGAGGATAGTGTGATAGATCCTTTTTCCACAGGCTCACCTAGTGCTGTGAATTCAACGTCGACCCTTTTACTCATGGTGTTTAGCAACTCCAAGCATCTTTGTTGGTCCTCTTGCTTTTATTTTTCGCCTCCTCCTCATCTTAATTTTGTTTCTCATCATCGTCATCATGCTTTGATTTCTCCTGAAGGTCCTCATATTTTCCACTTCTTTATGAATTTCAGGGGAAACTTATTTGGTAGCAACAATTACCTCCTTAGGACGTCTAAGAATTAACTTTCCTGGGACTGAGGCAATGCCTTGCTGAAACTCACTGCGTCTTGTCTTGTTGCTTTCTTTGTCTTCTTCATATTCAGATGCATGTAAGTGTAACACAACTAAATTATCATATTATTCGAAATAGGTAAAACTTCAAAACAAATTACTAAAACGTACTACTATATTCCTATCATTCCATCACCAAGGCCCCTTCACATTCGTCTCTACCACAAAAACTCTCATCATCAGATGATTAGTTCAAATGATCTTATGTTTCCGGAATGGAAAGAGGGGCAACAAACTCTTATTTTGTCTCTAACACATGATAACTTCTAGGTGGCTCCCTCATTACAACTGACCATAATGAAATCTCATCTACTATAGAGTAGAAAACTTGTTTTGCTTGAGATGCTAGAATATAAGGATTTTGTTTATAAGCAGTTTCGCTAACGTTAAGGTTAACAAGAGTGAAACCATCTTCTTCTTTTACACCATTTCCTTTGTTTGCCCACATAAACTTGAATATTGGGATCTGAAACATATGGTAATCCAACATTAGTATCTCCTGGATAACTCCATAACACGCAAAAATGTCTTCCATATGTCTAGTATCTCTGGCACTCGATCTACACATGCTAAAAGCCTCGTATGTGACACCACTATTTTGAGGCTTACGCATCACTTCCTCAGTATGATAACAATGACCATTGATGATATACCCCTTGTATGTCTAAGCTAAGTGTCTAGGTCCATACAACAACCATCAGTTGGTCTGAATGCTCAGAAAAGTTACATGGTATCTAATGACACAACATAAAATAAATGTAAGTTAATGTGAAATTTAATTACTCAAAGATACAGATAACAGTATTGAGATCATTAGTGTCAAACCTTGTTTTTGACCCACTGAGAGAACTTGTCTCTATGGAGTTTCCATAAAAGTGTTTCATTTCTTCCACAACGGGCATCATTAGCTTGTAGTTCTTACAAATGCATATTGTTTTGTAATACATATAAGTTAGTCAACATCTACCAATGAAATGTATTAACCAGAATAAGAAATAGATATATACACTTACTCTACATATGGATTCATGATTGATGTGTTCATAAGAACATAGTGATGGGCTATGTCTCTTTCCCTATCTGTTAGTATAACTTGGACAGACTTCTGAAATGGGCGACCTTCGAGTATAGATTCAGAGGTCTCAATTTCTTCATTACGGCTAACCCCTTCTTGAACCGGTATATAATTTTGTAGAAAATCTAGGTAGAACGCAATACATTCTCCAGCCATATATCCTTCAGCGATATACGCTTCTGATCTTGCATAGTTCTTTACATATGCCTTTAGCGTTTTCATGTATCTGCAAGACAAACATATAATTTGTTAGTCACCCATTGCATATAACACAACAAATTTAAGAAACATAAATTTATTTACCTTTCGAATGTATACATCCATCTAAAGTGGACATGTCCACCTAACCGTGCCTCTCGTGCTAGATGTATTGGTAGGTGGAACATTATATCAAACAGTGAAGGAGAGAAATATCGCTCTAACTGGCACATTATCTCTACACACTCTGCCTCCAATAAAATTAGTTTGTTAGGATCGATTACTCACTGACATAATCTGTTGAAGAAGCTGCACAGCCTGATCATAGCAACCTGATAGAGAAAGATTTAATCCCTATTCTACTGCAAGTGCACAATTATGCTATTGTAGTATTCAGGGGTATCGTATCCACAAGGACTCACGTTTCATACGATAGACTGTATGTTCTCAAATTAATCTAAACCAATTCAGTGAAAGCAATAAACGAAAGCAAGTAAACAAAGGTGTGTTTTCAACAGGAGAAAGGCGCCAGACTTAGGAAGTTCTCGGGAATTACACAATGCTGGACACTTAACTAACCGGATTCAGATTAAGCGCAAGTTCAAGAACTAGAAACATAATGCTAAACAATCCAACTCTCGCTGAGATTGTTTCTATATCTAGCAACCTAGTGATCCAAATCTCTTTGTGATCTTAGAGTTCTAAACAAGCATTAAGAACAGGTTCTTCGGTTCACAATTCTCCTAAACCAAATCTCTTTGTATCAAGTCAAATTGCTCACACTAAGTTCTTTCAGATTATAACTCACACTCTCGTGCTAAGTTAATTATCTCAGATCTAAATCCTAGGTGATCAGTCCAGAATTCAGTATTAAGTGCAACTTACGCGATGACCGAATAGATTTAGAATCCAATCAACCAGTTATCTAAACATGCATAAAACCCTATGAGAATTCCTAAATCTAACTAGGTTACTACTCAGACATATTATCAGAATAACAACACATCATTGAATAGAAAACCATAAGACTGAATAGATAAGTAAAGAAGTTCGAAATCCTTCTCTCAAAGGTTACAAGTAGCAAGAACAGCCCCTTGGCACAAATCTCTCAATCTCCAAGCAAGAACAAAAGTAAGAACAAGATAAAATTCATAATGAGTCTGAAAACCTAATTAAAACTCCTAAACACGTTTTGGGGCTAGATTATAATTAGGGAAAACTTCTGGGTAATTTTGCAATTCTTCAAAACTTGTCTTCAACTCGGCGTATAACTTATGTCGCCCTCAGTGTCGAGCGACACCAAGGTCAGTGTCGGTCGACATCCAGTCGTGGTCGAGACACCAACTTCAGCTTGTTGCACCAATCACCAGAAACGTCCTATAATCCTGCTCTTTGCTCCAAACGCAAGCCTACCTTTAGAAGACTCAATAGACTCGAAAAAACCAGGTTAAAGACTCAATATACACAACTATATCATGGTTGAAAACCTAGAAAAACCATGATATATCAACTCCCCCACACTTAGCTCTTGCTTGCCCTCAAGCAAGTAAAAGAACTAAAGCATAAGAAAGAGGTTTGAAAACTCAGAAACTCATTTCGTCCTAGGAACTTTCGCATTCACATTCACTTAGTAAGCCACTGAAAACTTTCCTACAGATATCAAGACCACAATATACTTCTTCCACACTTAGAAATTGTCCCAAGTAATCTCCACAATCAGATTAGGATATTCAAGTTCACCACACTAACCTCTGTATACAATTAGGTGCGGTCTCGCGGAGGGATTATCGATCAGAGGACACATGGACTCAACTCAGTCAGTACTGACCACCAAACTGTCGGTTTCTAGTTCCTTTCTTTTCCCTTTCTCCCTTAGCAACTGATTTTTCCCCACTGGGTATCATTTTATTTTTTCTATCAGTGCTCTTCCTTTTTCACTTGGGGTTTAAATTTGGATCTTTCGATGGATACACAGGAGGTAATAGGGGTCTCTACCACTCCCGTGACCACTTTGAAGCTACTAGCTTGTCCTCGGTTTTAATCTTTTTTTGACTTTCAAGGGAGGGAAAAATCAGGAACCATACTCAGACATGATCATAGGCTGTGTCAACACATCAGAGGAATCCGATCCAGAGATCTCAAGCCCCTAAGTAAGAAAATAAAGTCAAGATTAGAGGTGAAGTTAGTGGATCCTCTAAATACCTGGTTAGATATGGGTGTCCTTGGTAAGTTGATCCGTTTGGGGTTTTCTAATAGTCATAGAACTACTGCAAGTATGTCCAATGGTCACTTAGTTCCTGTTCCAGCAAAAAATTTCCTCGAAAAATTATAGTTTCATACACATTTTGACTCAATAAAACATTTTGAAAACAAGTGAAAACAAGGGACTGACTCTAAGAAAACAAAACACAATGTCAGTAACCACCTACCCCACACTTAGACTGCACTGTCCCCAGTGCAATCGCAGCTTGGATTCGGAAGAAATCAATCTGGAACCATAGAGTTATTGAGTTAAAATGTCGAACCTGAACACGGACGATGTCGACCGACACTAAGCTAAGTGTCGCCCAACATCGAGCTCGTGTGAGCATACGCAGGATGATCAGATCGGCCGTGGTTAAGTTCATGAGTTAGCACTCAATTCCTCACATGTTAGCTACGTTAAATCACTCAAAATCACATCAAAAACAACAGTGGAGATGCATAAACTCAAATAGTCAAAGTTCCAAACAAACCGGACTGACAGACTGACTCAAAAGAAACAGAAAATGACTCAAGAAAAAGGAAAAAGAAAAACAAACGCAGAATCAGCAGCAAGTGTCTAGAAGACTGGAGAGTCTCCATCATTCGTCTCCTCGATTTCCTTATCACTAATCTGCCTAATAGGGATAATGTGCAGCTCTTTCCCACTCCGTAGTGATATTTCATTGCAGTGATGCTTGGGGTTGGTATATGTGCTTCCAGGGAGGAATCCGGCCTGCCTTTTAATGGCTCCAGCAGTTTGAGCAACTTGAGAGTCCAATTGCTTCATATGTGTGCTCAAGGATTCAAACTTCTCAGTCAAATCAGTGTAGACAACGTCTATCTTCTTGTTGAAATCTACAACAGTCTTTGTCTGACCTTCCAGCAACTGCTCCATCATAGCTTCCAGCTTACTCTCAAGAGTATTAGTAGCAGCATTAGTAGCAGGAGGTGTCTGATAGGAAGATGATCCATAGGTCCTCTGATAAGAGTTGTTCTGCTGAAAAGGCTTCTGGTAACCAGCATTCTGACCATATCCAGAAGAGTTTTGATTGCTTGTGAAAGCACTCTTCTGTCCACCAGTGAAGAACTTGTTGTTCTGCTGATTCCCAAACCTGTTTCCTTGAAATCCAGAACCACTAATGTAGTTCACATCTTCTTCTGTGCAGCCTTCTTCAGGTCCAAATTCTTCAACATCTTGAGCAAAACGGACATGCTTCTTGCTAGTCAACAAGCTGTGAACAATATCCAACTTGTTCTTCATCTAAGCTATCTGCAGATGGTCAACTTTTCCACCAGACTCTTTCCTTCTCTGGTCTTCAGTCTTGGTACTGTTGCTGCTCACAAGGTTCTTAATCAATATCCTAGCCTGCTCAGGAGTCTTTGTGTTGAAGTTACCATTACTGGCAGCATCTAACGCAGACTGGTACCAGAGATCCACACCTCTGAAGAAAACGCCCAGCAGCTGAACTTCAGAGAATCCATGATGGGGACAGTCTCGTTGGTACATCTTAAACCTTACCCAAGCAGACTTAAGTGGCTCTGTAGGTCCCTGAGTGAATGTCAGCTGATCCTGTCTGAGCTGATCGGAGCGAGCATCATCATAGAAATGTCGCAGGAAATCTCTCTTCACTGCATCCCAAGTAGTTAACTTCCCAGGTGGAAGTTGCTTAATCCAAGCTGCAACTTCTCCAGCAAGAGAGTATGGAAAAGCTTGAGGAAAAGGAAGTCATAACCCACTCCATTGTGCTTCATCCCAGTGACGAAGACTTCAAAATCCTCAATGTGGTCCATGGGTTGCTCATGTGGAAGACCATGGAAAGGATGCTACCTCAGCAGTGCATAGTAGGCAGTCTTGAGCTCAAACTCATTCCTTTCGAAAGGAGGAGGTATAATTGTTGACCGGTTAGCATAAAACTCATCGGGTCGGTTGTAGCCATCAAGAGTCCTCTTAGCAACATGAGGATTAGGTGGCTGTCCATTACCTCCAGGATTGACCAACTGCCTCTCACCTTGAGGCTGCTCAGGTTCAGGGATCACATGTCCTTGGGAATCAATCCTTTGCCCCTGATCATGGTATGGGTTGTTCTGTTGGTCTCTCAGAACTTCCTCAGCATCTGGTCTCAAGATCAAACGATTGTTCATCATCTTTGAAGTTCTCTGACCCTTTCTATTCGTTCTCTCAAGTTTAGCAAGCTCCTCAAGCCTGAGGTTCAGAAGCTCTTCGTTTGGATTGCTACGGGTGTGTCGACTTGGCATACACTGATCTCAAAGCTGAAATCCGTGAGGGGTATCGGGCGACACTGGCTTGGTGTCAGTCGACGCTGATTGCTTATGTCGATTCCTACAACAACAAAAACGAGCCAAACCGAGAAAAATCAGTAACAAAGAAATAAAAATGACTTAGACTAAACTTTAAAAAAAAATCTATCGGCGAACTCAGTTGAGTCCCCGGCAACGGCGCCAAAAACTTGATAGAGCAAGATTTAATCTCTATTCTACTGCAAGTGCACAATTATGCTATTGTAGTATTCAGGGATATCGTATCCACAAGGACTCACGTTTCACACGATAGACTGTATGTTCTCAAGTTAAGCTATACCAATTCAGTGAAAGCAATAAACGAAAGCAAGTAAAAAAAGGTGTGTTTTCAATAGGAGAAAGGTGCCAGAATTAGGAAGTTCTCGGGAATTACACAATGCTGGACACTTAACTAACCGGATTCAGATTAAGCGCAAGTTCAAGAACTAGAAACACAATGCTAAACAATCCAACTCTCGCTGAGATTGTTTCTATATCTAGCAACCTAGCGATCCAAATCTCTTTGTGATCTTAGAGTTCTAAACAAGCATTAAGAACAGGTTCTTCGGTTCACAATTCTCCTAAACCAAATCTCTTTGTATCTAGTCAAATTGTTCACACTACGTTCTTTCAGATTATAACTCACATTCTCGTGCTAAGTTAATTATCTCAGATCTAAATCCTAGGTGATCAATCCAGAATTCAATATTTCTTGGTTCAGTTACAAACTCAGGCCATTTATGATTCACATTGGTAAAAGTTATTGAGTCCACGGGATGCCGCACTGTACCATATAAACTAGCGTTTCTGACATGCCAACGAAGCTCTTCAACAATCCTTTTTTGTTTAAAAATCCTCTTGAATTTGTATTTGATTGGAAAATATCGTAGCAGCTTAGTTGGAGTCCCCTTTTTTCCTCACCAGTATGCTTATCCCTTTCCCATCTTGAAACATCACACCGTGAGCATCTTTCCATGTCCTTATATTGCTTCTGGTACAAGATGCAGTCGTTCTTAAAATCGTGAATCATATCATAACCAAATCCAAACATATTCAAGAATCTCTTCATCTCATATGTTAATCTCGGGAGAACATTGTATATAGGAAGCATATCATGAACTGATTTTAGCAGCTGGTCAAAGAAGTTCTCGGACATTCCACTCTTCACTTTGATGCAATAAAGTCCCATAATGGCAGATACTTTGGTGTAGTTAGGACAGTTGGAGTATATTGGGGTTTCTGCTTCTTATAGCTTTTAAAAAAAAACTCAGATTCTTCTTTGCTTTCAATCTCATTTGCGTGATTCCCATTATGATGTTGTGTCTTGCCTTCAACATCAAAGAAAACTATCTTAAACAAGTCATATGCTTCAAATTAAGAGCTTATATCCTCAGGTGGCTTATCAATCTTCATATCCCCATGCAAACTCCAATATGAATTCCTCTTGTACTTCTGATTCATACCCCTAAAAACTATACGATCCAATACTGTCTCTTCCGGCTGATGACACAAATTGCGACAATTTGTGCATGGGCACAACATGTCACTAGGTTTACCTAATATCAATGATGATGCTTGCACAAAATGTTTTTCTCCTTTGTGGTATTCAAGGGTAGCCCTGTGGTATAAAAACAAGACCAATATTCCAATAGTATGCTAAAACAGTTTAAATTAACACATCAATGACAATATGAAACAATTACATACCATGGAAGCCAAACCCAAGACTTTCCATGATTAATTAAGACCAAATCTCCACGACCAAGAAAACATACATATAATATAATAACAGGAAAATATAGTAGACAAAAAAAAATGTCAATTTAAACAGAGAAGAGAACATGGAAAGGGTGACTAAGCTTTGGTTTTACCTGTCTAAATTTTGTAATTTGTGCAACACTCAAGTTATGAAACCAAACCTCCCTACAAATAAAGAACCATCAATATACTTTAAAAAAATAAAACAATTATATATCAAAAATCGCATAAACATTAAACAAGCAAGAACTAAATCGATTGCATTTCATGAAACAATTTATGGAGAACAAAAATTCGAAACTAAACCCAGATCAACTTTCACATACCTTTTTGTATCTTCGAACCCAGAAAGCTGCATGTAAAGAACAAAAATAATCGAGTCGTATTAATACAAAACATGTGAAAACCCTAAATCCATGCATGTTCATGTCGAGTACCGAACATCTAACCTTCGAGAATCCACTACAAAAATATGTACATTGTTAGCACGGAAAAAATGCTATAATATGTTTTTGATAGCATTTTCATGAACGCTATGACATCCCAAGCTATCGTAGGTTCGACATTTATAATAGCGTTTTTCGTGAATGTTATAATAGGCGCTTCTATAACAACACTATTCAGATGGTGTATTATGTTTAGTCGAATCATCTATTTTTCTTTTTAATAACCCATGTTTTACGCTACGATATGTGAATCTATAATAGCATTTCTAAATCGAATTTTTTTTCTTAATTATAGCGTTTGTTATTGCTGTAATAAACATTTTGATAACAACTTTTATGTGCTATAATATTATACAATAGCACTTTCATGTTTTCTATATGTGCTTCACTGAGATATAATAGCTCATATGTATATGCTACGGTAGCTGACTTCAACAATTATAACGCTATGAGATTATTGAAAGACAACATGCTATAGTAAAAATAGTTTCATTCATAACTTAATTGGTATCCCATCCAAAACACAAAACACTAGTCATAACATAGTCTGGATTTCCATTCCAGAATACTAGTGCAAAAGTGCATAGAAGACTATGATAATCCGGGAAATGTCTTTTGTACTAGTATTCTGGAATGGAAATCCAGACTATGTTATGACTAGTGTTTTGTGTTTTGGATGAGATACCAATTAAGTTATGAATGAAACTATTTCTACTATAGCATGTTGTCTTTCAATAATCTCATAGCGTTATAATTGTTGAAGTCAGCTACCGTAGCATATACATATGAGCTATTATATCTCAGTGAAGCACATATAGAAAACATAAAAGTGCTATTGTATAATATTATAGCACATAAAAGTTGTTATCAAAATGTTTATTACAGCAATAACAAACGCTATAATTAAGAAAAAAAATTCGATTTAGAAATGCTATTATAGATTCACATATCGTAGCGTAAAACATGGGTTATTAAAAAGAAAAATAGATGATTCGACTAAACATAATACACCATCTGAATAGTGTTGTTATAGAAGCGCCTATTATAACATTCACGAAAAACGCTATTATAAATGTCGAACCTACGATAGCTTGGGATGTCATAGCGTTCATGAAAATGCTATCAAAAACATATTATAGCATTTTTTCCGTGCTAACAATGTACATATTTCTTGTAGTGCAGTGAGAAAGAGAATTGCTTCGTTCTTAAGAAATTGACGATAAACCCTCAACAGTGAGAACGAGAATTGTTTCGCAGTGGTTAGAGTGTCAGATTATGTTTAGATCTGAACAAAGAAAGAGGTAATCCGAGAGAAAAGTGTGAGAATTCGAGGTTGGAAGTGAAATTCTGAGACATGCAAAGATGTCTTTGAGCTAAGTTTAGTTTGCCGAAAGATTTTTTTTAGTGTTGCCTTAATAAAAATTTTCCTTTTGTATTTTCAATTTTTTTTTAAACATGCGGGGAACCTAAAAATTTGTCCCGCTCAATGTTTAATACCGTATATTTTATATACATGTTATTAAAAACCAGACACAAAACAAAAAAATCACAGGTGCGGCTGCGAGGGCGGTGTGATTCTGACGAGATTGGTGGAGCAGAGAGATCGGTCTTCATCTTCGTCCGGCGCAAACTTCATCTTCATCTACCTCCGGCGACGAGACCGGTGGAGCAGAGAGATCGGTATTCATCTTCGTCCGGCGCAGGCTTCGTCTTCATCTACGTCCGGCGACAACACGGGTGGGGGCAGATAGATCGGTTATCTTCGTCTTCTCTCTATCTCTTCCCCTACGATTCGTCTTCGTCTTCAACCTATCTGGTTTGATTCATCTTCGTTTTCAACTGGTCTGATTCATCTTCCACTCTTCTGGAAATATTGAAGCTTTGATGAGTGAATTCAAAAAAATGAACAATTAAGATGAAGACAGTTTCGACCAAAAAGAAAAAAGAAGATGAAGACAACTGTTTTTTTCTTGCCACCAGAAACGACTAATGAGTTTTTTTTTTTTTTTTATAACTTAAGGGAGGTCAATTAGGTTAATGAAAATCAAGGGTCAGGATGTGAGATGAGATGAGATCCAATGGATGGAAAGGCTATCCCTGTGTTACTAAAAAGAAATCTGGGATATTGATATGTTTTAATCAATGGTCCATATTTGTGATCCAAATGGTGAAATATGAACCAATAGAATGTTTTTGGATATAATTAATATATAATAATTAAAAATAATTTAAAAACAATACAATTGGTTAAAATAGAATTTTAAATTTTTTAAAATTTAATAATATAAAAGATAAAACTTTTCAAAGTGTTAAATTCTATAATAATTTACAAATAATTAAAATGAGTATATATAATAATAAAAATGATTAAATTTAATTTTAATGTTTTTACATTATTTTGTTTATTTAAAAATTATTAAACTTTATTTTGAGTATATATAACAATTAAAACGTTTTTAATAATTTTTAATTTAGTATTAGTACTAAAAGATAAGTAGAGTTCAAAAAATCATTAGAATTAATTTAAAATAGTTTTTAAAGAATTCAAGTAATATATATATATATATATATGTAATGTTTAGATATTAGTTTTATGTATATATTATTAGTTTTAATTTTAAATTTTATAGTTTATGATTAAGGGTAAGGTTTAGAGTATGATTGTGATTTATGATGTGAGTTTAAAGGATTGTGTTTAATTAGGGTTATAAGTTAATGTTTGAAAATAATAGGTTTGGAAAATATTTTCTTTTATAAGTTTTGAATATTAGTTTTGGATATGTTATAGTAGTTGGAATTTTATTTATTAGAGTTTGTTTATGCTTTATAATTTAGGGTATGTTTAGGGTTTAAGGTTTTGACGTTTAGATTTAAGGTTTGAGGTTTAATGTATTAGGTTCATTAACGCCGATGATGGCTTTGAGATTTTGAATTTTATTGAAATATTTTGTAATTATTATATTTTGTTTTATAATATATAATGTTTTATATATTATATTTAGGTTTTAAGTTTAAGTATAGGGTTGATGTTTGAGTATATGTTTGGAGTTTAGGGTTAAGATTAAATTAATTTTAATTACCAAAACTAGTATATTTTACAAGTGTTGAAGTTTTAGTCATTAGATTTATGTTTATAGGGTTTATTTAGGGTTTAGGATTTAGGGATTATTTAGGGTTTAAGGTTATATTAAAATTTTAAATTACTGTTTGAAACTAGTAAATTTGTAAAATAGAAATTATTTTTATAAATGTTGAATCTTAATTTTTGATATGTTGTAACAATTAGAGCTTTATTTATTAGATTTTTGTTTATAGAGTATTATGATTTATTTAGGGTTTAAAAAGTTATATACTAAAGGTTTCAAATTAATGTTTGAAAATAATATATTTGGAAAATATAATTTTTTATAAATGTTTTAGTTTTAATTATTAGATTTTTTTATAGTTTGGATTTGAGGGTTTATTTAGGTTTATTTATGGTTTAAAGGGTTATATATTGAAGGTTTCAAATTTAAATTTAAAATAATATATACATAGTTTTTTATAAGTGTTTAAGTTTTAATTATTATATTTTTGTTTATATTTTAGGGTTTTAGGGATTATTTAGGGTTTAAGGTATTATAACAGCCACAAATAGCCACAAAAATTTTGTGGCTAATTTGCCATGAAATTATTCGTGGAAAAATAGATGCGAAAAAAATTAGTGGCTATTCGTGGCTATGTTTGCTACGAATAGCCACAAAGTTTATTTCATGGCTATTTTTCCACGAACAGCCACGAAATAGCCACAAAATCCAATTTTTTTTTTTTTGAATTTTATGGCTATTTCGTGGTTATCCGTGGCTGGTTATTTCTGTGGCTAGTTCGTGGCTATTTCACATTTTTCTTGTAGTGAAAAGTGTTCTTCTTGATGAACTATGAGACGGGGTACATATTGAACGTCATATGTACGTTGTACTATAAGCTTCTTGTACAATTGTTGATATCTTGTATGGAATCCCAGCTTGTTTTTCTGAGCCCTTCAGTGTTTGGATAGATGTATAAAGAGTCTATGAGCTCACCCATAAAAGTGATGTTTCTATAATTAAGTTTTGTGAGCTCTTGTACAGCGAGCTTCAGGGAAATGGCTTCAGTTTCTAAAGGAGTGCTTGTTTGCTGGATGGAAGCTGATCCTTGGATTAAAAGTGCGTCATCTCAACGGTGTATACTCCATGCAATATCATGGCACAAGTGTCGTTAAAACTCCATGAGGCATCAACAATACATCCATGGTCCTTCCCTGTGTTCAGAGCTTCCAAGAGTGTCTTTGGAATATGGGTAATCTGACTTGACGTATTAAGAGGACTAATGTTATCCTCAGTTACCGTTGTTTGTTTCCAAATATTTAATTCAATGATTACCTTATTGATAATGTGGACAATGCTATCTCTCCGATTTTCAAAGAACAATTTATTATGCGATTTCCATATATTCCATCCTAAGAAGGATAATAACGAATTGTACCCTTTGTTGAATGTCAAGAGAGCATAAATGCTCTTGACATTGGCAGTAAGGTTTTGGGAGAGTAGCTGATCACTTGAAGGTGCTTGAGTTGGCGCTAAACTCCATATTTCACGAGACACTCTGCATTGAAACAATAAGTGATTTATTGTTTCATCTTCTTCTCCACAAAGAGGACAAGTGGTGTCTACTTTCATACCTCTCCTTTGAACCTGTATAAAAACAGGAAGGCCATTATATAATATTCTCCATCATAACATTTTAATTTTTGGGGGTGCTTGTAGTTTCCATGATCTTTTTAAAGAGATGGAGATCAGTGACTGGGATAACATGAGAATGTGTGCAGTTGATTTGCTTTGGTGATCTCTTGGTGGATATAATAACATGTTTTGACTTAATATTTTCCATCAAATGAGAGAATCCCTTACCCTCGTTGTAGATGGTTGAATTTGGTGAATGACCTAAATATCTTCAAGAGAGAATAATGCTTGGAGTTTGATATTATCCCAACTTCCTCGATCTGCATACATGAAGGTCAATGACTTTTAGTTTAGGATAATCGCCTATTCTGATAGGTTTGGGCGGACGAGGAGGGTTAAGAGAGAGCCATGAGTCATGCCATGTATCTATGGTTTGCTCAGTTTATACTGCATAAAATAAGACTTTTTGAAGTAAAGGTTTTGCACTATGAATGCTTCTCCAAGAATAACTAGAGTTGCAAGGCAGAGATGTTTGGAGATAATTTTTCTTGGGATAATACTTAGCTTGGTATATGCAGGCAAAGAGGATATTCGAGTTATGCATAAGTCTACACCCATGTTTTGCTAGTAGAGTTGAATTAAAATCTCTAGTCTCTTAGCCCTAATCATCTATCTGTCGTAGAATCCAATATTTTATTCCAAGCTACCATGGGATTTTATGTCTATCATAACTTGCTAACAACCAAAATCTTCTAATGTATGTCATGATTTTATTAATGAGATTTTTAGGTAGCAGGAAACAAGTCATAGCATACGTGAGAATAGCAGTGACCACTGATCTGAGCAAAATTTCTTTCCCTGCTGGAGAAAGGGATTTAGTGTACAATCCATTCAGTTTATTTTGGATCCTTTGATGGAGGTAAGCAAACATATCAAAGCGGTTTCTACCAATATTTTCTGGTAACCCTAAATATTTTTCAAAGGCCCCAGTTTTTTGGATACCTAGCTAATATGTTAGCAATGCTAGAAATATTTTTACCAAGAGTACCTTTACTGAACATAATTGGAGACTTATTGTAGTTTATTTGCTGGCGTGATGCTTCCTCATAGATCTTGAGCAAGTATTTGAGAGTGTGGGCGTCCTGACTTGTTTCTCTAGCAAATAATAACGAATCATCTCCATATAGAAGATGAGAAATAATTTGTCCTCCTCAAGATGCTTTTTATCCCTCAAATTTCTTACGGATACAATAAGTTTGTAGGAGTCGAGATAAGCCCTCAGTACAGAGAAAATAAATATAAAGTGATAAAGGATCGCCTTTTCTTATACCTCGGTGGGGATAGATCCTGCTAGTAGGTTCACTATTGAGAAGTACTGAGTAGGTGGTTGAGATGATGCATTTGTGAATCCATCGTCTCCAGGTTACGTGAAATCTCATTTTTTTTAACATAACCTGCATCAAGAAAGATCCATTCAACTTTGTCAAAAGCCTTTGTGATATCAAGTTTGATTGCCATAAAATCTTTTTTTCAGCTTCTGTGTGTGTAGTGAATAGATCAGTTCCTGACCAACAAGTAGATTATATGTTATTAATCGACCAGGGATAAAAGAAATTTGGTATTGGGATATGATAGTATCAAGCCAGGGGTTTGAGGCGATTAGCTAGTACTTTGGATATGATTTTATAGCCCATATTAGCTAAATTTATAGGACGAAAGTCTTTAAGTTTGATTGAGGAGTCTATCTTCGATATGAGGCAGATATTGGTATGGTTCAAGTTGTAAGGGAAAGTACCATTGATAAGGAAGTGGTTAACATATTGGAAAACATCCTCTTTAATAGTTTCCCAACGACGTATATAGAAGAAAACATCATTCATTCCATCCTGTTTATGTGATTTAGATGGATTAATACCGAAAACAACTTGTTTCATTTCTTCATAGGACAAAAGCTTTAGCAGATAAGTATTAATCTCTGAAGTAACTGAAGAGGCCATACCTGATAGGAGATCGGGATGTATGGTTGTGCCCGAAAATGAGTAGATAGAGTTGAAGTAATTAATTGTATGCTGATGAAGTTCCTTTTGATCAATGATGATGAGACCTTGCTCATCTTCAAGAGCCACAATTCTGTTAATGCCTCTTCGTTCCTTCACTTTAGCATGGAAAAATTTAGTGTTTCTGTCTCCTAGTTTTAGCCATTGGATTCCACTTTTATTTTGGCAATACTCTTCATCTATCCTATATGCAAGAGATAATTATTGTTTGAGATTATTGATAGTTTGATAATGAAGATTGGAAGAGTCATACTTTATTCGTAGCTTGTGCTTGAGGTCAGTAATCTCTTTGTGTGTGTTTCTATTTTGTAAGCTCTTCCATCTCGCCAAGGCATTTCGACAATGGATTATAGCCTGGCCAAATTCTTCAAGAGGAAGTCTGCTACATTTAGTAGTCCATGTTTGAGTAATAAGAGCTTTAACTTCAGGATTCCAACGCTATCGATTCTATATTTGAAGAACTTCTTAACTTTCCATCCATGCTGATCAGTATAGACTATTAAAGGATGATGATCTAACCCCATCCAATCTAAAAGTTGTGCATATGCTTGCAGATATGTATCAGCCCAGATTGAATTCACCATGGCTCTGTCAATCTTCGTCATGACTGTATACTGATGTCTTGTACCAATCCATATATAATACCCACCCACTGTTTGAAGATCATGAAGACCATTTGCATTGGTCATTGTCCGGAAAGTAAAAAAAAAACTAGATTTTGATCTCTGAGGACCTCTTTTTTCCGCATTAGACTTATAATCATTAAAATCGCCCAGAACTAGTCTTGGTATGTTGTGATATCTACCATTTCCTGCTTGACTTTTCATCCTTCTCCAAAGTGTGTTCCTACTATGAACTTGAGGATGCCCGTATACATAAGTGACAAATAGACTAGTAGAGCCGTGAGAGATTTGTACATCTGTAAATTGAGGATTGGCTGGAAGACTTCAAGGTGAACTACTTATGCAAGAAAATCGCCAATCCTCCACTTGCGCCTTGAGAGGAAAGAAAATATTGATTATTAAAACATAAGCTTTTGCGATGCTTTGGACATAATTTACATTGTTTTTAGCATCCACGAAGAACATTATACCAGGAGCTAGTTTTCTTCTGATCTCCCATAGATGGTGAACTATCAGGGGTTCCTCAAACCCTGACAGTTCTAGTGCATAAGTCTCATTGGGCTGTGGGAAAAGGGGTCTTATCATGCCCATGCGCCCTTTCAGTAGTTGGAGAAGTTGGAGTAGTAACTCTTTGTCCATCATATTCGGTCCTCATGGTTCTGAGTTTTTGATTATGTTGATCATTGGTAGGCTCAACAATTTGTAATGGTAAGATAGGAGTAGGTATGGAGGTCTGAAGTGAAGGTAAAGTGGATGAAGAAGAAGCTTCACGTCTTGTTGCTTGGATTGGTGATTAGAGGACTTGAGCTGCCTCTTCCTTAGCTCCTTCGGTTCGTGCCTCAGTTGTATCTCCACAGATTAATAACAATTTGGGCATCAACTTGATTTGGAGTGAGTTGAATGTTGCAATCAGCAGCATCATGGCGAAGATTATCACAAGTGGTGCAAAGTTTCAGCAAGCCATCATATCTGAATTCTAATTCAACTAGAGGCTCTCCCCTTACGAGGATAACATTACGAACCAAGGAGATTTGATTATCAACATCAAAATCCATTTTGACCCAAACTTGTGCACTTTATTTGAATCTCATCATGATAGACATGGCCTAGTTGAGCGCAAATACTTTCCACAATATTGTGACAGCAATATTTGTTCGGCAGTTTGTTGATATGAACCCAAAAAGGAATTGTCTTTAGGTAAGTTGGATAAGATTGATGAGTCCAACGATCTATAGCCACTAGTCAGCCTCGAAATTTATACGGATCATTTTCTAGAACCATGAGTTGTTGATGTTCTTTCTGAAGTAAAAGTTCACAGTTTCATCATCGTTTACCTGACCCTCGATTCTTCTGATCATGTTCCAAGCTCTAGACATGGTGTTTTTGATTCCAGCAGAGGAAAGATATTTTAGATTAAACGGTTTGACCACCAAACATAGATTATGATCTCTGTTGAATTGGTCTTGAACATCAAGTGAATCGAGACCATATAAAGCGATCTTCACCGATTCAGAGTTCCTACAAAAATCTCCAAACTTCTTTTTTCAAACTCCATAAAGACAAAAAATCGGAGATAGGAAAGCAAATTTAATATGATCGATGATCGAAGCAAACAATGTACCAGATTTTTCTAGAATCACCTAAGCTGTGGATTAAAGAGAAAATAATTCATTCGTTTTAAATTAGGTTTTTTAGTTGAGATATTTTATTCCAACCGCTTAGGAGTTTATATTTTAAATGCTTCTTTGATAATTATGAAATTGTGACTTAATAGTTTATCATGAACATTTAAATTGTTTTTTACTAATGAAACAGAGAATAAATGCATCCTTCGTATCTGCAAACAAACTTATAATCTAATCACGATCGTAAGTACAAAAAGGGTTTGATCCTTTATTACTTGTCACTCTGATAAACATGTATTAAGAAGTTCTTGATTTTGAAGACTGTATGACTTGTCAAAACAAAAGAAAAAAGCTTAGAGACAAACCACCTTTGTTTTCTCTAGAGAAGAAAACTAAATAATTTGGTGGCTTAGTTAATGGTCAGACCCACAAGAGGATGCCATTTTTCAGGCATAGAGACCAAAAAAACACGTACTAAACAGTACTCTAAAACCATTGTCTTCATCGAGTAGACCAACAAGAAATAAATAATTTATGTTTATATGATGAAAGTAATTAGCAAAAAGTAAAAACCTGAAGAATGGATTTTTAGCTTTATCCCATGAAGCCCGCTCCAGGCATGGTAGGCTGCCCTCCACCACCACCACCACCTTGTTGTGATCTTCCAGGAGCTTGTGCAAAAGCTTGACCACCCATTACTCCTGACCCAACCATCTGTTGAGGCTGCTGCTGCTGCATCTGATTCAACGGCGAAGTCTGTTGCTGCATCTGATTCAGTGGCGAAGTCTGTTGCTGCATCTGATTCAACGGCGAAGTCTGCTGCTGCATCTGATTCAGAGGCGAAGTCTGTTGCTGCATCTGATTCAATGGCGACGTATGCTGCTGCTGCTGGTGATGATGTTGAAGCTGTGACAACTGATGCTGCTGTTGCTGTTGCTGCTGATGATGTTGGAGCTGTGACATTTGATGCTGCTGCTGCTGCTGGAGTTGTGGCAGCTGTTGCTGTTGATGGTGGTGTTGTTGTTGTTGTTGCTGCTGCTGGATCTGTTGCTGCTGCTGCTGCTGCTGCTGCTGTTGTTGTTGTTGTTGTTGTTGTTGATGCTGTTGTTGTTGTTGGGGATTTGGAATTTGCGGCTTAAACACAACCATATCCTGATGGAACCATCACAGAAAAACAAACGATTCTGTAACTTGTGACTGCATTTCTTTAAAACAAACAGATAAGTAGAGAGCACTGGTGCAAGATGGATTACACAGACTCCTTTAGCATTCGGTTTTGAAATAAAAACACAAGAGCCACTAGATAATTGGATTCATCTTAAGTGAAATAATCTATAGACACATTAATTGGCTCTTACTTACCCCTGGAAAAAGCATTCCAATCAAGCGGCAAGCCTTGTCAGATACGGAGAGAAGCAGTGTTTGTGATGGCAGCTGGATGACTGCACACTGCACTTTCAGAGGCAGAGACAGTTATCTATACAACTCCACAAGAACTAAACGCGAAGATGTAAAAAATGGCACGCGATTAGGCTAACAAAACAAGGCTACAAGTGTTGGCGTCGTAGTGAGTATAATGAACATAGGAAGAGACTGATAGATTCATGGAAGACAAGTTTACAGTGCAAGTCCATATATTTTTGCAAGGCTGTCATTGTCAACATCTATGTCTCATATCTACTAAACCATTTTGTTATTAAATTTGAATAAATAAGTGAAATAATTAGGAAAATGAGACGAGTGGCTCAAAATATCAACAAAACTCACAAGCTTCTTATCCTGAAGTTGTCCTAAAAACCCATGTTGACTCATGGCCCGAAACACAAGGAAGTCAGCTTTGCCAACATATTGCCTGATGAAAAGGCAGATGAAAAAAAATTAGTGACAAGAGTAAAAACATCCACCGATGGAAAGTTATAGCAAGAAGATATTACTTGTTATTCATATGATCCTGGGATATGAGACGAACGATCTGCATAGTCGGTGGCCAATTTGCTGCCAACCTGAGGAGACGCACAAAAAGAGAAGCAAATATTGTTTTAACAGCTACAACCATTATTTGAGTAGACTGCAATTGAAACCTGTTCTTCACTTGAAAAGGGTTAATAAGTAAAGCAGTTTTCATGTTTTAATAAGTTAACTCACGAATCAGAGGCAGAAGCACTTCGGTAACCCTGACAAATATAAACAAAGACGTTACCATCAGCTAGAAGCAACTCAACTAGGAAAGGAAGATGTGCTTAAGCACTAAGCAAGGATGTGATCCCTCAAAACAAAAATGAGGGGGGAAGGAAGAGCCCATAGAGGTGACAGTGTCCTAAACACACCTCAAGTCTGGTGATAAGAACAGGCTGCCCTTGTCTTTGCCCAGATAAATTTCCCTATATGAATTTGAAAATATAAGTTAATTTAGCATTAGACTACCACTATTTCAGACAAGGCAAATTGACATTACCTCCCAGACTTTAACATATTTGGATTGAGTCTGCATAGCCCCCGATGATGGCTGTGACAACTGCATATTAGGAGCTGAACTGTTGCTGCCACCAAGTTGTTGTATTCCTGGTTGCGCTTGTTGGCCAACTCCTGGCGTAGGCATCATTCCACCTGTTCCAGAGGAGACATTTCCTTGACCAAGACCACTCATCATGTTTTGGTTCATGGAAATTCCGGTTTGCATCATCTGTGCTCCAGAATTACTTCCTTGGTTCATTCCTTGCATTGGTTGAGAAACACCAAGGTTTGAAGCAACATTAGACGTTGTTTGAGGACTAAAGGCATTATTTGGACCCGGGCTTTGTCCCAGTTGTGCAGTTCCCATTAACGCACCCGAACCAGCCATTGAAGTAATTCCCTGCTGTCCAGATGAAAACACAGTCTGTGAAGGAGGCAGCGATGTAGTCATTCCTGTTGATATCATATTTGACATATGCATTGCAACCACACTTGGCCCAGTCGATGAGGCTGCACCCGCCAGAGCTGCAGAGCTCATGACTTGTCGAACTTGAGAAAGATTATTCAGCAGATTTACATTAGCTCCACCAGGAGGACCAGTACGCAATGGTGGCGTCATTCCACCAACCACAGGCTTAATATCTGGTGCATTCTCGGCTTTGGTGACCATGTCTTGAGAAACTGGCGATGCTGAAGATGTTTGAACTGAAGGAATTGCTTGTGTAGCAGGCCGAGCTACAGACGGGATATGAGGAAAAGTTGGAACTGCTGCCATAGAAGATACAGTGCTAGGCTCCTGAAATTTATTTCCATAAGATCCAATTAACAAGCTTTACATATATTAGATACTTAAACGGGATATTCAAAAAGAACTTAACATTAAATCAATTTAACTAAATATAAAACAGTATTCTTAAATGTCTTATCAAGCACCGTAGAATAAAATTACAATCCATTTGCGATTTTGTATATATAGCTTTTATGAAATAACCACGAATTAGTTGCCACTAAAGCTGCCTCCTCCAACTGACTACAAAGATCAAAATAGACTTACAACTTTCACAGTAGCAGTTGGAACTGGTCCGACAGAAACTGGTAGCCGATTCAGAATAGGTCCATTGGCTGAGGAAAAAAAAGCACAAAGTGATCTTCATATAGAAAGAAGCAAGATAAAATATGGACGAAGCACCAAAAAGAAAGCAAGATAGTTCAACTAAAAGAAAGGCATGGTCAGCAGAAGAACCTGATGGCACAGGAGCTAGAGGTTGCCCAGTGACTGGAAGAGATGGAGCAACAGTGGCCCTGTCCACTTTCACAGGGCTTTGGGTGGTCTGTGGCAAATTTGTAGCAGATTGACTTAAGGCAGCACGTGCCTCCACAAAATTCTCCGAGATCAGGACAAGATAGAATGGGTTCTTAACCGTGTCAACTGACAGGTCCGCACTTTGTGGATTGAGCTTTCCCTGCATTTAGAAGAAGAAATCTTAACATTACTCACAATGGTCTTGCTTCAGTTTGTAGCACTGAGAATAAAGAGCTGGCTGACAAAAACCACTCATGCTAGCTAAACATCTAGTGAACTGAAGATAGACATAGACATGCAGTCTCACCGCATTGTATAGTGCTCTTATCTTTGGAAGCTGCTTTGGGCACATAACAGACAATGAAACGGAGCACTGCAGCCCAATATGGTAGGTTAGTGATTCCCAAGAAGAAAATAAAGTAACTGTACCAAGTCGTACCACATGGGAATTCATAAAAAAATAGTACCCTAGAAAAATATGACGCCACTGTCTCGGCATCCGATAAACGACTTTCAGATTGCGCATCGCCATTTTCATTCCGTTCCGCACTTTGCAATTTTGGACGATATACAGGTGTTGGCAACGAATAAGGGTTGCTGGCTGTGATTAGAATACAGTGCCTTTTCAGATCATTACTTGGTTGTGCTTGGCCTGAAGGAGGAGAAAACATCTGCGTCATGAAAGACAGAAGAACATCATGAGGTTTAAGGATCTGTAAATAGCTGACGGACGCAGCATTATATACAATGAATCCATGGAAAAAAAGAATTAATTTTACAGAGAAACTAAACTAGTTAAAAGTCGCGTCAAAAGTCACAGTGAAAGACAGTGCCTCAAACATATGTATTTCTAGTTGCGTCATAGATAATTAAAGATCAAGTTTCCCACCATCAATGCTTCGGCAAGCCCTTCGGCTGTGGCAGCCTCATTGAAGCCACCACCGGCAAATTGTATAGACGAAAGCCAGTGCAAGAAAGTTTCAACATCTTTTGTCCAGCCACTCCGTTGTACCAAGCAAGCTAAGAGGAACGAAATAATAAGAATTAAATGGAATAACCACGGGCGGGGAAAAGTAGAACTATACAATGTTTGTATTTGGATATCATAGTATTAGAGCGCAATACATACCACAATATGAACCATGAGAATTGAAGATGACCAGTGATAGCTCAACATTAGAAACAGGGTTCCTCTGCACGTTTAGTGAAGATATAAAGGCTACCATCGAATCAGACATAGCCAACTGTCTACTTTTGTGTCACAATGACTGACAGATAATAGTAATGTACAAATAGCAATACGAAACAGTGGACCACTGTTCGCTCGAGAATGAAAACTTGAGTTACTCAAAAACGAGGATGAGTCAGATACAGTACCTCTCCGTTTAACTCAGCGCCACAGAAAGACCTGGACAACACAGAGAGAGCATTAACAGATGACGGAAGTAAAATTTTAACATAAAAACAATGTCAGCCAAGTGTTCTTTCACAAGGTTCAACATGCTCAATAACTAAAACTATCTAATAACAAAGAGACTATGATGTACCAAAGAAATAGGGAGCCAAATTAAATAAAAGTTCGATTAAGGTGTGCAGACCTGCAGAAGGTTTTCATCTCAATAGACCTCTCAACAAGGACAACAAGCTGCATAATATTTAACCTATGTTCTCATTATCCAACCAGAAGAATAATCCAATCCATACAAGTGGACCAGTAAATACACCACGTTTAGATACAAATTGTACAGGCAATTACATAATAGTAGCAATGCTTAGCACATTCTCTGTAATCATAGCATTAAAAAGCACTAACTGTTTCAGTAGCTATAATTTTGGTACAATTCAATTAACAACAGGAAATCAATCTGACATATTGACCCAGTTCACAGATATAAACAAATATAAATTGTAATTTGGGTCACCAAGCTAGAACGGTTCCTTGTTCCTAAAGAGGAATACATACAACATCCTTTTTCCAACTCTGAAACACATCATCATATTTGACTATCATATCCTGAAAACAAAGGATCAAAGAACTGAACATAGACATATTGCAACATGCAGATCCAAATGAGCATCTAGACATCCAATGGACGTAATGTACATTTAATACAATACGAGGGTGGGAATTTAGACAAAACATTAGAAACCTAGCTTAAATGCATCAATATTCAGTTCCAAAACCTAATAGCACTAACATGCTAGGGGAAAGATACACTTTCATGCACTTTCTCCAAAAATGCTTCTCCCTGGCGGCTCTTGGAGTTACAGTAGTGGAGTTAAAGAGCTTTCTTAGACTTGATTTAAACATCTTAATACCAATGTCTACGAGATGGAAGTGAGAATTGCCTTACGGATGGATAGTATCAAAAACAATATCCTTACACAGAATCAATACGAAACGATAATTTAGGTTAACAGATTGCTCTATATAAAACACACAGAAGCAACTCGTACAAGAAAATTATCAACTAATTCATCAAACAAAATTTTTTTTTAAATATCAAGATATAGACACAATAATCACTCAGCGGCGATGAACAGAGACAAAAAGCCAATTTAAAACCATTTGAAACTATTCGCACCAGAGGATCAACAAGGTTGGATCTACCAATTGATAAATTAAGGCCTGATTCAAACAGTATCAACTTGGGCACAACATCAAGAAACCCTAACATCAATATAAAAAAAAAAAAAAAAAGGAGATGGAATGCGAGAAAAAAGAAAACCTGATAATTTTCTCGAGATAGTCAGAGACGATGGTTTGCCAATAAGGACCCAATGCAGCGGTGCCTTCAGCAACGACGATGAGCTGTTTCAACTCCGACGACATAATTAACCTTGAAGAAGAGCTGTGCGGTAAATCAAATGAAGACTAAGTCTATCTCTCTCCCGTGAATTATTATTGAGCTTCTTCTTATGCGGAAACGATCTTCGCCGACGCGAAATTCCCTGGGAAGTTCCAAATAGAGAAGACTTTGTCGTTGGGATTTTGGTTCACTTTTTTTTTTTTTTTTTGTATCTTATCAAATGAGATTTGCTGCGTATATCAAAATAACCTGGTATTTGTTAGTTATCTTTGAGATTAAATTTACCTAGATATGAGGGAGGAAGGTTGAATCGTTGATTTAGTGTGTTTTCAATTTATTATTGATAGTTTTAACCTTTGTTCCAAAATGCGCTATTAAAGATTTATTAAAAAATCGGGTTAAATTCAGAAAATATTTTTGATAAAATTTTTATAATAATTTATTATTTTAAAATATTTTTTTATCTATAATACAACAAATTTAAAATTTATTGTACATAAATAAATAATATACATATATATACATTATATAATTTAAAAATGTGTTAACCTACAAAGTCCTACAGCGGCGCAGTGGTTTCCATCCTCGTCTTCAACCTTTTGTATCTGCGGCTGCAATTCGTTTTTTTCCCTTCGATTTCGCTGTTTTCCTTGTTAATCTTATGAGTTATAAGCTTAATACAACAAATCTATGAAATAAAATATGATTTTGAACTTGAAAATCAACAAAACAGATGGATTTTTTTCACCACTTAGTTGGCCGATTTAGAGCAATCGCGGCGGCACTTGCTCGTCTAGCGATGTTCTGACGATTTTCCGACCGCCAAAAGCGCATTTTAGAACAAAGGTTTTAACTACACAAGAACCATTATTCGGATTAGTCTCTAATCTATTAAAATAGGATATCAATATTAAAAAAAAATCTCCCTCTAACTTGTTGTTTACGACATATGACGTCGTTTTTGAAATATTCACTTGTTATTTATGATATATGACATTATTTTTGAAATATTCATTAAAGACAATATTATTATATCAATTTATAACAAAATAACTCATAATAGTTTTTAATATTTTTTTCTTTTCTTTTTCTATCATAATCAAATCTAAACAAAATTCTAAAACTTTAAAATAAGAATTAATTGTAGCTATTATTAAATTATTATTAAAAAAATTTTGACTTCTAAAAATAAAATCATATAATATATATAAACATAATTAAGTTATTAAATCAATTGATAAATATAACTATATAGTTTAATACATGAAGTATTTTAATAAAATATAAAATACATTATAGTATGAATTTTTAATATTATAAATTAATAAAATTATAAAATTTTGTTTCAGAAAATATAAAGTTTTAAATAAAAAATATTTTGCTAGTTTTTAAATTTATTTTAAGTAAATATAATATTTGGTACAATCTCACATATAACTCAAATAAAGAAAAAAATCTAAAATAAAGAAACAAAATTATATAGTGTATTTTGGTAAAATAATTTGATTTAATATAAAATTTAAAACGTAATTATAAAATCATAGATTAACTCAATTGACTAAAATCTAACGTGGAATATTTCAAAAATACTCAAAACAAAAAATAATAAAATTCAAAGCAAAAACAATAAAAAATTAAATAAATAAACCATAGTATTAAAATTTTAAATAAAATAAAACAAAATAAAATAAATTTCTAATACTATAAAATTTATAAAATCGTAATGTAGTCGAAACAAAAACAACATAAAAACTAAATAATCTAAAAGTAAAAAAACATTAAAACTCAAATCAAATATCTACACCATAACATTTGTATAAAAAATCTATACAAAACAATAAAATAAAAAAATTTAGAATATGTAATATAAAATTGAGATCTAGAATTAAAAAATACACGGGCTCGGCGCGAATAGTCGGAACAATGGCACAAATGCCACTTTCTCAGAAATTAGTGGCCAACATGCCACTCCATGATCAGCATGCCACTTTTTTTAATGGAATGATGAAACTACCCCTGAGTTTTTTTAAATGAAAAACTCATCTCCCGTGTGGTACAACTGCCCTCCCAGATGTGCCAGATGTACCGGTACAACTGCCCTCCCAGATGTACCAGTACAACAGCCTCTCCCAGATGTACCAGTTGTACCAGTACAACTGCCTCCCAGATGTACCAGTTGTACCAGTATTGGTACAACTGACATAATAATCCTCCAGTTGTACCAGTTGTACCGCAATAGGAGGATTCGAACCCTGGGCGCGACGCGCGCACAGGGACGCGCGCGACCACCTGAACTACCGTGTATTTTACAAATCTATACCGATTCAATGCTATTTAACCAGAAAGTGGCGTTATTGAAATTCATTAAGGGTAAAATTGACTTTTACCAGAAAGTGGCATTTGTGCCACTATTTTTTGGAAAAGTGGCATTTAAGCCTCTTACTCCGAACAGTCACTAGTTATTATTAAAAGAAGAAACGCAAAATATTTTAGCAAAACCCAGCATGTTCCATTCAGTAGTTAAATTAGGGCTGGCCTTGAGCTAAAAGGTGTGCATTTTGGTTTAATTTGGGTAGAATTTGGATTCAGTTCAATTAATTTGGGTCTAATAAAACTCCACTCAAACTCAACTAATTAAGTTTAGTTTGTGTACGATTTAAATTTAGATTGGTTCGATTTAGTTCGGTTTGGTTTAGTTCAGTTTAGCTATAAAGTATTGGTTAACAAAACTTTTAATACATATTTTTGTTTTTTATCCTAAAACTGTATTATAAATTATGTTAAAAAATTACCTTCAAACTATGAAAAACCAAAGAAAAAATGAGGTTTTAAAATAAAAATAAAAACTATGAAAAATCAAAGAAAAAAGACTTTAGACATTTAAGTATAAGAATTTTTAAATATATTTTTTGTTGAATTTTTCTGTAAATGAGATTAGAGTTAGAGAAAATATATAATATGATTACTTATAGTATATTAATAATTTATTAAAAATGGAAATGAGAATATATCTATATTTTATAATATTATTTATTAATAAATAAATAAATATATTCGGTTCGGTTCGGTTGGTTGAATAAAACATCAACCGATCAGGTTATATCCATGTTCTAAAAATCGGCATACATGACCGCAAAGTCGCCGGAAATTCGCACGGCGATCTGGAGCCGCCGCGCTTAACATGTAATCGGCCAGAAAAGTCAGATCTTTTTTATAAACTCAATTTTTTCGGTTTTAAATCCTAAAATTGAAGTTTTTTTCACAGATTTATCATTAGGTAATGTAGATTCAACAAAATCTGAAGAAAACACAGCAAAACATAAAAAAAGAAAATTCTCAGCCTCCATTATTAGGGTTGGAGGCCACAGTCATTTGGAAAAGATAACGCCACTTTGTGTATTCAAACTCGTGACCATGACGTTGTTAATCTGTTCTTTCACCACTATACCAAACAGATATTTTGTAAATTGTATTACATTATACTCCCTCTGTTTCTCAATATAGGAGGTTTTATCAAAAACACACATATTAAGAAAACTTAACTTTTTCTCTTTTAAATAAAAATATCATTTAATATTCTAGCTTTTCAAGATTTCCAAGAAACTTCTTTCATTATATTTTAACTTTTTAATTTTTTATATTAAAATAAAGTGAACTTTTACCTTGAAATGTGAGAACCTCTTATATTTTGAAAAAAGACTAAAACTCTAAAACCTCCTATATTGAGAAACGGAGGGAGTACAATATATGTAGAGAAAATTATCTAAGTCTAAAACTAGGCCCCGAGTAATCCCTGTTTAATCTTTGATTTTTCGTCAACTCACTAGACCCTGATCAGCGGCCCGTATAGCACCTATTGAGTTTCTGAACAAAGGGTTATATATATATAAAATATGGTTTGGTTTGGGTTAGTGTGAGTTTGGTTCGATTTGTCTTGTTTTGCTCACTCCCGGTTAAAAGTTAAAACTGGTAAAGCTTATATTTAGAGGCCAAAAATACATAAAGTCGGCCATAAGCTAACGCTGGCAAAGTTCATATTTTAGATGCCAAAAATATTAATTAATTGCATTTAGTCTATTTTTATCTTTATAATAGTAGAGTTGTATCTTTTAAGAATTTAATTGTAATTTTGTATTTTTTAATATTTTATGAGTTAAAAGACCATCTTACTTCTACTGAAGAAAATGAGCTTATGGATGGATGGTGAAACTCATGATATGCATCTTTATATCATTTCATATTTTTTAATCCACAAATGAACAATATCCGCGGATGAACAATAAAAATAGCTTTGTTGAAGTAGATTTATGGATTAGCATTTCTTGTAAAACTTAACATGTAGACGAGATAATTAGTGATTTGTAGCCACATATATTAGGTTAAACATGAGGTCTCTTTGTACTTAGAGCATCTCCAAAAGAAATCTTTTGAGATTTTGTTCACTCAGAACATTTTTAAAACAAACATAAAACCTTAATTTGAGGTTTCATCTTTTCTTTTACATTAGAGTTTTTGTAATTATATATTTTATTTGTTTTAGTCTCTAAAAAAATTTATATTTCATAAAAATGTACGATTTCAACATTTGTTATTCTTAATTTTCAGATAAAAAAAATAAAAGACTCATTTATCACTTCAAAGTGAAATGATTAATCATATTTGAGAGCATAACAAACATAACTTTTATTGAATAAAATTTTAGTTATAAACTAAGCTTCTAAATTGTATTACGACCCTAAAATTGTATTTTATTATTTGTAATTTAATATTTTAGGATAATGTTTTATAAATTAATATTTTGTAATATTTTAATGTATATTTATAATTATTTAAAAGATCTGTTATGCAGTTTAATTATTATTAGTAGTAAAAAATTTAATGCAAAACTTTAAATCAGTAAAACCCCATATTTGAAGTTTTATTTTGGAGATAAACAATTTGAAGTTTATGAAACTTCAGAAATGAGGTTCTTTTTTGGAGATGTTCTAAAAAAAACCTCAAAAAATAAAACCTCAATTATGAGGTTTCAATGTACAAAATTTCAAATTTTAGGTTTTATCTTCTTTTTTTGCAATCTACCCTCTATAATTATATGTTTCATTAGTTTTGACCCTTAACAATTTTCGATCTTATATTATATATATATATATAGTTCTATAAATTTTATTTTACATATAAAGTAAAAAATTAAATAAAGAAATAAAATATATTAACGCTACATTGGTTGGTCTCTGTATATGATATACTTAATACTCCATTCGTTTCACTATATTTGATTTTCTAGAATTTTTTTCTTCTTTCATAATATTTGATTTTCTATGGTATATTTAATGAATTTTTGTTTCTTTTAATAAAATTAATTAGTATATGCATTAAATTTTGTTTGGCTAATTAATTAAAAAATTTAAAAAGTATATGAAAAATGAATTTTCACGTAAAGCAAAAAAATTTAGTCCAATAATCATTATAAAACCAATACTTCTTTATTCTTTTTAGTTTGCAAAAGATACATATTAATTGTTTCTTAATCTATGTGCAAAACCTATAAAATCAAACATAGTGAAAAAGAGGGAGTATAATTCAATCGTGTATATTTGAGTGTTCGCTAAAATAAATAAAATATATATATTCAAATAAAGTATTAGATAATATAAAAATAAATATAATATCAACAATATTACATTGAACGAATATGATACAAAATAAAGTAACAAAAGAAATAAAATTACATACACACATAAATATTACACAAACTAAAATACACCAATATTAATATTCATGTAGATTTGATCCAGAATTTCCAAGATCGTCATAATACTGTCCATCCAGATCTATACATATAAATGAGAAATAATTTTTAAACTGAATTATATATGTTATCACGAGAGTGAGTGTAGAGATATTAATATTAATGTGGAATGATGACATTAATAACCTAAAAATAAATAAATGAGTTTGAAGTTGCCATTATTGATTTAAAAATTAGTAACATTAATTACTTGTCCAAAAAATCATAAAATCTTAAAAAGGAAACTCCAAAATTTTCTTTTTATAAAAAATATTTTATATCATATTTCAAGCATTCAATAGAAGATTTTTAGTATCAAACGAAATTATATAAATATATACCAATAAATATATTATAGAATATTCTTATCTTCCAATAGCAAATTTCTGTAAATTATTTCAACCATATAAATAAAGCTTTTACCACGCTCATATGACATCAATATATCGATATATTTGTATTATATTGAAATTAATATGGTTTTAGTTTTTTATTATGGTATTTATAAATTTGCAGGTTTGTTTCATTTCACGCCAAACCAAAAAAATATTAATTTCTTATAATTATCAAAATTGATTTTTGTATTGTACTATTTATGATTTTGCATGTTTGTTTTATAGCAAACAAAATGTGTTGATTTTTTTATCATTATCATGTGAATAAAATATATGTGTGCAATTCATTTGATAGGTTTTAGATTGGTTCTTATTCAAATCCTTCATCGACCTCACCATTCACACAAGACCATCAGCTATGGTGTGACATAATTGATGATGGAGCAAGTGATTCTAATTGGAAAGAAATCATAGAGTAAGTTAGAGAACCTACTCATATTTTAATTACTGAATGTCAGTGAGTTCTTAATATTAGTCTGTTTTTCCTTTTGCAGGCAAATATGTTCGGTGCCTTGCCATTTCGTGAATAGAGAATAGAGTCGAAACAAACACAATATCATTATTTTTTTCTGTATATATATGTGTACATATATATATATATATAATATATATCGTAATTAAATTTCATACAATGTGTGTTTTACCATTTTATCTTATTTTTCGAGATCGTATACAAAACATTGATATTGTACAAAACTGATCATCATACATTTGTATTATTTTTGGTAATTTTTTTTTGGAAATGTATATTAATTATTACTAATATGTTAAAATAAGTTTTCGAAAATATACAAATTTTGGTAAATAAATTTAGATTCATGATTGAAATGACTGTTAAGATAATGTTTTTTTGATAAATTATAAATCGTTTTTTCTTTTATATCTTAAAAATTCAAATTTAGTTGGGAATGATCTTGTGACAAAAATAAAGTTGGGAATGTTAAGAAGAAGTGAACTAATAAGGTCTCGAAAGAGATATAATTTTTTTTTATTTAACTAGTTGTTGATTCAGAAAATCACAACGATCAATTCAATAAATTGGTCTTAAAATTAGAGAGTTGAATAGTTCGAATCTAAGAAGTAAAAAACAATAACGAAAGGACCAAGAAATTTACTCTTTATTTATTTTAGAGCTTGAAATCAAATGGATATCTCTCTAGGGTTTTGTTACAATGAATGAATTTAGTATTTTTCTGCGCACGAGAAGAATATTTATATCAAGAGAATTAGAGTTTATTCCCTAAATTTTATTTGATACGATAAAGTAAAAACTGAACAACATAGATTTTCTTTCCATTTAGGATATTTGTGTTTATCTTCTTCCATTTTGTAAATATGTTAATTTGGTTATTAACATATATCATTGTTTTCTGCAGGTCGGCTGAGGCGTCTTTGCCGAGCTACGCCAAATTGGGCGGACTTCTCTTCTAATGAGCTCGATCTTTGATGGGCTGTTGAGATGTTGGGCCGGGCTAAAGAGGGGTGCTAAACCCACTACCAACAGTAAGACCCCCCCCCCCCCCCAGTTTGACGTATTGAGTGGAACATAGATCAGCGATTTTAATCCAGGTCCGGCCGTTTCAGTTAAATCGTCGTGAGTTGAGATTTATTAATTGAATCGTCGGTTCTTCCCTCCATGTGGCCATCAGGATTCATGTGTGATCAACACACTTGTTTTTTACAACCAATGGACTCGGACACATGTGGCGGAAAGTCACAGAGTCGCGCCCGTTGAGAGGTAGAGTTGCGTCGCTCGGAAGACTCTCACATTTTCATTTCTATAATACGGCTTTTACTCCTCATGTTTTTGCCATTCGCTGCCAGAACTAAATTTTAGGTACCTTCTTTTCTAACTTCTCACTTCTTTTATCTATACAAATAGAATTTAGGATCTTGATACGTTTTGGAATATAAAAAAGATATTGAAATTTACGTCCCTCTTTTATCTTTTTTCTTTTCTAGTGATGAGTACTAGTTCTATAAGTGCTGACGCATTCGAAGGGATAGTGTTCCCTCTTCTTCTTCATTTTGACAACCTTCTCTAACAAAGATTCCTTGGATTTGCTGAGGACTCTTTATGGGTGTGAGGATGTAGAATTCCTCCTACATTATCCCTCGCAGTGATCTTGGGATGCTCCTTTGAATTTCGCATGTCTTTATGAATCATTATTTCACTCTGCCAACCTTCGGTTTCTGCTACCAAAGGTGTTAGTTGATTTCTTCGCGAGGTTTGAAAGTTCTTTCACACAAATTAACCTTGCCAACATAATAAACGTAAATAGCATTCTGGAGCTTGGCACATCTCTTGCAATTCCACTGACAATCAATCTGTTTCAACGCTTCGGCCAACTGAACACCGTCAAGACAAAGTTGGTGTAGATTGATGTTAATATACGGCTGAGGTACGAGCTGCGACCTGGTGTTAAACCCAGAAAAACTCACGGTTGGTAGAGGAAGTACTTCTTAGTCAAAATTGACAAATTCTCATTTCTTGACCCAACGGCCCCGGTTCTCAGCTCGTGGAATCTTTATGTTGGTAGTTGATCAGTCGGTTAACCATTAGTACTTTTTCTTGTCCTTGAACCTAACTGATTTTTTTCTTTTGTTTCAGCTCGTCTCAGTTCGAAACGACTTAATCAGGAATACTTAAACGACGTCGGCAAGAATTTTTGTGAGCTCTGTCACCAGACTTGGCCCAAACCCGAAGAAGCCAAAACGAGAAAAGCCAGTGAGTTCGACCTTTCTTTTTCTGGTTTTTACTTTTTAGACCATTTTTCCTTTTGTTCTTTTCATTACGAATTCCTTTTCGCAGTATCCCATCCGAAGAATTAGAAGGGGAAAACAGGGAAATTCATTCCTAGCATGGTGATCGATCCGAAGAAGAGTTCAAAACCTTCTGTTGATAGCAAGGCAGATGGTTCTAGTCGATATGCGGCTACCAAACAAACCACCTCCCTAGATCACAATCTAAGAGGGGAGAAGATCGAGCCTCCAATGATGTCGATAAGAAAAGGTATGAGCAGGCCAAGAGGCATTCATCCAAACTTAGAATGAAGAGGGTGGACGACGTTTCTGATGCTTTGAAGAAGAGAATTAGAACTACGTCCATCTAGGACGAGCTGGAAGATCCTTCTTCTCAACTGATTTCACTACAAGAAATATAAGCATTGATAGCACATGAGGATAGCACAATTTCGGTAAGTGTTATCGTAGAGCGTATGCTGGGATGCGGTACTCTATTACAACATTATATCAATGCTGTATTGTTATTTTGCTAAGCGGGAAACTAAAATTTTGTTTAAGAGGGAAAATTCTGCTACGAATACCAAAAATGTGTTTTGAGCCTAATTTTTTTCGTAATAGCGCCAACACTTGAACAAAAAGCAAGACTCAACATTTCCCCTTCACATCTTTTAGATTAAAAAAAAACTCATATAAGAACTAAATAAATTGAGATGAAATTTCATCGATTGTGGTTCCAAATTTCATCGATTTTAAGCTTCAATCTGTAACTGTATATTGAGAAATTAGAGAGTGAAATCGATGAATTGATGATGAGCGAGTGCGAGTTTTCCGGCGACGGAGATATGGTTTTGGATTGGGAGACGGGGCTACTTACGACGAAGATTTGGCATCTCTTTCTCAGTCTCTGATTCCGGTGAAGGCGAGTAGTCCGATTATATGATACAATTAACTTTTTGATTTTTCTTTCTTCGATTGGGTTAAGTTCTAGTTCAGGTTTCGTGTTCTAAGTTTCATTTCATTTTCTCAGAGTTTGGATACTGACCATTGATGGCAAAATCAAGCTGGTAAGCCTGAAAACTGCAACTAAAAGTTCAGCTCCTATGGTGTAAGCATTCTTACTCTTTTCTAGATTTAATCTCATTTTGTTGTTGTTTCATAAGGTTGGAGAACATATAGAGACGAATGGTACATGCCTTGCTTTCACTTTTCCTGTTTACTGATAAGATTTTGTTACTTGTTTGTTTCTAGGGCGAGCCAAAGAAGAAGAAGATTAGATGCGTGGGACAAGTTGAGTATTTGGTACTTGACGAAGTTGACCAGATGCTTGTTGTTGGCTTTAAGGTGATGTCTACACTCAGCATCCACAGTGAAATCTCGATGCAAAAAGTCTATATGGTTTTGTACCTGAGATTTTGTCTACTTGAGAATTTGTCTTAACCCAAGGAGCATACTTGATGCAGGTTCTTAATTCAAATGGAGTTGTTTAGTGGAGTTTTTGTACCTTGGTATCTTTCTACTGTCCATACTTTACTCTTGCATAGTTGCTGCAGGTTCTTAATTTAAAGTCAGAAAGAAGAACGCTAAGGACTCCAAAAGATCAGGACGCACAAGAGCAAAGTGAAGGAACTTGAGGTCAGATCAACACCAGGTCTGAGGTATACGATCATTTGATTCTTTCTCCTTCACATTTAGAATCTCTCAATACCCTGAGATTTAGCTTGGCTTATTAGATTCGAATTTTGTCTACTTGAGAAGACTCTTAAAGCATATAAAGTTTTGTAAGTTGGGCAGGGATTTAGATGGGTAGTAGATGGCAATGATGAGTGGGAAGCAAGAGTCAATAGTATAAAGCCTTTATATGAAGGTCACATTTTGAATAAACGCAAAAAAATAAAGCCTTTAGCCTCTCACTTTCGTTTGAACCTACCTCTCCCCTGAATCTGCATTGGTAAAATTTTGTCAGGTCTTTGTACATATAAAAACCATGCTTGTAATTGAAGTTTTGATTGATTTGTTTACCTCTCAAAGGGTAACTGAAGAAGCAGTGTGGAGAGAGCTTAAACAGAGTGAATAGGACGTATTACGAGTGGCTAGAAAATGGTTTCTAGTGTTATTGAAAGAAGGCTTTACTTAATTCATGTTTCCATGCAGGCCAAAGACTCGACACGGATGATGATGGAGAATAAGTGCAGCATCTGTTCTCTTGAAGAAAACAGCATGAAACGACACAAGTCTGATCTTTCTCTCTCTCTCTACCAAGGTCTTATTATCATACTCTCAATCTTCAAAATCAGAATTCGTTTTGCCTATGAAGCTGCCTGGCATTCTTGGACCATCATGCTAATGATCTTGGAACTTATGTTCTTATGTAGAACGTATCTCAACTCTTCAACAGCTGCATCAGTTCTTCTATAGGCGATGCAATACATTCAGTTTCTTCAAGAACAAATTAAGGCCGGCTTCTTGTTTTTGAATCAAAATATGTTTCAGAAGTCTCTTCCGATCCAACATTGACTTTTCTTAACTGCATGTACAGGTTCTAAGTGCTCCGTATCTACAAACAACGCCCTATGCATGTAATCTTAATCTCTTATTTTACTATGACTACTAGCTTCAAAATCTGTAATATGGACTAGACATCTCTTGCTTGTTTGTGTAACCAGGAGGAGCTGGAGGAGTACAATTTAAGAGTCAGAGGGTTATGTCTTGTCCCAATGGAATTAATCTAAAAGCTAGCTTGATTTCAGTGTAGTATGTTCCCTTGCAGAAGGGTCTTGCTTACATAAAAAAAATCAGTTTAGTTTCCCTTTTGGCATAGAAATTAAACTTACCTGGATCTTTATTGGATAACTTGTGTTTGCAGATCATGACCGATGGCCTTTACTGCCTGGTCCTTGTATTTGAGTCCAAAGCTCTGGAATTGTCAACTTTGTGTGAGAACTTCACCATGAAATATGTTTAGCTACTTGTGTTCTATGTTGGTTACGGCTATACCGAGCTACTGGTTCAACTGAACTTTGTTATTATTGTATTTTTGCATTGTTTGTGATGAATTTTTTTTTTGGATAATATTGTATTATTGCATTGTCATTATGGCTAAATTTATGAACTAGTATTTGTAAATTTGAATAATTTGTATTTATGATAATGTGTAGAAACTGCACAAAATTGTTAAGGCTACTACAAATTTGATTTAAAAATACAACAAATTCAGTTACAAAAATGCCTAATATTGAATACGAAATTAAACAAATTAAAATATATTTAGAGTATAAATAGGGTTTAGGATTTCAAATATAATCTTATATAAACCTTAATCTCATACCCTAACTTAAAATCTAATCATATACCCCAAACTTTAAACCATAATCATAAAATATTATTTTCAAACATAAACTTAAAATATTAAATATAACCTTTCAAATCTCATATCCTAAAAATATAATTGTATAAGATTTAGACCACAAACCCTAAATGTCTAACCTTACAATGCTAACCCTAAACCTTATATTCAATTATAAGTTTTAATATAGGATATTGGAATATAGGCTTTAGGATTTAGGATATTAGAATTTCCTAAACTCTAAACATATACTACAATGTCTTAAACCCTAAACCCTAAAACTATATTCTATATTCTAAACCCTAAACCCTACATTTCTAATTCTTAATCATGTATATTTTTAAACATAAACATAAGATATGTAAAAACAAATCCAACACTTAATAAAAAAAGTTCTAAGTAGAATTATTTTCTTCATCATAAATTTTAAAACCTTAATGATATATCTTAAACATAACCCTAAACCCTAAACTTAAAATCCTCAATGATAAACACTAAATATTAAAGTTAAATTTGTAAATAAAAAACTGATTTTAAGAAAAACAATAAATAAAAAACTATTTTATCATTGATGTAACTTTTCCAAATATTTTGGGTTTGGCGGTATACCAAAAATTTGGGCAAATTTTAGCTAAGTCTCTATCAATCACATACGGGGTCAACTTCTCTTATAGCCTTATGGCTCTGGAAAAAATCTACACTACCCCCAACTAATCTCCCATACCCTTCCTTGTTTAATGAAATGTTGTTTGACCCTTTTACCCTTGGTTTACGGATCCTGGTTTAATTGAATTGGGTCTTGAATGGATTTAGTTGGTTGGGATTTAAATCCATTTAATTGGATTGATTTGGTTTATGAAAAAAAAAAAATTTCCGAGCCTCGCCTCCGAACCTCGCCTCGCCTCCGAGCCTTGCATCCTCGTCTCGCCTCAACCGGGTTTTGCTCGTCGGCGCCGTCGCCTCGCGTCTCCGACCACCATTTGCCGGGTCCGTCGTTTCTCGTCACCATTGGGACTACCAATTGAGTAGAATCAGAGGCAATATTGGCGGATGGCCGCAGAAATCTAATCAAATTGGAATTTGTGTTGAAGGTGAACTGACAACCAGTGCAACTAGTATAACTGGTACAACCTGTAAAACTGGTATAACCAGTAAAACTAGTATAACTGGTAAAACTAAGAATCGTTGTGTGTAACTGGTACAACCTGTAAAACGCTGTAAAACTGGTATTTTTGGCACAACAAATCCGTAAAAGAAAACTAGTCATAAATCGATATGACGTTTACGCTTCTCTAAATTTTATCAAATCAAGTTAATGGAGGATCTGTTTAATGCCCTATTTGATGCATGCGCATGCAGGGGACAAATCGATATGACGTTTACGCACCTCGAGTCTCTTCAAAGCCGGCGAACAGTCACGTCTCATCATTACAAATCCTTTATGAACGCTACCCATCAAACGAGATTCCACTCTATAAATACAGAGTTATGCTTCTCTCTCTCACAAGAGTAATTCGTTAAAACAGTGAGAAGTTATAAAAAAACAGAGAGAAGTTTGAGAAAAAACAGAGACTCACCATGGCGAACAGGAAATCGATTGTCTCTCTTCAACAATTTCCGATTTCGATCCTCACCAAGATTGTTCAAATCACCGACAAAGCTTCCTCCACCGATTACTGCAATCTCAGAGCAACCTGCAAAATTATGCGACGAGCCTCAGAGAAACCTGAAGTCATGCAATCTCTCTGACTCTCTCCGCTGGTGAATAAGCCTATCCGTGCGATGCTGCACGACCGGATTCTCCGTAAATGCTTATATTGGAAGAACACCGCTGCATTCTTCATTGAAGGTATTCTCACTTACTTTGTAGAAAACAAGGTAGCAGACGGATTTGCATATTTACGCATTGCAGCGCTTGGGGAGGGTGACGATGAGATTCTCGAAGCTTGTTATCTGTATGGTGTTCTGCGCTACCTCCACGGCGATCCTCTGACCTCTCCTTATAACGAAATGCCCTTCATGTACTGGCGGGAAGATGAGGAGGTTTTGGTAAACCGAGTTTGGAAGAACCTGAGGAAGATGCTGCATGAAATCCCTGTCGATAAGAAGAAGGTTTTTACGCAAACGATGCGGAACGAAAGGCCCACTAGATGTTGCCATCTTTACGATATGGAAATCGACTGTTCTAAGTGCTTCATGTACAAACGGGGCATGAAGTTGTCCTACATGACTTATTTTGTTCCTTATATGTATTAATTTACTTTCTCGTACTCTGTATTTGGTTTTAAATTTATCGGCTATGTACTACTCTTTTTGGAATGTTATGTCTATATCATTTTTAATTTCTCTTCACTGTGTAAAACCGTGTAAAACTGTGTAAAACTAAGTGATCACTAAACATATGTTTCACGTTTTAAACATAAGTTACACTCCCACACAAAGCCAACGAAAACATACAAAGACGACAACAATAATCAACAATACAGCCACGAACTACATAGAACGACCAAACTCAATTATATGCTTATTTGCCTTAACAACCATTGTTCCCATCACAATGACAATGATAGTAACACAGATGAACCCAACACAACAACATTTGATCATCACTCTCCCCTTGTTAAGGTCTCTTTTTGTCACTAATGCGTCTTCCTCCAAGTCATGGATCCTACACTTTAAGGCTTCAATTTCGAAACCAATCTCGTATTTGGCTTTCTCAATCTCAATATCAATACTCAAAATTTTGTGCAACGCATCATTGACTTCCTCATACATGCTATCGTCCACCCATTTGAACAAATGTTTCTGGGTTTAAAAACAAAAGCAATATGTAATGAATCATAAACAAAAAACAGAGCATAAAATCATTATCATCAAATTATTTGACAATATGCTTACATCTTTCATGGTTGAACATCTGAAGAATTGTCTTCCTGGGTTGTCTTTCGTCTTAGACGTGAGAATGACGACGCCTTTACCACAGTGACACTTCGCCGGAAACCCTCGGTCTCCATCTTTAACAGTCGACGAAGATGTATCGCAGCTCATGGAGGAACGAAATCAATTGAGAAGAGATGGAGAATTATTTTTCGATTTCTAGGGTTTTGAATGATTTGGGATTTTTTAATTGAAAGAATCCGTGTGGATCCGGGTCATGTATCCGGGAGGCCCGAAAGTTGATGGTTGATGGTTTAAATAACATTTTCCCCCATTTTTCCTCATAATTAATATCATTGGATAAAAAATATTTAACATATAACCTTATGAAATTTGAACTTGTAAAATCACTCTAATCATAACTATGGCCAATGGGTGACATTACATCAAATAAGATTGGGAAAATTCGATCGACTAAGTAATTCCACCAACAATGTTTATACACCAATTCCACCAACAATGTTCATACACTTTCAAGATCATTTTAATAATACGAGTATAAATTTACAATAATCGAAAGTTGTTACATAATAATATGCAAAAGCATTATATTCATAGATTAATTGAGTAAAATCAACTGTAAAACTATAAAATCGAATTTTAAGTTCCAGTAAAACTGATTATATTGAAAACAGCCAAAGTACAACTATTAAGAAAATTTGTACAACTAACAACTCCTGTAAAACTATGTCTTAAGTTTTGGCGCCAAAATTTAACACTCTCTTACATCTGTTTTCTCTGTATTAATAAATCGATATGACATGGACGTTTACCCATTTATGCCTTTAATGACCTAAAGGTGCTCTGGAATGAAAAAGAGGTGCCCATTCTTGATAGTAACTTCCTTGAGCTCGAGAAGAAGAGAAGGGAGTGGGATGAGGCATTCGATCAAATCAACACTCTAGAGATAAGCGATGATTTCTTTGTGGTTTCGCCGGTTCCAGACAGAGTGCGCGATCTCAATCCTCCTTCTCCTCTTCCTTTTCAACCTCAGTCCTTCGTTCCACAAACTGATGGTTCTATCGCGCTTGAAAAGTTCAGCACTAATGTTGATGCGATGTCCAAGGATGTGGTTGAGTGATAGGTTCTAAGTTTTAATCCCTATACTAAACTGCAAGTGAACAGCAATGTCAAAGTAGTATATAGGGTTATCGAATCCACAGGGACACTAGGTCTCGATAGATCAGAACAGTAGAGACTAATACTAGAAATAAGCAATATGATTGAATTGAAAGCAGTGCGAAAAGGTAAATCAGTAGCAGAGATTAACGGTTGTGAAAGCAATAAACTAAAAGCGTCAAGCCTAGGGTATTCTCAGGAAATCAGACAAGCAGACAGTTCATTCAGCAAGGTTCTAATTAAGCACAGTTCTAGAACTCAAAACACAGATATAGAATTAACCAAATTCCTTTGCGATAATTCTCTAAATCTAAGTGCAGCAAACCAAACTTTCGTTTGCGAGAACTAACAGATTAAACTAGCATTAATCCCAAGTTTGATATGTTCACAATTATCCTAAACCAAACTTCCGTTTGCGCAAAGTTTAATTGCCCAATTTAATTAGTTCAGATTCCTAAACCCCACTTCTGTGACGTATTTAGCAACCTAAGATCTAGATTCTAATTGATCAGGTTAGAACTAGCTTTAAGCACAATTAAATTGAAGAACAGATATAGTTTGAATCCTTAACTGAATTTGAACAAGTCTAGCAAGTCATGAAATCCTATGTGAGAAACCCTAAACCTAACAAGGAATCTACTCAGACATAGATAATGAAAACATAATCATATGATGAATAAATTGCATAAAAGAATAAGAGTAAAAGGGGTTCGAAATCTTCTCCAAATACAGATGATGTAACAGGTTCAGATCAGCCCCAAAAGCTCTAAAAATCCTCTGCTCTTAATTATGAAAACGTATTGTAAAGTGTATCAATCGTATCTAATTAAAACACTAAAAACTCTATTATATAGGTCTAATCTCGGCCAGGGGCTTCTTTGTAAATATCAGGAACTTCTGGATCAAAGTGCAATATCTTGATTCTTCTAAACCGCCGAGTTTTGGCCCATCTCGCTGGTGCATCGATCGATGCTAGAGTGCAACGATCGACACCTTTCTCTGTTTCGGACAGTGAACTCTATCTCTCGGCCAATCACTCCAAAAATCTCCAAAATGCTCCATTATCTCCAATTTAGCTCCAAACCTGATTATACCTGTAAAAGACTCTAAAAGAACACAAAAGACACTAAAACACAACTATATCATGGCATAAAACCGGTAAAAACCATGATATATCATTGTGACGTTGAAGAGTCCTGAAGAATATCTGCTCGCAGTGACATAACTTCTTTGTTGTTGCCCACATTGCCTTCCTTGACCTCGGCGGCTATTCCGACCGAACCGGCTCAAGATTTTCGTCGGACAGTCTAGGTCTTATTTTATCTTTTATTTGTAATACTTTTTCTTTGGGGTAGTAGGATCTCCCATTTTTGTGGAACTTATTTAGGGTGACGATGTCCCCTTTAAAAATCGAAATGCTTTTAGATTTATTTTTTCCTTAGACTGAAATTTGTTCTCAAAATCGAAAAGCTTTCGAACTGGTTGCAGACATTCGGCGAATAATGCTTCTTTAGCGAGGACTAACTTCGCTTGTGAAGGAATGTTTCCTATATACTCTGAGTGAAGACTTCGAGAGTTCTTATGAGTAGAAGCAAGTTTGTTTCATTATTTGTTGTGAAAAAAGTCTTAGGTTGTTTTTTTTTAGTGAATACTCGGTTTTGCCTTGAGTGAGAACTCGTCTATGGTTTGTGAGGCTCAGTTTTTTGAATAAGTCGGTTGTTAGTTTTTTCTATTTTAAAATCCTTTAATGGATTTAACGAAATAGACTTTTACCTTTCCTTATGAAGTTTAATTTGGAGCTCGGCTTTGCGAGTATTTGCTCGGCAATGTCGCGGCCCACAATTGTATCTTGAAAGAAGGTTTAGTTTTTATTACGTGAGTGAAGACTCGATTTTGGTTCATAGAGCGAGGCTCGGAATAAGTTTTTATATCCATAACTTGGGATCGGCTATGTGAGAAAGGTCGGCTTATGTACTCGTCTAAGTTAGGGAGCGAGGGCGATTCCTGACTTTTTCCTTGTGTTGATACGATTTATATTGGAATCCTCATCGTATTGGTAAAGGTGAATGTTCTTGCACGTTGATGTGCGGATTTGACTGAGTCAAGAACCTGAACAAGATGCTGACATTGTTTAAGACAAGAGTTTTTTACAAACATATGTATGTTTTATTGATTTACGGCTGCACTCTGGGAAAATTTGCCTACGTACCTCGAAAACGAGGATCAAGCCTTTCGTAGTTCATACTACATAGGGTAATAGTCTTTTTGGTAAAAACCGTAAAAAGATAGCTCGGTCGTGACGCTTTGGTGTTATCGAGTCTAGGTCTGGTCCTGCCGAGTTTGTTCATTTTGTCGGTGCTTACACTTCCCTCAGGAGCTTTCTGAATAATCGGCCGGTATGGTCCGATCTTCTTTTTCCCTTTTGGATCATCGTGGTGACGGAGTTTTCGTTCACTGATGAAACACAACCTTGATAGGGTATGATCCCCTTTGAGTGTATGGAATCCATTTGGAGTTGGGAATCTTACGCACATGTGGTATGTCGAGGCGACTGCCTTCATGGCGTGTAACCACGGTGTTCCCAAAATGGATTTGTAGATAGTTGGCTTGTCGAGGATGACAGATTTTGCGATAGTTTCCATTCCACCAACGTAGATTGGCAGCTTAATTGTGCTTATCTTCATAGTCTGATCGCCATCGAATCCGGTAAGTTATTGCACCTTTGGCTTGACCTGCAAGTTTTTGAATTTTGTCTTTTCGGCTGCTTCCTTGAAAATCACGTCGACCGAGCTTAATGTATTGACCAGTACACTGGAGATCTTGTAGTCCCCGACCACGATGTCGACTACCAAGGGGTCGTTGTGCGGCACATCTATTCAGAGCGCGCCAGCTTCGGTGAACGAAATAGGTACGCCTTCTTCAATGGGAAGAGGATAATGCTTGGATGTCATGGCCTTTAGGTTGTCTCCTTGATCGATTCGACCGAGTTTAAGCATATCTGCAGACCACCTATTGTCATGCTGATTCTTCGGCGAGGTTTTGGGGCCGCTCTGCCCTCATCGTTTTCGTCCCGAGGACGCCTATTAGGCTCCATTTCTGAGGGATGCTTCTCTGGTTCAGTATCATGGTTTAGATCTTCCCTCTAGTCTCTTTTCCCATTGGCATCTTTCCCGTTATTTTTATTTTTGGGCTGCCGACCTCCTCACTCGATTTTGAGTATCTTCCCTTTGCGCACCTGATCCAGTAAATAGTCAGCTAAGTTTTGGCACGATGCGGTGTCATGGGCAGAATTCTTATGATATTCGTAGTACGGCCGATCGTCGTTGTCGTATTCGGACCGTGGCTGTTTGTGGACATGCTTGTTCCATCCCTGCAACGTGCTGCCGACGAAAAAGGCTGAAGAGGTTTTACCGTGACTATCATCATGGTGATCAGATTTCGATTTTTCTTTCGATGTCGAAGCTTTCTTATTCTATCTGGAGTGCTTTTTAGAGAGTATAACGTGTTCTTCTTCCAACACAATTAATGTCACTGCTCTATCAACGCGTCTTCTAAGGGTGTCGGCTCGTTAAGCTTCAGATCCTTTCTGAAGTCTGAGATATACCATAAACCTTTCTGAAATGCTCCCAGAGCTGCACTATCGTCTACTGTTATTATGGATACCACCTCCTTGAATTGATCAATAAACTCCCATAAGGGCTTGTCTTGCTTCTGTTCGGGGTCCCATAGGTCGGCACCCGATAATTCGGGAGTTATGTATTGAGAGTAGTGCTTCAGGAATATTACGGGAGCAGGTGAAAGCTATCGTTCGATCCCAGTTTGAGTCGTGAGAACCAGGTCAGGGCCGTTCCTCTGAGGTTCTATATGAAGTATTAGCAGTATCTAGCATCCCATTATTCGTTCATGAATCGATTCTGGCCTATCATAAAAGTTGTCATAAATTGACTAGGATCGGTTTTCCTTCGTAGGTCAGAAACTGACCTTTTCGACATGTGGAATTCTCGCATTCATGATTCGAGATGTGAAAGGTTTCTGCTGAGTCTATTCCAACATGTGGTCAAGCTCTTGTGCCGAGCTGGCTACTCAATGTACCTTAGAGTTGAGCTCCTAGATTTGACTCAGTACGATCGTGATCTGATTGTTTGGTGTCAATGCCAAGTTGACAAAGCAGATGTGACGCTTGTCAGGTTGATCGTCGAGCCTGCAGTCATCGGAGGTACTTCGGGAAAGAGGCGCCTGTTAGGGGGCGGTATTTGCTATGGGGTCTGCTCCGTTGTAGGTGCGTTTTGACGCCCCAACAAGTTTTCTTGGAGCAAGGCTTGCTGAGTGGCGAGCATGGTGACTCGTTAATTCACAGCTCTATCCATCATGTTCATTCGGTTCATGAACATCTAGAGTATATCCGTCTCGCTACGGTTCCCTGTTATGGGGTCGGTACGGCGATGTTTCCTACACCGCCGCCCTTGACGGTTCCACTGTATTCCTGCTACGGGTGCGGTTGGGGCGTTCAGGTGTCCAACGAGTATCAAGTTGTCCTGCGATCTGGAATTTGTTGAATTGTTGCGAGCTTCATCACCTTGCTGGGATGGGTTGGACTGGGTACGCTCTCCTCCCATTGTGTTGCTGGCGTTGGTGATGTTGTTGGTGTTGCTTGCTCCTCCTATCTCCTGCAATGAGAGTGGTTTTGATGCCATTGACGATCTGTCATTTGATCGCGAATATATCCAAAGTCTCCATAGACGGCGCTAATTGTTGATTCAGAGAATCACAACGACTAATTCAGTAAACTAATCTTGAATTTAGGGACTTGAATAGTTCTAATATAAGGACTAAAATGCAATAATGAAAGAATTGAAAAATCTAGTCTTTATTTATCTTAGAGTTTGAAATCGAACCAGTGTTCTAAAACGCGTTAGGCGCTCGCTAGGCGGTGGACGAACACTTAGCGCCTAACCGTATATGCGGACGCCTAAGCAGAGCCTACACAGATAATATATATATAATTTTCATAGTGAATAAATCTTTTATATATTATAGTTTTAGAAAAAGAATAAAAACATAGGTTCAAATAACAAATTGAATAAACTTTGATAGAATAAAGTAAAAATATAGTTTTAAAATATATAAATGATCTCCAACGATAAGAAAGAAATCATAATCTTTATAAAATATTAAATATGGATATATAGTTTTTAAACTTATTCCCAAAATGAATTAATTTTTCTTGATCTAAAAACTTCAAATAAATATTATTCAAACTAAATAGTCTTGACATACACAATAAGATATAATTATAATTTTTTTAAAAAAATTCAAAACGGCCGCCTGGAATCCGCCTAGGCACCCGCCTAGAATCAGCCTAGGCCGTGTAATTGTTCGCCTAGACGTTATTAGGTGTCCAGTTTTTTAAAACCGTCTAACTCACCGCCTAATGTAAAATTGGGACGCCCGACCACCGTCTAGCACCCAGACGCCCCCTAGGCCGCGTGTTAGAACACTTAATCGAATAGATCTCTTTCTCTAGGTTTTGTTACAATGAATGAACTTAGTCTTTTCCGTGTAGGGAATGATATTTAATATCAGGAGAATTGGGGTTTATTCCTTATATTTTCTCTGATACGATAAAGTAAAATGTGAACAACATAGATTTTTTTTTCCATTTAGGAGATTTTCGTTTATCTTCTTCCATTTTGTAAATATGTTAATTTGCATATTAACATATTTCCTTGTTTTCCGTAAGTCGGCCGAGGCGTTTTTGGCGAGCTACGCCAAACTGGGCCGACTTCTCTTCTAATGGATTTAATCTTTGATGGGACGTTGAACTGTTGAGTTGGACTAAAGAGGGGTACTAAACCCACCTCCAAAACTAGCTCTAATAGGAAACAAAAGAGATGTTTAAGTATAATTAAAAGATAGTAGCATCTACTATGTGTATTGCACCTAGTGTATCTTTTTATTTTTTCTTTACAATTTTGTACTTTTCAAAAATCTGTTGCAAATTTGTATCTTTTTGTCTCAATTTTTGTGTTAGAAAGACAAAAATACCCCCATCCATCTCTTTTATATATTTTTTTTCTTTTCCCCTTATTCTCTTTCTTAGTTTATCTTTCTTTTCACCCTTCGTTTTTTGACGGTGGATAGCATTGCGGAGGTGAGATTTCGGCAATATAAACCACCGGAATGGAGATATAATCGGTCGATGTACCGGAATTCAAAAAAAAAATTCAGAGTTAATAGAGAAGTTTCGCGTGGATAGTCTAGACTAGGTGTCCACAATATCAAACATTCGTGGACAGTGCGACGATCATATTACATTCTAGATGCTTCCCGTGGATAAAAGGTGGTCAAATGTTGATTTTGGATGGATAGTGGGCGCAACAAACCTTGTGTCCACGGATTCACAATCATGTGAACTCTTAAACCAGGTACGTTATCCGCTAAAAATAAATTTTTTTATGATTCCTAGCCACACAAATAAACATCACATGTTAAATGTTTTCTATGGATATGGCGGACAATATCGACTATTCGTAGACACTACCACGATCTCCTCATATACTAGACGGGTCTGATGAACAGAAGGTGACCAAGAGTTTACATGATCGTGAAATGTACCTTGTAACCACAATTTTAAAAGCTCAGGTGGACGATGTTGATTATTCGTGGACACTATCACGATTATATCACATAATAAACGCTTTGATGGACAATAAGTGGTCAAGAGTTCACATTATGATTCCTAGCCACACAAATAAACATCACATGTTAAATGCTTTATATAGATATGGCGGACAATAACGACTATTCGTAGACACTACCACGATCTCCTCACATACTAGACGGGTCTGATGGACAGAAGGTGACCAAGAGTTTACATGATCGTGAAATGTACCTGATAAACACAATTTTAAAAGCTCAGGTGGACGATGTTGATTATTCGTGCACACTACCACGATTATATCATATAATAAACGCTTTTGATGGACAATAAGTGGTCAAGAGTTCACATTATTGTGATCCATGGAAACAAAAAAATATGTTGGTTCCACTATCCATCCAAAAAACAACATTTTATGGTACTGTTCATCCGCGAGCATTGTTCATGCGTGAGATTTTTAATATATATATATATATATATATATATATATGCAAGTCATAGTGTGTGACCTGCCATCAATTCATAGAGTTGCTTTTGATAGTAAATATATTTTCGTCTTTTTAACACAGAATTGAAACAAAAAATACAATAGATTTTAAAAGATACAACTTTACTATTATTTTCCAAAAAGATATACTGGGTGCAATTAATCATATACTCATCATTGTACATTTTTCCTCCAAGGCCAAAATTATATCTCGAGCTAGATTAATTGTCGCTATAGTCTAAAATTTAAAACAAATGTACACGTCCAAGCTCTTGTGGTTAAGTGGTTGGGGACGGGCCTTGGACGCTAACACGTTCCGGGTTCGATCCTCCTTCAATGCGAAACTAAGTCACATTTGTTTAAGGACACCCACATGGATATGGGCCTTGCTTTAGGGGCCCATTTGAATACCCAGAGAGAGGGTCTATCCATGGGCTGTACCTCCCCTTGGGGATTAGTCTGAGCCTTTCCATAGGCTCGGGATACCCCCAGGTTCATCAAAAAACAAAAAAAAAACAAATGTACACATGTACAAAATATTATATTATTCAAATCTCGAGTGAATAAGCGCAACACACAAAAAATACTATTAGTGGACACTGCGAAACTGATCTAAGGGAATGAATAAAAATGCTAACACAATGAAATTCAACTAATTTGCACATCTAAAATTCTAAATCGATCGTATTTATATCATTGAAGTTTCATGCAAAATGTCCATCATTAGAGTTTGCTTTGGGTTCTATTCTGGGTCGAACCAACTAATTTGGTCATATGAAGCGGAGCGGAAAATTTTGGCCCCTATATATGTATAAAACTAAATTCAACAACTACAATCGCAAAAGAGTCAAAAACTTTTAACTTATTCAACAACAAACATGTTTTAATAATGCAAAAAAAAGAAGCAAAACCAATCACATAAGCATAGCAGAAGCTAAACGACAATAAACCAAATTCATAAAACTGAAACTATTAAATCAAAAGAAATTTAGGAGAAACCAAAAGTATCATCATTGTTTTTTCTTACTACAACCCAAAATCTTAGAAAAAAAAATTTAAAAACCATTACTTCTGAAAGATAACCTTTCTTGCATTTTTTCCTGCAAAATCATTCATCAAACTCGCAGGGTCTATTTCTTCAACCATAGCTTTTTCAATTGATAATAAAGCTAATCCATTCAGTCTCTCTTGCGACATAGTGGATCACATATAGTTCTTGATAAGCTTCTGTTGGGAGAAACTTCTTTCTGCTGATGCAACTGATACTAGAATGGTTAACATTATTCTATAAGCAATCGATGTATTTGAACAACCTTCCATTCTTCTCAAAATATCCAACACCTCAGTAGGCTTTCTCACTTTTGTTGGTAATACTGTTCGGAGAACTTGTAGTTCCGAAAACAGATCGTTCCCATCTATATCAGAAAGTGTATCGTTCTTCAAAGAAACTTCAAGGTTCATACACGATGCTCTCAAATTTTCATCACTAGCTATTGTTAGCTTCTTCAAATCAAACAAAAAGCCAAAGGTTTTTTCATACCTTTCAAATTGTTCAAATCTTGACTCAAGAGAAACTAAAGCTTGATCCATTAGAGTGTGAAGTAATCAACTCTAAAACTCTCTTCTGGTGGTAATTCTAGTCTTTCATCAACTTTCTCTTGATCCTCATCATGCTGTTTTTTCCTTCTTATAAAACGCTTTTTCTCATGAAATTTGGCTTCAATATTCATACTGTCTACAATTTTTGTAGCACAAATTTTGCCGAATCAAAACCCGTTACCCTTTTAACTGCTCAATTGCGACATCAATATCAATGTCTTTTGACTGTAAGGTTTTGCTCACTGTATTGACAACAGACAGAAGATCATACCAAATAAACATGCCAAATAGAAATTTAAAACTTCCAATACCGTGTGTTTCACTCATTGCAAGAGATTCAACTTCGCTTCGAGTTTTTGGATCATCAGAATCCGCCAAGGAAATTAAAGCGTTTAGGATTGCAGGAGCTTGGAATCGAATTGCTTTGAAACTTTCAACGCGACTCTCCCAACGAGTCTGATATAAAGATTTAAGTGTTAGGTCTTCTACATTCTCTTTAAATACATCCCACTTGTTTGTTGAAGATAAAAACAAACAATATATCCTTTGAACGATTCCGAAAAAAAGATATTGCCTTTTCTGAAGAAGATGTTATATCACAGAGCACAAGATTCAAGCTATGACAACCACATGGAGTGTAAAACGTCCTTGGATTAATCTCAAGCAACCTTTTTTGAACCTCTTTATGTTTCCCTTTCATATTAGATCTATTGTCATAACCTTGACCTCGCACATCATCAATATCCAACTCCAAATCATTCAATGCATCTTCAAGCGTAGAGAAAAGCCCTTCTCCAGTTTTATCATCTACTTTGAGAAATTTCAAAAAAAAAATTCTTCAACCTTATTTGGCGTTGAAACAACATCAACACATCGAATAATCAAAGTCATTTGTTCCTTGTGACTGATATCTAGAGTACAATCAAGAATCACAGAGAAGTACTTTGAAGCCTTTTTCTTCTTTATTATCTTCAGTTTAATAACGGCCATCATTTCTGTCATCTCATCTTGTATCATATGACTACAATAATGAGAATATATTTCCTTTTTCTCAATTCGTCTAATATGCTCCCTCATAACTGGATCAAACTCTGCAATCATCTTCATAAAGCTCTTAAAATTCCCATTATTTTCTTCCCCAAACTTTTCATTTTTCCATGAAAAGCTAGATTATTTTTTGCAAGTGTCTTCACTTCTGAAAAAAATTCTCTGTAACACTTCCCTCCAATAACTCTTCTCTTTTTTTATCTCTGCTTGAGCATGCTTATCAATCGTTTGATCTTTCTGTAGTCTGACCTCTAACTCTGTCCAACGTGCTATACAAATGATGTGATCATGACTACTTTCATGTTGTTTAAGCCTCCTTGATAGGTTTCTCCAATCATTGTATCTTGTGGTTACTAACTAAATAGCCTTTTTGTCTTGTTTAAACAACTTGCATCAAAAACAAAAAGCTCTATCTAAAGCTTTTGAGTAAACCAGCCATCTTCTATCTTGCTTTTCTCCATTGACCATATCTCTTGTATAGTGCACGTGAGAGAAGTGCCTTCCAATATTGTCTTTCGGAAATCGATAATCAACTGATAATCTTATCACCTGACCTTTCTCAACCAAAAAATCTCTCACTTTTGTATCAATATTTCTAATTCCCAAGATCATAATTATCTAAACCATATTTTTCGTTTCCTGTTTAGTAAAAATTATATGATATTATTTATCAAATGCTATTATATAATATGAAAATCTCAAACTTATCTATAATAGCAGTTTTGTAAAATTTTCTATAATCACGTGCTATCAATGTGGACTGTTTTTGTACTGATAGCAGACAGCGTTGGCTCAACTTTACGAAATGCTGCGCCAGTGTATTCTAAGGCAACTTTCCGATTAATTCTTTCATGGAATAACCGGATTATTAAAGCGCTCTATGCATCAATGTGAGCACTATAACAAGGTGTATTCATTCATATATCATATTGACGTTTGTTTTAATGAGAAATGTTTTTTTTTTATTAACCTGGGGGTATCCCGAGCCTATGGAGGGGCTCAGACTAATTCTCAAGGGGAGGTGCAGCCCATGGATAGACCCTCTCTCCGGATATTCAAATGGACCGAAAACAATGGGCACATATCCATGTAGGTGTCCTAAACAAATGTGACTTAGTTTCGCATGATTGGAAGATCGAACCCGGAACGTGGTAGCGTCCAAGACCCGTCCCCAACCACTTGATCACAAGAGTCAAGACTTTAATGAGAAATGTTTGTCTAAATTTATATAACAGTTTTAAACTTTGATTTTGCGTTTTTTGGCGGGAAATCACAACTTTCGGTTTCGGCGGGAAAACGCCATTTTGCGGTTTTGGCGGGAAAACGCGATTTTGCTGTTTTGTCAGGAAAACGCGATTTAACGGTTTTGACGGGAAAACGCAATTTTGCCGTTTTGGCGGAAAAACGCGATTTTGCGGTTTTGGCGGAAAAACGCGATTTTACGGTTTTGGTGGAAAAACTCAATTTTGCGGTTTTGGCCGAAAACGGGATTTTTCGGTTTTGGCGGGAAAACGCGATTTTGCGGTTTTGGCGGAAAAACGTGATTTTGCGGTTTCGGCGGAAAAACGCGATTTTGCGGTTTCGGCGGAAAAACGCGATTTTGCGATTTTGGCGGGAAAACGCGATTTGAGGTTTTAGCGGAAAATCACAATTTTTTTTTTTGTTTTGGCGGGAAATTGATATTTTACGGTTTTGGCGAAAAATGCTATTTAAAAAAAATCAGAGTATTTTAGATTTTTGGTAATCGAGATGCACCAAAGTGCGTCTCAACTCAACTTTCAATTGCATCCAGAATTTCCAACTATTTTGGATGCAATATCTGGTTTTTGCGTCTGGATGCAGTTCTTAAGTACCACTAGAAGAACAACATCTTATTTTTGCAGTGAGATGCAGTTTCTCAACGCACAAAAGAACAGCACCTAAATCAAATACGCGCGCACCGAAATCCCTTCGGCCATTCCATATAATCTTTTTGTATTTTGTTCTTTGATATATTAGTGTCCATAGTTTGGCTAAATAATTTATAAGACGACGGCTTATATCAATCAAGGTTTTGCTCCGTCCATCTATTTTAATTACAACATTTAAGTGTAAGCGTTCTGAAATCAAATTTCTAGGCTAAAAACTTGATTTGTTTTTCCGACACAAATGGAGAGGTCGATCATATGGTAAGACTTGAATCTTATATCTAGTAGATACGCACTGCCATTTTTTGTCAACAAGAAGGTATTACAACTTGTACCATAAAACTGTATTACAGCCAGTATACATGCATAACATTGCTTTTATATTTTCTGTAAATTCTAATACTATTTGTGAAATTCGATTACAAAATACGAATAGACACGACATATAGCTTTACAACGTGAAAACCCCGATTTAGACGCTAAAACTTCAAACTCTGAGAAAGATCTCTCTTTACCACCAAGATGTATTAACGTTAACAGGTCCATGCTAAACACAATATTAGCAAAACATTTATCATCTTTTGGTTCTGTGGGAGTAACCATATCTACAATTACTATTTTCCCTTTGTCCGGAAGACTCTTCCAACAATTTTTTAAAATTTTAACACAATCTTCGTCCGTCCAATCATGTAGTATCCGCTGCAAATATTTTGACATTTTATTTATAAACAATAGATATGAATGTTAAACTTATATCTAGTTGTTACACAAATATCTTACTTTCATGAAAATGGCATCTCCCTTGGGAACTTCTATCAACATATCTCCGGATACATGCTCCACTTCTTAAATCAATTCAATTCAAGTAAAGAACAAACAAAAGCATTAAAATCAACAATTTTTTTATACAAATGATCAAATCTATCAAAGAATAGTGTACCTGGATAAGGAGGAGCATTGGCTAAAACCGGGGCTAAATCAAAATTAATACCCTTTATGTGAGGATATTTGGAAGTGATTAGACCTATAACAGTGCCAATACCTCCACCGACATCCACCAAAACATTTACGTCTTCAAATCCTTTGTAAACTTCTAGAACCTTTCTTACTATTATGGTAGAAGATCCCGACATTGCTTGATGAAACAACTCAGCCAATGATTTGTCCTGGCTCATGTATTCAAAAAGTTTCATGCCATGAGCAGAGCTGAATGCATTTTTTCCTTCTAGTATCACATCTTTAAAATGTGTCCTGTAATAATAAGAAAACATTTAAATAACTGATCAAGTACTAAATTGCTATTAGCCGGTTTAACGTACGTAATTGAAGATCAAACTACTGACTCAGCATACCGAATTGATAAAGTACGTACCAAGTATTGAAACAGAAATGGCTTTGAACTAACAAAAACAGAGACACGAGAGAACCCGAACCGTCTCTATCTTTTAGAAAATACTTGCAAACTGGTTCAGCTGCATATACCCTTTCGGTTTTTCTGGTTGGACCGCTCTCTCCGGTTTCAGCCATACAAGACTTCAGGACAGAGTGGCTAACAAGTAACTGTAACATCCGGTCTAGCAAAACGGGGGCCTCCGGGTTGGTGGGCTGAGTTGGGAGACGAAGAGCTATCTCGGAAGCCGAGAGCCACTCACCGTTGCCTACGGTAGCGATTGTGTCGATTACACCAATCTCTATGGCGGCTTTGAGAACCATGGGGAAGGTTGATGCATGCACGATGCTCTCCGCTTGAAACCACACTCTTTCTTCATCAAGTTGGTGGTCTTCGTTGGTTTGAGCCGGTTTAGGGTAAGTGGTTAAGGGATTTTGGGGATGGTCTGCCATTGTTCTTTGTTGGCAGAAAATCGAATTAGAAGAGATAGATAACAAACTGATCGATGTAAAAGCAAGGGCTGGTTTATAGTATAACTTGCATATATTATGAGATATTATTTTTAAAAAAAGGGAAAATGCACGTGGAGTTGATAAAGGAAAGGAAAGAGGCACGTGGACCAGAAAATACTCACAGCAGGACATCTAGTCTTCAACGTAAACAGAACTGCTACACAGAACTACAGGATAAACAAATGACAAGAAACATTTATTGCGTGAATTAAATATAAGTTTACAGAATGATCCAATAAAGTCTGCAAGTCATCAAGGAAGTCATTAAACCGGTGTTGTATATGGTTTAAGTCCGAGTATTGGAAGGAATTGAGACACTTGGGTTGACTTAGGAATTCATAAGGTTCGAGGAAAAGAGTCAGAAGTTGAAGACTCTAATCGAGAAAGAGGCTTTGAAAGGACGACACATTTGGAGGACTCGAGGTGCTTTAGTTGCCCTCTTGGGATGTATATCAAAAGAGGGATTTGGTGGCAGACTGATCTGTACTTAAAAGTCTTCAATGGAGAAATGAGACAGCATCGTTGTTGATGGATGTGAACCATTTGCTGATGACTTACGGACAGAGGTCCTTATAAACGATTACACCTTTTACGGTGTGAAATTAAGCTCTCGTTGCACGGCATGTAAAAAGCTTGGCCTATTTTAATTTTCCATGATCAAGATTTGTAACTATCCGTTCTCAACGAACTGAAAAGGACGACGTTTGCTAGAGTTGGAAATCGGATTAATCCGCCACCCGCAACACATCCCACGGCGGATAGGTAAAATTTTGATTCATTGAAATCTGATCCGCCAAATTTGCAAAACAAAAACATTTAGTTCACATCCATCATGTTTTTTTTCGTGGTATTCACGGATAACCCGCAAATATTAAAAATAATAATTTTTTAATTTCATATATTGAAATAAAAACAAAATTTATTAATAAAATTTTAATAATATAAAGATAAAATTATAATTTGTATTTAAAAACTAAATATTTTAATTAAATTTTATATATTTTTTAATTTAAACAGTAAAATTCATAAATATTAATAAAATATTAAATTTAAGTTAAAAAGGTAAAATTTGTGGGTAATCATGAACCCGCATTTTAAAATCTTCAGACTCGTAACCGTTCCACCAAAAAATTCCAATCCACATTCACCCTGCAAAGTTTAAAAAAATTAGTTCGACTCGCACCCATCTCGCGATGATCTAGAGAGGTGAGACCCGTAGACTTTGAATCAAATTTTATCACTAATGTTAGGGCATCCATTGAACCGGAATAGTTAACCAAAATCTATTTTCATGGTCCCAAGTAGTGTTCAAGAAAGCGTTAGGCGCTAATCGGATGATGATCCAACGCCTAACGCTTAGAACACTTAATCGGAAGTCTAAATTATAACAAAACGAGCTAAGCGTTTACAAGATTAAACAATATATTGAATATATACAGCAAAATATATGAAATATCATGATTTATAAATAATAAAAATTATGTTAATTTATTATCATAAGATTTTATAGTGTAATATATGAATTATCATAATTTATAAATAATTAATATTATATCAATTTATTATTGTAATATTATAATTTTTTAGGCAGATTAAAAGATAATCGCCAAGGTTCATAGGAATTTAACGTCTAGACGAGACGTAAGTGGCCACTTAGAACGTTTTTTAGAACACTGATCCCAAGAGTCTGCGTGCTCCATTATGTTCAAATCCACTTACGTGCACCAGCCTACTGATTTAAAAAATTGTGTTTCAAAAACTAAAAGTGGAAATAGTTTTAAAATGAGTATAATTTTTTATAAAATATATATTATCCTGATTTTGTAACCAACCATAAAATTATAGCAGTGGTTTATGGACTATCCAAAATTAGAAGATTTTATTTTCATTTAAGCGAAGGTAATATATACAAATCTTAATTAAATAAATATAACTTTTGTTTGGTTACAAAACTCATTTTTACAAATTTTTGTTTTTTAATTTGTAAAATTTTATTATTTTATAAAAATTCAAACTCAATTATAATTTTATAAAATTTTAAAATACGTTTTAATTTTTTTTAAACTTTATTCTTAATTTATTTTTTCATTAAATACAAAAATAATTTTGTTTTTTCTAAAAAAAATTATCTTTTTCTTTTCTCATTTTTATTTTTAAAATTAAACTTATTTTATATTTATTTCCGTTAAAAGAGAATTTTATTTAAAACAAAGTTTCATGTATAATTAAATTAAAATATAATGGAAAATATTTTTTTACACACACTTAATACTAAGTTAGTAATTACTCTCAACATTAATATTAACTATATTTTTACTCATGTTAAAGAAGTGCGTGTATATTTTCTGTAAAGTTATAATTTTGATCCAATATAATTTGATTAGTTTTTTTTTGGAAATAATTTCATAATATTTTGTTTTTAATAAAATAACCATTATAATAATTATGTGAAATAAATATAATATGTATCTTGTTGATTAAATATATTTTATTAATATTGTATGCTCAGATTAATAACTAAAATTATATTTTTATAGAAATATAATTATATATTTATGAAATTGGAAACACGATATCTATATTTCAACTCATCTTATAGTTGTTTAAGTATTTTGAAATTTTGATAAAACAACCTTTTTAAAAAAACATTTGTAAACTAACTTATCATATAGCTCAAAATGTAACTAAAATATAATCCGTTCAATAACATTTTTGGATTAGTTTAAGTTTATTTAATGTTTTATAAATAAAATTGCTGAATTCATACTTTTAACTTGTAATACAAATATTATTAAACAAAATTATAATTAAATCAAATTAACTTATATTTCAACTCATTTTATAGTAGTCTAAGTATTTTAAAATTGTGATAAAAAACTTTTTAAAAGTTACGATCGTAAAAACGTCAACTGTAATCTAACTTATCATATATTCTAATAATATGATAAGTTAGATTATAGTTGACGATTTTACGACTTTTTATATCCTAGGAAATCGAATATCCGTGGCGACTCCCTTGCAAAAAGGGCGAGAGCACAAGGTACTATCTTTTTCCATGTAAGTCATGACGAGTCGGATCGGTTTACTCTCTTGAGTGATAACCCGAATCCAGCAACAATGATTTAATATATGGTGTTTTGCTGACAAAAAAAAATATTCTAATAATATAATTATTAAATAATATTAATATTTTATTAAATTATTAATATATCAAGTGAAATTGGTTAAAACATCTTTTTAATCCGTCTTAAATTAGACAAAAAAAATTAGTATTATAGATAATTAAAACTGATTCATCAATTTTTCAACCCGTTTTATAATGGTCTAAATATAAATATTTTTTCTTTATTTTATAGATTAAAGTAACTAAAACTATTTTTAATAAATTATAATTATAGATACAATTTAGTAATTACTTTTCCTACAAATTCAAGAAATTAAAAAAAATGTTTTTATTAAATTTTTATATTATAAAACTATATATTTGTAGTTTAAATAACAAAGGATATTTAAAGATATTATATATATATATATATATTTTGAATAAAAGTATAAATTAGAGAATATTTAGATTAAATGTAATTAAAATATTTTATAATAAATTTTAATAATAAATATAAACATAAAATTAATAATTATTTTGTTAGAAAAAATAAAAATAAAAATATTTTTATAAGATTATATTATATATCTATATATATTTATATTTTAAAAAAGATATACAAATATTGTGTATATATTTTGGAATAAAATAATTAATTAGAGATATTTAACCTAACTCATATATAGTCTAATTTTAATAAATCTAAATATATTTAAATGATTAATATAAATATATATTATTTATATTGTTACGAACGGTATAAACACGTCAATTAAATGGTTAATTTTTTAAATGTTCTATTTTAATAGCATTGATTTGAGTAAAATATTAGAAAGTCCCAACCTGAATTTAATGTTGAGGCAGGTCCGAATCAGAGGATAAGCGAGAGAAGCGGTTGATTAAGGCCCAACTCAATTTTCGAAAAGTTTTACGAAAATTTTCTTCTTACACTAAAATAAATTAGATATGTGTACGGTCTAACCCCGATTTTGAAAAAAAAAAATGGTCCGGGCCTGTGTTGAGGTCCAATTTGTTTCAACAGAGTTTTCTAATTATCTGTACAATAAACATATTTAGTCCTCAAACACATTATCATGGTGACATACTGACATGGTCATCACTGCTGAGTGCTGGCATCTCCATCAATCTTCGCTCAGATTTACTATCAAACTCGTGCTGTGATGAGACTAATCCCTTGTTCTAGTCATCACTGCTTGCATTGCATCCCTATATATATATCACCTCACCGCCATGATAAAACTATTTGTCAATCGTCTTAGTTAGTCTCTATACCAGTTGAATTTTAGTCATTTACTACCGTTGACATTTCCATAGCTCCAGCATCTGGAGCCTAGTTTATATATGGCTTCTTCAAAGTCGTGTATACTTTGAAATACTTTCCATCTTCTTGTTTCTTGTTCAAACATAAAGAAGTTTTCTCTCTTCATGTTCCACATGTCATACGTTCTCTGGTTGTTATTATATCACTAAGAGAAATAAACATCAGTCAATAGATTCATGAAAATGAATCAAGGTAAGCATAATAATCCATTTTGTTGGCTTGTAAGAAGAGAGATATGTAGAGGCCAATTGTGAAAGTCCGTTTAAAATAGGTCCGAAAACTTGGGCATGGGCCGCCTGGCCCTATAGAATTCGACTGGATTTGGATGGTAGGATTCACGGGAATTAGTTGAATACACACGCGCTTTGATGATATGCGAGTGGGTTAATGCACGGCAGGGTCGGTGGCTCTTCGGTAGCGTGAAGAGTCGCTATTTTGAAAGAGGGAAAAAAAAAATTCATGAGGAAAATCGGCTTGGAAATGGTCTGAAAGCCACGCTGCCAAAGATTCTCTTTTTCCCATTTGGTGCGTTTCTTCCTCCCTGCTCCCATAGAATATTCCTCCACCGTATGATATACGGAATAAACTAGTTTTTATTCTTTCTGCTTTCTTTCTTTTGATAATCTAAATTATTGTTTGTAATTGTTTTACCTATTCATGTGATTCCCTTCTAATAACATTTTTAATAATATAATTATAGAACTTGAGAACTCAATGAATAAGAACACATTTCTTATTACTTTAGGGAAACTCACTCAAAACCCTAAATCTCCAACTCATAAGTTATACCACAACCTTGGTATCTTCTTATCTAGAGAAAACTTAAACTCAAAAACCCTATTGCCAAAACCTAAACAAATATGGAAAACTTCTCTTTTCCTAAACACATTGTTATTTCCTTTTCTTACAACTCAAGAAAGGAAACCTAACTAACTTGATCTTCAATCTTGATTCAAGCTTATCTCAACATTCTCCACCTTAATCTTGAAGTCCTTCTTACTCACATCTTCAACTCCAATTAGCCTCCTCATTTCTTCAAACTTGACTCTTCCCAATGCCTTAGTCAAGATGTCAGCTATATGCTTGTTCCCTGGAACGTGTTCCACTTCTATCTGCTCATTCTCAACACATTCAGGTATGAAGTGATATCGTGTATGGATGTGCTTGCTGCGTCCATGAAAAACTGGATTCTTGGTAAGTGCGATTGCTGACTTATTATCCACACAAATCGTGACTCGCTCACTCTCTTTATCCATTATTTCTGCAAACAAGTCTTGCAACCATATAGCTTGTTTTGCAGCTTCTGTGGCAGCCATAAACTCAGCTTCACATGACGAAAGGGCAACAGTTTCCTGCTTTTGTGAGCACCAGGTGATTGGGCAATCATCAAAATAGAAAACGTGCCCTGTTGTACTCTTTACATCATCCATGTCAACGTTATGGCTACTATCGTTATATCCTACTAGACATTCACCTCTTGACCGTTTAAACACAATACCATACGAGAGGGTTCCACGCAGGTATCTCAAAACACGCTTTAGAGCAGCACCGTGAGCCTCTTGTGGCTCCTGCATGTAACGGCTAAGTACCCCAACACTGAAAGAAAGATCCGGTCTAGTATGAAGGAGGTAACGAAGACACCCAATATTCCTCCTATACTCAGTCTCATCAATCCGTCCTTCCTTCATATCTTTCGAGAGCTTCAAGTTTTGATCCATAGGTACAAGTGTAGCATTACTATCCTTCATTCATGTTTCTTCAAGGATCTTAGACGCATATCTCTCTTGTTTCAATGTTATTCCATCCTTGCTTTGTAAAACTTCAATTCCGAGGTAGTAAGTTAACTTCTCGAGATCGCTCATCACAAAATTTGTTCCCATATCTTGTTTGAATTTAGCTATCATCGTTAGACTTGAGCCGGTTACCAAGAGATCATCAACATATACAGCCACCACTAGGATATGTCCCTTTTCTTCCTTCCGGTAAAGAGAAGGTTCTTTCGTGCACCTCACAAACTTCATCAAGTTAAGCGTCTTGTTTAATTTCTCATTCCAAGCCCTCGGCGCCTGTTTTAACCCATAGAGAGCTTTGTTTAGCTTGTAGACCTTTTTCTCTTCTCCCTTAATCGCAAAACCTTCAGGTTGTGTGACGTATACTTCTTCTTTTAAGTCTCCATGTAAGAACGCCGTTTTCACATCAAGATGGTGAACTTCCCATCCATTAGAAGCAGCAAACGCAATAATAAGTCTGATAGTTTCGATCCTTGCCACCGGAGCAAACACTTCCTCAAAATCAATGCCATGCCTCTGAACGTAACCTTTTGCAACAAGTCTCGCTTTAAACTTGTTTATGCTTCCATCAGGGTTTCGCTTGATCTTAAACACCCACTTGAGTCCGATTGCTTTAGCCCCACTTGGCAAATCAGTTAGATTCCAAGTCTTATTCTTGTTGATTGAAAACATCTCATCTTCACACGCCTTCACCCATTCATCCGATTCTTTAGCCTCGTTGAAACCCCATGGTTCTTGGTTGATCATCATCAGAATTTTCTCACATTCTTCCTCCACGTGATTACATATGTAATCATCTAAGTAAGCGGGTCTATGGCTCACCCGGGTGGATCGTCGCAGAGGAACAACGCCACTATCGTCCCCTTCTCCTTCCCTCTCGCCTGATTCGTTCTCCTCTGTTTCACCATTATTTTTTTGACCATTCGACTCTGATACTTCATTATTTTCTCCTTCATAGTTTGCAAGGACATCGAGACTCACACCCGACTCGTTGGCACTTTCTTTTCTTTGAGCACGCCATTCCCAACTTTTGCCTTCATCAAATATCACGTCTCTGCTTATGACAATTCTTTATTGCGTTGGATCCAGCAAGCGATACGCCTTAGATCCCGGTTCCGTTCCTAGGTGGACCAATGTTTTGGATCGATCATCAAGTTTATTTCTCCCAACAGTTTCAGTTCGGACGTATCCGATACACCCAAAAACACGAATATGTGCAAGGTTCGGCTTTCTTCCCTTGTAAGCTTCATATGGCGTCTGAAGGGTCAATGATCTCGTTGAAACTCTGTTTATTAGATAGGTGGCATGTCTTACTGCTTCTCCCCATAGATATTCTGGCACGTTCATGTTTTTCATCATGCTTCTTGTCATCTCAAGTAGCGTTCTGTTTCTCCGCTCTACCACACCGTTTTGTTGTGGTGAATAAGGCGCAGTTAGATGTCTCCGAACACCATATTTCTCACAGAATGATTGAAAATCATTAGATACGAACTCTCCTCCTCTGTCTGTACGGAACGTTTTTATCATCGCTTTTGTTTCTTGCTCAACAATCTTCTTGAAAATTTTGAATTTCTCAAGAGCTTCACCTTTTTCCTTCAGTAAGATCGTCCACATGTATCTGGTGTGATCATCAATAAGCACAAATATATACCTCTTGTGTGCCGGCGTGGGAGGTGTGATGGGTCCGCATAAGTCACCATGTATTAACTCAAGAGGAGTCGATGCTCTGTATTTTGTTGCTTGTGGAAAAGGCTGGCGAGTTTGTTTCCCACGAAGGCACGAAACACACTTCTCCTTTTCAATCGTGATCCTCAGAATGCCACTTACAAGTTCCTTGTTCATCATGACCTTCATTGTTTCATAGTTAACGTGCCCCAAACGAGCATGCCACTTACTTGTCTCCATTGTTGTAGTCGTTTGTAGGCACTTAGCATTCTCAACTTGGAATAAAACCTTATACAACCGATTTTTCTATCTTGTTGTTTTGACTAGAGTCTTGCCAAACCGATCAAGTAGCACCAATGTTTCTCCCTTCATTCGAACCTCGCATCCAACCTCTGTTTCCTGACCAAGACTCACAATGTTGCTCTTTAAGCCTGGTATAAAGTAGACATTGCTCAGAACCTTTTTCTCACCATTCTTTAACACAAAACCAATTGAACCTCTGCCCTTAATGTCTATTCGTGAGTCGTCCCCAAACCGTACCTTTCATGTCACACTTTCATCTATATCCAAGAAGAATGAGAGATTCCCACACATGTGGTTACTAGCACCGTTATCAAGATACCATACATTCGTTGAGTCATGATCGGATTCAAAGACGCATGGTTTAACCTTATTCTCATTAAGATATACCACTTCATGAACCATTAGCTCATCCGCTTCTTGGGTTTGTTCTTCTTCTTTCTTTTCAACAGCCTCTTGTAGCTTAAGCATACGTTCAGGGCACTCGGCTGCAAAGTGTCCGTACTTATCACATCGCCAGCAATGAACATGGGAGGTATCTCTCTCTTCTTCTTTGTTTTGTTCGTAAGAATAATAGTAACCTCGTCCATGTCCTCTCCCACGTCCTCTTCCTCTGCCTCTACCACGGCTTCTACCGCGGCCTCTTCCTCTGCCTCCGTAGTTATCTTGAGATTCGGAGTTGGCGTACATTAGTTTCTTCGGATCATCGGTTTGTTCTTCATCTTCTTCCTTGATCCTCTCTTCATAAGCCTTCAATCTACCAACGATATCCTCAAAGCTAGTGGTTTTAAGATCAAGGACTTGCTCAAGTGATTCCACGAGATGTATATATCGTGTTCTAGGCACACTTTTGAGAAGTTTCTTGACCAATTTATGTTCTTTAATGATTTCCCCAAGTGATGCCTACTTTGAGGAGATTTCAGCAAGCTTACCCATGAAGCTATCTATTGTATCTTTTTTCCTTCATCTTGATTCGATCAAACTCTGACATCAAAGTTTGTAGCCTGGCTTCCTTAACTCGTTCAGCTCCGACATGCCTAGCCTTTATCGCCTCCCAAACCGCCTTAGATGTATCAAGATCTCCAACTTGGAGTATTAGGGCTTCGGGAATTGATTGAAAGAGAAAGGCAATCGCCATGTTATTTTTGTCATCATGTTTGATTCCAGGTTCGATAGTCTCCCATACCTTGTTCACCTTCAAGGCAATCTTCATCCGTATAGCCCAAACCGTGTAGTTGCATCATTGAGCATCGGACACTTAATTGAAGAAGGTCCGGCCTCTTTTGTCTTGAGTCCGGCCATGTCATCCTTCTCTTCACCCATGGGAACGGATTGCTCACTCACGTATTTTATGATCTTCAGATTGGTATGGCCCTGATACCAAATATAGAACTTGAGAACTCAATGAATAATAACACCTTTCTTATTACTTTAGGGAAACTCACTCAAAACCCTAAATCTCCAACTCATAAGTTATACCAAAACCTTGATATCTCCTTATATAGGGAAAACTTAAACTCAAAAACCCTATTGCCAAAACCTAAACAAATAAGGAAAACTTCTCTTTTCCTAAACACATTGTTATTTCCTTTTCTTACAACTCAAGAAAGGAAACCTAACTAACTTGATCTTCAATCTTGATTCAAGCTTATCTCAACAATAACTTTCTCGCACTATATACGAAACAACTATTAATTAATAATTTTTTTTAAAAAACATAAATTATATTAATTATCATTTATATTTATCTAAATTCAAAATTTATATAAATAATATAAATTTATTTTATAAATTCTTATTATCTACAATAATTATATTTATCAATATATAAATTTTATATTTTAAATATAGTTCATATTTATCGTCCTACATTTATATGAGATTGTGAAAATATTTCATCCACTATATCCTTTTAAGTTTTTAATGTTTGGCTGCAATTTTGTATTTTTTTGTAGATTCCAGTGTAAAAAGATCACACTTACCCTCACAGATAAAAATTATTCAGGATGGACACGAATAGCACACTATTCACTTCTATCCATATCTTTTTATTATTATTTTTTCCCTTTCTTTTCACATACACTCTCTTCTTACTTTACATTTATTTTTACCCCTCATTTTTTGATGGTGATAGGATGTCGGAGGTGAAGTTTTCGGCCATATAGACCGTCGGATAAAGATATTATCGGTCGATGTACCGGAATTCAAAAAAAAAAAAAATTGGGCTTAATACGAAAGTTTCGAATAGACAGTTTAGACTAGGTGTCCACAGTATCGACTATTCGTGGACACTTTCACGTTTCCAATGGATAATAAGAGACACGTGAAAATGTTGTTTTTTATGTAGATGGCAGAAGTCAACCTATCGTCGAACTTGTCACTTGTATACGGTATATGCTAACTCGGTGGTTTAGTGCTCGACTTGCCAAATCAGCTGCGCACATGGATGAAGTGTCTACTGAGGTTGACAAGCTCATTGATAAGCATATGTAGGAAATCCACGGCTGCAAGATAGCCAATGTGACAAACTAGAATTTTGAGATAGTTGGTCAATTTGGCGGTGAAGTATTCTATGTTCTTTTGAACGACAAGAGATGCACATGCAAGTTATTTGACAGAATGAAAATCGCATGCGGACACACTTTACTAGCTGCGAACAGCCTTGATGTAAGCTACGTCAGTTTATACGACTCATATTAAAAAACTTCTACGTGGAGAGCAACCTACGAAGGCGTGGTTAGCCCGGGGGGAGTCCTGAAGACTGTGATATCCCGGATTCTGTTCGCAACCGTGTATTTATATCCTCCAGATGTTAACAGACCATCAGATGTTCCAAATGCAAAGGAAACAAACACAAACAACTTATAAAACACATGCTCATTTTCTTTACGTTATTGTTGGTTTGGATAGTTATATGTCGTGTTACGTGATGTATCCACTTGACTAATAATCAATCATATGGATATGATCGTGGTAGTGTGCATGGTAAGCGACTTGCATGTGATATGATTGTGGTAGTGTTCACGGATTTCTGATATTGTGGACACTTAGTCTAAACTATCCACTCGAAACTTCCGTATTAAGCCTATTTTTTTTTTTAATTTTGGTACATCGGCCGATAATATTTCCATCCTGGCGGTCTATATGGCCGGAAACCTCACCAACGACATCCTATCTACCGTAAAAAAAAAAATGAAGGGTGAAAATAAATGTAAAGTAAGAAAGAGAAAAGAGGGGAAAAAGAAAAACAATAATAATAAAAACTATGAAATTGTGTGACCTATATCCATTATTTGAGTTATTTCATCTTTTTTATCTGTCCACAGGGGTAAACTGGTCCAATCATCACATAATTAATTGGCAAAAGATACTAAAATGATGTGAAACATAAAAAGATACTAAAGTGCACAAAAAAATAAAAAGATACAACATGTGCAATTCACCCCAAAATTATATTTATCTCTAAAATAAAATTAAATGGTCAATATTAACTAAAATATTATCATATTTACCATCTCACTTTTTATATGAGAATGTATTTATTTGTAAAGTGAAATAAAATCAAATTGTCGATATAACTAAAGTTAATATAGTAAAAAATTAATTTCAATAATGGCAAATAAATAATCAACCATTTTAAAAGTGAATATAAAGCTAAAAGAAATTCTCAATTCATATAAAGATTTAAGGTCTATATAGTTTTCGGAGCAGGGAGGACTATAACTTAACTTGTATGGAAAGAAAACTATAAGATTTGCAACAAAAGAAAAAGGAAAAAAACCTATAAATCTCTGAATAGTAAATTATTAAAAAGATTATGTAGAAGAAAAACAAACTTAAAAATAGGACTGTTTTTTAACTAAGAGAAAATAAACTTTTCGTTGGACTTTCTCTTTCTCCTTTCTCTGCATTCTCACTAAAAGGTCTTCGACAAAGAGTTATTTACATTTTTGGACACTTTCTCACTACTTAATTTCATATTAAGGCATTTTTCAACACCAGAATACTTTGACCTTGTCTATTATCTCTTATACCTCTAACTTTCATTTGTATTTATTTTATTTTCTTTTTCCTTTTAATCTCTTAATCTCTTACTCTCTTTCCCATCTCCTTCCTCTATCATCTTTCATTCCATCTTTTTTCTCTCGCATCTTCTCACTTCGGGTCTATCATAGTCATTCTTCAGTTTTGCCTTCATTCTTCTTTTAAAGTTTGGTAGACTTACTTTTTTATTTTCATAGAAACCCTAATCGAAATTGCTCCTCTTCTATTTCATCTTTTCTACCGTCAAACTTAAAAACCATACATATCTTCAAATTCACTAATTTTGCCATATCCACGCTTCCGAACATGTTTGGTAAGAAAATCCGCAATTTCAGTGTCTATTAATCTCGATCTACAACTTTTTGCTATTTTCTAGTTACAATCCCACTTTGGATTAATTTTTTTTTTGCCATACATGACTTAGTTGCTTTCTAGATCGAGTTTATACAGCTTAGTTCGAGTCCTTGAAGCTTGCAAACAAATGTTTGCTTGTTATGTATAGAGTTATATAATGGACAGATTCTACACAGATTTGTCCATATTTTGTATTCGTGTACATATCTTTGTTTGTTGTGATGTATGTTTCTGTGTTCATAGTTATGTGGACACTACTTGATTTAATCGACATGCATACTTGTTGCCAGATCTATGGACAAGCATCTGTTGACATTGATTTGTCTCGATTCAACATCGATTTATGGACAGTGATCGGTGGACATCAAATTGTTCATAAATGTGCTTTATGCTCATTAAGCATTATCATTTGACATGTTTTAATGGACAATGATTTGTGTACGCCATTTACAACTTAGTTAAAATTCTCAAATACTTGTAGTTAGTATACACTAGTAGTTAGTGTCCTCACTCTATATGTGGACAAAGCTTTTAACGACACATAAGCTTACATACATGTGCCTCACTGTTTAGGTTCTCACTCTTCCCTAACATTAATTCTCTTTGTTTTTGCAGATATTCGACAACATGATAGGCTCTTGTCCAGTTCCTCCAAATCCATATTGGAAAAGCTTATTGGAGAAGATGCAAAGGCTTTTAAGAAGATGCCATCATGACATCATGGCATATTTTCGTGTACACTTATGTTGACACCTATAGATGTTAATTGCTTATTGTTCATAATTTTTGTATACGCTGTCACTCATATCTAGATACATTGGCCTAGCATTTGGTCTAACATTTGTCCATGTACGTCAACTTAAATACATTGGTGTACCATATTATGGACGTTTCTTTGTGGACACCTACTATTTGACAACAGAATATAATACTTGTTAAAAAAAAACTCCAAATTTAATTTTTCATGTAGACATCAGTTCTCGCTTTGTAAAACAAACCATAACAAATGCATCTTAGTAAAATAAACCATAACAGAAACACATGTGTCCACAAATATAAGTTCATAATGATGAGTCCATAAAAGTATCGATGTTTGTTACGATACATATTTCGATGGACGAACCTTCGTGGACACATATTTTGTGTACACTTTCTGGTGCATCCATAAACAGGGTGTTAAACTTTATGAAGGAATTTCTAGGCGGTTCTAATCACAATTAGCAACCCTTACATAGCCTAGGATCTAGGGTTCATGTTTATAATTGAATCTACATCGGATCTCGAAGATACCTGGAAAGTTATGCAGCGGAAGATGGTTAGGTATTCGAGATTCTCAAGCGCCTCAAGTGATGCGCCTTTACTGGTATCCACACACACACAAACAGGAACGGACGGGATGCTAGTGCCGTACAGATCAGATCTCTCAGAGGTTTTTCAGTTTCTCAAAGGTGGATGTGGATTAGGTCTTCTATGTGTAAAAGTCGTCCATATATCTTATATATATCGACTTTTATCACGGCCTAATTAACCAAGGATCAAACCGAAGTTAATTACGTCATAAACCAAAATCGTTATTTTGGTCCGCGATCTGTGTCGATCGATACACATGTTGTGTCGATCGACACTACCTCAGAAACTCGTTATTAAATGTATATCAAATATACATTCACTAGATCATTACACTAATGATCAACCCCATACAAGACATCCAGTTTGCTTAGGTGTGTGACCCTGTAGGATCATATAATACTAGCAATGAGTTCTAAACTCATTGATCATAAGTGGATTCTAGCAAAGCATTATGATTGCCTAGTATCATATGATTGTCTCATCTCGACAATACAACTTTCACTTAGAGTAAGTACAATAGATTTCAGGAAATTCCCAACAATCTCCCACTTGTACTGGAATCATCTATTCCTATAATCCCTTTGTCTCTATATCTCGATCTGGCATAAGGCAAGATCAGTGTCACCCTTATTTAGCCAAGATCATGTTCTAAGAACTCTGATTTATACTGACATGACAAACGACTGACAATCACCTCGTTTGAGTGTGGCTACACATTTCTCAGTATCAAATCTTCGATGGGCCCTGAGATATTTATCTCCTGTTATATAGGAGGGACAAATTCCATCATGTTCCATCCATGTTCCTTCACACACTTCATGATACACACAATCAATGCCTTTATAGTCACCTGTTACGGCTGACGTTTGACAAAGTTAAAACGGACCAATTCATATGTAAGAAAATATGATGAACTCAGGTCTAAGGACTATACTCTATAGTCGTAATGAAAACTCTCATGGCACTTATATAACTATCCTGTAGATTTCTCCTTAGCGGATCATGTCCGATCCTGTGTTCTCCAACACATATCTATGTGATTGACTTTAATACTCTTATTAATGACTCCATAAAACTTAGTCATCAGTCATAAATTGCTTTGGGACTATTATTTAATAATCATAACTAAATAATACTGAAATCAGATTTCATTAACATAATTAAATTATGTTTACATGAAGATCATATCATAACTAAAATCAACAACAACAACTCCCACTAAAATTAAGATCACATCTTAAGACATCTAATGCCTTTAGCAGTAGTCTGACCCTCATTCGCTCTCGCTCAGCGTGTGTCGAAGGACACTGCGTCTTGCTAAGAGTAATGCCAAGAGTCATTGGCATGAAGCCCTTCTTGGAATCATGCATACTGGTCCTGTGCAAGACCTTATCAATATAAGTATCCTGACACAATCCAATTAGCTTGTCCAATCTATCTCTATAGATTCTTATTCCAAAAATGTATACGGCTTCTCCCATATTTTTCATCGAAAAACAACTTTCGAGTCAAGTCTTAACAGACTGAAACAATGGAACTTCATTTCCGAGAAGCAGTATGTTATCAACATACAATACTATAAATGCAACTGCGCTCCCACTAGTCATCTTGTAAACACACGGTTCCTCTTCGTTCCTGATGAAGTCAAACTTTTTGACTGCTTCATCAAAACGAAGATTCCAACTTTGAGATGCTTGCTTCAATCCATAAATGGATCGATGAAGCTTGCATACCTTCCTAGCAGCATTAGGATCAATGAAACCTTCAGGTTATGTCATGTACACATCCTTTCCAGAATTCCATTGAGGAAAACTGTTTTCACATCCATCTGCCAGATCTCATAAATCATAATGAGCGGCGGTTGCTAGGAGAATCCGAATGGACTTAAGCATAGTGACTGGGGAATAGGTTTCTTCATAGTCAATACCATGAATTTGCTTGAAACTTTTTGCCACCAACCTAGCTTTGTATATCTGAATATTACAATCCTTTCTTCTTTAAATTCACTTACACTTAATGGCTTTTACACCATCGGGTAAATCAACCAAAGTTCTTACTTGGTTCTGTGACATGGATCCCATTTCGGATTCAGCGGCTTTCAACCATTTTTCGGAGTCAGAGCCCAACATTACTTCTTCAAAAGTCGCATACTCGTCACTTTCAATGATCAACAGATCATGGCAATTGGTAATGAGAGATCCAAATCTCTCGGGTTCGTGACGAATCCTCTCGGATTTGCGAACTTCAGGCACCACAGGTGTAGGTTCTACAACTCTTTGTAGATCCAACTGCTGTTCCTCCTCATCAGGTTGGGCAGTCTCCTGTGAGTCTCGAATTTCTTCGATTAGTACTTTACTCCCACTGTTCTTCCTGGAAAGAAAATCTTTCTCAAGAAAAACACAGTTCCGGACAACAAACATTTTGTTCTCGGACCGGCTGTAAAAGTAATATGTCTTGGTCTCCTTAGGATAACCAACGAAGTAGCACTTATCAGATTTGGGTGTGAGCTTATCAGAGATTAAACGTTTTACATAAGCCTCACAACCCCAAATCTTCATGAAAGACAAATTAGGAACATTTCCAGTCCACATCTCATGTAGTGTCTTTGTAACTGATTTTGATGGAACCTTATTTAGTTTAAATGCAGACGTTTCTAGAGCGTATCCCCAGAAGGATGATGGAAGATTTGTGTGACTCATCATGGATCGAACCATATCTAATAGGGTCCGATTCCTCCTCTCTGACGCTCCATTCCAATTGGGTGTTCTAGGAGGAGTGAGTTGTGAAACAATTCCACAATCTCTCAGATGAGCACTGAATTCTTGACTTAAGTATTCACCTCCACGATCTGATCAAAGAGCTTTAATACTTTTGCCAAGTTGTTTTTGTACTTCATTCTGGAACTCCTTGAACTTTTCAAAGGATTTTGATTTATGTCTCAATAAATAGACATAATCATACCTACTGAAATCATCAGTCAAAGGTAATGAAGAATTGAAAGTTTCCTCCAGCACTTGTGCTCATTTGGGCTGCACACATCAGTATGTATAAGGCCCAATAAGTCACTGGCCCTTTCATTTTGTTTGTTGAAATGGGCCTTCGTCATTTTACCCAATAAACAAGATTCGCATTTCTCACATGATTCATAATCAAATGAGCCCAAAAGTCCATCACTATGGAGCTTTTGAATCTGTTTCTCATTTATGTGGTCCAAACGACAATGCCAGAGAAAAGTTTGATTCGTATCATTTGACTTGAATCTCTTGGTACTAATGTTATTGTTAGGCACGTTTTGGTTTAGAACATAAAGTCCATTCTCTAATGGACTGCTACTATAAAATATATCATTGTAATCAAATAAATAACACTTATTCTTAATTTGAAAACTGATATCCTTCCATATCCAATCAAGGAATAGAAATAATATTTCTGCTTATAGCAGGTACATAGTAGCAGTTCTTAAGTTCCAAATACCAAGCCAGAAGGCAAAACAAATGAAATGTTCCTACGGCTAATGCAGCAACTTTTGCTACATCTCTCATGCGCAGGTCCACTTGTCTTTTCTCCAAAATCCTACTTTTGCTTAGGCCCTGCATATTTGTACAAAATATGAGCACCACAGCTGGTATCTAATACCCAATAAGTAGAATCATAAGAAGTAACATTTACTTCTATAACATAAATACCTGAAGAAGAAGTCTTGTACGTCTTCTTCAGCTTCTCATAATCTTCCAGGAATTTATTGCAGTTTCTTTTCAAATGCCCATAACCATTACAATAATGGCACTTATCATCTTTAGAAGGACCAGGTTTAACCTTAGGAGCATGGTTAGACTCGCTTGGATTCATAATCGAGCTCGTCTTGCCATCACCTTTGTTCTTACCAAGTTTCTTAAACTTTTTACCCTTTTGTACCATGAGGACATTTGGGGTGTCCTTATTGATGTTAGGTTCAGACGTTTTGAGCATCCCATGCAACTCAGTCAAAAACTTTGTCAAGTTGTTCATGTTATAGTTCATAACAAACTGATCATAGCTTGACGGCAATGACTGCAAAATGATGTCAGTAGCCAACTCTTGGCTAATGGGACAATCCAGTTTCCCCAGGTTATCAATATAACCCATCATCTTAATGACATGAGGACTAACTGGTCCGTCCTTTGGTAGCTTGCACTCAATTAGAGACTTAACCGTCTGGTATCTCTGAGTTCGTGCTTGCTCATGAAACATACTTTTCAGGCCAGTGATCACCTCTATTGGCGACTCCACGTACTCATATTGCTTCTGCAAGTCCGAGTTCATGGTAGCCAACATGAGACAGCACACATCGACCACATCATTAGAATGCTCATCCCAAGCATCCTTCTCTGACTGCCATACATTGGCTCGGTACTTCTTTGGGAGAACTTTCTCAAGGACATAGTCCTTTTTCTCCTGTTTGACAACAATTCTCAAGTTCCGATACCATTCAAGAAAGTTGGATCCATTTAACTTGTCCTTCTCAAGGACGGATCTCAGGGAGAAATTGTTGTGATGGTTTGTGCTAGACATAGCTGAAAACAAGAGAGGTTTAGTTATGATGTTCAAGAAATGAGAAATCTTAACTATTAAGAAGACTCGCATTATATTCAAGACAATGTTTCCTAAAATGAATATAATGATCCAAGACCCATACTTCACTGAAACTTGAGTGAGCTTTGGCTCATCGCCCGAATTTCAGCTATCTAGGTAAGCAACAACTTTGCTAGTTATATCCAATATAACTCTTGGTTGTGGATTGACATCTCATGTCCAATCCACCTGATGTCTCTGGGCCCAAAACGATTTTGATGACTCAGTCAAGTAAATCAATCTCTTAAGTCATGTAATTGTTGACGTCTTGCACTGCAAGTCCATCAACACGACTACCTCCTGTCTTACTCATGTAATTTTGGACATCTTGCACTGCAAGTCTATCGCACAATGAAACAAGTCTTGACAGTTGACAAGATTGGAAAGACATCTAAACATACTTGATATTTAGTTGAGGAACGGAACTCTTAATCTAATATACACATCATATATGTATCTTAGAAGGATTATAATTAATTAAAATGATTAATCTTATTAAGTTTTAATTATTCTAAGAGTTGGATTTATTTTGGTTTGGTTCTGTGATTTCAGGTTCAATAACCAAAACCATTGGATCTTGTGTCGACCGACACTACATTAGTGTCGATCGATACAATCCTACCAAAACCAATTTGTGATGACCGATCAATCCAATTGACCCGGTTTCAATAACCGGTCAGTGTCGATCGACACTACATTAGTGTCGGTCGACACCAACCAAATCGCAATAAACCGTTCTAAGCGGTTTAACCAATTTTAACCAAGCTCGATAATCGGTCCAATCCAATTGAACCGATTAAACTTATACGCAAGGTCTGTGTCGACCGACACAACTCTTGTGTCGATCGTCACGATTAGGGAAAAACCTAAAATTTTATTCGGATTATCATTCTGTGTCGATCGACACCGGATTGGTATCGATCGACACCATGCGATAAACCCTAGAATCGATTTGAACAAGAAAAACCTAAAACGAGATTCTTGAACAAAACTCAATTTAGCATGCATATATCAAATATATAACGATCCAGATTCAACTAATCTAATCATCATGCTACAGATTCAACTGGAACCTTAAGGCTCTGATACCACTGAAGGAATTTCTAGGCGGTTCTAATCACAATTAGCAACCCTATGTATAAATTCCGTAGCCTAGGATCTAGGGTTCATGTTTATAATTGAATCTACATCGGATCTCGAAGATACCTGGAAAGTTATGCATCGGAAGATGGTTAGGTATTCGAGATTCTCAAGCGCCTCAAGTGCTGCGCCTCTACTGGTATCCACACGCACACAAACTGGAACGGACAGGATGCTAGTGCCGTAGAGATCAGATCTCTCAGAGGTTTTTCAGTTTCTCAAAGGTGGATATGGATTAGGTCTTCTATGTGTAAAAGTCGTCCATATATCTTATATATATCGACTTTTATCACGACCTAATTAACCAAGGATCAAACCGAAGTTAATTAAGTCATAAACCAAAATCGTTATTTTGGTCCGCGATCTGTGTCGATCGATACACATGTTGTGTCGATCGACACTACCTCAGAAACTCGTTATTGAATGTATATCAAATATACATTCACTAGATCATTACACTAATGATCAACCCCATACAAGACATCCAATTTGCTTAGGTGTGTGACCCTGTAGGATCATATAATACTAGCAATGAGTTCTAAACTTATTGATCATAAGTGGCTTCTAGCAAAGCATTATGATTGCCCAGTATCATATGACTGTCTCATCTCGACAATACAACTTTCACTTAGAGTAAGTACAATAGATTTCAGGACATTCCCAACACTTTATACTGATTTCAATGACTATGTTGATTTTTACTAAACAAATGTAGTACTATGGACACATTAAAATGGATATGAAGAACTAAAATTAGTTTGTAAAGACAATGATACAAATACATGTCGATCGACATAGCATATAAATGGTATTATGATGTGAAACAGATCACGCAAAAAATATATTGATCAAGAAAGAATCCCTTATCAAAGAAAACATATTACATAAGAGTTGATAACTACGTTCATTTGTCCACGTTATCTCGTCCACATTTGATACTTCTATAAAATTGTAAATCCAAAGCAATGACTTACATTTTCTTCCTCATCGTCAAATTAATGATATTATAAACTACTATCCACGATATGATGTCCACTTATATTTTTCCAAATAACATATGCTTATGTTGTCCACAAGAACTCTAACCCATAAAGTGTTTTCCTTTTATCCACATTTTGATTTTCACATTCACGTTGTCCACAATACCTAACCCAGAAAGTGTTTTTTCCACTATTCACCGTTTGATGTCTACTTTCACGTTGTCCACAAGATCAGACACAATCTCTAACCTAGAAAGTGTTCATCTTCTACATCGTAAAATTCATCAACAAAGATCTAAAAATAAAAAATGAAACTCCAACAAAAACTTGAAAAAGTGAAAATGGAGAATGAAGATGATGAAAGGGAGAAAGAGAAAGAGAAAGAGAGGAAAAAGAGCAAAAGGGGATAAATAGATGAGAGAAGAGAGAAAGACCCTTCCTTTTAAAAAAATAAATCGCCCACCGTTCAATTTGTGACAAAGAAAACATCCAAAAAGTTTCAGAGAGCATAAGATACTATGAAAAGGAAGAGAGATCTGAGATCAGATCTGAGTGACTGCGAAGAGATGCATAAACACATGGATGTCGAGACTAGAGAATCTGCAATAGAAAATGAAGTGGTGAAAGCGTTTATGAAAAAAAATGCAGTCTACGAAGGAGAAGATGAAAGAGAGACAAATGGGAAAGGAGACTAGTGACAAAGTGAAAGAAAGAAAGAGAAAATGTTAAAATTTGATTTTAAAAAGTTGAACAATGTTTAAAGTGCTGAAGAAGCATAAAGTGCTTTTTTATGTTATTAGTTTCTTGAAAATGCTCTTTATTGTAATCAACTCTTCGACAAAACTTTTTGTCTTTATTCCGACCACCGGTCGTGGGCTCCCATAGCCACGCCGGTGGTTCAACTCTTCTATTTGTAATATACTTTTGTATGTTTGGTTTCTGCTTGAGCTTAGATCTCTCTGATGTTTATAATCTCGAGTGGCTCTTTGTTTTCTTTCAGTTTGTAATAATTTCTTCATGTCCAGATCCTCTTTTTCGATCATATATCAGATTTTGCTTTCCCGAATTTGTTCCGGATTACACATTACATGTGCGAGTATCTCTAATTCTGTTTCATTGCTTTCATCTCGTTTGTGTCACCATTTTTCTTTATAGCATCATCTCGGATTTTTGAATTGCTAGGATTAATATCGTCATCACTACCTTTTGATTTATGAGGATGAGCAATTAAGGGCAAAGTTGAAACCAATATATGTGGGTTTGACGGCGAATGTGTTTTCTTAGTTTCAATTTTTCGCGGTGAAACTATCAAGCAAAGCATGGATCTTGTAGTGGTTAAGCTCTCAGACGCATTCCTTACCGGGAGTGGAATCGGTGGATGGGTGTGTGGCCAAAACGGTAGAACTTCGGTTGAACAGCAACTGGTGATGGATTCTTAACGGCAGTCGATGTTGCATGGACGGTTACCTCTTATGTGTGATAGGTGGAGCTTCATCCTAGACATTTTTTTATCTTATGACACGTGTTTTTTATTCTTATTCAAGTTGTAACCCTATTTCGATCATTTTCTGTTGTTTTTTTTTTGTATGCATGGCTTATCTGTATTTGGTCCGACAAAATTAATATAAAGTTCTTGACAAAAAAAAACAAGAGAAAATAATGTCATAATGTATTTTAGTGATCAGAAATTTCTCAATCAATTAAGAGTCGTCGTTCTTATCACAACGTCACGAGAATGTTGACGCCAATGCCTGCCAACTCATCAACACCCCAAATACGATGACTACAAAAATTGAATCCCCATAACTCAGAATATTTTCTTCTATAAACAAATCCCTATCATCTTCCTACATTTACCATTTTACCCTCTATCTTTTACAAAAAGAAATCGCAAATCCCGAAATATCCATTTAAAAAAGATTCGATTATAGGGTACTACGCGACGGCCCGACTTCGATCGATAACTTCTCGAACACAAATCCTCTCTCTCCTTTCTTAAAAGTTCCCAACTTGAGCGTCAAGTTTTTGTTTTTATTTAGATCGAAAATACTATTCTTTGAATCTCCCCTTCTCTCTTGATTTGATTTTATGGTCTATACTCCGAATCATCAAACCAGTTTAAGTTGTTGTATAATAAGATCTCTATACGATTATGACTAAGAACCGAGACAACATGGATTACACACTGAAGATGCAGAGACGTCAAGAGTACGTGGAAGCGCTTGAAGAAGAACAGAAGAAGATCCAAGTCTTCCAGCGTGAACTCCCTTTGTGTTTAGAGCTCGTTACACAAGGTATGTAATAACATAAATCCACTTTCGATCTTCTTCTCTCGATGAGTTTCTTAATAGTTCATTCATTACTTATAGCAATCGAGTCATGTCGGAAGGAATTATTGGGACTTTCGACATCCGGCGGATCAGAGTGCTCTGAGGGGAAGACGAGTGAGTACGGCTGTGGCACTGTCGCGTTTGAGGAATTTATTCCCATCAAGTGGAGGTTGTCTTCTTCCGATGAACACGAATCTTGTGAACTAAACAAAAACGATGATGTAGTTGAGAAAATCCCGGCTAAAAATAACGGTGATAAGAAGAAATCCGATTGGCTTCACTTATGGAACCAGTCGCCTGATCCTCAACCCAATGAGGTGAATTAAATTAGTTAAACCATTTGGTGGTGACATTTTGAATATCGGACAAGCTAGGCTTTTTCTTTAAGAACCTTAAGATCTGATTTGTTTTAACGTTTGTTGAATCAATAGGATCTGGTGGTTGAGGTAAAGCGAAACTGCGGTGCGTTTCAACCATTTCAAAAGGAGAAGACAGCGGTTGTGGTTAAGGGTGATTCTCAACCGCTTAGAACAATCACTCCAATGCCGACAACGTCTAGTTCCACGGTGGAAACGGACGGAAATAAAAGAGAAACGGAACAGGAGAAACAATCTCAGTTGTGTAGGAAACAAAGACGTTGCTGGTCGCCCGACTTACACCGGAGATTCCTTCACGCGCTTCAACAGCTTGGAGGATCACATGGTAAATATTTATAAATCATTTTCCACACACTTTTTCGAATCGTATTTTAATGACAATAGTTTGATTCTAGTTTCGTTTTAATTTGCCAAATATGCAGCTGCTACGCCTAAGCAGATTAGAGATCTCATGAAAGTCGATGGTCTAACCAATGACGAAGTTAAGAGTCACTTACAGGTACATAACAATCATTTTATGTTTACCATAATCGTTTTATCTCAATTCAAGATCTGATATGAACATTTTCTCACTAATCATATGATTCTATAACTGTCTATTGAGCTAAATTTTTAAAAATGTATCGAATCCATTGTATTTACAGAAATATAGACTTCACACAAGAAGACCATCTAATGCGGCAATGACCAACGGCGGCCAAAATCCACAATTCTTGGTTGCGGAAAGCATTTGGGTGCCGTCGCATGATACAGCCAATAACAAAGTTTACGCTCCTGTAACAGTACAACCGCCGCGATCTTCACCGTCGGAACAGATAAACAGTCGGCGTTGCAAACCGCCGACAACGTCTTCCTCTACACACACAACACACCTTCTACCTCTGTCATAATAATTAAACCCTTCATATGAGAAATTTATTTGTTTTGTAAACCAAGAAGTTCTCTTTATTTCAAGGTTTATTAAATTTTTGAATAAATTGTAGACGACGATAAGATAAATAATATTGATTTCACGTGAAGGATTTTCTAGACAATATCTCAATACCGAGAGATATCAGGAAATGAAATATTGTATTTGGTAAATTACATTTGCTACTAGAAACTTAACATGAAATTGTTTTAGAAGTAAACATGAAATTGTGGCTTACCTAAAAAGTCGTGGAGATTTGTTGGTCGATGGTGGTAAAGGGCTACATAATTATTTTCTAAAGCCGGTGATTATTTAAATGATAATAACACCAGATTCCTAATGCACAAATAATCAAATGAATATATATATGTACCTGGGTCGTATAGTATAATATTTTTTGAACAAAAATCGTATGTTGGTTTGTTTTCAGATAGTGTTGTGTCCGATGGCCAAATATTCTGGAATATAACAAATAAGCATATATTTTCTTTGGCATTTTTTCTTGCAGCTGGTTAAAATAATCACGAGAAAAAGGATTCTTTACGAAAACACAAGCTTTTAAGAAATGATTTTGGTGATGTCCAAAGTATATTCTCTGCCATTTAATTGTGTTTTCTAAGTTTAGATATTTACAACCAAAAAAGTTTAGATATTATCTATTCTCTACCATTTTAAGTTCTGAAAAAGAGAGAACAAATCTTTCAAAACAAAAAAAAGGAGAGAACAAAAAGTTATGGGTATCCCTAACCTTTAAAAACGAATCATGAAATTAAACACGGAATCTCTTGTTTTATCTATTTATTACTCCCACTGTTCCTAAATGATTGATGTTTTAAGTTTTTCACACATATTAAAAATACATATTAAAACATACTTATAAATGCATCGTTTTTTGTTATTAGCAATTCCCTATAATTTTATACCTATAACAATTCAAGAAATTTTATTATATTTCTTGAAGTTTACAATTCGTCATCATTAATTACTAAAAATGCATAGAAAAAGTAAAAAATCAATCTTTATGAAACAAAAATAAAATCTAAAAAATCATTTTTTTAGGAACGGAAGGAGTACTATTTTTTTCACTTTTTCTTCTTTTCATCTTTTTAAAACAGAAAATTTTGATTTCCCTCAGTAACAATACCATGCAATTTGTTCATATTTCGAAAACATGATTTTATTTTAGTTATATTTTACCATTCAAAGGATTCTATCACATTACATTACGTTTCAGAAATTTAATTTGGTAAAAGTTGAATATTTGCCTCCCCATAACAAAGACAATGACCCATGCAATCAGGAAGTAAATAGTCAGAATCAAATATCTTGAAGTTGCATTAAACAAACACACATCTAACATTCTAACTAAATGGCCCTTGCCTTCTCCTAAAGGCCAAGTGCCCTCTCTTTACCTCAAATACAACTACTACCCATCAAATTTCCTATCAATTTATGAATATATTGTATATATATATATATATTATTTTTTAGGAAAGGGTAAAGATGTTCTAATTTTTATTTTAAAGTTTAATCTTTTCTTGGTTTGCTTGATAACAGGAAATATAGACAAGATTTGTCACCCTTCACAAGAATATAATAGCATCTATTTTCTTTGATTCAATAACAATTTTTGTTGGTATCTTATGCTAATCAATAGGTCAACTCAATGTGTAAGGGCCCTGGCCCGGCCCATTTGAGAAAGTCTTAAATGAATTGATTTGGTTACCTATATCACCAAGTGCACTTACCTTTTCCGATCATTTGCCTGAAAGAACTCCAGAGTTAAGCGTGCTTGGACTGGAGTAGTCCCAGGATGGGTGACCTTCCGGGAAGTGACTCGTGCTAGCATGTGTGTGAGGACAAAACACATGGGAAAAGGTCAGGGGTGATTGTAGGGTCAGTAAATTAGTCGGTCGGACCTACCAAAAATAACGCACCGACCGTCAGACAGGGGTGGGGCCCACGAGCCCGACGAGAGGGATGGGTGACTCACCGGTAGGGGCGGACGGGGCGTTACAAGTGGTATCAGAGCTCAGGGAAGTCAAACGATTCTGTCTCGGGAGACAATCCTGGGGTTTGAAGGTTATGGTTGCTGCGGAATTCGGGGACGAATTCTCGTTAAGTGGGGGAGAATTTGTAATTGCCCTGGCCCGGCCCATTTGAGATAGTCTTAAAAATGAATTAATTTGGCTACCTATATCACCAAGTGCACTTACCTTTTCCGGTCACTTGCCTGAAAGAACTCCAGAGTTAAGCGTGCTTGGGCTGGAGTAGTCCCAGGATGGGTGACTTTCCGGGAAGTGACTCGTGGTAGCATGTGTGTGAGGACAAAACACATGGAAAAGGGTCATGGGGTGATTGTAGGGTCAGTAAATTACTCGGTCGGGCCTACCAAAAATAACGCACCGACCGTCGGACAGGGGTGGGGCCCACGAGCCCGTGAGAGGGATGGGTGACTCACCGGTAGCGGCGGACGGGGTATCAGAGCCGAATCCGAGGACGCGTGTGGAGTCAGTGAGGGCTCACACCATCAAGGATAATGATCCTGGTGCGCAACGAGGGCGTTGCGCTCTGTGAGAGTGGGTGAATTGTAACATCCCGGTTTGTGGTATATGTGAAAAGTCTTAAATGAATTAATTTGGCTACCTATATCACCAAGTGCACTTACCTTTTCCGGTCACTTGCCAGAAAGAACTCCAGAGTTAAGCGTGCTTGGGCTGGAGTAGTCCCAGGATGGGTGACCTTCCGGGAAGTGACTCGTGGTAGCATGTGTGTGAGGACAAAACACATGGGAAAAGGTCATGGGGTGATTATAGGGTCAGTAAATTACTCGGTCGGGCCTACCAAAAATAACGCACCGACCGTCGGACAGGGGTGGGGCCCATGAGCCCGGGAGAGGGATGGGTGACTCACCGGTAGGGGCGGACGGGGCGTTACAAGTGGTATCAGAGCTCAGGGAAGTCAAACCGATTCTGTCTCGGGAGACATCCTGGGGTTTTGAGGGTTATGGTTGCTGCGGAATTTGGGGACGAATTCCCATTAAGTGGGGGAGAATTGTAAGGGCCCTGGCCCGGCCCATTTGAGAAAGTCTTAAATGAATTAATTTGGCTACCTATAACACCAAGTGCACTTACCTTTTCCGGTCACTTGCCTGAAAGAACTCCAGAGTTAAGCGTGCCTGGGCTGGAGTAGTCCCAGGATGGGTGACCTTCCGGGAAGTGACTCGTGGTAGCATGTGTGTGAGGAAAAAACACATGGGAAAAGGTCAGAGGGTGATTATAGGGTCAGTAAATTACTCGGTCGGTGATGTGTTGTATTTTTAAGTGTTTTTAGGCATGATTTAATGTGTATTTTAGCTTTAGGAAAAGCATTTAGGCATCATAATTGTAATTTAGCTTTAGGATAATGCATTTAGGCATTATTAGGTTGCATATGTGTTGTTTTATTTTTTTTTTGTAGGTGGTGGAAGGCATGATGAAGCACCCAAATCATATGGAGGTGGTAGGGACTGAAAAACACCCAAAAAGGAGTGGAAAAACAGCTAAGGATCTCGACCAGACCTCACAGCGGCATCCCCCAGCGGCATACGCATGCCGCTGTGAAGAAATGCGGATAGCCAGGCGCTCCAGCGGCACCCACAGCGAGGGTCTTATGCCGCTGTGGAATTTGACCTTGAAAGATCGAGTCATTTGAAGAGCTTTCGTTCATATTTAGCTTTAGAGCTTCACACCAAAGTTGTAGGGAATTGAGTTAGCTTTCTAATGGAGGTGGTTTGAAGTCATTTGCAGCTATACACGAAGAGTTATGATCGATTTACTGGACACATATCAATTATGTCGTGGTGAGACCAACTTTTGCCCACATGCTACCTTTTCTCTTTTTCTTTTGGCTTGTAGACCCTCCCATGTTCTGAGGTCGACCAAGACACTTTGTTTTCTATTATTTAAGACCTCTTGGTGTATGTAGAGAGGCATGATCTACTTCTTGATCCATTTTTGGATCTAGATCAAAACATTATTTTTCCTTTTCAAGTTTTGTTTGAGTTCTTCTTTTAGTTTCCTCTTGTTCTTCATTTATGTCTTCTTAATTATGTTTTGCTTTGTTATTATCATGTCTATTGAGTAGTTCTTTATAAGTTTCTGGGTTTGAGCTGAGGTAAGGGTGATCTAGAAATGGTTTAGGTTGTTTAATAACTTGGGAATATTGGTTTCTTACTTGCTAGAAGTTCTTAATGCTAGGATTGAATTGGCCACTCAACTCCTTGATCCTAAATGTTGCTAGCACCGAGAGGTGTAGTTTATGTTTGAATCTCTATCAAGTGCTTTACATTCTTAGCCAACGAGAGTTGATGTTTAAGGTGTTTAGTGGTAGTAAGAACTTGATCTTATTGCATAGCTATCTTGAAATTGCCAACGAGAGTTGATGTTAATGCTTGATAGGTATAGGGTTATTATCACGAGAGTGAATTAACTAGAAATTGTTGTTCTTAGCCTAAGAAATCCCCCATTGTTTGTTGAATGCTTGAACTGAATAATGATCACCCAAACCGAAATCTCAACCCAAGGAACTTAGTCTTTTATCATCTCTGTTTTTACTCTGTTTTTGTGTGAATCTTACTATCTTGTTTAGTACATTATTAGTTTTGTTGCACTTTTGTTATCTTTGCTTTCATCTCACTTAGGTTGTTAGTATAAAACCAAATCTCTTGTATTTGCTTAGATTAAGGAATTTTGTGCATTCTTGGTGTTATAGGTCACTAGCTCCCTGTGGATTCGATCCTAAAGTGTTACATCGACATACCATTCGATTGTGGTAGCGTACACATTAGGTTAATTGGTGTGTAAAACGCAAACATCAATTTGGCGCCGTTGCCGGGGAGCTAGGCGATTTATCATTAGGATTTCAAATTTCCTTGAGACTAAGCTTTCTTTTGTTTTTGTTTGTTTTGTTACTGATTTTCTTTCAAGTGTTTGCTCTTTTTGCAGGGCATAATCACAAGAGAGAAAGTTAAAGAGAGAGGATGGCTTGGAACCCTACAAGCTACCACAGTTTTGAATGCCCATCCACTTATCAAGAAGATCTTCCATATGGAAACTTTGCTCAAGATTACCAATATGGAGATGCTGAGAGATACCAATCTTGGGACCCCACAAGCTACCAAAGTTTTGAAAGTTCACCTACTTATCAAGAAGATCCTCCATATGAAAACTTTTTTCAAGAGTACTATGGATATGATGAAGGATGTCAATCTTGGGATCCTACAAGCCACAATGGTTTTGAAAGCTCACCCACCTATCAAGAAGACATCTCATATGGAAATTATTCTCAAGAGCATCAATATGGACATGATGAGGTCTATCAGTCTTGGGACATGGAGTATGAGCATGAAATGGATTATTACTCCCCAAATGAAGAAGAGATTCTCAACAATCAAGGTTTTTATCAAAACCAAGGAGACCAACATTTCCAAGATCAAGGGAGTTTTTCAAACCAACAATCCAAGGAGGACACAATGCAACAACTTCTGAAACAGTTTATGGAGACTACCAACAAAGCTATCATGGACATCAAAGCACAAGTTGACAGCCTAGCATCGAAAGTTGGAGCAATCAAGCAGCAATCCACACAAGGTGGGGAGATGGACTTTGAACCTAAGAAGGAAACCATTGATGAAGCTCTTGAGATAAGTTATGAAGAACAAGTTTATGTTGGAACACTCATGATTCATCCAGCAAGGAGCACAAAGGAAGAAGAAGACATGGTGGTAAGAACTATTGAAGACTCTCATGAAGATGGCTTGGTTTTTGGATGCATAGAGAGCATAAAGGAGATTTCAATGGATGATGAATTCTCAACCAAGGAAGAAATGCATATCCAACCCAACTCCAAGCAAGAGACAAAGAGTGAAGTGCCTAAAGAGAAACAAGAGAGTCTCACTGAAGAAATCTCCATGGATGGTGAAAAAGAAAATGAAATGGTACAACTCTTTGACAAGCATCTTGGTATAACTTCCTCCACAACAATGAGCATTGATGGTCCAAGGAAGATTCCTTTTGAGGAGATTAGGATGAACGAGTTTAGGGGATGGTTCTATGATGAATATGATCCTGGTGATCCAAAGCCATGCCACTTTCCCAACCAGAAAAAGTGAAGGGATAGTCAAGCTAGAGACTTTAAACAAGCTCACTTGGGAGGAAGTCCCATGGTATCCTCTTTGTATATTGTGTGAATTTTCTTTCTTTGAATTGATTTTTGTGTGTTTGTGTGAATTAATGTGTGTTTGAGTTTTGAGTGTATATTTTCAGCATGTGGGAACAAGAAGGAGCACAAGAGGAAGAGTCACATAACAAAATGCAGGTGAAGGAGTCCACAGCGACATAGTGCAGCGGCATACTTATGCCGCTGCGGAGGAACCAGCGGGACGAGAATTTTGGCAGCGGCATGCGCAGCGGCTACACCAAGCCGCTACATGTAAGAGCCACTCACAGCGGCATTGTGCAGCGACTACGCCAAGCCGCTGTGGGGGAATTTTGTGAGTACCTTCTCTCTTTCACAACAAGTTCCTATCCTTGGGAGAAGACGAAGACGACACCACACCTCCTAACTACTAAGGTACCACCACCAATTTGTATATAGTTTTTAGTTTGTTTTATTTTTCATTTAACCATCTTGTAACCTTCCTCGATTTATTTTCACACCGAGTCAGTGTGAAGTAAGTTTGGGGGGGGTGATCAATTAACCATCATATATAAGTTTTAACGAGTCTTTTGTTAATATATATAAGTTTTCAAAAAAAAAAAAATTGAAAAATTAAAACATAAAAAGGCATGTAGTTTCATATTTGTTTCACTTTTAGGATCAAGTCTAGTAGCATTATAGGTTGAATTTGCATAGGAGACAATGATATAATTGCCTTGTAAGAAATCTAGATTTTAGAACTCAACATGATGCCCTTGATAATCATACTATGTTGCTTAAACAACTATTGGAACACTTGTACATTTCGAGCTTTGATCACATCACTCGAATCTATTTGTTTTGTTTGATACCCTGAACTTTGAAACCAACTCATCTATATGGACTTAAATGAACTTAATCTTCTCACTTATGGGATTTTGATGCTTGATAATGGTCACTATATACACACTTGGATTATGTTTTACCACTTTTCTACCACCCTTTGTTAATCCAAGTGGTCATTCTCACTCTTAGGATGGTTACCACACCATAGAACCCTTCCCTTTCCCTTTAAACCTTCATTTGATTGATTGAGTGAGGCCTCTTTTGATAATGCTAGCATGTGTAAAATCTTAAAAGTATGAGAACGACAACGATTAGCTCTCATAGGCTAGTCTAGGAGTTTACTATTGGATTAGCATTAGAGGTTAAAGCACTTGAAAATGGGATTGGGAATGTAAGTAAAAAAAAAAGAAAAAGAAAAAAAAAGTGAAATGGGGAGGAAAAGAAAGAAAGAACCAAAGGCTTGTGTGAGAGAAACACTTGGGGAGTTGATATGATTAAAAGAAAAGTTCTAAGTTGTAATGAAAATGAAACATAAAGAAAAGAGTCTTAGAAAATATAAAGGATAACTTCTCAAGAACCAAAAATAAAAAAAGTCAAATGGTTAAGTTTGGGAGAGAAGAGAGATTGGTTAAATTTAGGATGGGATTTGGAAATACATTTGGGTAAGGCAATGAGAGTTAAAGTTGTATGCATAAATTGTTCTTGTCTTGCTACATTTTGCAATATGTCTAGCATTCCTCTTCCTTGAGAGTTAGCCACCAAATAAGAATTCATGACCCTCCTCTAAACACCATTTGAAACCTTTTATACCAAGCCGATTGATTGAGATCAAATCCCCATTTGTGAGACTGCACTTTGATAAGATAAATGAATGTAAGAGTTGGTGAAATGTTGAGTTGGTTGAATCTTGACAATGTGCTTAAGAGAAATAAAAGTTGGTGTGTTGATAAGCCTAGAGAAATTAGAGTGGATTAGAGTGTTTGTTCATGCAACATATTATCATTTTCTAAGGACATCATGTTGAGGGCTTGTTAAATTTCTTTGGTTATGAGTCTCCAACTTCAAACCTCTCCCCTTTGTTCTCATTGTTGATTGCTTGAGGTCAAGCAAAGAAATAAGTTTGGGGGAGTTGATGTGTTGTATTTTTAAGTGTTTTTAGGCATGATTTAATGTGTATTTTAGCTTTAGGAAAAGCATTTAGGCATCATAATTGTAATTTAGCTTTAGGATAATGCATTTAGGCATTATTAGGTTGCATATGTGTTGTTTTATCTTTTTTTTGTAGGTGGTGGAAGGCATGATGAAGCACCCAAATCATATGGAGGTGGTAGGGACTGAAAAACACCCAAAAAGGAGTGGAAAAACAGCTAAGGATCTCGACCAGACCTCACAGCGGCATCCCCCAGCGGCATACGCATGCCGCTGTGAAGAAATGCGGATAGCCAGGCGCTCCAGCGGCACCCACAGCGAGGGTCTTATGCCGCTGTGGAATTTGACCTTGAAAGATCGAGTCATTTGAAGAGCTTTCGTTCATATTTAGCTTTAGAGCTTCACACCAAAGTTGTAGAGAATTGAGTTAGCTTTCTAATGGAGGTGGTTTGAAGTCATTTGCAGCTATACACGAAGAGTTATGATCGATTTACTGGACACATATCAATTATGTCGTGGTGAGACCAACTTTTGCCCACATGCTACCTTTTCTCTTTTTCTTTTGGCTTGTAGACCCTCCCATGTTCTGAGGTCGACCAAGACACTTTGTTTTCTATTATTTAAGACCTCTTGGTGTATGTAGAGAGGCATGATCTACTTCTTGATCCATTTTTGGATCTAGATCAAAACATTATTTTTCCTTTTCAAGTTTTGTTTGAGTTCTTCTTTTAGTTTCCTCTTGTTCTTCATTTCTGTCTTCTTAATTATGTTTTGCTTTGTTATTATCATGTCTATTGAGTAGTTCTTTATAAGTTTCTGGGTTTGAGCTGAGGTAAGGGTGATCTAGAAATGGTTTAGGTTGTTTAATAACTTGGGAATATTGGTTTCTTACTTGCTAGAAGTTCTTAATGCTAGGATTGAATTGGCCACTCAACTCCTTGATCCTAAATGTTGCTAGCACCGAGAGGTGTAGTTTATGTTTGAATCTCTATCAAGTGCTTTACATTCTTAGCCAACGAGAGTTGATGTTTAAGGAGTTTAGTGGTAGTAAGAACTTGATCTTATTGCATAGCTATCTTGAAATTGCCAACGAGAGTTGATGTTAATGCTTGATAGGTATAGGGTTATTATCACGAGAGTGAATTAACTAGAAATTGTTGTTCTTAGCCTAAGAAATCCCCCATTGTTTGTTGAATGCTTGAACTGAATAATGATCACCCAAACCGAAATCTCAACCCAAGGAACTTAGTCTTTTATCATCTCTGTTTTTACTCTGTTTTTGTGTGAATCTTACTATCTTGTTTAGTACATTATTAGTTTTGTTGCACTTTTGTTATCTTTGCTTTCATCTCACTTAGGTTGTTAGTATAAAACCAAATCTCTTGTATTTGCTTAGATTAAGGAATTTTGTGCATTCTTGGTGTTATAGGTCACTAGCTCCCTGTGGATTCGATCCTAAAGTGTTACATCGACATACCATTCGATTGTGGTAGCGTACACATTAGGTTAATTGGTGTGTAAAACGCAAACATCAGTCGGGCCTACCAAAAATAACGCACCGACCGTCGGACAGGGGTGGGGCCCATGAGCCCGGGAGAGGGATGGGTGACTCACCGGTAGGGGCGGACGGGGCGTTACAAGTGGTATCAGAGCTCAGGAAAGTCAAACCGATTCTGTCTCGGAAGACAATCCTGGGGTTTTGAGGGTTATGGTTGCTGCGGAATTCGGGGACGAATTCCCATTAAGTGGTGGAGAATTGTAAGGGCCCTGGCCCGGCCCATTTGAGAAAGTCTTAAATGAATTAATTTGGCTACCTATAACACCAAGTGCACTTACCTTTTCCGGTCACTTGCCTGAAAGAACTCCAGAGTTAAGCGTGCTTGGGCTGGAGTAGTCCCAGGATGGGTGACCTTCCGGGAAGTGACTTGTGGTAGCATGTGTGTGAGGACAAAACACATGGGAAAAGGTTATAGGGTGATTGTAGGGTCAGTAAATTAGTCGGTTGGGCCTACCAAAAATAACGCACCGACCGTCGGACAGGGGTAGGGCCCACGAGCCCGGGAGAGGGATGGGTGACTCACCGGTAGGGGCGGACGGGGCGTTACAAGTGGTATCAGAGTTCAGGGAAGTCAAACCGATTCTGTCTCGGGAGACAATTCTGGGGTTTGAGGATTATGGTTGCTCCGGTTATGAGATGCGGAATTCGGGGACGAATTCCCATTAAGTGGGGAAGAATTGTAACATACTGGGCCCGGCCCATTTGAGAAAATGCTTAAATGAATTAATTTGGCTACCTATATCACCAAGTGCACTTACCTTTTCCGGTCACTTGCCTGAAAGAACTCCAGAGTTAAGCGTGCTTGGGCTGGAGTAGTCCCAGGATGGGTGACCTTTCGGGAAGTGAATCGTGGTAGCATGTGTGTGAGGACAAAACACATGGGAAAAGGTCATGGGGTGATTATAGGGTCAGTAAATTACTCTGCCAGGCCTACGAAAAATAACGCACCGACCGTCGGACAGGGGTGGGGCCCACGAGCCCGGGAGAGGGATGGGTGACTCACCGGTAGGGGCGGACGGGGCGTTACAAGTGGTATCAGAGCTCAGGGAAGTCAAACCGATTCTGTCTCGGGAGACAATCATGGGGTTTGAGGGTTATGGTTGCTCCGGTTATGAGATGCGGAATTCGGGGACGAATTCCCATTAAGTGGGGGAGAATTGTAACATACTGGGCCCAACCCATTTGAGAAAGACTTAAATGAATTAATTTGGCTACCTATTTCACCAAGTGCACTTATCTTTTCCGGTCACTTGCCTGAAAGAACACCTGAGTTAAGCGTGTTTGGGCTGGAGTAGTCCCAGGATGGGTGACCTTCCGGGAAGTGACTCGTGGTAGCATGTGTGTGAGGACAAAACACATGGAAAAAGATCATGGGGTGATTGTAGGGTCAGTAAATTACTCGGTCGGGCCTACGAAAAATAACGCACCGACCGTCGGACAGGGGTGGGGCCCACGAGCCCGATAGAGGGATGGGTGACTCACCGGTAGGGACGGTCGGGGCATTACAAAGTGGTATCAGAGCCGAATCCGAGGACGCGTGTGGAGTCAGTGAGGGCCCACACCGTCAAGGATAACGATCCTGGTGCGCAACGAGGGTGTTGCGCTCTGTGAGAATGGGTGAATGGTAACATCCCGGTTTGTGGTATATGCGGAAAGGCTTAAAAGAATTAATTTGGCTACCTATGTCACCAAGTGCACTTACCTTTTCCGGTCACTTGCCTGAAAGAACTCCAGAGTTAAGCGTGCTTGGGCTGGAGTAGTCCCAGGATGGGTGACCTTCCGGGAAGTGACTCGTGGTAGCATGTGTGTGAGGACAAAACACATGGGATAAGGTCATGGGGTGATTGTAGGGTCAGTAAATTACTCGGTCGGGCCTACCAAAAATAACGCACCGACCGTCGGACAGGGGTGGGGCCCACGAGCCCGGGAGAGGGATGGGTGACTCACCGGTAGGGGCGGACGGGGCGTTACAAGTGGTATCAGAGCCAGGTTAGTCAAACCGATTTTGTCTCGGGAGACAATCCTGGGGTTTGAGGGTTATCGTTGCTACGGAATTCGGGGACGAATTCCCATTAAGTGGGGGAGAATTGTAAGGGCCCTGGCCCGACCCATTTGAGAAAGTCTTAAATGAATTAATTTGGCTACCTATATCACCAAGTGCACTTACCTTTTCCGGTCACTTGCCTGAAAGAACTCCAGAGTTAAGCGTGCTTGGGCTGGAGTAGTCCCAGGATGGGTGACCTTCCGGGAAGTAACTCGTGGTAGCATGTTGTTGGGAATCCGAGCCAATTCTACAGATTCAGAATTCTCGCGAGTTCCCGATAGCCTAGGATCTAGGGTCTAGTTAATTGAATCATGGATCTCACCTCGTGATTACCTGGTGTTTGGCAGCGGAAGATGGATCAGGTAATACGAGATCTACTGCGCCTCAGATGCTGCGCCTCTATCGTAGTCCACACGCACACAAGCTGGAATCCCCCGGGTTGCTAGCGCCATGAATCGGATCTCCTTGGGAACTGAGTTTCTCTGAGGTTTCTGTGTTTTCTCTCTGAGAAAAACACTGTGGGCGGCGCACACGAACTCATTTAGGTCGAGATATAAAACGTGTTTATATACTGACCTCGAGGTGAACCGAAACATCAGTTTCGGTTTCGCCATTGTGTCGACCGACACACTTATTGGTGTCGATCGACACACGTCCTGTATCGACCGACTCACCCAATGGTGTCGATCGATACACCCCTTTTGAAACTTATATTCGATCTGTATCCAATACATATCGATTAGACCATATGCCAATGATCAATTCCCATGCAGAGTATATCCAACTTGCTTAGGTGTGTGACCCTGTAGGTTCACACGATACTGGAAACGAGTTACAACTCATTTGTCATAATTGGTTTCTAGCAAAACATTATGATTACCCAGTATCACATGAATTGTCCGATCTCGACAATACAACCATCTCTAGAGTTCGTACAATGTGATTTCAGGACATAATCCCAACAATCTCCCACTTGTACTGGAATCACTTATTCTTATAATCCCTTTGTCTCTATATCTCGATATGGTATAAGGCAAGAGACTGTGTCATCCTTATTATAGCCAACATCATGTTCATCGAACTTCTGATCTATACTGATAAACAAACGACTGACAATCACCTCGTTTGAGCACGGCCATGCATTTTCTCAGTATCAAATCTTCGATGGGCCCTGAGATATTTATCTCCCGTTATACAGGAGGGACAAAATCCCATTTTGTTCCATCCCTGTTTCTACACATACTTCATGATACGTCGAAACAATGCCGTTATAGCCGCCAGTTACGGAACGACGTTTGACAAGGTCAAAGCGCACCAATTCATATGCTAGAAAGCATGATGAACTCAGGTCTAAGGACTATACTCTATAGTCGTAATGAGAACCTCCCATGACACTTATATATAACTATCCTGTGGAGTTCTCATTAAGCGGGTCATGTCCGATCATATGTTCACCAACATATATCTATGTGACTGACTGTGATAATCATATCATTGACTCCATGAAACTTAGTCCAACAGTCACCTCACATGCTAGTCTGCGCGGTTGTTAGTGTCCCATTTTAACAACCTTGACTAGGGACAATCATAATTTATGTCATCTTTTACTTATAGGGTTTCATGATCAAGTCTTCAACTTGATGACCTATAAGATGACCATAAAGTACTTTTGGACCATTATTTAATTATCCAATAATTAAATAATACTGATGTCAGTTTTAACTTACACAAATACCGCCAAAGCATGTCTATGTAAAGTTTACAACATAACTAAAATAACTCCCACTAGAATCAAGATCATCTTTTCAGATATCTTACACCTACAGCAACAGAATAAATTTCGTGCTTAGGTTGTGGTAGAGAGTGCGGTGCTATTGTTTGAAACAATTTCAACAAATTACACCGCCATTCAGATAAAAGCACTATTCTACGGTCTACTGCTTGGAGCCTTTCCAACAGTTAGCACCGCTATTCAGACAAAGAGACATAACCAGGTGGGAACCGGGAATCGTCTTTGTCCGACTAACTACTTTCAACTGGTTCGTCACTTTATCAGTTCACCACGAACCTATCCTTAGTGTTTCTCAACACTTGGGATATTTCTGGTAACTATTCAGTGACTATTACCGTAGTACATTGGTATTTTCTCGTCATGCTTTATGCTTAAGTTGCATCTAGACGAGCGCAAAATATGGCATTCATGATGGATTCTATTGCATCAGCATAAGTAATCACACTCATTAATACTAGTTCAGACAGTGTTCAAAACACTTCTTCTTGCTAATATTGTTACCAGCTCAGCCAGTGTCCAAGACACTTCATCTTGCTTAGATAATTGCCATAAGACCTTTGGTATGAAGCCATTCTTGGAATCAAGCACATTTGAACTGTCCAATACCTTACGAACATAAGGATTTTGACACGATCCAATTAGCCTACTTAATCTATGTCAATAGATTCTTATTCCAAGAATTCATTCGGCTACTCCCATGTCTTTTGTTTAAATTTGACTTTCGACCCAAATCTTAACAAGACTTTAGTGTCGGAACGTCGTTCATGAGATTCAAGTATGTTATCTACATACTGTGTGAGAATTGCCATTACGCTCCCACTAGTCTTCTTGTAAACGCATGGTTTCTTTTCTTTCTGATCAAGTCAAAACTTTTGACCACATTATCAGAATGTTGATTCCAACTCCAAGATGTTTGTTTCAACCCAGAAATGGATCGGTGAAACCAACATGCATACCCAGCCAATTTTCGGAGTTGGGGCTTACCACCGCTTCTTTGAATTTCGCATGCTCGTCACTTTTCAATGATCAATGGATCACGACAATTGGTTACGAGGAATCACTCTCGAGTTAGTGACGGATCCTTTCGGATCTGCGAATTTCAGGCTTCACAGCTGCAGATCCTACAGTACTTTGTAGATATCACCGCTGCTCTCCCTTAACAGGTTGAACAGCTTACTGTGTTTATCGAATTTCTTCGATGTGTACTTTTACTCCCACTGTTCCTTTTGAAAGTATCACCTTTCTTAAAAGACACAGTTCTGGGCAACAAAAAGTACTAAGCCTTAGTTTCCTCAGGACAACCAGCGAGGTAGAACTTATCAGATATGGATTCAAGTTTGTTTGTTGACTGCTGTCTTACACAAACCTTGCAATCCTAATTAATCAGAAAAACAAATTGGAAATCACCCAGTCCACATCCAATGTGGTGTTTTTCACTGATTCTGATAGAAACCTTTTTCTGCGCAAAGACAGACATTTCAGGACGTATTCTTAAATCGTTATGGAAGATTCCTGTGACTCATCCTTGATCGGAGCATATCCAATAAGATCCGATTCATTCTGTTAGATGATCACCCAATTGTTGACTCTAAGTATTTTCTTCCACGATCCAATCGAGGATCTTAATACTTCTGTCAAATTGGTTCCACACTCCATCTTGGAACTCCTCAAGGGATTCCTGCTCGTGTCTTATCAAATGAACACAGCCACACTTATTGATGCCATCAATAAGGTGATGAAGTACAGAAGATTTCCTTTGGCACTTATGCTTGTTGAGCCGCATACATCAGTATGTGTAAGGCCCAATAAGCCTCTGGCCTTTTTCTTTTAGCTCTGCTAAAAGGGCCTTAGTCATTTGATCCAGTGAACAGAATTCATATTTCAAGTGATTAATAATCAAATGAGTCCAAAACTATGGAACTTCTGAATCCGCTTCACTCTTTGTTATTAAATGACTATGACAAAGAAAACTTGACTTCAAGTCATCAGACTTAAAGTGATTGGTATTTATGTTATGTGTACTGGTGTACATTAGTTCAAGATATAAAACCCATTCCAAATGGGGTGCTACCATAGAATATTTCATTAAGATCCAAAGAACAAAACTTGTCTTTTATCAAAATGAAAAACATCCAAATTCTTTCCAAGAAGATGAAAGACAATTCTGCACAAGGCAGATTTATAGTAGCAATTACTTAATTTCTAAAACCAAGTATAAAAGGCTCCTACAAGTGGAGAATCTCTACGGCTCATGGAGCAACCATTGCTTCAACCAGACACGCAGTTCCACTTGTCCTTTCTTCAACGTTCTACTTTCGCTTAGGTCCTGCATATTTCAAAAATATCAGCACCATAACTAGTATCCAATACTTATGTAGAACTTGAATTGATAACACAATACCTGAAGAAGGAGTACCATACATCTTCTCCATCTCTTGTGAATCTTCCAAGAATTTATTGCATTCTCTCTTCCAATGCCCCGACTCATTACAGTAGAAGCACTTTCTGACACCAGATGGGCCTGACTTGGGCTTATAAGATGACACAGGCTTATCCTGATTCCAAATCTGGACGGCCCAGCCTCTACCCTTGCCAACACAAGATTCCTCAAATCTTTTACCCTTTATGATGTCATACTCTGCTGTTTTGAGCATACCATGCAGCTCAGTCAACGTCTTCGTCAAGACTTTCTTGATATAGTTCTTAACGAACTTGTCATAGCTTGACGGCAGTGACTGCAGAATGATGTCAGTGGCCAACTCGAAGCTGACAGGACATTCCAGTTTTCCCAGGTTATCAATGTAACCAATCAGTTTAATGACATGAGGACTTACTGGAGCATCCTCTGGTAGCTTGCACCCAGTGAGAGACTTCACCATCTGGAATCTCTCAACTCGTGCCAGATCTTGAAACTTCAGTTTCAGGCTGGTGATCATCTCTATTGGCGACTCCATGTTCTCATACTGACTCTTCAAGTCTGAGTTCATGGAAGCCAATATCAGACCACGCACATCTACCACATCAGTATAATGCTTATTCCAAGCATTATACACTGCATGCGAGCGATTGGTCCCAAGCTTTTCTGGAAGAGCCTTTTCAAGGACATAGTCCTTGCTCTCCTGCTTGAGAATGAATCTCAGATTCCGATACCAATCCAGGAAGTTGGATCCATTTAACTTGTCCTTCTCAAGGACGGATCGCAACGAGAAAGTAGTCATAGACATAAGCTGAAATCCAAGAAAAACAAAGATTTAGTTATGTATATGATGAGAAATCTTATCGAATAAGAAAACTCGCATTATATTCAAACAATGTTTCCTCTATGAATATAATAATCCAAGATCCATACTTCACCAAAATCTGAGTGGGCGACTCGCCATTACCCAAACTTTAGTTATCTAGGTAAGCAAATCATTGCTAATTGTACTCAGTACAACTTTTGGTTGTGGATGAGACAAACTATGTCTAATCCACTCTGATGTCTCTAGGCTCAGAACTTCTGATAGCTCAGTCAAGTAAACCAATCTCTATGTCTAGTGATCATTGACAGTTGCACTGCAATTCTATCAATGATCACCTGCCTTGCTCATGTCACTGTGGATATCAAGGACTCCAAGATTATCCAACAACACAGCAGACAAGATTGGGCAAGACATCAAGGTTTCTTGATATTTAGTTGAGGAAACTAAACTCTGAAAGGTTAGCATATCAATCTCTTAGGTCATGTAATTGTTGATGTTAATGCACTGCAAGTCCATCAACATTATTACCTGTCTTATTCACGTAATTGTAGACACCAAGCTCTTGGCTAGACATCACACAACGAAATGAGTCTTGACAGTTGACCATATTGAAGATAATATTTGATCAATGTTTAAGTCTAGTTTGGTTTCTGCAAATTCAAGGTTCAATAACCAGAATTTCGAAAACTGTGTCGATCGACGCAGACAATGTCTGTCGGTCGACACTACCAAACAAAACCGGACTTCAATAACCAGTTAATTCAATTAACCCGGTTCATCGAATCGGTCATGTCGATCGACACAACCCATGTGTGACGGTCGACATAGACCTAAACCGAAGATCGTTTTGATAACCGGTCCAATCCAATTGAACCGACTTATCTGATCAAACTGATCTTATCCAATCGGTTTTTACTAATTGAGATCATCAGTTCAATCCAATTGAACTAATCCATCCAATTCAAACCGTTTTAATCAGTTTCAACTGATTGCGATAACTGATCCAATTCATTGAACCGACTTATCCAACCAAACTGATTTAACTCACCGGTTTATGCTAATTGAGATAATTAGTTCAATCCAATTAAACCAATTCTTCTAATTTAAACCGATCAATTCGGACTTAACCAAGCATGATAACCGGTCCAATCCAATTGAACCGATTAACCATTCGCTTGGTCTGTGTCGACCGACACCAGCCTGTGTCGATCGATACGTGGCCGAATTTGTTCTGTGTCGACCGATACACAACTTGTGTCGATCGACACAGAAGGCTTTCGGTTTTTCTACGCGAAAAACCCTAGCCGCCGAATCTGTCGATTTCGCCACCTTGTGTCGACCGACACACCCAGTGTGTCGATCGACACAGTGCGAAAACACAGATTCGCAGAATGATCAAATCGATCTCACCTGTTCTCATTCAAACAACCTAGTTTGCGAATCTAAATCATCAAATTCGATTAACAGGCGCGATTCAATGATAAAACCCTAAGGCTCTGATACCACTGTTGGGAATCCGAGCCAATTCTACAGATTCAGAATTCTCGCGAGTTCCCGATAGCCTAGGATCTAGGGTCTAGTTAATTGAATCATGGATCTCACCTCGTGATTACCTGGTGTTTGGCAGCGGAAGATGGATCAGGTAATACGAGATCTACTGCGCCTCAGATGCTGCGCCTCTATCGTAGTCCATACGCACACAAGCTGGAATCCCCCGGGTTGCTAGCGCCGGGAATCGGATCTCCTTGGGAACTGAGTTTCTCTGAGGTTTCTGTGTTTTCTCTCTGAGAAAAACACTCTGGGCGGCGCACACGAACTCATTTAGGTCGAGATATAAAACGTGTTTATATACTGACCTCGAGGTGAACCGAAACATCAGTTTCGGTTTCGCCATTGTGTCGACCGACACACTTATTGGTGTCGATCGACACACGTCTTGTATCGACCGACGCACCCAATGGTGTCGATCGATACACCCCTTTTGAAACTTATATTCGATCTGTATCCAATACATATCGATTAGACCATATGCCAATGATCAATTCCCATGCAGAGTATATCCAACTTGCTTAGGTGTGTGACCCTGTAGGTTCACACGATACTGGAAACGAGTTACAACTCATTTGTCATAATTGGTTTCCAGCAAAACATTATGATTACCCAGTATCACATGAATTGTCCGATCTCGACAATACAACCATCTCTAGAGTTCGTACAATGTGATTTCAGGACATAATCCCAACACATGTGTGTGAGGACAAAACACATGGGAAAAGGTCAGGGGGTGATTGTAGGGTCAGTAAATTACTCGGTCGGGCCTACCAAAAAATAACGCACCGACCGTCGGACAGGGGTGGGGCCCACGAGCCCGGGAGAGGGATGGGTGACTCACCGGTAGGGGCGGACGGGGCGTTACAAGTGGTATCAGAGCTCAGGGAAGTCAAACCGATTCTGTCTCGGGAGACAATCCTGGGGTTTTGAGGGTTATCGTTGCTACGGAATTCGGGGACGAATTCCCATTAAGTGGGGGAGAATTGTAAGGGCCCTGGCCCGGCCCATTTGAGAAAGTCTTAAATGAATTGATTTGGCTACCTATATCACTAAGTGCACTTACCTTTTCCGATCATTTGCCTGAAAGAACTCCAGAGTTAAGCGTGCTTGGACTGGAGTAGTCCCAGGATGGGTGACCTTCCGGGAAGTGACTCGTGGTAGCATGTGTGTGAGGAGAAAACACATGGGAAAAGGTCAGAGGTGATTGTAGGGTCAGTAAATTAGTCGGTCGGACCTACCAAAAATAACGCACCGACCGTCGGACAGGGGTGGGGCCCACGAGTCCGACGAGAAGGATGGGTGACTCACCGGTAGGGGCGGACGGAGCGTTACACAATGCATTATAAATTACATACTCTTTGGCTTGAGATTCCAGTTATGTCTACTTAATTAGTTATACGATTTCAGTCATAGACTAGGAGGAGTCTATGATGGATTTAGTTCCTTTCATTTGAAATAATTGTATAATATCTCCTACCAAAAACATTCAGTTCAAAGACTTAAGTAAACATAGTATAAGAAAATAGTGAGATAAATACAAATTAGGGGAAATATCAAAGAAAAAACAAAGTTTTAGTTTGTTGATTCCATTGAAATTGTTAATTATCTATCTTGTACAAATTTAAATAACTCAACTTTCTCGGTTCATTGATTGATATTCTCTTGTGAGTTGTGAACACTTATTTTTAGCGATTCTCAATTTTGAGAGAAAATTCTCTGTTGAATTATGTTAGTCTTGGTGATTGATAATCATGTTACCATTAAGCTTAAGCCTTAGTTTGTAAATGATAAGAAGTTGGCTATAAATGAAAGGGCGGTTTAGTCCGGTTAAAGGCCAATGTTATTCTTATCTAGGATCGGTTTAAGCTTGGTTTAGATCACTTGTGTTGTATCCCGAGCTATAAGGGACTTATGCGATCAATCCTCTCTTTGTGTGTTCATTGTGATAGAGAGAGAGATTGATGTTCTTGTAATCCAGGTGATATAGTGGATTGCTTGCAGCTTGTCAGGCCCAGACGTAGGGATTCATTCCGAATCCTGAACTGGTTAATTTCTCTGTGTGCTCCTCTTTCTATTGTTCTCTGTTCTTAGCGTCTCTTCTTCTTTCTCGAACGAGCTCAGTGACTGAGTGTGTGTGTGTGTTCTTGAGAGGTGAGACGAGTTCTTTCTGAGTGTGCTTAATCGAGTCAAGGTTTGAGTGTTGAGTCGAAGCTGAGCTGATCCGTAACAAGTGGTATCAGAGCCAAGGTTCTACAATAGCTCATGAGCGACTCAATGTCGAAGGTGAAGATCGCATGCTTCGACGGAAAAGGAGATTTTCCGATGTGGAAGAAACGAATGCTGGCGCATCTATCGATTCTTGGATTGAAGGAATTTCTGGAAGAATCGACAACCAAATCGGAGACTCCGGAGATCGCGAGAAAGAAAGGCGAGGATGAAGACGATTACAAAGAAAGAGTTCTGAAACTCGAAACGGATAAAATTGAGAAGGCTGAGAAAGCGATGAATATGCTGATACTAAATCTAGGCGACCATGTTCTTCGGAAGCTGGAGGAATGTACGACGGCAGCGTCGATCTGGACTTCGCTGGAAAGATTGTATAACTCAAAGACTCTACCCAACAGGATTCATCTACAACACAAGTTCTATACCTTCAAGATGATGGAATCGAAGACCATTGATGAGAATGTAGACGACTTCTTGAAACTGGTCTCGGGTTTAATAAGCGTGAATGTTACAGTTTCTGAAGAAGTACAAGCAATACTACTTCTTAGTTCTCTACCATCACAATACAATCAACTCAAGGAAACTCTCAAGTATGGTAGGGAAACTCTGACGATTGAAGATGTAACTAACGCTGCAAAATCAAAAGAAATTGAGCTAAAGGATGCAAAGGAGACAGCTGGATCAAGCAAAGCTGGTGATGCCTATGTAGCTCGTGGAAGGTCTGAGAAAAGAGATACGAATCACAAGAAAGGGAAGAGTAGATCAAGATCTGGAACAAGGTCAAAGCTAACTTGCTGGTACCGCAAGAAGGAGGGTCATATCAAAAAGGACTGCTATGCTCGGAAAAGAAAAGCTGATGAAGAAGATGGAGCTGAAGCCGCTGTAATCATAGACATGTTGCAGGAATGTGATGCCTTATCTGTCACTGAGAAATGGCATCAGGATAAGTGGGTCATTGACTCAGGGTGCTCCTACCATATGACATCAAGACGTGACTGGTTCAACACATTTGAAGAGCTCACCACAGGTAAGGTCTTATTAGGTGATGACTATTCTGTTGATGTGCAGGGAATTGGATCAGTAAACATCAAAGCTTATGGTGGGACTGTCAAAACACTGACCAACGTCAGGTACATTCCTAAACTCAAAAGAAATCTAATTTCTACTGGAACACTTGATAGATTGGGTTTTAATCATGCTGGTGGTAAAGGTAGAACTAGATTTTATAAAGATGGTAAGCTAGCTCTGCAGGGTACTCTAACTGGAACCTTATATCTCTTAGATGGAGAAACTGTGTTAGGACAGACTAACAATGTTGTTTCTAAGAAATTGTCTAGAGATGAAACTATGCTATGGCATAGACGCCTAGGCCATATGAGTGTTAAGAATTTGCAGATTTTAGCAAGTAAAGGCATCATTGACAAGAGGAAGATTGGAAATCTGGAGTTCTGTGAAAATTGCATAATGGGGAAACACAAGAAGCTCAATTTCAACATTGGTAAGCATGACTCAAAGGAAGCTCTAAGGTACATCCATGCTGACTTATGGGGATCTCAGAACACAACTCCAAGCCTATCTCAGAAGCAGTATTTTCTCTCCATCATTGATGACTATACAAGAAAGGTGTGGGTCTACTTTCTGACCACAAAGAATGAAGCTTTTGAGAGATTATGTGAATGGAAGAAGCTGGTGGAAAATCAAGTCAGCAAGAAAGTGAAATGTCTAAGAACAGACAATGGCTTGGAATTCTGCAACAAAGAATTCGATGGATTCTGTAAGCAACAAGGAATTGAGCGACACAGAACATGTTCTTATACGCCTCAGCAAAACGGAGTTGCTGAGCGTATGAACAGAACAATAATGGAGAAGGTGAGATGTATTCTTGATGAGTCAGGTATGGATGAATCATTCTGGGCAGAAGCTGTGTCTACGGCTGTTTATCAAATCAATAGGACTCCATCTTCAGCCATTGACTGCAATATTCCTGAGCAACTGTGGTTAGGGAAGAAACCAGGGTACAAACACATGAGAAGATTTGGTGCAGTTGTGTATGTACATACAGATCAAGGTAAACTCAAACCTAGAGCACTAAAAGGTATATTCATCGGCTATCCACCAGGGGTGAAAGGTTTTAAAGTATGGCTCCTGGAAGAAGAGAAGTGTGTCATCAGTCGTAATGCAGTAATTGTGGAAGATAAAGTCTTCAAAGATCTGAAAGAAGACAAGAGAGAACAGGAAGATGCAAGAGATGAGACTGATGGAAAAGTAGCTCTGGACACAGTAGGACTATTAAAGGAGAAGGAAGTTAAAGCTTCAGATGAAGAAAATTCTGTCAGGACATCTACACAAGCAAGTGATACAAACACCAATCAAGGTGGAGATGCTGAAACTACAGGAGGACATGAAACTGACCCAAGTAGTCATCATATAGCAAGAGACAAAGAAAGAAGAGAGATAGTCTTACCAAAAAGGTTTGAGGACTATGATCTCTCTGCTTTTGCTTTAATAGCTGCAGTAGAAGTGACTACAACGGAACCCAGAGACTACACTGATGCAATCAGAAGCAAGGACAAAGACTTATGGGTTGAAGGCATGAATGAAGAAATGGACTCTCTGCACAAAAACAAAACATGGAAACTGGTCAGAAAGCCTGACAACAGGAAGATCATAGGCTGCAAATGGGTCTATAGACTGAAACCAGGGATTCCAGGAATAGAGAAGCCAAGGTACAAAGCAAGACTAGTAGCTAAGGGCTACTCACAGAGAGAAGGAATAGATTATCAAGATGTTTTCTCTCCAGTAGTAAAACATGTGTCCATAAGGTTTCTTCTCTCAATAACTGCTAACTTAGACCTTGAGTTAGAGCAGTTAGATGTGAAAACTGCTTTTCTACATGGAGTAATTGAAGAAGAGCTGTACATGGAACAACCAGAAGGACATCAAGTAAAAGGAAAGGAGAAGTATGTGTGTAAACTAGAGAAAGCCTTATACGGCTTAAATCAAGCACCCAGACAATGGAATAGGTGCTTTGATCAGTTTGTGTTAAGCCACGGTTTTGTTAGAAGCGAGTATGATCACTGTGTATATCTCAAGAAACTCAGCCAAGGAGGATTTGTCTATCTGCTACTCTACGTAGACGACATGTTGGTTGCTGCAAAGGACATCACAGAGATAAATCAGGTCAAGGAACTCTTAAGTGGCAAGTTTGAAATGAAAGATCTAGGTCCAGCCAGAAGGATCTTAGGAATGGACATACAAAGAGATCGTGAAGGTGGAGTACTCACACTATCTCAATCAGAATATATAAAGAAGGTTCTGCAAGTGTTTGACATGGAAGATGCGCAAGCTGTTACAACACCTATAGGAGCTCAGTTTAAGCTTTCTGCACTGAAAGATGATGAAGAAGAAACAATGTTAAATGATGTCCCTTACTCTAATGCCATTGGTAGCATCATGTATGCTATGATAGGAACAAGGTGTGACTTAGCATACGCAGTGGGTTTGGTGAGTAGATACATGAGAAAGCCAGGTCTAATGCATTGGAATGCAGTTAAGTGGGTCTTGAGGTATCTAAAGGGATCACAGGAAGTTAAGCTAGTGTTCAACAGGAAGAACAAGTTCAGGATTGAAGGATATTGTGACTCAGATTTCAGTTCAGACCTGGACAAAAGAAGGTCAATTACAGGCTATGTGTTTACTGCAGGAGGAAATGCAATAAGCTGGAAATCTGGTCTTCAACCTGTGGTTGCTCTGTCGACGACTGAAGCTGAATATATGGCGCTTGTGGAAGCAGTAAAAGAAGGGATTTGGCTAAAAGGATTAGCAGAAGAGTTTGGGTTCAAGCAAGAGTCAATTGACATCTGGTGTGACTCACAAAGTGCTCTTTGCCTTGCAAAGAACAATGTTCATCACGAAAGGACAAAACACATCGGTAGAAAAATTCACTTCATCAGAGACATCATAGCACAAGGTGATGTGAGAGTGCTGAAGATAACTACTGAGAAGAACCCTGCAGATATGTTGACCAAGGTTCTCCCTGTCAACAAGTTTGAGCAAGCGTTAAGCTTTCTCGGAGTGGTTGAGCACTGAGGTGTTTCAACTATGCCTGACATTGCATAAGTACACAAGTGATCTTAGAGGTAAGTATGATTATCATCAAGGTGGAGTTTGTTAGTCTTGGTGATTGATAATCATGTTACCATTAAGCTTAAGCCTTAGTTTGTAAATGATAAGAAGTTGGCTATAAATGAAAGGGCGGTTTAGTCCGGTTAAAGGCCAATGTTATTCTTATCTAGGATCGGTTTAAGCTTGGTTTAGATCACTTGTGTTGTATCCCGAGCTATAAGGGACTTATGCGATCAATCCTCTCTTTGTGTGTTCATTGTGATAGAGAGAGAGATTGATGTTCTTGTAATCCAGGTGATATAGTGGATTGCTTGCAGCTTGTCAGGCCCAGACGTAGGGATTCATTCCGAATCCTGAACTGGTTAATTTCTCTGTGTGCTCCTCTTTCTATTGTTCTCTGTTCTTAGCGTCTCTTCTTCTTTCTCGAACGAGCTCAGTGACTGAGTGTGTGTGTGTGTTCTTGAGAGGTGAGACGAGTTCTTTCTGAGTGTGCTTAATCGAGTCAAGGTTTGAGTGTTGAGTCGAAGCTGAGCTGATCCGTAACAAATTAAATACATGAAGAATTGGATCGTATGTCAATGAAAGAATTTAAATAAGGTATAAGACAAAACGAAGTTGTTAAAGAAATGTTTGAGATTCAAACTGGTTTGATTGATGGGTCGAGTTTGGCCAGCAGCATTCCGGATTTGAGCAAAACTTCAAACCACTCAAGAGCAAAAATAAAAGACAATGGCAAACGGCAAAAAATGGCTGAATCAATGCCATATGCCAAAGAAGTTTGATTATAGAGATGTTAGCTACGCCTTCCGATTCTAGATATATAGCCAGTTCTTTTTTACTGACAAATTTCTCCATTTGATTTTGTTCTACATGTTTTTGTGGTTGCAAATGATTTTCTACGATTTCGAGTTGTGCCAATACGGAAGTATATAAATAGTGTTGATTATACGTACGGCATTCAAGAAATTAGGTCAAAGTTGTTTGAAGATTCTTGTTTTTGATAAGGCTAACAACATGCTCCGTCTTCTTTGGCTTGCTAGTTTCTCAACTTAAATGATTAATTTATGCTAGACCATTTCCATCCTTATGTTGATATTTAGAGTTAAGGTGGGAGTACTTGGTTGAAGGAGATGAATCCATAAAAATAGTAGAAGACATTGGGAGTGTTAATGCGAGAGTTTGAAGGTCTTGTTATACAAGCTTTCATATTAAAAAGGTCCTTTCAAGCTATGAGTTACATACTTACGTGTAAGTCTGCGGACGTGCAAACAAGAGAGAGACTTGGAAAGAGTTCATATGTCTAGCCTTAGAAACCCACACAATTCTTCTTTTACATAGTATAGATTTAGTTACGACACAAAATATTTTATTCATCCAAAACATGCATGGTCGATAAAACAATGATATCGATATAATGCCAGAAAGATTCAAGGAAAACATGTTCATGATGGAATCTCACCGTGTGCTTTGGTTTCGTCCAAGAAAAAAGCACAAGTTGGAAAGAATGGATTGATCATAAGAAATGAAACTAGAGTTTTGTACTTTACTTTCGTTCATGAATAGTGAATGGGCTTTGTACGTGATGGGCTCGAAGTCACGAGAGCAAAACAAAATTCCAAAACTTAAACTGTTTTTGAGTTATTACCTTATTATAGTTCGCAAGGATTATGAACAAATGTATGTTAAGGTTTTAGCTACTTATGAATGTTAACAGAAAACAAATTCAAAGATCAATAACACAAAAGGAAATTTTAGATAGTTCATAGTCATTTTAGAATGTATACTAAGTATCTTGATTCTTGACTTTGTCCCGTACAGGTCGGAGAAAAGAGGAATTTCCTATTGTGCAATCTAGTTCTAGATTCTTGAATCGAAGAAAAAATTGAAAGTAGAGAGAATAGGAAAACGAAGAATATTGTCGAAATGTTTATAACCCAGTGTTCAAAGCGACTAAAAAACCCAGTCATATTGCATTATAACTCAAATAAAAATGTATTACTGCAGTAATTCAAATAAAATTTTCATATTCAATCATAGTAAAAAATGTGTTCTAATAAATTGTAAGTTAAGCAAAATGAGATATTGCATAAAAGGGAAAGTATCTGTTAAATATGTTGAACACTTAAAATTGATCTATGTATAATATTTTAGGAAATGCTTATTACTATAACTTGTTTTTTGCCGTCGAATAAATAGGATCAACTTATTAAGATGCATGAATCTCGAAAGAAGAAAAATAATTATCAATCTTCGAGATGTATTTGTGATAATTATATGAATGGTTCTAAAATCGTAATTTAGATTCCGTGCATGTTACTGATTATTTCTGGTCAGTGTTTTCTACAGATCGTACACGAACCCAGTTTTTTAAACTTCAGTTTAAGAAACGTACAGAATCTTTGAACAATCGCCGTTGTTATTCTCTCAACCACATTAAAAAAAAAAAGATTTTCGTATCCCACCCACGTTTTATTTAATTGGACATGTTGACATTAAACTATTCTATTTGATCTTATAAGATATTTTCTCCAATAATGTAATCAAGTAGTACTAGATGCATTAATACAGTAAATCCTCAATGAACTAATAACATTCGAAATCATAATATTTTATTAAATTTATCAAAAGATTGAATTGTTAAAAGATAGCTAAATAAAAATTATAATTTTAAATTATAAAATTATATTTATTTATTAAAATTTTAGTTTATTCAATATTAATTTATAATAATTATATTGTATTAGTTTGGCCAAATACACAACCAAATATATTTTTTTCTTTGATAACCATGAGGATTACAAAGGTTTTCGAGACCCAAAAACGAATCTTCACGAAACTCATAAAAACCCGGATTTTTTTACCACTAAAAACTTACGGGTGGCCAAGTGAGGAAATGTAAAGTAGGTAGATCGAAATTTAAGTGTGATACATCCAAGTCCGGTCTCCTTATCACTACACCAAAACCACTTGGTTACACAACCAAATATGTTTGGATTGGAATAATGCAATAAAAGGAAATGTATAACCAAAATAAAAAGAAGATAAGGTCGAAACACATCATTTTTTTTCTTTTAATTGAACACATATCATATTCAGAAAGGGGTGAAAAACAAACCCAAATTAGATGTGATCAAAAACTATTTCCTAGTCATCATTTTTTTTCCTTGTCTTGTCCTAATTTACAACTTGACAATTGAATAAAAGTTTTGAAAAAAAAAAGGAGAAACAAATTTTAAAAGGGAAAAAAAAATGAAATTGTCACAAGGCGTTGATTATCGCCTGCTTCTTGGAAGACCCTAACGCAAACAAATCAACTTCCCTAGATCTCTTCTTGCCACCGCACTCTCCTGCGACGTCGTTTGGTTTAGCGTTTGTCGTCGCATTGAAAATGTTGACCCCGAATAGCATAACCACAGTCTGAACCGGGGGAATTTGCTCCGTACCGGACTGGACTTTCCAGTCAATATACAATTGCCGGTCTGGTCCGGTCGATCTCTCAAAACAAACCACGTCGCCGGCTCGGAGATTCTTCTCTTTCACGAACCGACTCCAACCCTTGGTCAACACGTAACTTTGACTGCTGTTCCAGTACGAGTAACGGAACCGCCACACTTTCCCCGTTCTGTCTTCCAAATTAATCAAAACACCTTTCGTCGGAGACGGAGTCGTCGCCACCGTTGTCGACATGGCAGGTAACGGAAAGTGCTTCTCGGCGTGCTGTTTCGGTATCACTAACCGGTTAAGCTTCCCGACGTCGCTCGGTGTAACGGCTTTCTCGAAAAGAACTTCACGCGCTCTCGAGACGCCGTCGTTTTCGTGCGAGTTAGTCATCGTCGTCCCTGACCCACAGCGTTTTGCGTTACCGTCCCCGTCAAGGAATTCCCGTTTGCTCTGTTGAAGCTCGTCGGCGTAAGTGTGTTTCCTCAACATATCAACTATCTCAGCCTTAGAATGAGCCTCGAGGAAAGCAGATTCGGCGTCGGTTCCGTCAACCGCCGGTGATTTGAAATTCGTAACAGCGTCACGGCCGCGGAATCTCCTTGCGGCGATGTCGTAGGAAGCTGCAGCTTCTTCCTCCTCGTTGAAAGTGCCTAACCACACACGTTGATGCTTCTCGTAAATCTGAGCTCCCCATCTTCCGTTAGGCTGAGGGACGACGCCTTTGAATTTGGACGACGGGAGCTTCCGTGACTCAGTCTCGACGCCGTTCTCTGAATCAAGCACGACGCTGCTTCCGCCGCTTCCCATTCTGTATAGTCGCATAGCCGGAGGAGGAGGAGGAGAGGGTTTCATCTTCGCCGAGGGAGTAGAGATGGAGAGAGATTCTGATGTGTTACTTGTACTGTCATCTATACAGCTGTAATCCATTTGATTGAACGAGAGAAAGAGTTTCTTAGAGAGAGAGAACAAAAAAATATGGAGAAATGGGGTGTGTTGCTTAATGAAGAGATGGGGTTGGAGTATACAGTTTATATACAGATGGAAGTGCATGTACGTTCACTTTGATATTAATTATATGTTTTGTTTTGTTTTGGTTTTTGTTTGTCAAAATGTGATAAGATATAGAAAGATAAGTGTAAAATGTATATAAAATAAAATAAAATAAAAAGGAACGATGCTGTAGACTGGGGTCAAGTCTTTGCAAGAATGGCAATGATACAAGAGGAAGTTTCATGGGAAGAGATAAAGAGGGCCAGTCCAAAAATATGGGTACTAGTGTGTTATACGGGTTTTTCTTACTTTTGTACAAATTTTGGTACCTTTTAATTGGTCCTTTTATCTGTTATTGGCATTATTAATTCTTTATTCGTTAAGTAAATTTTATTTTATATATTGGTATTGACTGAGAATGATGTGTCTGTATCAAATGTATCGTGAACATATATGGACATTAAAAAGGAATCTGTTTCTGAAAATTTCACTACGAGACAAAGAATAATACCAGCAATGAGATTCTTGATGCATTGAGATTCGAGAACCGAATATAGGACCAAGAAAAACCATATTTTACATTGAAAACAATGGTGAATATTAGTATGTATAACTCTCTTTTTTTTTGTTATTCATTTGGTTTTACAGTCCGGTTAATTCCAAATCCAATGAACAGAATGGTCCATATGGAAATGGAGACTAGTATAAATATGTGTAGATTATTGTGTAGAGTTGACTAGTTGAGATAGAAGAAAAGAAATGAATTAGTGGGCAATGTGTAGCAAAGATGAGGATAGGGAGCCAAGTGGGAAGGGGGTTCACATGACATTTGGACCTTTCTGCCCTCTTTTGTTGCAATTATCTATTCAAATAGTGCATCCCCCTTCGAAGCTTTTCTTGAAGCTATTATATTCCCTATTCCATATTTGGTATATGACGTGTCTCTTTACATGTTATGCTTTAGTTGGAGAGTCATGATCATTGGTTTCTTCTATGTTTCCTACAAGTCCATAGCTACTTTTAATTTGGTTGTGTTTTGGTTTGATCCTCTTAAGCACTTCTTTGTTGACGACCAAAAAAGCACTTCTTTGTACGTCGAATCTTAATTGGCTTTCCTTTTTTTTTGTCAAACAACTGGCTTTTTCCTACGCATTGTCTTCCCTCACTGTTTTTCTACATTTGTAATTATGTTTCATTCAACTTGAAGTTGAACACAAGATTTAAAGCTTTTAAAATGGGTGGATTATCTATGGATTGTTTGTGTCCAATATACTATAAACCCGTTGGTCATTGATAACAAGATTTTTGCAAATCCTAAAGGTATCAATTCCTCTTACTTATCGTGTAGTAAGAGGTATCGAACCAATTGGGACGAATAAGACCAATCAAGAATACATCTAACCTTAGAAGTCAAGCAATTCAATTTCAAGACGAGATTCTAATAGTTCTAAGTTCAATTAACAGTAACAAAGTGAACAAAATAAAGCTAGAGATAACTAATCAAGATAAAAGACAAGGCTTATAGGCTAAGGTCATTGATTAGAACCATCTAGAGCTAACAAGGATGTCTAAACAGTCAACAAGGAAGTAAATCTCAAGCAAGGAACATTAGCAATTGACTAATCCAATATCTTGGCACTAATCACTTTCCCTAATCATAATTCAAGATCAAATTGTCATTTGTGAAATAAGATAAGGCAAGCATTAACAATCAAGTTCCATAAGCTAATAATCACTCTAAACATTCATTCTCATGAGCTAGAATATGAAAATCCCCAAAAAGATCATAGCTTGCATTTCATCACACTTGGTGTGCAACAAAGGCCAAAGGATCTAGATTAACTTGATCATGGATAACCTAGCATTAAGAATATCTAGAAGGGTGAGATCAATTATAAATAAGCTTAAGACATCCTTGATTCACTCTAAATAGCCCTAATCTACCTAACCCATAATCCTTGAAGAAGACTACTCACAAATCATGCTTATCCCAACAAAATCCATGAGAAAGATGTTAGGCATGATGATTTGTGAAAGATTAAAAGAAAGAAATGAAGAATCAAGGGAAAACAACTTTTAGATTAGATAAAGATTCAAACTTGTTCTTACAAAAGGGTTTTAGAAACAAAAACAAGCTTAAAAACAATAAAAATAGGTTTTTGGCCTTAAATAGTGAGTATGGGGCAAACCGGGTCAACCCGGGACAAACCGGGTGTTGACCCGGTTCAATTGGATCATAAATATGAAAACTGGGAAGTGTACCGGGTTGCCACCCGATACACAACCCGGTACGAGCCCCTGTCTCTTTTGCTTATTCTTCACTGAGGGAGTGTATCGGGTTGGCGCCCGATACTCAAGCCGGTACGAGTCTCTTCTTTTTCTGCGTCATGTCGTGTATCGGCTTGGTGGCCGGTACACAACCCGGTACGAGTCTCTGTCTTTTTTCAAAATCTTCAGGGCATAATGTATCGGCCTCCAAGTCGGTACACAACCCGATACTGGTTTCCTGTCCTTCTCTTCTTCATCCTTTGAGCTCCAATCTTGCACCTTAGCCAAACCTAAACTCCATAGCACCTGAAAAACACCAAGAACACTCCAAATTTAAGCCTAAGATGCATATTCCTATAACTAGATGCAACTATACTCTAAGTTAAACAAAGAACAACAAAAGAGTGACGAATGAAAGGTAAAGAAATCAAAACATGAACAAATCACTATCCTAAATGCATGAAAACACAAGTATATCAATTCCCCCAAAATTAAACCTTGCTTGTCCACAAGCAAACATAAGATCATCAAGGCAAGTTGAGAGAAAGGTTTGAAGGCAGAGACTCAAAACCACAAGACTCACAACAAGATACAAGATATTTCAAAGAAGTTACAAGTTGCTCTAATCATAACACCATTCCATGTACTTCCACATTACCGTTCCCTTCAACCCCTACTGTAACATCCCGAGATCTCATAGAACACAAGCAATCATCAACTCAATTCCCTATATTCATCAAAGGTTAGGTGCGATCTCACAAATGGGCAATCAATCAATCCCAATAGGCAAGGTTCAAGAGGGGCATTTGAGGTGGCTAAGTAGAGTTTCTTTTGGAGTGGTTAACTCTCAAGAATATGAGCAATTGGCATTACACAAAATCTATCTAAGAAAGGGAACAATTCATGCATACAAAGTGTTTTTCTCATTGTTCTACCCAATTCCTAGAAGATTTCTCTATACATTCCCATAATGAAAGACAAACACTCACCAAACCCCAACCCATGATCATTCTTTTTTTACCAAAACACACACCCATTAGCTTTTTCTCTCTTTTCTTTTAGCCAACTAGGAAAACCTTAACTGATTTTCTTCTTCTTCAAACCTGAGCAATCTTTTTCATATCTCCCCCCTTTTATTAGTTGATCTTTCTTTCTTTTCTTTTTGATTCAATCCTAGGGGACTTACTTTTTTTCTTTTCTTTTACACAATGCTCTCTTCTTATATGAATTCCTAGTGGCTTTCTTTTTCTTTTTGAACCTTTTTGAACTCTTTTCATTGATCCTTTTCATTCACAAAACAACTATCATCTCTCCCACAAACTTATTTCCCATCCTAATGCTAGACTCTTATGGCAAATGGAGCTAGCTAAAATGAGAAAAGACCATTGTCGTTCCCGATACTCTCAAATTTTTGCACATGCCAAAATCTATCAAGAACATGCCTCACTCACAAATCAATTTAGGCTTCAAGGAAAGGTTTAGGGTTTTTAAGTAAGGGAGGCCATGATCATAAGATCAATGGCTGCCCGAGTTAATCAAAAGAGTGGTAAAAGGGAAAGTATAACTCTGGCAAGGACCATGGGAATGCATTTCAAGCCCCTAAGAAAGATATTTCAAAGTCAAGATTAAGTCAATCATCATGGAATTGAATTAAGTTCAAGCATACTTCACAAAGATAGGGAGTTTCAGAATCTCAAAGTCAAGTAATAGGTTTTCCTTTGTTTGAAAATCAATCAAAGCAACGAGCAACTTAAATGGTGTGCCTCTGCAAGGCAAAATCATCATCGTCCTCAATGCATGCATCCTACATAATAAACTAGACTCGATCCTACAATGCTTTATTTTTGAAAAGATTTTTTGAAATTTTTCGATTTTTTTGGTTTTTCTATGCCATAAATGAAATGCATGAGACTCAAGATACAAAACAAAAAATAAGAGCAAAGAAAACATGATTAACAACTGGTCTCTCCACCAAACTTAAATCACACAGTCCCTTGTGTGAAAGAAGCGAGGAAGAAAGACCGAAAACAAACAAAATGCCATGAAAGAAAAGAAAAACTAAATATGTACAAGGGTGGAGTGTTACTTGGTGCTTTAAGTGGAGTGAAATGGGATGGATGAATGGGAGGTGGAGACTATAGAGTTCTTCCCAACTTGGATGAGAGCTCAATCCTTTGTTGATTTCGCCATGACCCTTCTTCTTTCTTTCTCCCAATGCCAAAACCTATATAGCCTAAAACCTGAAGAGACCTAATATAGAGATCAACATTGACTAGGAAACTTAAAACATAAAGCAATATTTACAAGAGATAGACATGGGAATTCCTCCCAAGTGAGCTTGTTTTAAGTCACTAAGCTTGACTACCTTTTCTTTTAGTGAGGAGGTGGAGGAGTCTTGACCTTTTGAGTGATTGTCAAGACTTTGTTGAGGTGCTCTTGGAGCTTGTTTGGATTAGCTTGGAGCTCAGGAGTAAGGATGGCTCTTGCACTTGAGAATGGCTTAGACATCCCCTTGCATTTCACCTTATACTCTATTGTCCCATCCTTAAGCTTCAAAGGGTGGAGAGTGAGGGTGCTAGGAGCTTGAGTATGAGTAGAGGTTGTAGGTGCTTTTCCCTTCTTCTTTTTTCTCTTAAGAGGAGCTTCCTTTGCTCCACTCACCTCCTCTAATGGAACACTTTCCAAGTGTTCACTCATCAGCTCTTTACTACTCTCTCCAACCAAATCATCTTTCACAACTTGTTCAACCTTTGGAGAGTACAACTTCTTAACCTTTTAAACTTGTGGCTCCTCAATCCTCAAATCTCCCAAAATGATGGATGCACAATACTCAAGCTTGGCAAGACTAGCAAAAGTCCTTTCCTCCTCGAGATTAAGGTCACTTGTGATGGTTCCACAAGTGTTGATGGAGGATGACTTCATGGGATATAACATCTTATCATTCACTTTTGTGAGTACTACCCTCTTGTTGTTGAAATCCATTGTTGCACTAGCAGTGTTGAGAAAATCAGTGCCCAAGAGTAGAGGAAGCTTCTTGCCCTTCTTCATCTTCATAACGACAAAATCAGGTAGGATTTTACAATCCCCAATCATCACCGGATAGTCTTTAAGCTCCCCATATGGTACCTTCGTTGAAGAATCCCAAAAGGTGAGAGTAGATTTGTATCTCTCAATACTCTTGATCCCGAATTCTTCAACCATCTCAAGGGATATGACACTCACATTTGAGCCGGTGTCACACAAAGCATCCTCAATCCTCAAGTGACCAAGAGAGCAAGCTAATGAGAACTTGCCTGGTGCTCCTAGCTTAGGAAGTGAAGTAGGAGCTATATTGGTCGTGGGTGGCTCTTCCTCAAACATATCTTCATGTACGGTTTCATCACAAAGACCAAGAAGAAACTCCTCAATGATGGCCTCTCCATCCAACTTATCATCTTTCTCTTTCTCAAGTGGAGAACCACAGACAAGGGCTTCAAGTTCAGCTACAACCTTTTCATGGTCAACATTTGAATGAATCGTGTTGCAATGGTTGGTAGAATCATCCTTTCCTTTTTGCTTCTCCATGTTGAGGACCCTAGATGTTAAGTTTTGCAGCTCACTCTTGAGATCCCTTACTTCCACCGCCTCTGAAGCTTGTCCTTGTAGAAGTTGTTGCACCATACCCTTGAGTTCAGAATCCATACTGGAAGAAGTAACAACTTGTTGTTGTTGAGGTGCAAAACCGGGTGGAGCAAATTGTTGCTTAGGCACAAATCCTCTTTGTTGCCCTTGGTACTGAGGTTTAGAGACAAATCCTCCTTGTTGAGTGTTGTAGGGAACAAAAGGTGTCGGTTGAGGTGTTTGAGCAAAGCCTTGCTGCTCTTGTTGTTGAGCTTGTCCTTGAGGTGGAGCTTGGGGGATAGATTTGGTCTTGAGGGTTGGCTACATTGGGGTTGCGATATGAGAAGTTTGGATGGTTTTGGTAGTTGGGGTTGAAACCCTTGTTGAAACCTCCTTGACCCGCGATGAAGTTTATCTCTTCTTGGGTCATATCTCCTTCAAGACTAAAGAGGACGGGTTGGGAGTCATCATAGTTGCCCACGAAGCTGATTTGCTTTTGGCTTGATGAGATCATCTTGTCTATCTTTTCATTTAGAGATTTGATTTCCTTCTCGTACTTCTCATCCGTAGAAGATGATCCTCTAGTACTCCGCTCATAATCCTCATTGTAGTTCCCATCGCTTGTTGCAAGATTTTCAATTAACTCCATAGCCTCATCAACTCCCTTACCTAGGAAGTGTCCATTGCTAGAAGAGTCTAGCATCGCCCTCATTCTAGGAAGCACTCCGCGATAGAGGTTACTGAGTAGTGTCTCCTTAGTGAAACCGTGGTGGGGGCACTGAGTAGTTAGCTTATCGAACCTCTCCCAAGCTTCAGCAAAGCTCTCATTGTTGCGTTGCACAAACCCGGATAGCTCACTGCGAAAACGGGCAGTCCTAGTAGCTGAGAAGATCTTCTTCAAGAAAGCTTTCTTAAGGTCACCCCAAATAGTAATGGATCCCGGAGGGATGGTGCTTTCCCAATCCTTAGCTCTGTCCGCCAAAGAGAAGAAGAAGAGACGCATCTTCAAACCATCATCGGTCACTCCATTGAGCCTTGTAGTAGCACAAATCTTTTCAAATGTATCTAAGTGCTGCAAGGGATCCTCAGATGCAAGCCCATGAAACTGATTGTTATGCACCATGTTCATCACCATAGCCCGGATCTCGAAGTTGTTGTTGTTGACCGGTGGTGGGATGATCCCTCGCCGGTTTACATTTGTATCCGGTGTATCTCCATCACCAATGGCCCTAGCTGGCCTTTGTTGCTCTCGGTGGCCCTGTTGGCCTTGCTGTTGATCCTGTTGATCTTGTTGATCGTGATCTTCCATGACCGGCTGCTCAATACCCTCAAAGTCTTGTTGAACCTCTACAACTGGTTCCAACCCAAGTCTCTCTAAGTGAACAGCCCGTTCAAGTGCTCTTCGCTCTCTTGCTAACTGTCGTTCAAGTGCTTTGATGTCTGAAACCCGTGCAACTAAGTTCATTGGTCCTCTGCTGCGTAGGTTCATGCACCTGTCATCAAAGCAAGACGAAGAAACAAGATTAGTAACCAAAACTTGATCTAAATAGGAAAGGAAATCAAATTTATCTATCCAAGTTCCCAAAATGGCAACGGCGCCAAATTGATAACAAGATTTTTGCAAATCCTAGAGGTATCAATTCCTCTTACTTATCATATAGTAAGAGGTATCAAACCAATTGGGACGAATAAGACCAATCAAGAATACACCTAACCTTAGAAGTCAAGCAATTCAATTTCAAGATGAGATTCTAATAGTTCTAAGTTCAATTAACAGTAACAAAGTGAACAAAATAAAGCTAGAGATAACTAATCAGGATAAAAGACAAGGCTTATAGCCTAAGGTCATTGATTAGAACCATCTAGAGCTAACAAGGATGTCTAAACAATCAACAAGGAAGCAAATCTCAAGCAAGGAACATTAGCAATTGACTAATCCAATATCTTGGCACTAATCACTTTCCCTAATCATAATTCAAGATCAAATTGTCATTTGTGAAATAAGATAAGGCAAGCATTAACAATCAAGTTTCATAAGCTAATAATCACTCTAAACATTCATTCTCATGAGCTAGAATATGAAAATCCCCAAAAAGATCATAGCTTGCATTTCATCAAACACTTGGTGTGCAACAAAGGCCAAAGGATCTAGATTAACTTGATCATGGATAACCTAGCATTAAGAACATCTAGAAGGGTGAGATCAATCATAAATAAGCTTAAGACATCCTTGATTCACTATAAATAGCCCTAATCTACCTAACCCATAATCCTTGAAGAAGACTACTCACAAATCATGCTTAGCCCAACAAAATCCATGAGAAAGATGTTAGGCATGATGATTTGTGAAAGATTAAAAGAAAGAAATGAAAAATCAAGGCAAAACAACTCTTAGATTAGTTAAAGATTCAAACTTGTTCTTACAAAAGGGTTTTAGAAACAAAAACAAGCTTAAGAACAATAGAAATAGGTTTTTGGCCTTAAATAGTGAGTATGGGGCGAACCGGGTCAACCCGGGACAAACCGGGTGTTGACCCGGTTCAATTGGATCATAAATGTGAAAACTGGGAAGTGTACCGGGTTGCCACCCGATACACAACCCGGTACGAGCCCCTGTCTCTTTTGCTTATTCTTCGCCGAGGGAGTGTATCGGGTTGGCGCCCGATACTCAAGCCGGTACGAGTCTCTTCTTTTTCTGCGTCATGTCGTGTATCGGCTTGGTGGCCGGTACACAACCCGGTACGAGTCTATGTCTTTTTTCAAAATCTTCAGGGCATAATTTATCGGCCTCCAAGCCGGTACACAACCCGATACTGGTTTCCTGTCCTTCTCTTCTTCATCCTTTGAGCTCCAATCTTGCACCTTAGCCAAACCTGAACTCCATAGCACCTGAAAAACACCAAGAACACTCCAAATGCAAGCCTAAGATGCATATTCCTATAACTATATGCAACTATACTCTAAGTTAAACAAAGAACAACAAAAGAGTGAAGAATGAAAGGTAAAGAAATCAAAACATGAACAAATCACTATCCTAAATGCATGAAAACACAAGTTTATCAGTCAGATTGTTGATTCCGAAAATCAAACAATAATCAATTTGTTAAATCGATTAGTAAATAATAGACTTGGATATGAGATTAAATAAGAGTTAAAAAGCAAGAACATGGTAAACCGGAAAATCTAGTCTTTATTAGAAAAGAGCTGGAACCGATCGGAATCGCTTGCTCTAGGGTTTTTTTGTGAGTACAAATGTTTGTTTTGACTTCATCTTTTCCCGCGCAGAAAAATAATATTTATATCTGAGGATTTAAGATTTTTGCCCTAGATTCTCTCTGGTATTCTTTATAAAATCTGAACAATAAAGAGAATATTTCCTAAACAATATTCTTCCTTATCTTTTTCAAGATAAATGTCAAGTTAACATTTATCTCTTTCTCCCAGGCAGGTCGGACAAGCGCGTAGCCGAGCTTCCTCGTGGTGGATCTCCATATCTTTTGGGCCGAACCTCTACTGGACTCCTCTGTTATTGAGCCGGACCCTCGAGGGGTGCTAAACCCACCTCTAACAGTAAGCCCCCCAGTTCGTCGTACCAGGCGATACATATGTTGGCAGATTTATTTCTCTTGGCATGGCTCAATAATTGCATTTTGCGTGCTGCTAACTCGGCATTCTCTTTTATTTATTGCTTTTGACAGAAAATCGCTTCGTATTCCTGATCATTTATTGTGCCTCGGCTTTTTCCAATGAATGGTCTCCACGTGTTGGGAATGTCGTGTCGCCTTAATTTTGCGTTGGTAACAGTCGCGTCGCTTCGGTAACCACTGTCTTTTCGTTATAAGTATGACCCTCTTCTCTTTCATTCTCGCCATATTCGCTTCTTTCCTTTCCCTCTGCGATTTCCTTTCCGATTTCTTTTTTATTTCTTGACTCCTCTTCTTTTAGAGAAATGATAGCGAATCTCTCGTTTTTCATTCCTTCAGATTATGTCGTCCTCTAGATCGTTGTCCGGCTGGGTGCGTCGATGAGCTTATACTCTTTTTGCTAAAGGGTAGCTCGTCGGTATCTGGATTTATGCCAATGGTTACCTCTGTTTATCGCCCTTCCAAACATAAAGGCGACGTACATATCCTTCGTTTTGATCGATCTATTGCATCGTTGATTTCAGGAATGTGCTCTGGTTTGCTCCTTCAGGGATCAGTTGCCAACCGCGTAAGATATTATTATTCTGTTTTTGCCTTAACTTTTGTAGCTCGACGGTTTGATTATCTGTTTTCTATTTTTGTTGCAGAGCAACTGATGGTATGCCGAAACATGCCTATCTCAGACGATGCGGGCAAATTGTTTCTTCGGGAATCTGTCTCGCCGAGCTTGGTCGGAATAAAGACGAGAGTTTGTCAGAGTGGCGAGGTCAGTATATCAGAATCTTTGCTTGCCCCAGCTAGATCCTCTTATCAGGATTCTGGCTAGCTCCTGCTCTAATTCGTGTTGCCGACTATCAGGGATGAGCCTTATAAATAACGGGCGACGAAACCGTCTTTCAAGAAAGGTCCTCGGCAGTGAGATGACTGCTATACAGAAACAGTTCCTTTGATCTTCCTTTGTCTTTAAGAGAACGTTGGTGCCAACAGTTTCCTATTAATAGTTTCTTTCTCATCGGCAGCCTTGCTGGGAGAAGGCGATGCAATTGCCTTAGTTAAAAGCAGTTCGGTTTCTTGCGGGAGAAGCCGAACTCGGACGGAAATCATCTTTCAAGAAATTTGATTTTGTCTTTTTTTTGTAGTTCGAGTTGTAATAATATTTTTGAGGATAAATAAATGAAGAAACTTTTCATTCCATTCTATTTCGTCTCATATTATTTACTTTGATTCATACTTTTTTTTTGTAGTTCGAGTTGTAATAATATTTCTGAGGATAAATAAAATGAAGAAACTTTTCATTCCATTCTATTTCGTCTCATATTATTTACTTCGACTCAAACTTCTTTTTGTTTCCTGCGGTTATTTCGGTGGAATATCCTTGCCAAATTCCGTGAGGTCCATTCGTGATATTATTTTTCCGATGTGATCGAGTATCTCCTTCGATCCTTATCTTTGGGTCGGGTTGTACCTCAGTGGAATTGTAGCCTTCTTGTGGACAATTATTTCGGAGTCAGTTTTGATTTGCCGCGAGAGAAGGAGGTTACTGAAGTGTGCTTTGGTATCCTTTTTTGCGATACGAGTGGCTATAAATGCCGACGTCGTATCGTGTATATCGCCTTGTTCGAGGTCGGTTATACGAGTCAAGTCGGCTTATTTTTCGCGACTCTAACTTAGGTGAGCGGGGGCGATCCCGACATAATTTTTCATCAGTGCTGACTTTGAGTCGTGAGTTTTGCACGTGTGATGAAGGTGTGGATTATTTTACCACGGCACTCGTGGAGCGCATTTTGATTTGCTTGTCTGGTTGAGATGCCAGTGCATGCCGAGTTTAATGGCGTTCTTTTCTTTGGTTCCTTGATGAACTTCGCATAAGACGAGATCCCCTTCTTTCACGTGTCGCCCTCTAGTCTTTTTGTTATAGTATCGGGCAGCGAGGTGCTGATAGTTCTGAATTCTTAGGAGGGACTCGTCTCTTTGCTCTTCATGTGAGTCGAGGTTATTGAGAAGCATCTCGTTGTTCAGTTCTGGGTTCTGAATTAGCATGGAACGCCGAATAGCTGGAAGAATTATTTCGGCTGGTGACATAGCTTCCACTCCGCGAGCTAAGGAAAACGAGGTTTGGTTTGATGGTATTTGCGGGGTGGTTCGATGCGACCAAAGAATTCTGTCTAATTCATCAGCCAAATTTCCTTTGTGCTCGTCGATCCGCTTTTTATGTCCTGCGATGATACTTTTATTTGTGGCTTCCATTTGCCAATTTCCTTGTGGGTAGTACGGCGTTGACTTACTAAGCTTGATGTTCCATTTATTGCATAATTGACTTAGCAGGATCGACGTGAACTGTTTCCCATTGTCGGTGATGATTTCATAGGGGATTCTGTGCCTGCATATGATGTACTTCCACAAGAAGCTGGTGACGTTTGGAGCTTTCACAGTTCTGTAAGCTTTAGCCTCTACCCATTTGGTGAATTAATCGGTTAGGATTAGGATGTGTTCGTTCTTCTTGGATTTGTGTACTGGCCCAACTATGTCCATTGCCCCTCGCATGAATGGGTAAGGAGCCATGGCGGTCTGCAGTTCCTTCGTAGGTGTATTGGATCGTTCGTCTTAGGTATGCGTTTTTGCTTGATGCTAAGGATGCAAGGGCATTTGCCGACGCGTTCTCCTTTCTTGGGATTCTTGTTAAATTGAAGATATCAAGGTCGGTAGTTAGTTGTTTGGTTACGCCTAGGTAAGCATTCATCCTTTCATTTTTGGCTTCGTATTCGCCGTTGAATTGGTTCACGACCAGATGCGAGTCACATTGGGCTTGAATGCGTTTGGCACCTATGGCTCTGGCCAATCGTAGTCCGGCGATTAGGGCTTCGTACTCGACTTCATTGTTAGAGGCTGGAAATCCTAGCCTGAACGATTGCTCGAGCACTTCTCCCGTTGGTGATTCGAGCCGAATTATGATTCATAAGCCGGCCTTTGATGACTATCCATCCACGTGGAGACTCCAATTTCTTTCTTCTGATGGATCATATTGTGTCAATTCGGACAATGAAGTCTACTAGGACCTGAGATTTTACGCCAATCCTACCTTTGAATTCGATGTCATACTCGCTCAATTCGATAGCCCATTTGGCTGGCCTGCCAGATTGGGTCGGGCTATGTAAGATTGAACTTATGGGCATAGGGGTGAGAACGATGATTGGATGTGACTGAAAGTGGGGCCTTAGCTTTCTTGCCGACGTGACGACCGCTAGTGCTAGCTTTTCGATCATTGGGTATCGGGTTTCTGCCCCATCTAGCGTCTTACTGATATAGAAGACCGGCTTTTGTTTGTTGCTATCCTCTTTTACTAGGACTCCGCATACTGCCGCGCTTTATACTGCTATGTAGAGATAGAGTGTTTCTTCTTCTTCTGTCTTAGCTAGTACTGGAGGCGTGGTAAGGTATTATTTCAGTCGTTGGAAAGCTTCCTCGCACCTTTCATCCCATTTGATTTTTTTGTTTCCTCTCAAGAGTTAGTAAAAGGGGAGGCAGTTGTCCGTTGATCTGGAGATAAATCGGTTGAGTGCGGCGATCCTTCTGGCCAGCTTCTGCACCTCTCAGGTTTTGGTCGGAGATGGTAGGTTCATTATTGCCGTTATTTTATTTGGGTTTGCTTCGATTGCCCGTTCTGTCACAATGTACCCTAAGATGAGATAACACAGAAGGTGCATTTTGTTGGATTCAGTTTTATCCCATAGTCGTTCAGGATGTCAAAACATGTTTTTAGATGGGTGATATGTTCCGTTCCCACTAGTGATTTTACGAGAATGTCGTCGATGTAGACTTCCATGGTTCGGTCGAGCTGTCCTGCAAACATTTTGTTAACAAGACGTTGGTATATTGCTCCCACATTCTTCAGGCCGAACAAAATTATTTATAGCAGAAGGTCCTTCGATTTATTATGAACAAGGTTTTTAATCTATCGTCTGGATTCATGAGAATTTGGTTGTATCCGGAGAAGGCGTCCATGAATGATAGGAGCTCTTTACCGACGGTTGCTTCGACCAGTTGGTTTATGTGTCGTAGCGGGAAGCAGTCTATGGGGGAAGATTTGTTTAGGTCGGTAAAGTCGACGCATACTCTCCACTTGTCGTTCTTTTTCTTCACCACCGGATTTGCAAGCCACTCGGTGTATTTCACTTCGATGATGGATCCGGCTCGTAATAGCTTGTCCACCTCGTCGTTTACTGCTTGTGTTCTTTCTGTTCCAAGCTTCCTTCTTTTCTGCTTGATGGATCTGAACATTCTATCGACACTAAGCTTGTGGCGAGCGATTTTCGGATCGATTCATATCATGTCTTTGACTGACCATGCGAAGGTTAATACGTTCTGCTTGAGGAAGTTGATCAGCTCGGCTCTGATGTTGGGGTCGAGGTTGGCGCCGATTCCTACGCTTCGCTCAGGGTTCCGATCGTCGATCTTTGCGAGCTCGATTAACCCCAGTCGAGGGTTATCCCGATCGAACTTCTTTGGAGGGGTTTCTTTTTCCCAAAAAGTGGTTGTGTTGACGTCATCGCTATTGTTTTTTTTGTTTGTGATCTTGCTAGTTGGTATCACGGTGTTCGTGTGCACTGACCTCGGCGGAGGCTCTATATCGTTTGTCGATCGTTCCGGTCTCACCGCGGATGCAGTCGGGGCGCTTGAATTTCCTGAGGGTGGCATGTCATCTTGCGGCCTTGTGTCTGCTGATGCGTCGCGTACTTCATCGCCTTGTTGGGATGGGTTAGGCTGGATTCTCTCTTCTCCCATCGCGGTGTTGGTGATGTTGCTTGCGTTGCTCATTCCTCATGTCTCCTCTGACGAAGGTGGTGATTAGTTTATTGCTATTCTTCTTCTTTGGTTAATCAAAATACCCAAATTCCCCACAGACGGCGCCAATTGTTGATTCCGAAAATCAAACAATAATCAATTTGTTAAATCGATTAGGAAATAAGGGACTGTATTTAAGATTAAACAAGAGTTAAAAAGCAATAACAGGTTAGACCGGAAAATCTAGTCCTTATTAGAAGAGAGCCCGAACCGAACGGAATCGCTAGCTCTAAGGTTTTTTGTGAGTACAAGTGTTTGTATCAACTGCGTCTTTTCCCGCACAGGGGAAGGATATTTATATTAGAGGATCTAGGATTTTTTCCCTAGATTCTCTCTTATATTCTTTACAAAATCTGAACTATAAAGATAATATTTCCTAAACAATATTCTTCCTTACTTTTTCAAGATAAATGTCAAGTTAACATTTATCTCTTTCTCCCATGCAGGTCGGATGAGTGCGTCGCCGAGCTCCATTGGTGTCGCCGATCTTCCTCGTGGTGGATCTCCATATCTTATGGGCCGAACCTCTACTGGACTACTTTGTTATTGGGCGGCCTTAGATGGGTGCTAAACCCACCTCTAACACTGATATACAAGATATGTTTTACAAGACTACGTATAATTTTGTCCACAGACAAAACAGTGATACTAATGTTTTTAGTCCTTAAAGAGTATCAATTCCTTAAGTGCTTATCGTATAGAATGAGGTATCAATCCATATAAGGATGGGAATTGCCACAAGTGATGCGGTCATCAAAACCATACTAGACCAGGCGCTCGCGAACTCAAGCACTACGTCAGTCACTACGTCAGTCAGCACGCTGACTAACTCAACCACTACGTCAGTCAGCGCAACCAGACCCGATGGAGACCAACAGTCAGAAAATGAAGCACTCCGACCAATCCAGGAGGAACCAATCAACAAATCCAATTGTTCTGGATTCCCAACTCATCAGAGGACCAAGGAGAATTGGATTCGGACCAAAAGGAGTAATGGTTTGAAAGATATTCAACTTCCAAATCAGGAGATGCTACACTTGCCTTATTTGGAAGATTATGAGTTTATATGTTGCCAAACTCGAACTTGGCGACCAGGAGACTTATTACTACTCCTAGAAGCACTCTACAACACCTTAAGAAGCACCAGCACACACATGATCAGGCGGATCCTATTGGAACATAAACCAACTCAACCGAAGCTATTTATGGAAGCTATGAAGACCAATTGGTTTGCCACCTCTCAAACCAAGATTTGGCGACCAGGAGACATTTACCACGAGGCCAAGAATATAGAAGATGTCCACAACTCATCCAGAATGCTCAAAATCAATTGGAGGCTCAGCTTGTTCAACTTTCCTTATTCTGACACAAGCACATTCAAGGAGAAGATCATCCAACGGCTCCTTTCCAAGAATGAGAGCTGCGAATTCTTTGCCTGTCAAGATGTTCCAGAGATTCTAACTTATCCCCTAAAGCCATCCAGATACAAAGAAAGCATCCAAGCCATTGAAGCCTTGCCATATTCAGCCTAACGGCTAGTTTTTCATTAAGTTCGATTTCTTTCTTGTTCAAGGTCAATATGACCGTTTGTAAAGAGCCTATAAAGGCATAGTTTAGCTCATTGTATTATTCACCTTTCAACCTTTCAACCTTCAATCAAAGTATTATTCAGTTTCTTCAAAGAGTTTCTTTGTTAAGATCTTTTGTCTTAGGATTCATTTGAGTGACTCAATTGTTTCCAAGGATTATTGGATTAGGTTTGCTTGTGTGACTCAAGCAGAACTAGTTCACCACCGATTGAGAGAGTCAATCAAACCCACCGGTTGAGAGAGTCAATCATTTCATTCATCCATTCCATCCATCTCGGTCAAGTAAGAGAGCTTTTAAGCCAGTGCTTGTCCTCCATCAATCTATAACTCAAGCTTCCGCTCCGGGGCTGCATCATCTGGTATCAGAGCCGAAAGGTTCTAAAATCAGGTGTATCCTATCCTTTATCCTTTCGGTTTTCATTTTCATCTTGTTCATTTTGTTTGTTTCATTGCATTTTAAAACAAAAACTCATAAAAATTGTCTATTTCATTCTTTGCTTTGTTTTGCATCTAAAAACCAAAAAAAAAAAATTAAGTTTGTTTTGTGTTCTTGTTTTGTTTTCAATCTGTTCTTGTTTTGTTAAAAAAAAAAAAAAGTTTTAAAAGAAAAAAAAAGTGTCAAGTTTTTGTTTTTGTTGATTTTTATTCAGTGTTTTAGTTGTTTCCAAAAAGTTAAAAAAAAAAAAAAAAAAGAGTTTTCATTGCTCAGATTTGATTTCTTAAACCCAAAAAAAAAAAAGTGTTATTTCCATATTAGTTTTCTGTCATTTCGAAATTCAAAAAAAAAAAAAAGTTTCCTTAAATCTTTGTGTCACAAATCTTGTTTCCATTTCTTTTGTGCAGAACTTTGCTTCCTTATTTGCACCATATCCTGTGGATTCTTTTTAATTAAAGAAAGTTTACAAATTTCTGAATTTTACTTCTTTGTGTTAGAATCCATTGATACACTTTGAGTTTATTGTGTCAGGTACTGAATCAGTGACATGGAGGAAGCAGCTGATCAAACCAACATGGCTCAACTCCTTGCAGTTATTCAAGCCATAGGAGATCGGATAACACAGCTGGAACAGTCCCAGTCTTCACCATCAGAAGAAGATAACGGATTTGGAGATGCACCAGCTAAATATGTTGAGCCTAAACCACCAGACCAGACGCTGACTAACTCAACAACTACGTCAGTCAGCTCAAGGAGAGCCAGAAGACCAAAACCAGTGACTTATGCATTTGAAGGAGATTCTGAGTATGACCAAGAAGGACTTGAGCTTGAAGATGAGCCATACTCAAGAGTGACAAAGTCACAGCCACCAAGGGCTTCCCAACGAAAATCAGGGAGTGACTCAAGCCGTGCAACATTCAAAGCCACCTACAAGTCAAAAGTCAGGTTAATTTGGGATGATGGATATTATTATTATGGACCTGAATTCTTTGTATATCCAGGAGGTAAAGCAAGCTATATAGATTGGGAAAGCAACATGGAAGAGTACTTTAGCTACTATTGTGTTCCTAATGAAGAGCGACTCCATATAGCACTTGGACAACTCACCAAAGAGGCTCTAAGATGGTGGAGCAAGGAAGAGTATGAGAGATGGTACTACAAGGAGCCAAAGATCAGAACATGGGATGACTTAAAGTTGAGCATGTGGGAGAAGTATTGTTCACCGAACAAAACTACTTATCCACCGAAGAGATCATCAACTCCTAAACTTGTGCAAGATGCCAATAAATCTCAAACAAAATATAAAGGTAAGTTCTCTGTCTCTAAGAATGCATTAGAACTAATGTGTTGTAAGTGTAAGAGCAGGGATCATGTTGCTAAGGACTGTCCAAGAAAGAGGACCACAACATCAAATGGTGAAAAGCTAGTACCACAAGAGACCAAAGGAGGAGAAAAGCAACCAGCAGCCTCTGAACCATTTAATGAGTTTCCCACCTTCAGTTTAGCACCAGTAGAGCACACTCACGAAGTCCTGAAGGAGAAACCAGATTTGAGCACCAACTCATTGTCTAAATCACAAGACACCCCCATAATTGAAGAAATTCAATTTTTGGCTAATAACAAGGTAAGTTCTGAACTTAAAGTGAATAAACTTGTTTGTCCAACCACTGTTATGATGCACTTGTGTCTGGACCAAAAGGTTCATGAAAGTTCAGGTGACAAAGAAGAAGTGGAGCAACACCAATATCATGATCCAGAAGCAAGTAAAGGACAAGAGTACATTCAAGGTACCATCATGACTGTTGTACCAAGACATGAGCGAGAAAAGGTAAGTCAATATCTTACTCAAAATGTTCATACTGATTCCAAGGATATGATAATGCATTTGTCTTGTCCAAAAGAACTTGAGAAAGGTATAGGTCATGGAGTCAAGTTTCGGGCAGAACCATCAATACAAAGGAATCAAGATGAAGAAGATCATGGAGCTTCAACCAATGATGGGCTAGAGCATAAAACCTCTAGTAGTACACGCACCAGGAGAGAGGAGACTCTGAACCAACTTGTCACCTCCATAATGGTAAGCTCCAACCTTTTGCAACCTGTTTTTAAAGTCCCAAACTCAGATATAATCCACTTGCTCTTTCCCTTAAGAGTTGACTTAGGTACAGGTCTGATAAAGATCAAGAAGCCAAGGGCAGAAGGAGTCTTGAGAGAGAGACCAAAACCGAGCCATGTTTCCACACATGAGCCACAAGCAAATCAAAGGCTTGAATTATATCATGCTCCTACCAAACATGAGGTTATTTCTGAACTTAAAGTGCCTAACACTGATTGTCAAGCCACTGGTATAATGCACTTGTTTCTTGAGTCAAGTGTTGAGACAGGGATTAGAGCCAAAGATAAGGCCAAATGGGAGATCAAGGAAAATCCACCGGACCATGCATCACTTTTCTCTATCATCATGCCCACTGAAGAAAGCCACCACCATCAGGATGTTAGCCAGTTAAGTCTATCTATAATCCACCTCATTTCTAATGATCCAGCAGCTCTGTTGAAGGACTTGTTAAACTTTCCAGAAGTTACTACAACTAGGGACAGTGAAATAGCTTCAAGTTTATCTCTTCATAAGAAGCCCATAATACACTTGTCTCTTTGCCAAAGTGTTGAGGATATTTCAGGTCTTAAGGAGAGCAGGAGAAAGATAAGCGAAGGAGATGTCACACCAGCTCAAAGAATAGGAGCATTGCTGTCCTATTTATTCAAGGAAGAGCCACCGGATGCTCCACAACTCAACCGGAATCAAAATGATTCCCAAGGTAATCTTCTAAACCCTCATTCACTTCACTGGACTAACTTGACTTATCTATGTGCAGGTTATCAAGTTTTGAGGTCAAAACTTCTTGAAGAGGGAGGGTATGATGCGGTCATCAAAACCATACTAGACCAGGCGCTCGCTAACTCAAGCACTACGTCAGTCACTACGTCAGTCAGCACGCTGACTAACTCAACCACTACGTCAGTCAGCGCAACCAGACCCGATGGAGACCAACAGTCAGAAAATGAAGCACTCCGACCAATCCAGGAGGAACCAATCAACAAATCCAATTGTTCTGGATTCCCAACTCATCAGAGGACCAAGGAGAATTGGATTCGGACCAAAAGGAGTAATGGTTTGAAAGATATTCAACTTCCAAATCAGGAGATGCTACACTTGCCTTATTTGGAAGATTATGAGTTTATATGTTGCCAAACTCGAACTTGGCGACCAGGAGACTTATTACTACTCCTAGAAGCACTCTACAACACCTTAAGAAGCACCAGCACACACAGGATCAGGCGGATCCTATTGGAACATAAACCAACTCAACCGAAGCTATTTATGGAAGCTATGAAGACCAATTGGTTTGCCACCTCTCAAACCAAGATTTGGCGACCAGGAGACATTTACCACGAGGCCAAGAATATAGAAGATGTCCACAACTCATCCAGAATGCTCAGAATCAATTGGAGGCTCAGCTTGTTCAACTTTCCTTATTCTGACACAAGCACATTCAAGGAGAAGATCATCCAACGGCTCCTTTCCAAGAATGAGAGCTGCGAATTCTTTGCCTGTCAAGATGTTCCAGAGATTCTAACTTATCCCCTAAAGCCATCCAGATACAAAGAAAGCATCCAAGCCATTGAAGCCTTGCCATATTCAGCCTAACGGCTAGTTTTTCATTAAGTTCGATTTCTTTCTTGTTCAAGGTCAATATGACCGTTTGTAAAGAGCCTATAAAGGCATAGTTTAGCTCATTGTATTATTCACCTTTCAACCTTTCAACCTTCAATCAAAGTATTATTCAGTTTCTTCAAAGAGTTTCTTTGTTAAGATCTTTTGTCTTAGGATTCATTTGAGTGACTCAATTGTTTCCAAGGATTATTGGATTAGGTTTGCTTGTGTGACTCAAGCAGAACTAGTTCACCACCGATTGAGAGAGTCAATCAAACCCACCGGTTGAGAGAGTCAATCATTTCATTCATCCATTCCATCCATCTCGGTCAAGTAAGAGAGATTTTAAGCCAGTGCTTGTCCTCCATCAATCCATCGCTCAAGCTTCCGCCTCCGGGGCTACATCAACAAGGAATACACTAGTCCAGAGTAGTCAAGCAACAATAGTTCAATTGCGATTCTAAACTCCTAAATGCAATCAAATGAAACAGACAAGTTAATCAAGCAATCAAATAAAATACTAAACACTCAAATTCAATGATAAAAAGTAGACCAATGGGTGTAAGTCAATGGATAGAGTGATATGGAGCTATCATGAATGCTAATTCAATCATCATAGATGCTAATCCTTAAGCAGAGAACATAATAATCAACTAATCCAATCTCTTGGTACTAATTACTTTTTATAATCCTTAATCAATATCAAATTCTGATTTGTGAATCAAGGATAGACAAGCATTAATCTCAAATTCTCTATAGCTAATAAGCATTTTAGACATTCATTTTCATGAGCTAAAATATGCAAATCCCTATCAAAGTCATATTTAGCATTTCATCAAACACTTGGTGTGCAACAAAAACCATAACATCTAAATCAACATGGTCAGGGTTAATCAAGCATTAAGAACACTTAGATAGGAAGGATCATAAACAATCTAGCCCTAAGCATCCATGAATCACTCTAACTCACCATAATCCTACATAACCCACAGTCTTGAAGAAACTACTCACTAATCATAATATTAACACAATAATCCATGAGAATCATATGCTAAGAGAGAGATAAGAGAGATTAAGAAGAAGAGCAATCAGAAATTAACAAACTTTCATAAAAATGGCAAAATCCCAAAAAGGGTTTAGAAGTTTACAATATGGTGAAAGAGATAAGACATTTTTAGGACTTTTTCCAAAAAAAACTATCTATATGAGCCTTTTTCGAGCTGAGTTGGCCCCATCATAAAAATGGCAGAAAAAGAGTTTAGAAGTTTACAATATGGTGAAAGAGATAAGGCATTTTTAGGGCTTTTTCCAAAAAAAATATCTATATGAGCCTTTTTCGGGCTGAGTTGGCCCCATAAACCTGGACCAACCCAAAAACACAAGATAAAAAGTCTGGTCAGAGGTCAAAAGTCAGCAGAAATTGGTTCGCTGGACCAACCGCAAGCACCTCCCGCGGTTCCTTTCCCCCTGCAACACCAACCACAAATCAACAGGCCAAGTTTCTTCAAATATAATTGTGGTCGCTTTCTAACTGCAAGGAGAACCGCATGGCTTCACGCGGTTTCGTTCTGACCGCAACATAAACCACAAGTTGAACGGTGGATTTCTTCATTTTAGACTCGCGGTTTGCTCCTAACCGCAAGCCAAATCGCAACACTTCCATAATCGCACGTTCTTCATGCTTCTCTATTCCAAGTAGCTCCATATGCTCTCATATCGTCTAAGTAGCCATCCAACATCTGAAAAGAATCTATGCAGATGCAAAATATTCTTAAGCTAAATATGCAAGATCATAATTCTAAATGCACTTAATGGTTTCTAAAACAAAATTCTAAGAAAACTACCATAAATGAGTGTGAATATAGCAAAAGGATGAGCTAATAACAAGTCTAAATGCATCAAAATACAAATATCAAACGACTTGGATATATATGGTTATTGTCGGTTTATTTTGGCTCAAAATAAGAAATTATCATTCTAATTCAAAATCTTCTTTCGTGTTTATATGATTAAAATTTGGCCATGATTAAGGAATTAATTCATTTAGATAAAGACAACACATCATTACATCAGACGATCCATTTAAACATAATCATTAATAGATATAGATGTTTAAAGGACATTGTCATTGGTGAATACAATCATTATTTATCAATAACCAAATTAGTTAATATTGAACATGTACATATTAATAATATAGAGCAAATTTTGGTTATGTTTCTAATTGCAAGTGTATAGTTTCGAACGATGTAATATCAAGGGTATCGAATCCATAAAGATTCAAGTTTCATGCGATAGATTGTATGCATTCGAATTAAGCTAAGCAAGATAGATGAAAGCATTAAATAAGCAAGTAATTAAAAAGGTCTTTTCGATATGAGAAATGCGCTAGACTTAAGATGTTCTCAGAAAATCATGCAATGTCATATACTTAACTAACCAGGATTCAGATTAAGCATGGGTTCAAGAACTAGAATCACAAATGACAAATAATTCAACTCTCGCTGCAATTATTCTTTATATCTAGCAACCTAACGATTCAAATCTCATTGCAATCTTAGAGTCCTAGACAAGCATTAATAGTAAGTTTTTCAGTTCACAATTCTCTTAAACCAAATCTCTTTGTATCTAGTCAAATTGCTCAAACTAAGTTATTTCGGATTATAACTCACACTCTCGTGCCAATATTAATCTAATATCAAAACCCTAGGTGATTAATCCAGAATTCAGTTTTAATCTCAACTTAGATGATGAATATATAGTTTTAGAATCCTAATTATTAAGTTATCTAACCAAGCATGAAAACCCTATAAAAAATCCTAAATCTAACGAAGGTTACTACACAGACATGTTATCAGTCAGGCAATACATATTGAATAGAAAACCAAAAGACTGAATATGTAAAATATATGGGGTTCGAAATCCTTCTTTCAAAGGTTACAGAGTAGTAGATCAGCCCTCAAACGCAATAATCTCCTCTAGTCTCAAAAGCCAAAAGCAAGAACAAAAGATAGGAGATACAACTCTCCAAAAACCTAATTAATAGACTAAACACGTTTTGGGGTTAAATTAGAAATATTGAAACTTTTGGGCTTTCTATTCTTCAAAAGATGTAATGAACTCGCGTAAATGTTCTCGTTGGACTTCAGTGTCGACCGACACTAAGGGATGTCGGTCGACATCAACACCTGGTTACGAATCCAACTTCAATTTCTTGCAGAATGCTCCAGAAACGTTTCAAAACTCTTAGCTTTGCTCTAAACGTATGCTAACCCGTAAAAAACTCAATAAACTCAGAATACAAAGTTAAAGACTCAATATATACATTTACATTATGGTTGAAAACCTAGAAAAACAATGATATATCACATCTATAAACATGGATAACTCATTTGAGAAATATAACAAAATTCGTCAGATTCTATTTTTTTCTTCATTTGTTATGAATCAAATATTAGAAATAAGTAAGAACCAAACTAATATTTAAAAGGCATGAACTAATTCGTTCATTGTTAATTAATCATTAATTAAAGGTCTATGAAACTTAATACAGTATCAACAACATACATAAGTTTATCTACACTAAAGTAAAACCAGTTTAAGATTATTTTACGATCTCTAGTCTCTTCTTTTAGTAGAAGAATAATTTTGCTAAACAAAAGAAAAATATTAGTTTATCTCGCGTGTTACAACATCACTCAAATCATATTTCATATATACCATCCACAAGAGATTAGTTTTAGTTATCCGTAATATTGTCTATTAATTGGAGAAAATTATGTGGTGAGATTTAGTTGATTCCCACTTGGGTAGGAATTGTGCTTTATTGGTTGAACTAAACGAACCAGATCTCTCCTAAACCATCGAACTTTCCTCGGGTTACTTTTCTGTAAACTTGTATTCCAAGTCATCAGAGATCAACTACACAATTGGCTTGAATGCAAAACTTAAAACGTCAACTTTTGTTGTTCTGATCGTCCTCATAAGTTATAACCAAAGAGTTCTATAGTCCTACACAATTATTTGCTCAATTATATGAATCACAATTATATATATATATATATATATATAGGAGTAGGACAATAAGAACGGGGACAAAAAAATATCAAGAGGATGATTGTATGTGAAGGGGGAGATGAACCTATCGTATTACCCAAAGCTATATTCTTGTACGGATAAGAGTACCTAATTCTCCCCTTTTCTTTGGTCCTACCTTCCTTCGAATGCTTATCCATTTTGTCTGAAACAAAAGTAATTACTCTTATCCCCATTTATAAAGAGCCGAGATTTCTAGTTGATCGCCAGCATTGTATTATAAAAAGTTAGTTTTTTTTTTCTTCTTGTGTCACTTTATCACCTCCATTTAAATCACATTATTTAAATATTTAATTGATATTTAAACTGTCCGATTGGACTTCCAAGCTCTCAAAATCAATCTGTGGCTCCGACTCCTGGCACCGTTCAGTTCACCCAATTTCCAGTTTTTCTTCCATCTCCGTCGACTGTGGCTAAGGAGCAAAAGAGAAAAGAAAAGAAGGAATCTGAGAACAGGAGAAAGAAGATATTTGTTTTAGGTTTTTACTTATTATTTAATTGTTTTAAAAAAATTATTATTTTCTAAATTATTTTAAATATGTAATTTCAGGGTTATAAATAGATTTATAAAAAATATAATACTAAAGAGACATTCGTAAGTTGAAAAATGTATAAAGAGACAAAGTTTTTTTTGACCCAGTTAACCAAATTTCCCTACAATTTATCTTCTTATGTATAATTCATATTATATTATATATTCTACTGGAAACTCATAAACGCATATATAAAATAAAATAGTTCATTCGCCACATTAGATTGACTAAATTTTTTTATTTTCAATTATTTGAAAATCTTTATATCAATTCGAAAGTGACTTTGGTTTTATATTCACTCTCAAAATAATTTATTATAAATTTATCTTTAATCAAATTAAACTAATTATTGTATTAATTTTAATTTATACTGATAATTTTACTATGTTTTTAAAATTTATTATTAAGATATACATAATATTTGATAAAAAAGATGATCAATATAAAATATTTATGAAGATTTTTAAAAATTTATTTTGGAAATATACGTAATTTTGAATAAAAATAAAAAAGTAAGATAAGATGATAAATATGAAAATATTTATGAATATTTTAATGAAAAAAAATTATTTTTATTGTAGAGAAATATATAAACTTCAATAAAAATATGAAAATCTTATGAATATTTTTATATATTAATAAATATTGTTTTTAGATTTTATATAGTAATTTTTTATTATTTATATAAATTTAAATTTGTATATATATGATAAAATAGTATAAATATGATATCTATGTACTGATTTTTATACATAAAATATATAATTACACATTATTTTTTATTAATTTATCTATCAACTATAAAATATTTTATTAAATATAATAATGTATGTATATTTAATTATAAATTTTTTCATATAGATTTTATATTATTATTATTTTTAAATGTATTGATATTTTTTATTTTTTAAAAAAAAAATATATTAATAATATTTGTGCTTGCATGGAACGAAGCGAACAAACTCTACTAATCTTTATATTAATTGGGAAGTGCTTTTCACCTTATATTAACTCTCAAAATAAGTGATTATTAATTTGTCATTATTAAATTAGGTTAACTATTATGTTAAATTTAATTTATATTACTAATTTTAATATATTTGTTAATTTTATTATGGGGATATATATAATCTCGAAAAATATGAAATATTTATGAAGATTTTAAAATTTTATTCTGGAGTTATTTATAACCTTCAATAAAAAATAAAAAAAGTAAAATGAGATGATAAATATGAAATATTTATAAATATTTTTTATTTTTATTTTAGATATGTATATAACCTTTAATAAAATAAAAATAAAAATGATAAATAAGAAAAAGTTTATGTATATTTTTAAATATGAATAATATTATGGTTGGATTTTATATAGTAGATTTGTATGATTTATATGAATTTTAAATTTATATCTATAAATGATAAAAAAAAAATTAATAAGATATTTATGTATTTATTGTTTTTCATATAAATATATAACTATAATTTATTTTATTACTATTTACTTTATTTATAATAAATTTTAAAATATCTTATTAAATATAATATTATATATATGTTTAATTGTAAATAGACTCATTTAGATTTTTATAGTATTATTATTTCTGTTAAATAAATTGATAATTTTTTTTTTGTTGAAAATTTATGTTTAATAATATTTGTGATCGCACAAGGTGGAATGAATCATACTAGTAAATTGGTAAAATCACAAACTTTATACATTTGGTTGTAGTGTATGCTACAATAAGCATTTAGATGCGGATGCAAATGGTTGTATATTTAGGAAAATGGTAGAATTAGTGATTACTCTAAATTTCATCATTTAAATAGAATAAAAATTAGTTGAATTAGTGATTCTTCCGAAATTTTACCGTTTGAGTTAAAATCTAATAAGAAAAAAATTAACTAGTTCCACGAAAGTAACTACCACCTACCACTGTAAACAACATCTAGAGGAAAATATTTCTACTATTGTTGGGAGGAATTAAAAGAATGAATTATTCCACTCAATTCTATACTATTCAATTTTATTCTACTATTTCCACTAAATACAATTATTTGCACTTTTTGATTATTATTTTTTCGATTGCCAACATAGTTTCAGTTTAAAAGTACATTTTTAAAGTAAATAATAAAGATTAACTATATAACGTAAATAAGAATATATTAATCAAAACAAAAATTTATTAGTGTTTTTACGGGTTTTATGTTTTCTACACTTTTATTTCAAAGTAATTCAATCCATATAAAATTTTGGATCATTATTACAAAGGTTTAGCTGAACATCTATGTTTATTTTGATCGTTTATTACATTTGTTGGAAGATGCTTATTGTTTTGGGGAGGTTTGGTATCAAAAACAAATGTAGTTTTAAGTTTTGTGCCTTGTTTAGTCGATTTTGTAAAGTAAAGTGGTTTATCATTATATTTCTTTGAAATTTCTGTGTGTATTGATTGAAGAGATACCTTTTTACATATACCATGCTTATGATGAATAACCGTGTAATTGGTGCACAACTAAATATAACTTTTGTTTGACAAAAAAAAACTTTACAATTAACACACATCGTGACTAAAAATCAGTGTTCTAAAACGCGCCATAGGCGGTATTTGTGCGCTAGGCGATGGTCGAGCGTCCCGATTTTACATTATGCGGTGGGTTAGGCGATTTAAAAAAAATTGGACGCCTAATAACGTCTATACGGCCATTACGCGGCTTAGGCGGGTGCCTAGACGGATTCTAGGCAGCCGTTTTGAAATATTTTATAAAAAAAATTACGTAATTATATTTTATTATGTATGTCAAGACTATTTAGTTTGAATAATATTTATTATAAGTTTTTAGACTAAGAAAATTTAATTCATTTTGAGAGTAAGTTTAAAAACTATATATCCTTATTTAATTTTTTTTTTATAAAGATTATAATTTTTTATTATCGTTGGAGATCATTTATATATTTTAAAACTATATTTTTACTTTAATTTATCAAATTTTATTCAATTTATTATTTGAGTCTATGTTTTATTCTTTTTCTAAAACTATAATATATAAAAGATTTATTCTCGATAAAATTATTTATATATATATATATATTATCCGCATAGGTCCCACTTAAACGTCCGCGTATACGGTTAAGCGCTAGGCATTCGTCCACCGTAAAGCGAGCGCCTAACGCGTTTTAGAAGACTGCTAAAAATTCTAACTGCGTCGAGTTAGAAACTTATAGAAAACACATATCCATTGAACTGCAAAATTTGCACTATCACGAAATAGAATCCTATACGAAATATTTAAACGTTAGTAAATTATTCGTCATAGTATGACTAAAAAATCTTCCACATATACAACTTTGTTATAATAATAATCATAATTTACCATATCAACAAATATAAACAAAAACAAAAATTCTATATTCGCTATAAAGGATTATACTGAGAATAAAAAGAGAGAGAGAGAGAGTAATAGAGAGATAATCGTTATATTAAATTATGTTAAGTTATAATTTACAAACATCGAAACAATCGTATATATAGAAAATAAAAAATTAGCTTTATTGTGCGTGGATAGTGAGAGTGGGCTCTACACACAAAATTCACTCACGTCTCTTCTTAATTTCTTCTTTTTTTTTTTGCTTTCGGTGAGAATTTTGTAACACTCCCCACTAGAGACTAGTTTCGCTACCATAACTCGTTTAATGTCTTTGTTGCTTCATTAAAAACCTATCCAGAAAAAACCGTAATAAGGTAAAAAGAGTACAACTCTATAAACTTCCCTTTGAATAATCAAGAGAGTATCTTATAGGTCTCGTTGATGGCGCATTCCAATATTATGAACATGCTTTCTAAACATAGTGGTAGGTAGTGATTTTTTGAAGAGATTTGCAGTATTGTCACATGATTGAACATATCTCACTTCAATCTCCTTGTCCTTCTCGAATTCCTGGGTGTATGAAAAGAACTGCATGGGATATGTTTGGTTCTATCAGTCTTGATATATCTTTCTTTGGTCTGGACAATACATGCAGCATTATCTTCGTATGAGATAGTTGGCTACGTACTTAGGTGAATTCCACTGCTTGATTGGATGTGTTGACTTATTGATCTTAGCCACACACATTCTTTGCTCGCTTCATAGAGTCCTATGATATCGGCATGGTTCGATGAAGTGGCCACAAATGTTTGCTTCTGAGAGCGCCATAAGATAGCAGTACCTCCAATTGTGAAAACATACTATGTTTGTGATGGTGCTTTGTGTGGGTCTGATAAGTATATTGCATCTGCAAAACCAATCATTTCGCCATAATTCTTAGGATAAAATAATCCTAAATCAAGAGTCCCTTGAAGGTAACGAAAGGTGTGTTTAATCCTTTTCCAATGCCTTTGTATAGGTGATGAACTAAATATTGCCAATAAATTAACGGCAAATGATATATCAGGTCGAGTACAATTTTCAAGATACATAAGCGCCCCAATTGCATTTAGACATGGTACTTCTGGACCAAGTATTTCTTCATTTTCTTGATGTGGTCGAAATAGATCACTTTCAATATTTAGTGATCTAACCACCATGAGCGTACTAAGAGGAGTTGCTTTATCCATGTTGAATCATTTTAACACTCATTTAGTGTATGTGGACTGGTGTTAAAATATGCCTTGAGAATGCTCAATTTGTAGGCCAAAACAATAATTTGTTTGTCTGATATCTTTCATCTCAAATTCTTCCTTTAAATAATTTGATGCTTTCTGAATTTCATCACGAGTTCCGATCATGTTTAGATCATCAACATATACTGCGATTATCATAAATCCATATGGGCATATTAAATCACTCACATGTCCTTCTTTTGTTAAATGCTCACTAAGACGATTATACCACATGCGTCCAGACTATTTAAAACCATATAATAATCTCTGCAATTTTATTGCACATAACTATTTTGGTTTGGAACTCAATGATTTTGGCATCTTAAATCCATCAGGGATTTTCATATAGATATCAATGTCTAATGAGCCATACAAGTATGTTGTATTCTATAAGAGTTTAGGGATTTACAAGAAAACCCAAATCGTATTTTAGACTATTAATTAGGTTTTGAGCCATTGTTTAAGTTATGCTTTATTCTATAAGAGTTTAGGGATTTTGGGGTTAGTCTTGTACTCGAGAGAGAAGAGATTTCGAACCCCTGTTCTTATTCTTTGATTTATATGATTTCTACTTTTATTATGTCTATTGTTATGATTGCCATGTCTGAGTAGTTCCTTGTTAGATTTAGAGATTCTCATTAGGGATTTCATGGAATTATAGATTGATTGATTAATTAGGATTCAAAACATCTAGTTCTTCATCTAGGTTGTTCTTAACGCTTAATCTAAATTAGCTACTTGGATTATTGATATCAGATTGATTAGCGCAGCAAGAGTTGGTTAATTAATTAGAAAAGAACCTAGTTGAGCAAATTACCTATTAGCAAAGAGATTTGGCTTAGGGAATTGTGAACGAAAGAACCTGAATTTATTGCATGTTTAGAACTCTAGAATTGGCAAAGAGATTTGGTTTTCTAGGTTGTTCGACATAGTTAGCATTCACAGCGAGAGTTGGTTGTTGTATAATTGTGATTCTAGTTCTAGAACATTGATATATGAATCATGGTTGATTGATTGATCTATGTTCTTGATTTCCTGAGAACTTCCCTATGTATAGCGCCTTCGTTTATTGATCACACACCGTTTGCTTTACTTGCTTTGTTTACCGCTTTCATATGTCTTGCTTAGCTTAATTCGTCTACATATAATCTATCTTGTGAAACTTGAGTCTATATGGATTCGATAACCTAGATACTACATTGTCCGATACTGTGCACTTGCAGTTAGAAATAGGGATTAAAATTTTCTCTATCAAGGTTTTGGCGTCGTTGACGGGGACTTTTTGAGTTCACCGATAGATTTCGTATTAGAATTTAGACTAAGTATTTTATTTTCTTTGTTAACTCACGTTCTTGTTTTTTGGTGTTGCAGGAATCGCTCAGTGTCGATCGACACACGTTGGGAATTGATCGATACCAATCGCGACCAGAGACACCGAGAGCATGAGCACTTAGCAGGATTTTCTATGGATTCTGTAATTCTGATTCGCGGTGAAGACGACATTTTACGAGACCAAGATGATCATATACGCAACGCGAAGGGTCAGAAACTGGATGGGGAAGGAAAATCATCATGCCATATGTTGTCATGGGCGCGGAACATGCACAACAACAACAATAGGAGGCTGGTCGCGAGAAGACACTTGCTGACTATAACAGACCAGATCAGTTATATGCCAATCGGTCTGCGATTCGGCCACCTTCGTTTACCAGAGCTAACTTTGAGCTGAATCACATAGAGACCCTATGGATCAGTTTGGGCAGCATCAGTTTCATGGTTTCTCTAGCGAGCACCCTATGGATCACATAGAGACCTTTTGAGGAATTGGCTAATAGTATTAAGTTTGGGGGGTCTCTTCTGATTATTTGTTCTGCAAGCTTTTCCCATTCTCTCTTAATGGAGAAGCAGCTCACTGGTTGAAACAGCTACCGCTAGGATCTTTGACTACTTGGGATGCGATAAAGAGGAAGTTCCTCATACACTTTTATGATGATGCTAGATCTGATCAACTAAGAGATGACATCCTACGCTTCAAACAGGGTCCTATATAGGCATTAAACGCTGCTTGGGTGTGCTTTAAGATGTACCAGATAGATTGTCCACATCATGGTTTCTCAGAAGTTCAGCTGCTGAGCATCCTTTTCAGAGGTGTGGATTTGTGGTATCAGATGGCTATGGACGCTGCTAGCAATGGGAACTTCAACACAAAATCTCTAGAGCAAGCTAAGGAGCTGATAAAAAAAACTTGGCGTCTAGCAAAAACACTAAGAACGCTAGTTTGGAACGACAAAAGTCTGGTGAAAAAGTTGATAGCTCGCAGATGGCAGAGATGAAGAATAAAATTGTTTCAGTCCATAGTCTTCTGCTTGGGAAGAAGAATGTCCACTTTGCTCAGGATGTTGAGGTATTGGATGCTGGAGATTATATACAAGAAGCTGTCAACTAAGTTGGAGAGACTAGATTTCATAGTCAGAAGTATGGTACTTTGCAACCAACTCAAAACCCTTCGGTTTTTGTTCAGAAGTCTGCATTTAAGAAGCCTTTCCAGCAACAGAGCAATACCTTATCAAGGAACGATGGAGCTTCCTATTACCAAACACCTCCTGCACCTACATATGAGAGCAGATTAGAAGTTATGATGGAGCATCTTCTTAAGGGACAGCAGCAGACCACTGTGTCCTTTAACTCGAAGTTAGATGCCTTGTACACTGATTTGAATGGAAATTTTGAGTCTTTGAACACTCATGTGAAGCAGCTAGATTTACAAGTGGCTCAGATTTTAAGTTCAGTCAAGGGAAAGAATGCTCATAATGCCCATATCAATGCCATATCGGTTCAGATTGAAGATGGATTTGTTCAGGAATAAGAGTTTGGGGTCAAGGCTGTGAAAATCGTGGACAATTCTCGTGATTTTGGAGCTGTAAATTTAGTGTCGGTCGACACTAATGCTGAGTGTCGGTCGACACTAATAGAAAATCATGAAATTTTGAGTTCTGACGGACCGAAATCGACCTTGCTCGACACCAAAGTCAAAGAAAAAGACTGGGTAGATTTAGTGTCGACCGACGCTAATTTAGTGTCGATCGACACCAATCAAGGACCACACCAGTTTTGCCTATTGAATTGTCAGGGTCCACAGAAGCAGATCCAATTTTCCTCATAAACATCCCAGAACCCAGAATTGAGCAGAAGCAGATTGCAGAAAGAGTTTATAAGCCCAAGATCCCATTTCCTAGACCCCCAAAGAATATGCTCTCCAAGGATGAATATTTAAAAGAATGGGTAGTGAAGGTCTCTAAACAAGTGAGTGATGTGCTATTGAACATGGTTCCAAAGAAGCTTCCAGATCCAGGAGTCTTTGTGCTAGATTGCTCTATCTTCAAGGATAGCTTCACACACTCTCTGTGTGATTTGGGATCTGGTGTGAATCTCATGCCATACTCTGTAGCAGTGAGGATGGGGTTGATGGACTTCAAACAAACTAGGATCTCTCTAATCCTAGATGATCGATCAAAGAGGATTCCAGAAAGAGTTCTTGAGGACATCCCTATCAGAGTTGGAAACTACTTGATTCCAACAGACTTTGTGGTACTGAAATATGATGTAGAACCGGATGATCCTCTACTACTTGGCAGATCCTTATTAGCTACAGCAGGAGCAGTAATTGACGTGAGGCGTGGTCTGATTGATCTCCACCTGGGAGATAAGCCTCTGCACTTCAAGATGGATAAGCTGCAAAGATCCATCATTGATGGTCAAGCCTTTAGTGTTTAAATGGAGCAAGAAGTTCAGAATAATGAGGTTACAATGTCTGATGTTGTAGAAGAGAAGATGGTGGTTTGCCAGTAATCTACTCTAACATTTCCAGAGCGTGCAACTGCTCATAAGCAAAAAGCTCCAAATATCAAATATCCACCAAAGAAAAGGTATGCATCTTCTAAACTTAAACCTCCTAACTTCATTGATGTGAATGCAGGAAAACCATTTATCCCACCCAAGCTTCACTCCCATCCTGGTTTTATTCCTACGTTCCTTGGACGCTCTCATGCTGCCACTCCCTACACACTTCCATGGATGAGGAAATTTTCACAGAGGCACTCTTTGCCTCTGTCGAAACCCCCAGGAGCATGATCTTCTAACCATAGTCAAGCTAACGACTAAAAACAAGCGCTGAGTGGGAGGCAACCCACTGTTGGGTCAGTTTTTTTTTTTCACCTTTTGGTTTTGTTTTCTTTGATTTTTTTTGGTTTTTGTGTGTTAGAAACGTGACTAATAGGTTGCAGAGATCAGTGTCAGTCGACAATCCCTTAGTGTCGGTCGACACCAAACTCGAAAAGACGGACCGTAATTGAGGACGCTCGATTTGGATCAGGAATGTGTCGGCCAAAGCTTAGTGTCGCTCGACACTGGTTGTGTGTCGGTCGACACTCACCACGTATGCAGGTAAGGTTTCTGATTTTCCGAATTTTCACTTGCTTTTACCTTGTTCTCCCGAGCCCAAACTTCTATAACACTGCGGACAGTGTTGTTTAAGTGTGGGGGAGGTAGTTTACTGACCGCCGTTTCCTTTCTCTTATTAGAGTCAGTCCATTGTTTTGTGTCTGTTTTACTGAGTCAAAACTAGTATGAAAATATGATTTTTCAAGGAAATTATCACATTCACAGGAGCATAAGTGACCACTGGACAGACTTGCAGTAGCTATAGGACTATTAGAAAACAACACACGGATCAACTTACCAAGGATACCCATATTGTTTCAGATATTCAGAAGATCCATCAGTAACTTCACTATTAATGTTGACTTAATTTTCTTACCCAGGGGTTTGGTATACATTAGATCGGATTCATGTGTCAGTCCTGAAAGGTCTGTAAATCTGTCTGAGTATGGTTTCCTTCTCCCTTCCCTTTAAGCAAAGTAAAAAAAAAAAAGAATAAACTGTGGATAAGCTAGTAGCTTCGAAGTGATCACGGGAGTGGTAGTTACCCCTATTACCTCATGTGCATTCATGGAATGTGTCCAAAGTAATACTCCAATGAGGGAAGAGTAGCTGATAGAAAAAATAAAATGATACCCAAAGGGAAAAATCAGCTGCTAGAAGTGAGAGAAGGGAGAAGAAAGGAACCAGAAGCTGACAGTCTGCAATTTGAAAACTGTTGAGTAAGAGTCCATGTGTCCTTTGATCGATACCCCTTCGGTGAGACTGCACTTAATTATTTACATAAGTTAGTGTGGTGAATTTGGATTTCTTGTCTTGATTGTGGATTTTACTTGGGACAGTTGCTAAGTGTGGGGGAAGTACATTGTGGTCTTGATCTCTGCAGGAATGTTTTCATGTGGATTACTAAGTGAACGTAAATGTGATGTTCTTAGGATGAAATGAGTTTCTATGTATTCAAACCTCTTTTCATACTTTGGTCTCTGTTTGCTTGAGGGCAAGCAAAGTCTAAGTGTGGGGGAGTTGATATTTCATGGTTTTCACAGGTTTTCATGACATGATATATGTTTTTATCTAAAGTCTTTTAGTTGCTTTGGAGTATTTTGAGTTCTTTGTCGGTTTAGGTACGTTTGGAGCTGATCTGGATATTCTGGGAGCTTTTGGAGTGATTTTGCAGCATACATGGATTTCACATAGCTCACTGGGTGCGTGTGTACTTAGTGTCGACCTAGTGTCGGTCGACGCCACTAAAGGACAAAATTCATGCGCGTCAAAATACAGATTTTAGAGATTTGCAAGATTTACCCAAAAGTTTCCCATATTTACAAGAAGACCCAAATCATGTTTTAGACTATTAATTAGGTTTTGAGCCATTTTTTAGGCTACGCTTTATTCTATCAGAGTTTAGGGATTTTGGGGCTGGTTTTGTACTCGAGAGAGAAGAGATTTCGAACCTCTGTTCTTATTCTTTGATTTATATGATTTCTACTTTGATTATGTTTATTATTATGATTGTCATGTCTGAGTAGTTCTCTTGTTAGATTTAGGGATTCTCATTAGGGATTTCATGGAATTATAGATTGATTGATTAATTGGGATTCAAAACATCTAGTTCTTCATCTAAGTTGTTCTTAACGCTTAATCTAAATTAGCTACTTGGATTATTGATATCAGATTGATTAGCGCAACGAGTGTTGGTTAATTAATTAGAAAAGAACCTAGTTGAGAAAATTACCTATTCGCAAAGAGATTTGGCTTAGGGAATTTGTGAACGAAAGAACATGAATTCATTGCATGTTTAGAACTCTATAATTCATAAAGATATTTGGTTTCTAGGTTGTTGGACATAGTTAGCATTCGCAGCGAGAGTTGGTTTGTTATATAATTGTGATTCTAGTTCTAGAACATTGATATATAAATCTTGGTTGATTGAATGATCTATGTTCCTGATTTCCTAAGAACTTCCCTAAGTCTAGCGCATTTGTTTATTGATCACACACCGTTTGCTTTAGTTTCTTTGTTTATCGTTTTCATATGTCTTGCTTAGCTTAATTCGATTACATATAATCTATCGCGTGAAACTTGAGTCTTTGTGGATTTGATACCCTAAATACTACATCGTTCGAAATCTATCAGCATTTCAACATCAGAGATAGGTTGACCACAATATTTCATTTGTGATACAATCCTCAAAATAGCAGAGTTATAATCCTTCACTCTCTCAAAATCCTGAAACCTCAGGTTTTGCCACTCCTCGAATGCATGAGGGAGACTTATCTCTCTTTGGTTGTCAAACCACTCTTTTAGAGCTTTCCACAGCTTTGTTGTGTCTTTTATGTGCGCTTAGTCATGCGTTACATTTTTATCGACATGCTTTTTGAGAAAAATTATCGCTTTTGCTTTTCATGGACATGGGATTCAATTTTCTCTGTGATGATGTCAGATATTTTTTCCATCTCAAAATGCAATTCGACATCCGTTTTCCATGCGATGTAATTCGCTCCGGTAATCTTGAGAGCTGAAAACTTAAGCTTTTCAATATTTTTCATTGATTTTCTATAAACAAACATCGTAGATTTTATTAGATAATAATACTTTATATTAAAATTATCTGTTTACATTAATGATGAAAGCAATTATAAGAAATAATATCGCATAGACAAGTAATGCAACATTCATAGTAAACTTTTCTCGAACAAAATCTCCGACGAAGATACTATAAGCACAAGCAAAAATTACAATCGCACATAAAATTAATAACAAACGAAACATCTTTCTTGTGAAATAAAATATGAAATGAAAAATTCTTTCGAAGGTATTTGAGAGAAGATGAATTGTTTGAGTGAAATAAATGAGTGTAGATGAGTGTATTTATAGATTGAAAACACTGTTCATAGCCGCTTAAAAATATTAAAAATTTGAATTTTTTTCTTTGTGACCGTTGGTGAAAGTGTTTTAAAAATCAATCCGAAACAATTTTAATATGCAGTCAATTGATTTTAGTTAATTTTAGACAGAAATTATTTTTATACAGATGGCTAAGTTTCCTTATATAATAACCATAATATAAACATAATTTTAGCAATAATATTATGGTGATATGACTTCAGCGCCGTAGCGCCTGATACTCGAACATTGGCTCGGGGCATTTTCTCTACCCCTTTTACCCTAAAAACAAGGACACCTTGTGTTCTTGAACCGATAAAAAACATCCACTATATGATAATATATAAATTATCCAGCGACTTTAGCCGTCCATTAAATCTTTGACAATATGTAAATAAAAATGGTGTATTTGGCAACCATGATATAAGACAGTAAACTATTAATGAGGCGACAAACTGCCCACATTAATATTTAATAAAAGTGGTGTATTTAAACAAGCATTACAAAATAATAAATTATAGTAAAGACGGTATACAGCCATTATGACAAGGTAAATATAATAGATATAATATAGTTGTATTATAGAGTGATCGTGCTGATAACATGTTATAATAATAATAATCATTATTTATCATATCGACAAATATAAATAAAAACAAAAATACTATATCTGTTGTAGAGGATTATAAACATCAAAACAATCATATACATAGAAAATGAAAAATTAGTTTTATTGTACGTGCATAGTGACTATGGATTCCACACACAAAATTCACTCACATCTCTTTTTATTTTTTTCCTCCCTTTACTTACTTTTTTTTTTTTGCGAAATTGTAAATATCATTATAAAATGAAGTTTGAGGTTAGAAATTGGATTTTCCTAAGTGCAACATCAAATTATTGGTCCCATGGCAAAAAAAGGATAAAAAACATGGAAGCAAATTCAATCGGTATTCTTGGTACTTCCGCTTGGTAGCATCTGATCTAAAATAGCGATACACTCTTGAAACCCTGAAGACTGATGAAGAACAGCACGGCAAATAACAAAACCGAGAAAGGTTGAGCTCGCTAAAAAGGAACTAGGAAGTGGTTTCATCCGGTAACCTGAGCAAAGAGCCATTCCTCAACGATGGCAGAGAGGCCCGATCATTGATTATCCTCATCACCTGATCGACGCACTCACTAACACACCTAGATCCGACACGAGCCAGGATTGCACTAACTAACGAAGCTTAATAGCGGCTGTTCGTTCCCCCAAGATCTTTCCCCGATGTCAGCGAGAACCGAAACCACGCATCACCACTCTGTAGCCTTACTACCTCCTCCTAGAACTAGAACAACGAGACCAAACCAAACAAGACCGTCCAAACCAATGCACAGACCCTTCTGAACCAGGGAAATCAAGTAAAACATTCCTGCTCCATAATCCTAGGACAATAAGCCTAGAAAAATTCCAGAACTATGCCAACAGAGATAAGAGCAGGAACACAGTGGCTTGGCCAAACCGCAAACCAGCTGGTTTGACGCAGTTTGGTCAAACCACAAAACCAGACCAAGGCAAACAATTATGAGATCCATCGAAAATCATACGAGCTCGGCGAGACAAGGAACGGATTGCAACTCCGTACCCGTGAAGCCTGACCAGTAGACCGCAAGAGTTGCCGGAGCTAGAGACGAGGACAGCTCCGACCATCCCTTTACTTACTTTGGTGAGACTTTTGTAACAAACTTTAATTTTTTGAATTTGTTAAGGTGATTTTATATATATCGAAACTGTACAACATTCCGAGAGATAGTAGGCTTGGTTTCACGTTCTTTTTTTTTTTTTTGAAAAAGTTGGTTTCACGTTCTTCTGTCCTGATTTTTCCTTAGTATTCCAAAGGATACATTTATCGTATTTACCTTTATGTTCTTCATAAGAAAAATCAAATGCAAAATAACACATTTTGCCTAACAATACGATGTTGGTCCATCTCAATTATTATCAAAAGCTGTAACACTTTTAGTGGATAACCACATGTGTTGACTTGATTAGATGTAATTTAAGATGAAAGCTTGCCAAAAATTTAGTTGAAATGGGTTTGTTGTAATTAGAAACGATGTCGTTTAATGAAAATTTAGGCCATGCAAAAATGCATGTGGGATAAAAACAACGAGTAATCGCACTGTGTTGGTAGAGAAAATATATATACACCGACAGATGTTAATAACATAATAGTATTTTGTGTTGGGGATAATCAGGTTGGCCTAACTAATTAACTCAAATCCAGTGGAGTGGTAATAAAAAGCATGGCCTAACTTAGGCCACCTTACTTAAACTAACTAAGTATACTATTAGATTAAGAACCCTTAAATTAACTAATTCGTGGCTCCCCACCCACCCCAGGCTTCTTTCGATATAAAATAAAGAAACGTGACACATAAAGCGTGTAATATATTTTATCAACTCACTTTTAACCTTTTTTTCTTCTAAAAACTTCATTGCAAACCTAACTCATCCGATTATATTAATTCTCGATCAAATCGGCTAGTTATATTATATATGACATTATATAGTTTTTTTTTTTTTGACAAATTTTGATGCATTAATATAAAGATGGAATGGGTTACAGCATGATAAGATAGGAAATAAGAACAACATAGGGAAACAAATGCTAATCTACAACATCTTAGAAACACAAAAGGATATTGAAGGATACAAGAGGATGCTAAACAATCACCGGGAGTTAGCCAACGACGAGTTAAGACTCGGGAACCCGACGACAAAAGGAGGAGCCAGGGACGAGGAAAACCTAGAAGAGAAGAGAAGCCCACCTTGTCGAGGCCGAGAAGCTTACAAAACCAAATAGAGAAGACCTCCTGCACCAAAGTCACTCCATCGAGCCACATGAAAGATGACCACGGCGCACAATCGGAGAACAACAGCATCAACAGGAAGCAACTGGAGACACCAGTAGACGAGTGACCTAGAAAAGAACCGGTGGCACAGGACCACCACCAGTAAGGAAACACGCCGCAAGAAGCTCAGCGGCACAGAAGACCACCGGAGAGTGAACCGGAACAGAGAACTCCGGTTGAAGCACCTTCACTGAGGCAGAATACCTGCGACTGCACCTCAGACCCACAGCGAAACCAGACAAACCGAGCTTTACATTTGCAACCAGACAATGACCCGAGCCTCTTCCGCAGCTGGGCCCAGAAACAAACACAAACAGAGATAACAGGGGAGACCTAGGATCGAAGCAGGCAAGGACGCAAGACCAAGACCCAAACGACCACGGCAAGGGCCATTAAACCGGAGGAGAAACTACCTTAAACCAAGGACCCAACCACCGCAGGAAAGGGCAGACGGAGGGAGCCGCCGCGACAGGAGCAACCGGGAAGCGAGAGGTTGGGGATGGTAGTGGAGAAGGCATGTCCTCAAAGCCGAAACCCACGAAAAAACCCCCAAACTCAGAAGCCCAGACCCGAGAAGACGCCGCTACAGAGCACCGGAGAGAGGAGACCAGCGAAGACGGCAAACCCAAATCACAAAACTCGGAGCAACAACCACCACCATGAAGCAGTCCTCAAGCTACAAGATGAAAAAGAAGACAACGAGCGAGGACGAGAAAGGCTGCCGTCGAAAGAAGCCGGAGACACCACCATCACCATCGACGCACCAGAACACGGAGAGAAGGAGATTCCAGATCTACGCCGCTCAACCTGAAGAAAATCAACAATCTGGTACCGGGAGAAAGGGAAGAAGGAGGGGGTCCCTCTCACGGTGGCGGTGAGAGCCACTGCCCATCGGAGAGGGAGATCGGACGAGATTTGTGTTTGACGGAGAAGAAGGGGAAAGGGATAAAATCGCCTCTCAAAGGCAGAGAGAGAAAGTTCGTTAGATCGTGAATAACATTATATAGTTCTGATTGTGATATGTTTCTGCGGATTTATGGGGAATTTTGTTTACAGTCGTCGTATTGTTTGGAATAAATTGATCATTGGCAGCTTTTTAATTAATTAAATCAATTTAATTCCTTTTTAATTACCTCTTTTATAACATAGCACACATATTTTCCTCTTTTATTTTATTGTTGAACAAGTTCCACCATTTCCAACCTAAAAATTATTTGTTGCCGAAATGTCTTGTCTCAGCAACAAAATCTATTAGTTGGGTGAAACTGTTTCTCCATTAACCTAATCTGATAGTTTTGAAAAAAGATAAATAAAAATACCAACACAAGCTAGAAACTGTAGGCATATATAATGCCAATCCTTAGGAGAAATTTTGTAAATATGATTGACAAAATAATAAAACTAAGGTTGAATTGTGCCGTTTGGGAAGAAGAAAGAAAATGATATCTTGTTGGATTATGAGGCTTAGAGTTTGATGGTTTTAAAGATAGGGTATGTGTTCTTGATTGATAGACTTTTATGATTGTTTTGCAAAGTGAAGCCATAAGTGTTGAGTGGTTGATTTCATCGAATTCAGTAATTTTGTGATATTTTACGGGTTTGAAATTTGATTTAGGGGGCTCTTGCTCTTTTAATATAAATATGTTTTTAATAATTTTTGGCCTTTTGTAAGTTAAAATCTTCATATCTTTTTTTTTTTAGGTTTTGTTTCCAGAAACATTGCATTATATGCCAGTTCTATTGTTTTTTTTTTTTTTTTTTTGAAACTATGCCAGTTCTATTGTTGTAAAGTTTTGTCTTTTACCTACCATATATCTTTGATGTGGTAAATGAAATTCAAAGTTGGACAAAAAAGATTGCTGTTTCTAAAAGGTTATAATTAATGTAAACAAACATGTTCGGGTGTATCACACGCATGCATGATAAATGGACATACGTTTAACTGTTTCAGTCATTATCAAAAATAGTAGTTATATTTTTGTTAGCAATAAGAAGAAGATAAACAGAAAAGCCAGATCGGACAAGAAGACCCTTTAAAATGACGACAATCCGTCATCAAGCTTCAAGTTATTTTCTTTCGCCAGCTATTAACTTATTTTAATATTTGATTTTAGGCTGTCCTAAGATAGATTAGTGGGGAGTATTAAGATCAGTTGATATTTTAAGAATAGTGGTGAGTAATTAACAAATATTTACACATGCAAAAGCATAAAAACAATGGAGACTGCTTGTTGACAAAAAAAAAAAAAAATGGAGACTGCTTTTGTTGACCAGTGAAATAACACTATCAAAGAGAATCGTAACCATTGGTTTACGTGACGTGGGTTTCACGTGGACTCCTGAAATGCCACATTACTTAAACCCATTGGCTCTTGTTTTTTTCCTTTTGTCTTTTTTAGACCACCAACTCGCCATTGGTTTAGGACTTTTAAATGACAGTTCTGTTTTCTTTTTCTCGAGTGGAAAGTATATGGTTGTTGTTACTAATTGCCATATATATAAAACATTTGTCGAATTGAATCAACATTATATAATTCAAAAAAACAAATAAAAAGGAAGACGTAAATATACCCAGTATTCTATTTATATCCACATTGTATATCTTTCCACTTGTCTGATATACGACGACGATATACGTTTGAACATAATACAGACATAAACATATAGTACTATTACTATGAGCGCACATATTTTGGTGGAATTAATGTGGTAACGTTCTGCCGACAGACAACTAACAAAAGTCAAATAAATCTTTATTTTAAAACCAATTGGCTTGCTATTATTTTTGAAAAGAACAAAATACTTTTAGTTTTTTTTAATATTCTATAAGCAACTTTGTACATAGTCTATTTGTGTACGTATTTTTCTTATAAATAAACTATTTTAAAGTTTTATAATTTTATTGCTGCTTTACTTTGTAAAGATAAGGTTGCTTTTATATTATTTTTTCGGCCTGCTAGTTGCGACTCCTAGTTGCTCACTCAAACCCTACATAGATGCATATTTAGACAGCTACATATGAAAGTGCACAGCTTTTGTTTAAAATGAAACGTACATGTTGGAACAACCACTACAAGAAAAACTGTTTTTAGCCACGAACGAGCCACGAACAGTTCGTGGCTAAGAATTTTCCAGCCACGAATAGCTACGAACCAGCCACGACTGCAAAAAATCAAGGTTCGTGGCTAATTCGTAGATATTCGTGGCTATTTAGCTATGAAAAAATATTTGTGGCTATCCGTGGATAATTAGCCACAAATAGCCACGAACTATTCGTGGAAGAGAATAGCCACAACTAGCCACAGAGATATTTGTGGCTACCTAGCCAGGATCTGAAATCGTAGCTATTTGTGGCTAATTTAGCCACGAATAGCCATGATATTATCGTGGAAGAGATTAGCCACGAAATAGCCACGATTTTATTCGTGGCTATTTCAAACCTTAAACCCTAAATATACCCTAAAACCCCAAACTCAAAATCTTAAACTCTTAATCATAAACTATAAAATCAAAATACAAACCATTAGTTATATATACATAAAACTATTATTTCAAATTTAATACCACAATATTCATATCCTAAATTATATAAACATATACATATAAAACCTTAAACTATAACCAAAAATCTAATAACTAAAACTCTAAAAACTATAATATACCTAAATTAAGATTCAAAACTTATAAAAAGAACTTTTATTTCCAAATCTACTACTTTCAAATCCAATACCACATATTCATATCCTAAACAACTCATAAACCCTAAACAAACCATAAACTCTAAATTATAAACAAAAATATAACTAACAAAACTCTAATTCCTATAATATATTCATATTAAAAATTTAATACTTACAAAATTTATAACTCCAAACCCTAGTTATAGACACACAACTAATATTTAATACATTTTTTTGTCTCACAATTATAGATTTAAAACTCTAAACCCCAAATAAACCCTAAATAAACCCTAAAACCCTAAACTCCAAACTCATTTTAACAACATTTTAAATACTATAACATATTCAAAACTAATATTCAACACTTATAAACTTTTAAATCCTATATCCTAAACCATAATTAAACTCTAAAATTTAAAATTTTTAATCATAAACTATAAAACTAAACTCTTACCCTTCAAACCCTAATTTAAAAAAAATTATTATTATAAACAAGAATCTAAATAAAGCCTAAACTATAAACAAAAATCTAATTGATAAAGAGTTTATTGGTTGTAAAATAATTTAATTTCTATTGGTTGTAAAATAATTTTGTAAAATGATTTTATAATTAGTGTAAGACTTGTTTGACCAAAAAAAAAAAATTAGTGTAAGACATTAATTCTTATTGGTTGTTAGAGGAAGGCAAGGATTGGGATCTCCTTTAATCTCAACCATTAGATCTAAGATCAATAGATCTAATGGACATAAATTAATGCTCTTTAAACCTAATCTTTTCCTCTTTCTTCAACCCATCAGCCGTTCAACTCTTGAACCTTCCTCTTCCTCTTCAATTTTTTTTTTATCAGGCACACATATTCTTCTTCTCTCTATTTTCTCAGGCTTTAATCCTTTCTTCTCGAAATCGTGTGGGAAAATTCGATTTGGGTTTCGTGTCTCTGTGTGTTCGCATCTGATTGAGAGCAAGGTGAGACTTTTTCTGGTTTTCTTCTATTTTGCATCCGATTGTTTGCTTAGATAATGAGACCTTTATGTGGAGGTCGCAGACAGTGGTTCCTCCGTCTACGTCGCATCTCAGAAGGTGGAGGTCGAGCCGGCTTCAGGTCACAGCTCTCGTCGCCGGAGCTTCAGCTAGAGAGGCAAAGACATGGGCAGCAAAGAAACGAAGCAGCGGCGGTGGTCGAGGATGCTTCCCGGAAACAGCCTCCGATGTCTCGATATCCGACAGAGGCTCGATCTCGTTGTTGATTCGGCAAGTTTGACCACCGGAGAAGACGAAGAGTGGCGGTGGTGGTGGTTTGGTTGTGGTGGTGGCGGTCTGTAAAAGGAGAAGGTGGTGGTGGTTCGGCTATGGGTGATGGTTACGGAGACGGAGGCCGCCGGTGATTCATACATGATATATATATATATATATATATATATATATATATATATATATATATATATATGTATATGTATATTGTATTTGTATTGTATTTGTATTTGTATTGTATTTTGTTATAAATAAAAAATAAAGATTTTATTTTTTGTATTTTTATATTTTTTTTTGTTTTTTTGTAACTATATAGCTACGACTATATCGTGGCTAGACGTGGTAAATATCCACGAATAAGGTCGTGTCTATTCATGGCTAATATCCACGAATATATCGTGGTTAGTCGTAGCTAAATAGCCACGAACTCGTTTGTAGCTATTCGTGGCTATTAGCCACGAATAGGTTCGTGGCTACACCGTGGCAAGGTTTCTACGACTAGCCACGGTTAAACATTAGCAACGAGCTCGAAGCTACGAAACATTTTCGTGGCTATTCGTAGCTAAGGGCGAATTAGCCACGGATTTTTGGCTCTAGCCAAATACAATTTTTTCTTGTAGTGAACATGCATAGTGTTGTAACAGGTGTCGATTTGCAAAGTATCAATGTACTTGATATTTGCATAAGGAGATAAGCTGCCACAACATAGAGAGGGCATCCTAGAAGTCTTCTCACAAGAGGCATGCGTGATTAAAGTGGGGAGAGTGAAACGCACATGTTGGAACAACATGCATAGTGTTGTAACAGGTGTCGATTTGCAAAGTATCAATGTACTTGATATTTGCATAAGGAGATAAGCTGTGACAACATAGAGAGGGCATCCTAGAAGTCTTCTCACAAGAGGCATGCGTGATTAAAGAAGATAAGAAGATGCTCTTTGTCTCTTGACTAAAATAAAGGGGACAAAAGGAATAAAGAATATGTGCAAGTTTAAGTGGTGGATGAAAAAGCTTTTGTCTCCTTGTCTCCTGGTCCTTGGTACAAGAGAGAGAGAGAGAGAGAGAGCTTCCATGGTGGTGGACTTCATCGAAATACACCTGCAAAGAAAGAGAGAACAAAGGTTTTTAAGTTAGAAAAAACTTAAGAAACGTTTTGGTTAGAAATTGATTTGATAAATACTTCAAGGTTTTAATCCTTCATCTTTGTGAGAGTGAGAGTTAGAAATACTAGGTCACAAGCTGAGAAGTGTCTTAAGTTGTGTGTAAAACCTAAATAAGAGTGTGTAATCATCTTATATATTTCTAAGCTATAAGAAAACTTGGTGCGCCGGAGTTTCGAGAATCGTTAGTGTGTTCATCTCCTTTTTCAATTGGTATCAGAGCAGGCATCTGAACCAGGCTGTAGCTTTACAACAGGTGAAGATCATGCGGAAAGATGAACACAAAGGAGCTGGTGTTTCTACAACGAAATCCTACCCTTGATAAGGGTAACTATGGTCATTGGAAGATGAAGATGAGAGCACTTATCAGAGGAATCCATGAGGACTCGTGGACTGCGGTAGAAACGGGATGGACGTCTCCAACAACAAGAAGTGAAGCCGGAAAACCAGTGGCGAAACCGAAGTCCTTATGGACAGATGATGAGAAAAGCTTGGCTAAGTACAACGCCAAGGCTTTGTCGGCTATCTTCAATGTCATCAACAAAATCAATTCAAACGTGTTGAATGTTGTGAGTCCGCAAAAGAAGCGTGGGATAAACTTAAGGTTGCTTATGAAGGAACATCGAATGTAAAAAGATCCCGACTCGATATGCTTGCAACAAAGTTTGAGAATATCCGCATGGAAGAAATGGAGTCCATTGAGCAGTTCAGCAGAAAGCTAAGTGCAATTGCAAATGAAGCTCAAAACATGGGTAAAAAATATAAAGATAAGAAGCTGGTGAAAAAGCTTCTAAGGAGCCTGCCATCCAAGTTTGAGTCCAAGAAAACAGCTATGGGTACTGCCTTGGACACGGACAACATTGAGTTTGATGAAGTGGTTGGACATCTACAAGCTTATGAAAAGGAGATTCTTGCGGCTAAGGCAAGCAGCTCGAAGGGAGTATCTCTTGTATCCAACGAAAGGGATGACATGAGAGAAATGAAGAGTGAGATGGGAATGATGACTAAGAACTTCAGCCAAGCTATGAGGAGGCCATACTATACCGATAATCATCGAGAGTGGTCAAGCAAGAAAAACTACCAACGATGCCATGAATGTCAAGGATATAGCCATTTCAAAGCTGAGTGTCCCAATATAAAAATTCGAGATCTCAAGTGCTCTCGTTGTAAAGGGTTAGGACACACAAAGTCTGAATGTGTGGGAGGCCAAACAAGGAAGGCTAAAGCTTACAATAGAATGAGCGAAAGTGATTCTGAGGATGAAGATGATGACGCTTCAGAGGGGACAGGCTATGTAGCCTTCATTGCATCCATTGAAGACATAAACAACTCTTCTGAAGATGAGAGCACGGATTCATCAGACTCAGAATCCGAAATCAATGGAGAAGAAGAAGAAGAATCAGTGGGTGACATTCAAGTTGAGTACCAGAACTTACTTGAGAGTTGGATGATTCTTGGGAAAGAAAAGATCAGCTTGTTGGAAGAAAAGATGAATCTCAATGATCTAAACAAAAGCTTGAGTGATTTGTTGACTGTTGAGAAAGACAAAAACAAATCTCTCAGCTATGAACTATCCGAAACAAGGAAGAGGATCCACATGTTGAACAGTGGAACTAAGGACTTGGAGAAGATATTGTTTGTGGGAAGAACTGGTAACATCACTTCTGGTCTTGGATATAATGGGGGAATGTCAAACACAAAGACTCAGTTTGTACGTGGGAACACCTCTGACCATGTTCCAGCAGAACATACAAAAATTCCAATCAAGACTCAACCGATGTGTAGGAACATCTCTGACCGTGTTCCAACACCAGCTGAACGTACAGAAAATCCAATCAAGACTCAACCAGTGTGTAGGAACATCTCTGACCGCGTTCCAACATTGCTTACAAGAAATCCAATCAACAACATGATGGAAGCTGCTACAAAAAGTGATGTGTATGATTCTCATCTACATGGGAATCAGAACAACTACAACTATTCAAGATATCAAGGATGTTTCTATTGTGGGAAGAAAGGACACATCAAAAGAAACTGCTAAAAATTTGCTGATAAAGTCAAGGAAATGTTGAGTCAAGGGAGGTACTATCCAAATCTAAGAAGAAAATCTCAAGTTTGGATGTTGAAATCGGATTTGTACTACCATGCACATACCTCTGTTGTTCCTTCATCAAATTCAAAGATGGTCATTGTTCAAGGAAGCACATCAATGTCTGTTGCAACAATGAGGAAGCCGTTGGAACGTGTTCAAGAAAAAATCCAGAAAAATAATCAAAAGGTATCTCATTCAGTTGGATGTTATTTTTGTAAAAAAAATGGACATATCAAAGCCCACTGCTATAAGTTTCTTGATCAAGTAAGATGTGCAACAAGGCAAAAGAAGTTTGCTCAAGATGTAAGGATGGTACAAAAGGTAAGGATCAAGAAAGGTGGTCTATATGATGATGCATCTTGCAAGTCCACATCTGATGAGTTAAACAAGTTTGTGTGTTGTACATGTGAGTGTTCAAAACACATGTAAAATGGCCAAGGAAGATCCGAGCAGAAGGAAATCAAAATCTTAAATGGACATCAATGGAGAAGCCAAAAACAAAAGAGATTCTGATCGAGATGGATGTTTCAGAGGGACTGTGCAAAATGTCAAGCTAATTCAAAAGAGTCTCATTTGCCTGCTGAGAAACGAAGTCACTGCATTTAACTTCCGTTGGTGGCATATGATTAAGGTTAGTTTTTGATTGAATTATGCCAACCAAGCAGGGGGAGTAGATAGATGGTTGTTTGTGGGAATGCACTTGCTCTTGGAAAGCTTGGATTGAAAAATTCAGTCAAAAAGGGGGAGAATGAAAGTGCACAACTTTTGTTTAAAGTGAAACGTACATGTTGGAACAACATGCATAGTGTTGTAACAGGTGTCGATTTGCAAAGTATCAATGTACTTGATATTTGTATAAGGAGATAAGCTGCCACAACATAGAGAGGGCATCCTAGAAGTCTTCTCACAAGAGGCATGCGTGATTAAAGTGAAAGTGCACAAGGGAGAGTGAAACGCATATGTTGGAATAACATGCATAGTGTTGTAACAGGTGTCGATTTGCAAAGTATCAATGTACTTGATATTTGCATAAGGAGATAAGCTGTGACAACATAGAGAGGGCATCCTAGAAGTCTTCTCACAAGAGGCATGCGTGATTAAATAAGATAAGAAGATGCTTTTTGTCTCTTGACTAAAATAAAGGGGACAAAAGGAATAAAGAATGTGTGCAAGTTTAAGTGGTGGATGAAAAAGCTTTTGTCTCCTTGTCTCCTGGTCCTTGGTACAAGAGAGAGAGAGAGAGAGAGAGAGCTTCCATGGTGGTGGACTTCATCGAAATACACCTGCAAAGAAAGAGAGAACAAAGGTTTTTAAGTTAGAAAAACTTAAGAAACGTTTTGGTTAGAACTTTATTTGATAAATACTTCAAGGTTTTAATCCTTCATCTTTGTGAGAGTGAGAGTTAGAAATACTAGGTCACAAGCTGAGAAGTGTCTTAAGCTGTGTGTAAAACCTAAATAAGAGTGTGTAATCATCTTATATATTTCTAAGCTATAAGAAAATTCGGTGCACCGGAGTTTCGAAAATCGTTGGTGTGTTCATCTCCTTTTTCAACATATACAAATGTGTTTTCGTGGATATGTTTCGCACAGAAAAACTATAAATCTTACAAAATATTATGACATTTACGCCCCCCCCCCCCCCCCCCCTCCCACAAAAATAAAATAAAAGAAAGAAAGTAGTATATCACATGATAACGCTGGTCCTGAATATATCCCAAGCTGAGTATTTTCGTAGGCAGGGTATTACACGAATACGTAATTATTGGTTTTCTGTACATGTAGATTACGTAATCTTTTTGTGTACGTATCACTGATGTGAATTTATGAGTCCATTGCTAAATGGTGTATTTTATAAATAACCATGTGGCATATAAGAGCATGTACATTGGTGTTATCTTCCTGGGATTCTTAAAAAAAAAAAATTTATTATTATTTTAATTTTTTTTCTCCAGATGAAACTAAAAAAAAATTCAAAAAAAAAAAGTAACCAATAATAAGTCGATACGTCACGTGAATAGTTAAGAAACATGTTCTTAACTAAGGATTTTAAGAGCCAGTCTCTTAACTATTCACGTGGGATCCACAATATTATATTAATTTTTTGTTAAAAAACTCTACCTAAGAACCTCGAATGGAGGTGGTCTAAGTATATAGCCACCACGACATAAAATGTTAACCCAAAAGACCCGGAGACGATTGGCTTACGTGCATCGAGGTCAATGAAGTCGATGGAATTGCCATAGTATATATGAAAGTCAACAGAATCCCCAAATATATCTGCAAAATTGTAAAACGGAAGCTCGTTGCCTTATTAACGATGAAACTTTTTTTGGGTTACTCATCTTATATTTAGTTTGTGCCCCTTAAAAGTCAACAATGAGCTTTCTGTTGACTTGAAAAAACGTTGTCCGCTAAATAACTTAATATCTTTATTAGTTGATAAATACTACGTGACAATCTTATTAACGTAATTTTGTCTTCTGCGTTGAATAAGACTAGATGTATCGCGTGGACAAAGATAAACCAGCAGTACAGCTCGGCTTAGTTATATCCCATTTGAAAAACCAACACGGGAATAAAATTTAAATGTAAATTAATGTATAAAGTTCAAATCACGTGAAAGATTTGAAATCGAAGACCATATATATCAAGTTGGTTGTAGTAATTAATAGATGCATTCTCATCGTCATGTCATTATATATGACTTATATTATATAGAGAAGAAATTTCAATATATTGACAATTTATGTAGAAGTTTTCAGGTTTTTAAAGAGCGTGGACGAATTGGATACACAACATATTTGAACTACTCAATAATGAACATGTTTGAAATTATGGTCATCGTCGTATAAACTAAGGGGAACTATATTACAATCGACTGTGTAATGTGTATATTGTTCTATTAGAGTATCAGAAACCATTTATAGGGTTTTGTTCTCTCAACCCACAGTAAATTAATTATGAGTAAGAAAATCCAAAGTTATTAACGTTGAATAACGTTTCTAAGATAGTCATGGACGAGGTTTACATAATCTAAATTTTACACATGAGCTCATATATATACATACAGATTATTAAGGATAACGAGTAGAAGCTAAGTGTCCAAATAAATCAGCATTATACACGGCATACCGCCCTTAACACGGGATCTCTGCATGCAATTAGGCTCCAGTGTCAACTATTCAACATTTTTCAATTTGCCACCGTCAAAATATTCCAATACACAAGTGGGAAAGTCGAATTTTAAAGGAGAGAATAATTTAATAGAAGGAGAAGAAGTGTGATGGTACCACTTCACAGAAGGAAATGTATTGTTATCTTACAAGTCAAAAGTTTTATAAGAAAAATAATAAAACGTTACAAGTCAGCTGATATAAATGTTAACTTAAAGACTGGTTAGCATGATGAGTTCTTAACTAGAACCCCTTCTCTTTCTTTCTCTTGGTTTTTGAATATTTATCTTATATTAATGTTAAGAACTCCTTTAAGATTTCTCCATTGGAAATGCTCTAAAGTAGTTTTCTTTAAAGTTTAAATGTTTTAACAACTAAAGCCTCGTAAAGTGAAATTTCTGAGTGTCCATGTTTCTAGACCCAATATATCTGCAAAATATATTTTGGTAGGACAAACTCAAAACAATGTATGTACAGTTATGGGTTGATCTTGGCCCATCTACAAGACATAAATGATTCTTCTGTTTTAATTAGAAACAATAACATTGTAAATGTCCAAGGAGAGACATATAGCATCAGGTGGTCTTAAGTCTTAACCATTGTTTCCAAACTCTTTTTTTTTTTTTTGTCAATTTGGAATATATATTACCAATGAAACATAGTGACTTACAAAGAGTAATCCGGGAAATAAACCTATGCCCGATTAATAAAAATGGTGCAGCCAAACTAGGGCCTAGAAGCACAACCAATATACCAAAAAAGGGTGGTGAGTGGGATGATAAGATGAAACAAAGAGTTAGAGAGTTAACATCTCCCATTTTCAAAGAGTTCCCAAAGCCATTAAAGGGAGCCTCTGGCAACAGAGTGGACTAAACCGAATTTGTTCACACTTTGAGCAATAATGAAAATCCTCTGTTACTAACTAAGTTTTCAAGACAAAACTTCCAATCTTGAAAACTCCAATAAATGAACTATTCAGATTTGACCAAAAAATACCCTAACTAACATGCTTGTCAAAACAAACCCAAACTAATAGTTGACTTTCCAAATAAAACTTGAACTTATAGCTGACCTTGCCAATTTGGAACACCATTAACTAAATTAACAGAATGATTAACCGTCGTTAACCAGCTGATTGCTGAGTTTTTTTTTTTTTTAAATAAAACGACGTCGTTTTGGTTAACGACAGTTAATCATTCTGTTAATTTAGTTAACGGTGTTCTAAATTGGCAAGATCAACTATAAGCTTAAGTTTTATTTGGGAAGTCAACTATTAGTTTGGATTTGTTTTGGCAAGCATGTTAGTTAGGGTATTTTTTTGCCAAATCTGAATAGTTCAGGAATTATTTGGCATTTTCCCCCCTTTTTATAGATGCCAAAAAGAAAGTACTTTTTTATATATCGGTTCAGACCCATGAATAGAAAACTACCAGTTAGATTTTACATTGTAAAAAACAAATTAGGTTAATCCATATATGGCGATATCCATTAAAACTCAAAAAGAAAAAGAAAGGAACAAACAATGTGGGGGTATGATAGATACACACAAATACAGGCAGAGCCGGCCTCGAGCATAAGCCACATAAGCGACAGATTAGGGCATCCGACTAAAAAAGGCATTTTTCTATATATTTTCTTCATTAGTATATATTAAAAAGAGCATTTCTAAATATATTTTTCATAATATAAGCATTTTAAAATATATTTTTTTACTAAGATATTTAAATAAAAATTTAATAAAAATTATATTAAATAATATTTTAGTTTTGAATAGGGCATCCAAAAATATTGGACCGGCACTGAATACAGGGGAGGGCGTAAGTTAGAATGTGTCATATAATATATCATATCATATCTAAGAGAGACCCAAAAATGAAATTACAATGAAGGAAGATATTTGCTTACTCTTTCTTTTTGAGTGTGGAATAGCACACTCTTGATCCAATGCTCTTCTTGAGGAGTAAATGCTTTGTATACTAATTACACAGATAAAAACCTCTAAAATCCTCAATCTCATCTCCTTTGCTCTCCTGTCCAAGTCAAATCTCTTTCCTATCTTTCTTTCTTGGCTATTGTGAGTTCAAAGGAAGTGTAGGCATTCCTTTGGCGTGTTGGCTCTCCATTTCCAGTAGCATTAACGACTTCTGCCTCTGGTATCTGTTTCTCTTTGCTGCAAGTGCTGCGCAACACATACAAAAGAGAACGAGATCAAGATTCAAGAATGTCTTTTATCTTCTTCCAAATATTATGAGGACTTTTTTTTTAACACTAACATGGTAGATCGTGATGAGGAGCAAAGTCGTAATCATGTCTTCCTCTCCAGATGCAACACAAGTAAATGACCAAGAGTACCAGAACCAATACCACCACACAAGCTATGGCTATGCCTATTACTCCTCCTTTAGATAAGTGTCCATTCTCCCATAACATTGGACACGACGGAAGAGAGGGAACCCCACATAATCCTTTGTTTCCTGTCAGACTGTAAGAAGTTGAGTCATGATTGTGAGCTAATGGATCAAATAACAACAAAGCAACTGATAATGAAAAGAAAATATAAATAAATAATAGAACAAAAAGAGACTGTTATTATATGTGGAGGGAGACTTTCAAAAATTAACATACTCGATAATTCCACCATGAACACCAACTGAATAAACCTCATCTGGTACCTTTCCTTGCAACTCGTTGCCATTCAAAAGCCTAACAACACATCATCGACTAATAAGTCAAAAGCCTGAAAATCTTGTTAGACTAATCTAGTTCTTTTAACATATAATGTTACGAAAGAGCTTCTTACACGAGCTTTAAGCTTGAAGTGGTCAGACTTTCAGGAATAGGTCCCGTGAGCTGATTGTTTGACAAGTCACTGCAACCCAAATAGGCAAACAATGAGCACAATTTTACAGAACCAAATTTGTTTCTTAAGGGCTCTAAACCATCGTTACACTCCAGTATCATTGTTTTGTTGTCATCTTAAATGCTTACATTTATCAGAAACTATATATTTACACTCGAAGCAGTAACAAGCTACCACCCTTGTATGGTAAAATTTGGAAACTGAATCATGAACTGAGGTGTGGTAACTTACAGACTCACAAGGGATTTATGACCAAGACCTGAAGGTAGTGGACCAGTTAAAGAATTTGAACTCAAGTTCCTACAATCAGAACAAAAGAAATATTCATAATGTGAGATAACCCAGTTAATTTCATATCTCTAAAGCGAAATCACTATACAGACACACGAATCATCATGGATCCAACTGCATTATAACGAGCTATGGCTATTGACAAGCCAAGTCAACAGTTGAGACTTACAGGCTATTCAAATTTGTCAGCAGACTAATTTGTTCACTGATAAATCCTTTTAAGCCTTGGCTTCCGAGGTCTCTGAAACAGGTTAAAATACATTATAAGACATTAACAGTAAGAAAGCGCAGTCCAAGCATAAGATATAACACACAAGAGTATTACTATTTCTGAAACTATCAGCTGGAGTTTAAACATTTATTCCAAGTAGCTGATGGAAAACTTATGATACAGTTCTAGCTAAAACAAATAATTGGTAACACTTAATCTATGATGAACGAACAAAGATGCATTTTCTAATCGAAGACAATATTAGTTTTCAGCTGGCATACACAAATCCAACCCATAATGTGACAATGAATACGGCAAGCCAGCTCTAGTTAATATTTGCATCAATGACACTCACATTTGGAATATTACAAGAGCAGATCCTTGTGGGTTTGGCCGGCAAGCGACTCCTTCCCAAGCGTCCCAGCTAGTAGGAGCACAAGGATCACCATTCCAACCCATCCTATCAGGAACACGTAGTGAATCCTTCAATGCTTTCATAGCAGCCACTGCAAAACAAACAGAGTCTCAAACTATGCCACATACCATTTTTGCTCAACGCTCGACACTGAAAGTTCCAATCATATAATGTTATGTAACCCATCAAACAATGAGTATCCATTACCTTGTTCAGGCACCGTGGCCATATCAGCAGGAACAATGGCGTAATTCTCAAGCCCGCTGATTATCGGTGCCCCCGAAACAGGCGAAAGCTTCACCGTCACAGTTGTACTGCTCAGATTCTTAACTGTATAGTTTAAACTATAAGCTGCAAATCCTCCGACCTCTTTGTATACATCAATCCTGCTCACATTGTTGTCGTTCACCACAAGATCAAACACTCTCTGCCCAGCTTTCTTCACCGTCGAATCAATCTCAGAGAAATGAAACCAGAGCAAATAATCAAGCTTCGCATCAACTTCCAGCTCGTAAACAAGCGATCCACCTCCGGAGACCGTCACCGCCGTCTGATAAAGCTTCATCGGGAAATAATTCGGCGCCTCATTCACTCCCTTGATCTTCTCCACCGTCGACAACGACCGAGCCACTTTTCCCGACTCTTCAGAGCGAAACTCCTCGTCTGATTGCCACGACCGGCCGAAACTGTCGGTGTCGTTAGTGAAACCAGGTCCCCACTGATCTGACCCACAAGTGAGTCTCCCGTAGTTAACCAGCAAAACATTCTGACCGGTCCCATCGGCGTCGTAGGAGGAGGGATCGACTTGCAAGACTTCGAGGGAACCTACAATCGGAGGATCAGTAGCGATGCTGTAAAAGCACAAATCTAGCTCACCGTCACCGATAAAAGCAAAGAGATCAGAATAAGAGCCGTCGCGAAGGAGATTCTCAGGCCAAGGAGATCTCCAGGAGAAGACGAGGGTGCCTTCGACGGAGACATCGAAGGAAGGGGAATGAGATTTGCCGTCGTAGTTATCGTATACAGTGAAAGTCCTGATGTAGTAACGACCGGTAGGAAGAGGGACGACGTAGCAATTCTTCTTTCCGAAGGAGAGAGGGAAGTACCTGAGAGTCTTCTCGGCGACGAGATGGAAACGAAGAGGCTCGGAGACGACGGCGGTGCTTCCGGCGGAGTAGAAGCGATCAGGAAGCCATGTTCGGTTGAAAACGTCAGTAGAATCTTCGGGACTTCCACAGTCAATGAAGAAAGAAGTATCTGCAAAAAAGGAAGGATTTTAGTTCTTCATCATCATCAGATCTAGACGGATGGGAATGATAAAGGAGAGAGAGAGACGTACTGAATGGAGAGGAGAGAGAAAGGGGAAGGATCAGGAGAAAGGAGGAGAGAGAGAGGAAGAATGAAGGAGATAAGGGCATTGTTGGAATTAATTTAATTTTTGGATTTGTGAGAGTGAGAGGGTAAAGGGAAGCATGTATGTATGGGCACTCACTGTGTTTGACAATGGCGAGATTAGCGGGTGTAGACTGAGTTTAGTTTGGTTTGGTCATTAAAAGACAGAGACATTTACAACACTTCTTGCTGACTTTATTAACTTCACTTTTCCCCTATATTTATGGCTCACTTTTTACTATTTTCTCTTTTTTAATATTCGGGTTTTGACTAACTATTTGAGTAATCTTGATTATTCTATTGTAATAATGCATCTGAATACTATTACATTATTTTCCTTTTTCTTTATTCTGTTTTCGATTTAAAGATATTACAGAGGGAAGATAGAGACGACGGTGAATGAGGGGAGTGTACCCGCGGGAAGAGGTAATAAATTAAAAAAAATAAAGTGAAGCAAGCAAATTCTACCGGTTACCGTGACGTGGCCACCATGCACTAGAAAACAAATATTCACCACCACCTAAAATTCACCGCCAATTACTAAACCCAAAACCAAATATTCACTTTTACGTAATTAATATCAGTACACCCCAGCTTCGAGAGATTTACACCAAAGGGCACCTTCCCTCCACTTTCTTACATGAAAGGGCACCTATGGTACTGTTCACAGTTTCAAGCCCAATATTGGCTGAATTGCCCCTCAATCATACTCTTTCCAGTTAGCATTTTCGGTTAGATGGTAAATATAAGCTGGTGGCCGTCCGATTTAAATGAAATCTATGGCTGTGGACAAAAGTTACATTTATTTAATTTTTTGAAAATAAATTTATTTTTCTTTCTGTTTCTCTGACGATTTTTTGCTTTTCCAGATTTATTTTTTAGTTTATTATTCTCTTACCCCTTTGATCTCTTTTTAACTTTGTAGATTTTCTAAAAAACTTAACTTAAATTTTTTTTGTTCTATAAATTATAATTTGTTTTTCTCTACATTTTGATACCCATTTTGATATATTTCGGTTAATTTTATGTCAAAGTTTATGAATGTTAAAATTCTAATATGAATAGTACAATAAAACAATGTCCACACACAAATGTACACATAAACGTGTCGATATGGATGATAAAAAATAAAATACACCTATCAGCCATGTTATCGTCCACGTTAAAATGGGTCAACAGTCTCCTCGACTTCGTTTTGGTAAGTGTACATGTGTGCATCGTTAAATTATAGACATTTATACAATCGTCTTGACATAATGAATTGAATACAATTACAAGTCTTCGACAACATATCCGCACATGTCATACCGGAAAAATAAAAAGTAAGAGATAAGTAAGGTAAGGCGACTGTGGATAATGGACAGAAAAACAATTATGAAATGGTGAATAGAATATAGTAGACGATGGTGGCATATACATAAACGAATGGTTTGGGACGCTATTGAATTAATAGGTGTACATGGTCAAATGCAAGTGATGTACACGGCCAAATGTAAATGATAAATCTATGATGTCCATAATCATTCGTACACTATTTTGACTTTGTATACAAAATGGTGTGGACATGATTTAATGTACACATAAACAATAACCATGGGAACTTACACAACAATGTGTCCATATGGCATATCCACCGATTATAGTACACAATAAAATAAAAGAATTACTAAAAACACAAGTCCACGAAATGGTTGTCCACGAAAACAAGAAGAATCAAAATAAAGGACAAACCTTATGTCCACCAAACGATGTCCATTTTTAACAACATATGATAAAATTAGAACATTACTCGAATGACTTTCCACGAAAAATCGAATTTGTTATAACATTGACATAATTTAGGTTTGTGGATATTGTTTGATTGACACTAACATCAAACTATTAAAACATCCACGTGCCCTATTAAAATATCCATGGGCTCTGTTATGCAATAATGTATCCACAATGATATATCCATCTGTTTTAGTACACAATAAAAAAAAACTTAAAGTGAAAAAAACCTTAATAACACATATCTACAAACTTGATGCATTAAAAAAACTGAAATAGACCATTAATAACACATGTCCACAAACCCCAATAACACATGTACATAAATCATAATAAGCCATGTCCACAAACTTGGACCATTAATCATTTTGGTCTTTACTAGCCAATTGTGATCATAAAAGCAAATATGTATGCAGAATCTTCTTCCTCATCTAGCTTCAACTGAATTGGCTCTAGAGGATCCACGTCCTTATAATAATCCATCCATAATAGCCAGCACCAACGAACCATTTGTTTTGTGGAGCACTCGTAGATGCAGCTTTCACGTGCAATATTCACGTCCTGTGGACAAGTTAGTCCTCCTGAGCCAATCTTTTTGCAGCCCAAGTAAGAAACAAGCCCAACACTAAATATGATGTCCATACATGTCATATCCATAGTGTCTCAAAAAAAAAAAACAAGCGTCCACTTCCCTACCTTTTTGCAGCCCAAGTAATAACGTTTTATGCTCATCCTCTGTCCATGAAATTCTTGGCTTGCACCATATCCACCACCTGCACTTTCAGTTGAACCTTCGCCATAACCGCGACTGTTAGATCCACCGTTTGCACCATATCCACCACCTCCATATCCACCAAAATTAGTCAAATAGTTGTCCACATAAAAATCCATTTTTTATAACATTGACCTTTTTAGTGTATAAGCAATCGTACACAGAAAAAATAAAACACTAACCTTTTTATTGTATGGCTTTAGATTCAATTGAGAACAAAAAGATAAAGTCTTTACTACTTGGACGGTAGAAACAAAAAGGACGAAACTTTGGAGATTTACAGATATAGCAAGTGGAAACAAAGACAAGAATTCAAGAATAATAGATCTGTAAACATAATAGATCTGTAAACATAAGTTGAATTCAAGAATTAAAACAAAAATAGAGAACACTCCACACTTTCCCTAAGATTCCATCACTTCAACAGAGAACCAAACAGAAGCCAATCAATTTAACAGATGGGTCAGAAACAAAAATGAAACTTACAAATTTATCGTCTTTCTTAGTGTTAACATTGACCTTTTTAGCAGTTGCAGGGGCATGGCTAACGTTCTCATTACTGGTGCTCCGACAAGCTCCACCACCATTTTCCCTCCCGCTGCCTCCGGAGACCGAGCCGTCGATTCCTCTCCGTCTCCTCCATCACCAGATCTTCCTCTTCAAGAGACTCTCATCCTCCGACTCTCCTTCCCGTCCACAGCCTCTTATCGACGGCGATTTCTCCGTCACCGCCTCCAATACTTAAATCCCTAATAAGAGAAATGGATAGCTAGAAGAAGAAGATACCTGCTAACTTCATCATCCCCGCAAAATCAAACCATTTTCCGACTATAAAAAGGTTGATGAGCTAAGTGAGCTTTTCCCCGTTGAGATTGGAAACACATCCAGAGAAATCGATTACGGTTGAAAGCAGGAGAAGACTGAGAGAGATGAATGAACCACACAAAAGGAAGAAAGCTTGAGACGGAGGAGAAAACGAACACAGGGGGAGGAGAGAGAGGAAATAAGGAGAGAGAGAGGAAAAAGCAGATCTTCAGACGAGTAATGGAGAAAGTGGGTGAAGGATTCAAAATTTGAAAGCAGATCTTGAAGAGAGACATTATTGGGAATAAAACTAATAGGATTTTTTTTTGTATCTAACTAAGAAATTGTTTTAGTTCTTAGATAGTTAGGAAGTTAAGTTATACATAGGGTTAAAAATGTAAAATCCTAGGGTGAAAGTATCCTAAAACACATAGGTGCCTTTTCATGTAATAAACACCTTAGAAGGTGTCCTTTGGTGTAATAATCTCCCCAGCTTCAATCCGAAGTCAAACGAAATTTAACTTTAACTCTATTTTTTTTTTCTGATAGCGAGAAATTGAATTTTGTGATCATGGTAACCACTTTGTTATAATCAATTTAGTTTTTTTGGTGGGACATTTCGGTTTTTTTGTCAAATTCTGAAATCCAATTATTCTTGATTTATAAGGGTAAATAAACGGTTTCGTGCTCTCGTCCTTTTTGCAAGGATATCGGCATGAACATTTACCGTACAACTCATATAAGATAAATCGAAGAAGGTAAAACGCTCTCTAATCTTAGCTATGTTGTCTAATTCGGATCGAAAACCCGGTCACTCCGACGGTTCTTCAAGCATCTTTACTAGATTCTCACAGTCTGTCATAAAATTAACTCGAAGAAAACCTTTATCGCATAGGCATTCCATCGTCCAAATGAGTCTATCCAATTCGGCATGGAGAGCCGATAGGCTTTTTCTACATCCTTTTTTTTCAGCTAAAATCTAACCCATGTTATCCCTAAGGCACCATCCCAATCCAGTAACACCACTATGGTTGACCCAAAATACGTCAATTTAGCAGATAGGGTTGGGATTATATATATATATATATTGACAACAAACTATATTGATATGGTTTAAGGTTTACTGGGCTACAAAACAAGAGGTGCAAAATTGTAGAATTTGAACTAAGTACAATCAAACAAAAACGAAATAGGTTTAACAATGGCCCAATATATGATCCAGATAAAAATTATTGGATAAGCACAACAACATGTCAGCCATGTGTCAGCATCGTAGGAAAGAAAGCATGCAATTTGTCCGAAAATTTTCTGATCACCGTCTTTGTGCTTATGTCGCTGCAACTTTGACTTCATGTCGATCTACTCCAACAAAGCCATCACCACAACCGTTTATAGAATCGTTATTCTTATCCAAGACTTCTAAGCCGCAGAGAATTGCGCTGCTGAAGAGGGATCCTCAGGATGAAACCACCGGAAATTAAAGAACACGACGGCTCCGTACAACTCGTTTGGGTACTAAAATCAACGTCGGGGGAGCGCACAACAACAAAGAAGAGAGAATAAAAAATTCGCGGCGTTGAGACGGTAAAGCACCGTAGAGAAGATCATACATTCCGGACCCAGCCGGAAAAGTGAATGCGACAACATATTGGGAGGAAGAACGGGCAGAAGACCATGGATTATTAGCCGAACAAAACTAAATCGATTTCTATAAAACAGAAGAATCTGAGATGAGATCTAGAGAAAACGAAATCGAAAACTTACAAAAGTAACCCGATCATCGGCTTGACGAGACGCCGTTACCGATATATATATTTCAGTTTGGTCAAATGTGATTACTAAGTATATGATTTACAAATGAAAATTTGAAGAACAAAAGAGCAACGTGGGTTAAAGAGTGACTGACTGTGTCAGCGTCAGAAGACAACGCGCTCGGTGTAAATGTTACATTACTTTAATTCTCTCAATCCGTGACTCCATCTACTTGTCGTTTCCTTCATAGTACAACTACAAATTAACAAAACCCGGTCTAATAAGTCACCAACTCCCGGTTTTCTCTTAGGACCATTATTTTGACTTATGTTGTCGGAATCTATGGGCCTAAAACCCCAGCCCACTAATTTGACACATAGTAAAGCCTCCAGAGTTCTGGACATCTATGTTAACAAAAATCCCTACGTGTTGAAAATGCATTTTACAAAGTGTTTTTACAGCAAAATGGTGCTCAAATCGGAGGATAAAGTAAAATAAAAGATAGTGGAAACTGGAAACAATAAACAAAAATAACAATGCAGGTGCAGGCTGTGGGGTTCGAACCCACGCGCACTTATGTGCAGAAGAACTTAAGTCTTCCCCCTTAACCACTCGGGCAAACCTGCTGATGGTACATTTCATATAAGTTCATTAATCAAACTATCTAATACAAATAATGTTAAGAAAATGATAAGAAAGGTGCTTGCTTCAGCAATTTGGCCTTAGAGGAAGCTTGTGAAAACAATCACCGATACAATGGATGAGATAAGATTAACTAAGTTGGAGAAAGGTGTGGATCCCCATAGAGGATATGTATTCTAAAAAGTGTAGACATGATTGATTGGTCTTATGTTTTACACTACTTGGCAAAGCAACATTGTTTGTAACATGTATACAAATATACAATACAGACAAACGCTGTGTTGGTTTGGGTGATAGCTTGAGAGAGAGAAACGAGGGTTCATTAAGAACACAACTCCGAAGAGATTAGAGTCCATACATGGAGGTTATAGACTCATTAAATTCTCAAAAGCATCATTTGCATACGGGTATTGTTAGACACGTTCCAAAGTAGTTGTTCTAAATCCGAAACAAAACAGTTGAAATCAAGCACTTGAGAGACCCATATAAAAATATCATACAGCAGCGTTTTGCTAACCCAAAAATATCAGTGAGTTCCCACAGTCTTCGATCTCGTGGGAGTTCTGTTTCGTCAGTCAGTCAGTCTTTCCAGTGCCCCAAGAGAAAGCTGTCCTGTGATCCAAATTCCTGAGCAGACATAACAAAAACCCCATTTAGCTTTATTTTGTGCCTGATTGCATCAAAAAAGTTTTAAGAGAAGAAAGGGATTCAAGTTTACCAGCTGGCTCAGACGAAAATCAGGAGGAGTATCAAGCTCTATGTTGGAGGGATCAAGAACGAGTTTCTGACAATCCTCCAGATCCCGTTTGAAGTCTTCTGTTCCTAGGTGTGCGTAATCAGATAAAAAACATGGTTGCTTATTATTCCTTAAGCCTCCATTGTTTGTGTTTTCATCTCTGTCCTGCAAGAGATCATCATCGCAAAGAGACAAGTCTTCCACAAGCTGTTGTGAGTCTAAGATATACTGAGATCCAGCACTGTCCAACCAATTCGGATCTTCCTCAGCTTGGTCGTTTCCATCTTCCTTATCCTTCTCTTCTTCATCATATACCATCAATTCCAGGTTTTCAATCCCGGTCTCAGGTGCAGGCTCATCCTCGGAACTTGTTCTTTCATGATTACGTTGAAATCCCTGAACCTCATCTTCCATATACACTGTCTCAGATGTCTTTGGTACCGCAAAACAAATGAACAAGAGTCAGTTGGTTAATGATTTAGCAATAAGTTGTACATTTAGAGGAATGTGATAAGATCGAACACTGTAAACTACTTCACCAGGAGCCTATACTTGGTTTACGAGAGCATTTCCACTCACGACCATATTCTCAATCCCAAACTCATTCTGCCTAGACTTATTTTAACCTGTTAGCTCTGTAGCTAAGCGACTCAACTATAGTTGTTAAAGCTATCAACACAGCAACAATCCACTACAAAGCACCAAGGGTACTCCCGTGCTAGATCAAAAGAAACCAGAACAATAAGAAAGTTTTACCTCAGGAGCAGCTACATAGTCATGGGGAGTAGCATAGTCATTTGCCAAGTGAGAATCGGAGCAAAGTCGCCCAGCTTGTCGAGGCTCGGGTGTAAACAGTTTGGGAGTGACAGGATCCGCTTTCGGAGTGGTTGCAACAAGGATATCCTCAGAGACTTCCTGTTCAGCTTTATCACCTTGCTTGAGAACTGCTTGCTGCTGGTAGAATATCTTAGAAACAACATATTCACCTTCCTTCTCATCTTCGTCTGTTCCCAAATGATATTGGTGCATCACCCAGTTCGTTTTCACAGCTTTTCCACCATACAGAACCATTATTTTCTTGCAGCCTCTTTGAACACCATCCAACACAACCGGTTTAGTTCTTCCTGTCTTATGCCAGCGCACATCGCCAAGATCATCGTCGTGAATCTTTCTACGCTTTCGAGTTCCTGTGCTGTAAGCTTTGATCGCTCTATGGAAGAAGTGGGACACAGTTCCATCGTGCTTGACACCTAAAATATTACAAGTTGAGTAAGATAAAATTCGCAGAACTCATTTGATCATTAAAAACAGAAAGAAAACCTGTAATGCTTAACCTGGTAAGTTCTTAGGATGTGTGTAACAGATTCCATCATCTTGATTGACGGTTGGGATGAACTCATCAATGAAAGGGTGGGAACTTAAACCCAATAAACCAGATTTTGCAAGCAAATGCCATATGATCTCTGGATCAGATGGATCAAATTTCACACCTCGCGGCAGTCCTGGCCAGTCATCAATTTCCTGGAAACGTACAAAACTTGTGAGTTTACAACTACACATAAATGTACGGTTAGAGAAAGGACATCAAATGAAACGAAAGAGCAAACTGTACATCGCTGTTGTCAATGACGTGATGACAGTTAGGACAATGTCTTGTGGGATTGCTCTTATACACCACTTGGCGCGGGTCAGAATTACCAGATGCACTAATGATTTTGGTTGCAAAGCGGTTCTTATCAACCAGCCATGCTCGTCTACATACAGCAAGAAAAGCATACATTAGTTCCATATATTATAGAACTTATCGGAAAAGGTGATATCAAAGCTCATAGCTCTAGTGAAGACATTGTCACAAAAAACAACTAAATTCCTAGATGTTTTGAAAAAAGCAAACATTTGTACTGCAGAATACTTGTCCTCGGAAGATATCTAATCTGTTCCACTGTACCAAAGCATGAATAATAACTTGGAGAAAGTGCAAAGACCTAAATATTGAGATACATGTAAATGTTATAAGACATATTGTGGATACTAATTAACTGTAAAAAGAGTTATGATTTACGAAATTTATCATGTTCATCGATCAAAATTTCTGGGAGAAAAAGCATCATAGGACTGTAAGCTTCAAAAAATCCCTTTTTGATAACCCTAGAAATGAATGACCCACAAGTAGACTTCAAAGAAAACGTCTTTCGCGCTTAACACACACACACACACACAGCCCCATTGATTCACAAAAGCGAAAAAAGCTTCAAAATTTTCCGTCTAACTTTCTCGATTGAAATTGAAAGAAATCGTACTTAGGTAAACTAAAGAACTCGATGATCAGAACGAAAAGAGTGCTTACCCAGCCATGAGAGCTCGGATGAATAAAAAGATCAGAACGAAGAGTCCGAAAAACCCTAGACAACTCTCTCGAAAGTTTAATTGATATTTAGGTTTGAAGTTTCCGCGACACCCCAATCGATGATACTAACTCGAGCCCGGGTTAGCACTGTTTACTTTTCTTTTCTTTTTTTTTGCCCCGGAAATAACTGGGAAGTGGAGGTAGACTAGAGAGAGGCGCGAGTTTTAATGTTTTGGAAGAGTGGAGGAAGTTACGACGACTTTTCCTTGACTTCATCTAGGGACAGGATGGGTTTATGATCTTTGGTGGGTCTATTTTAAGGGGCAGGATGGGTCCTAATAATATTTGAAATTCATTACTAATCATACAATGTTCTTATATGGTTATATTATATGACACAAAACACAAGGTAGTGGACCTTCCATTAGAAGATTATTGAATGTATATACTGTAATCATCCAATCCAAAAGCAAACCATTAGTGTTTATCAGCTTTCCATGTGCTTTTCACATATTTATCATATTTTTTTAACAGATTGGTTTGATTACCCAAATAAAAAAATCTTTCTTTTTCATTGCATTTTAATCGTTTTTATTTGTTCCTTTACTCACAATACAGATTCATTCTTCTGTAAGCCCAATAAACTTCCGTTTTGAACCACATTACTAACTGAAAATATTTAAGGCCCACATTTGAAATCCTTTATTAGAATTTGTAAATGATAATCTGGTGGTAATCACTCTGACGCAAGTCGTACATTTATTGTCTTTTGAGTTTAATTTTTTCTTGAGAATAACTTCACAATTGTTGGATCACTTAGATTTTGAGCTTAGGTTCGACGCTTTATTTGTGGCTCCTACAAAAAATAGGAAAATAGTCATAAATTTTTTTAATTTTCAAATTTCGGTCATTTAAAATTTTAATTGCCGAAATTGAAAGTTCAAGATTATTATGACATATTTTCCATTTATATATTAGTTAAAACGATGTCATTTTGTGATTAACGTTGATTAAGAATGTATAGTCTCTTTGTTAAACGATTTAATATCGTGTCTAATTGGTTTAGTCAACATAAATTTAATATTAAATCGTCCAATCAACCATAACTTCATATTTTAAATGGTTGAACCGAAAGTTAAAGTTTTAAATGTCCGAAATTTGAAAGTTTATGATTTTTATGACTAATTTCTGATTTATATATTAGTCAAAACAATGTCGTTTTGTGACTAACATAACCTCATTAACGTTTGATTAACATTGTATAGTCTATCCGTTAAACGATTTAAAGTCATGTATAATTAAGTTTAGTCAATGTAAATTTAATATTAAATCGTACAGTCAACTGTAACTTCATACTTTAAATAGCCGAACCGAAAATTAAAAATTTAAATGGTCAAAATTTGAAAGTTTAGGATTTTTATGACTAATTTTCCAAAAAAATTTTAGAGAATTAACAATAATTTTTACTTGATGAACTTTTTAGGACCCCAAGGGATTAGCAGTCTGCATCATTTTGAAAGATTAAAAGTGGATCAATCATCTTAGCAATACTTGCCATTTTAAAGATTGAAAACTAAACGAAAATCCCATAATCATATTCATATCAATATTTTAGGCTTCTCCTTCATCAAATTTGTACTGAACCATTTCATCCGTAACTGAAGAAAAGATGAAAATAATTAAAAATTGTAAAACATAACTTAATTTTTAAGACATCAATAATTGTGCTATTAGGGATGATTATAGTTGTTGCAATTATCTAAGGAGGTAGAACCATATATACTATAAGAAATCTGCATTATAGTCACGAATTAGCCATAAATAGTTCATGGCTCAATTTTATAAGCCACAAATAGCTATTAATGAGCCACAAATTCAGAAAATCACATTTCATAGCTAATTTGTTGTTATTCGTAGATAAATACCCATGAAATATGAATTGTGGCTATCCGTAGCAAATTAACGATAAATAGCAACAAACATTTCATAGCTAAAATTAACAGTAGCCATGAACTAAAAACATGGCAAAGTAGACACAAACTACATTCAAGGCTAATCGTAAAAAAGTAGCCACAAATAGCCACAATTTTGTTGCAGAAAAGTTTATCTACGATTAGCAACGAAAGGAATCGTGGAAATCTAGCCTTGACAATGTTTCGTGGCTATTCACAGATAAAGGTATGGCATGTTTCGTTGCTATCTGTAGAAAAAAATATTATTTAGCCACGGATCATTCATGGCTATCCGTGGTTAACGACCTTTATCAATTCAAATTTCACGGGCTAAATAGTTGATTGGAAATGTCCAATCATTTTTTTACGATACAAAAGATAGGTTCAATATTGCAATCATGTTAATCAGGCATTCATAATTGTCAAATCCATTATTCGGTGGAGCCACGAACAATTTCGTGGCTATTCGTAGCTATATCGAATAGCCACAATATTGTTCGTGGCTAGTCGGAGCTAAACAGATAGCCACAAAACCGTTCGTGGCTAACCGTAGCTAAACACAGTAAAAACATGTGATTTTCTAAAAACATGTGATTTCAGCTTGTGGTCTCTTTCAAGGGTGATGTGCAGTCATAGAATATATTATCTATAGCCACGAACGGATTCGTGGCTATCCGTGGCTGAGTGATGTTATAAATTATGAACGAATGCTTTCATTTTTGGACAACAATTTTTTTCTATAAACGCAATGACAGATTTTTAGAATTCATGGGAGTGGATGTACAAACGTTTAAAACGTTCTGATCATGGTGTTTCTGAGAAGTTATTGAGAGACTAAATCTTTTCTTTTCTTTTGCTTGTAATCAAGCTTCTTTTCTAGAGGTCGGGAATTTGTTTTTTTTTCTGTGTAAGAAGTGCAAAAATCAAAAGCCCTACGATGTTCAAACCGTGAAAAATCACCTGCTGAAGAAAAGTTCTACGTATAATTACTATGTGTGAACATTTCACAGAGAGAGTTGTTAACATGACGGAGAAGCATCAACAAGTCATCATGGTACAGAACATGAAATCTGAAATGGTTATCCAAATATCCAAGTTCCGATCGATCAAGTATAAGATCTCATTGAAGATTTCAACATGTTATCATGATGCCGTTTTCGAAGTGTTAGAAGCTGCAAATCAACCGTCATATGATAGGTGTGCTGATAGAATTTCTCAATTGTATCTGACCTCGAAGGTATTGAACTAAAAGAGCCATTAGAATGATATATATATATATATATATATATATATGTATATTAGAACATGACATAATATGCTTGTATTTATAATTATTTTATATTTTTGTATTTATGATTGGTGTGGTGATAAAATTTCTCAATTTTGTCTTCCAATGTGTTGAATTGTAAGATAAGTACAATATGTTGGGAATGTCCTGAAATCTATTGTACTATCTCTAGAAAGTATGATAAATGTCGAGATCAGACATAAGTCATAAATACTGGGTGATCATGATGGCTTGCTAGAGTCCGCTCTTGATCTATAAGTTTAGGACTTATTACCAGTATTGTATGATCCCGAAGGGTCACACACCATAGCTAACGGGAAAGTTAAATGGAATTAATACGGTAAGATGCAGTGGCATTTACTGTATTGGATCAGAGAATTGGGCCAGACAAAATGCAGGCTTTTGCCTGATTTGTGTCTTGGGCCCAAATGATTAATGAGCCATTAGTCAAATGACTTGGGCCCATTAATGAGAGATTAAGAAATCGAAAAACCCTAAGTATTAGTCTAAGGCTTGCGATTTCTTTCTGTGGCTGTGATCCATCTCTCTCTCTCTAACTCTCTCTCTGATCTGATCCATCTCTTTGGTCTAGCAGCCATCCCGGCTTGTAAGAGTGTGGATACCAAAGGAGGAGCAGGTTGTTCATCTGTTCTAACTGATCTCATCATTACCATCAATTATCCGCTGCAATCTGAAAGGTAATGATCCAGGTTTGGTTGGTTTTATGATTCGTTTTGCAAGAACCTAGATCTGTTAAGATTATGTGTTAGGTTGAAACATGGGAATTAAACCTTGAACAAACACTATAATCCATCAGTGGTATCAGAGCCAGGTTTTAGTTTCTTGCAAATTTGGATCAAAATGGTGTTTAAAGGTTTTTGAATTGAGTTGATAATTAAAATTGATTAAAAACCTTATAAACCCTAATCGCTTGGATGATGATCACTCGGCCGTGTACTATGATGATCATTAATTCGCTTGTTTGACAAGGAATTTGATCGCTTGTTACGCAAGCATAAGGTCTCGGCTATGATCGTGTGATCGATCAATTGAAGACCGTCGATCGCTTGATGCGTGTGCCTTGTGTTATTTTGGCCCCGTGATCTTGTGGGGTGATCGATCGGATGATCGTTTCATCACGTGTGATCGTGATGCCATGATGCGCTAATGGGCCAAGAGGATCGTGTGACGATCGGATCGTAAGGTGAAGGCTTGCGATCATCACGGCTCAATCATCCTCACGATCGTGAGATCATGGATCGATCGATGATCGATCGTGGTGGTTAAACCGGATTGAAATTCAAAAATTGAATTTTAACCTAAACCGAAGGCTGGTCTAAGTTTGATTTGGTTGGACCAAATAATTTAGAGCTGGTCTGGTTTAGTAAATAACCGATGGTTTTGATAGTTAATTTGGTCTTGGACCAGAATTAATAAACCGAATCGGTTATGTCAAATTATTGGGCCAACTGGAATTCTATGGTCTTGGGCCAAGAATTGGGCCTATAATTTGTGACCCAACCCAAAATATTTATAAAATATTAAATTAGAAATTTCTATTTTTAGTATGTTACTAAATTTAGAAAGTTTCTAAAATAAGTAAGTTTCCCAAAATAGTAATCTTCTATTTTTGGAAATAAAACTTAAAATCCTCAAAAACAATATCAAGCTTGGATGTCTTTCCAATCTTGTCAGCTACTTAACGCTTATTCGATTACAGATATGGCTTACAGTGTGAGGTATCTGTTTTCGCGTAAGTAAAATAGTATATAGTCACTAATTTCATTGGGAGTCCCAGACTTTAGTGATTATTTGGCTGTAAGAGATTGGTTTCCTTGACTGGGCCATCGGGAGTCCCGGGCCTTGAGACATCTGGTGAATTTGGGCCTCGGGTCCAATTCACAACCGAGAGTTATATGAGATATAACTAGCTGTGTGTATGCTTACCAAGTAAAGCTAATTCCGGGTGACGGCCAGTGGCCCACTTTGGATTTAGCTGAACATGGGTCTCGGAATCATTGCATTCTTATGAGGTTAAACAAAGAAATTTTGAATGCAATGCGAGTTTTCTTATAAGTTGTTAAGATTTCTCTTTTATGAACTTAATAACTAAATCTCTATTGTCTCATATTTTCAGCTATGTCAAGCACAACAACACAAAACACTTTCTCGATCCGGTCTGCCCTTGAGAAGGACAAACTGAACGGATCAAACTTCCTGAACTGGTCCAGGAACCTGAGACTTGTGCTCAGGCAGGAGAAGAAGGCTTATGTCTTTGAAAGAGCTCTCTCTCCTAGACCTGCGAATAATGCCGCACAAGCTGTGAAGAATGCTTGGGATACGCATTCTTCAGATGCTAATGACGTGATTTGCCTGATGTTGGCGACAATGGCTCCCGAACTGCAGATGCAGTGGGAAGGCCTGACTTGTCCCATGGAGCTGATGGCAAATCTGAAAGCGTTGTTTCAGGAGCAGGCTCGTACAGAGAGATTCCAAACTGTTAAGAATCTCTTGGACTGTAAAATGGCTAAGGATGCAGCAGTGAGTCCACATGTTCTGAAAATGATGGGTTATCTCGATCATTTGACTAGGCTCGACTGTCCTATAAGCCAAGAGCTTGCTTGTGATATCGTTCTGCAGTCTCTTACTCCTGCATATGACCAGTTCATTTTGAACTATAATATGCATGGGTTGATAAAGACTTTGCATGAGCTACATGGTATGCTCAAGACTGCAGAACCGAATCTGAAGAAAACCAAGGAGTCGTCTGTACTCATGGTGCAGAAGGGCAAGGGTTTCAATAAATCCGCTGCAGACAAGGGAAAGGGCAAAGTAGTTGGCAATGAAAACGCCAAGCCCAAGCCCGTGTCCAAAGCTGGGCCTTCTGACATCTGTCACTTTTGTAAAGAGGCAGGGCATTACCGCAGGGACTGTAAGAAATACCAGGAAAGTCTGAAGAAGAAGAAGTCCTTGGAGACTAAATCTTCAGGTATTTTTATTATTGAAGTAAATACTACTACTTCTGATAATACCACTTGGGTATTAGATACTGGATGTGGGGCTCATATTTGTACTAATATGCAGGCGCTCAGCAACAGTAGAAGGTTGAAGCAAGGGCAAGTAGAGTTGCGGGTTGGCAATGGAGCGAAGGTTCTAGCACTGGCCGTTGGCACTTACTTGTTGTCTTTGCCTTCTGGATTGATTTTAGAACTTGAGAATTGTTATTTTGTACCTGCTATAAGCAGAAATATCATTTCAGTTTCATTGTTGGATTTGCAAGGATTTGATTTTTCTATTAAGAATAAATTGTGTTCCTTTAATCTCAATGATATGTTCTATGGCTGTGCCCCTCTTATAAATGGGCTGTACATGCTGGATCAATCTGCTCCAGTATATAACATAAATACAAAACGGTTCAAATCTAACGAAGAAAATGAAACGTTTCTCTGGCATTGTCGTTTGGGGCACATTAGTGAGAAACGCGTCAAGGGGCTCCATTCAAATGGACTCTTGGGCTCATTTGACTTTGAGTCTTGTGAGCAATGCGAATCTTGCCTAATGGGCAAAATGACACGGGCCCCTTTCAATAAACCCACAGAAAGGGCCAGTGAACTATTGGGCCTGATACATACTGACGTGTGTGGCCCAATGTCCACAAGTGCTAGAGGAAACTTTCAGTACTTCATTACATTCACTGATGATTTCAGTAGATATGGATATGTCTACTTGATGAAACATAAGTCGGAAATCTTTGAAAAGTTCAAAGAATTCCAGAATGAAGTACAGAACCAGCTTGGTAAAAGTATTAAGGCTCTTCGGTCGGACCGAGGAGGAGAATACTTGAGCCAGGAATTTCGTGATCATCTGAGTGAGTGTGGGATTATCTCCCAACTCACACCTCCTGGAACACCTCAGTGGAATGGTGTGTCTGAGAGAAGGAATCGGACATTGTTAGATATGGTCCGATCCATGATGAGTCACACAGACCTTCCTATATCCCTTTGGGGATATGCTTTGCTCACCGCAACGTTCACACTGAACAGAGTGCCATCAAAGGCAGTAGCAAAGACACCATATGAGATATGGACTGGAAAAGCTCCAGCAATGTCTTTTCTCAGAATTTGGGGTTGTGAAGCCTATGTCAAAAGATTAATCTCAGACAAGCTTACACCAAAATATGACAAATGCTACTTCATTGGTTATCCTAGGGATACCAAGGCTTATTACTTCTATCTGCGATCCGAGAACAAAATCTTTGTTGCTCGGGATTGTACTTTTCTTGAAAGGGAGTTTCTCTCTAGAAAAGATAGTGGGAGTAAGGTACAACTTGATGAAATTCAAGAAGGACAGGAACCTGTTCAACCTAATGAGGAAGAACAGCAGGATGAATTACATGAAGTTGTAATAGAACCTGAACCTGGAATACCTGAAGTTCGAAGATCCGGAAGGATCCGTCAGGAACCTGATAGATATCAGGGATTCCTTGTGACTAATTGCCATGATCTTTTGATCATTGACGGTGATGAACCCTCGAACTTTGAAGAAGCCATGATGGGCCCTGACTCCTTAAAGTGGCGTGAAGCCACTGAATCCGAGATGGACTCCATGTCTACTAACCGAGTGTTTTCACTGGTTGATTTACCTGCTGGTGCAAAAGCCATCGAGTGTAAATGGATCTTCAAGAAGAAAATTGACATGGATGGAAATGTCCAGATTTACAAGGCCAGGTTGGTGGCAAAAGGTTTCAAGCAAATTCATGGTATAGACTATGATAAAACCTATTCACCAGTGGCAATGATGAAATCAATTCGGATTCTCCTAGCGACTGCCGCTTATTATGACTATGAGATTTGGCAGATGGATGTGAAAACCGCCTTCCTGAATGGAATCTTGGAGGAGGATGTGTATATGACACAACCTGACGGTTACATTGATCCTAAGAATGCTGGGAAAGTATGAAAGCTTCACAAATCCATTTATGGATTGAAGCAAGCATCGAGGAGTTGGAATCTTCGTTTTGATGAAGCAATAAAGAACTTTGACTTCATCAGAAACCAAGAGGAACAATGTGTGTATAAGAAAACTAGTGGGAGCAAAGTGGCGTTTCTTATCCTATATGTCGATGACATATTGCTTCTTGGAAATGATATTCCAATGCTGAAGTCTGTTAAAGACTGGCTGGGGAGTTGTTTTTCCATGAAGGACATGGGTGAAGCCGCGTATGTTCTTGGAATCCGAATCTTTAGAGACAGATCTAAAAAGCTGATTGGACTTTGTCAAGATGCTTATATAGATAAAGTCCTGCATCGATTCGGAATGGATAAATCCAAGAAGGGGTTCACGCCAATGATACATGGTGCTACACTAAGCAAGGATCAGTGTCCTAAGACACCTGATGAGCTTAAGCGCATGAGTAGGATTCCTTATGCTTCGGCTATAGGATCTATCATGTATGCCATGATCTGTACTCGTCCTGATGTTGCTTATGCACTAAGCATGACGAGTAGGTACCAGTCTAATCCAGGTGAGAGTCACTGGATTGCTGTAAAGAATATCCTGAAGTATTTGAGGAATACTAAGGATAAGTTCTTGGTTTACGGAGGAAGTGAAGTGCTTGAAATGAGTGGATTCACGGATGCAAGTTTTCAGACAGATAAGGATGATTTCCGGTCACAGTCTGGCTACATCTTCTGTCTGAATGGCGGTGCAGTAAGTTGGAAGAGTTCTAAGCAGAGCACCGTGGCAGATTCCACAACTGAAGCTGAATACATCGCTGCTTCGGAAGCTGCGAAGGAAGGAGTTTGGATAAGGAACTTCTTGATTGAACTCGGTGTATTCCCAAATGCCACTGAGCCTCTAGCACTGTATTGTGACAACAATGGTGCAATTGCTCAAGCCAAGGAACCGAGACATCATCAGAAATCCAAACACATTATGAGAAGGTATCACCTGATTCGTGATATAGTGAATAGAGGTGAAGTGATGGTCAGCAGAGTTCCCACTGATGAGAACGTGGCTGACCCGTTGACAAAGCCACTCCCGAGACCTAAGCACGAGTTGCATACTGCTGCTGTAGGAATTAGAGATATTCAAATGTAATCTCTTTTTGAGTGGGAGTTGTGAGGGCTTTTGTTTTAGTTATTTTGATTGGTTCATGTAAACATTTTAAATGTTAATGAAATTTTATTTCTAGATTATTTTTAACTGTGATATAAAATAATCGTTCCAAAATGATTCATGTCATTATATATGGGTCATCGAAGTACATGAGTTGACTTGATCCTGAAACCCCATATTTAACGAAGTGACATGAATCATAGTGTCCATAGTCGAAGGTTGTTGAATTGGAACACCAACAACCACTTGAGACTAGATTGTGTTGAGACTTATGACCAAGTTTCGAGGGGTCATAGATGCGCGGCATCAAAGTCGACACATAGGTATATGTAGGGGAGCATATGACCGGACATGGCCCGCTGATGAGAACTCTACAAGATATTAATATCTGTGTCATGAGAGGTTCTCATATACGACTATAGAGTATAGTCCTTATGTTGGATAGTTCAGTTGATCCTGATTCAATTCTCATATTGATATCAACCTAAACATGCATCAGATCTAGGTGTTCTTATTTAGAAACATAACATGATCTCACCTTTTACCTGTTTGTTGCAGCGGAAGGATTAGAACAGGTCAGAGATCAGATAGATGCACCGAGGGATGAATCCTCCAGAGGTTCACACACGCTTCACAAGGAAATGGCTGCTAGACCACGAGGAACAGAGGCGCAGGGAGAGAGAGGAATCGCGGCTGGGATTAGGGTTAGGGAGAAGAGACTTGGCTTTTAGTCATTAAAAGCCTTCTCTTTCCCTTTTGGGCTTTTGGGCCCAATCTGATTAAATCCCATTTAATCAGACCCATTAATTTCTCTCTTAGTACGACAAATGCCTAGCACTTTTGTCGTACTTCTGCTAAGCCGTTCCAACACATTTTCCTGTTAGCTTAGGCGTGTGACCCATATGGGATCATATAATAAAGGCAATAAGTCCAAGACTTATAGATCATGAGCGGACTCTAGCAAGCCATCATGATCCCCAGTATTATATGACTTATGTCTGATCTCGACATACTCTTACTTTCTAGAGACAGTACCGAGATTACTGGACACAATTCCAACAATCTCCCACTTGTACTGGAATCTCTGTATTCATAATCCTTTTGTCTCAATATCTCGATTAGTCATAAGGCAAGATTGGTGTCATCCTTATAAAGCCTAATCTTGTTCATCGGACTCTGATTTGATACTGACAATCCAAACGACTCGGGAAAGTCCGTTTGAGCATGGCCATGCGTTTTCCAGTATTCAATTCTCCGATTGGCCTAGAGATATTCACTCCATTTATATTGGAGGGACAAATCCCATCTTGTTCCATCACTGTAAACTACTCACTTCATGATGTACCCAAACAAGGTCCTTATAGCTATCACAGAACGATAGCGTTAGACAATGATCAAAGTACATCAGTCCATGTGCAGTCACATGCATGTGAACTCAGGTCTAAGGACTATACTCTATAGTCGTAGTAAGAATCTCTTATGACACAGATATAAATATCCTGAAGAGTTCTTATAAGCGGGTCTTGTCCGGTCGTATGTTCCCAACATACACCTATGTACTGACTTTGATGCCGTGCATCTATGACACACTGAGACTTTGTCATAAGTCACGTACCAATCCAGTCTCACACGGTTGTTGGTGTTCCAGTTTCAACAACCTTCGACTAGGGACATGATGATATAAAACATCTATCAAATATAGGATCTCATGATCAAGCTAAATGACTTCGATGACTCAAGATCAAATCATTTACTTCGATGACCTATAAAATGGTTCATATCATTTTGGAACGATTATTTCATCACAGTTAAAATAATCTTGAAATAATAATTTCATTAAAACATAAATAATGTTTTACAAGAACATATCAAATAACTAAAATAAAGCTCACAAAAAACTCCCACTCAAATTTAGATTACATTTCAATGTTTCTAATGCCTACAGCTTCAGTCAGGAACTCGAGCTTAGGCCTTGGGAGTGGCTTTGTCAACGGATCAGCGACATTATCATCTGTCGGAACTCGGCTGATCTTGACTTCCTTTCTATTAATGATGTCACGTATCAAGTGATATCTTCTTTGAACATGCTTGGATTTCTGGTGTGATCTTGGTTCCTTTGCCTGAGCTATAGCACCATTGTTGTCACAAAACAGTGCCAGAGGCTCAGCCGCATCTGGTATCACACCTAGTTCCATAATGAACTTTCGTATCCAAACAGCTTCCTTCGCTGCTTCCGAGGCGGCGATATATTCAGCTTCTGTAGTGGAATCAGCAACGGTGTCCTGCTTGGAGCTTCTCCAACTTACTGCACCGCCATTCAGACAAAAGACATAACCGGACTGTGACCGGAAATCATCTGTGTCTGTCTGGAAACTTGCGTCCGTGAATCCACTGACTTTAAGCACATCACTTCCACCGTACACTAAGAACTTATCCTTAGTATGTCTTAGATACTTCAAGATGTTCTTTACGGCAATCCAATGGTTTTCACCTGGATTTGACTGGTATCTACTCGTCATGCTCAATGCGTAAGCAACATCAGGACGAGTACAGATCATGGCATACATGACAGATCCTATTGCAGATGCATAAGGAATATTCTTCATGCGCTCAAGCTCAGCAGCCGACGTAGGGCTCTGCTTCTTGCTTAGCGTTGTGCCATGTACCATTGGCGTGAAGCCCTTCTTGGAATCTTTCATGCTGAATCTTTGTAGGACTTTGTCAATGTATGAGTCTTGACATAAGCCTATCAGCCTCTTAGGTCTATTCCGATAGATCCTAATTCCAAGAACGTATGCGGCTTCACCCATGTCTTTCATGGAAAAACAACTTCCAAGCCAGTCCTTTACAGACTTCAGCATTGGAACGTCGTTTCCGAGAAGCAGTATGTCATCGACATACAGAATAAGAAATACAATCTTGCTCCCACTAGATTTCTTATACACGCATTGTTCTTCTTCGTTTCTGATGAAGTCAAATTGCTTGATCGCTTCATCAAAACGAAGATTCCAGCTCCTCGATGCTTGCTTCAATCCATAAATGGATTTATGAAGCTTGCATACTTTCCCAGCATTCTTTGGATCTATGTAACCGTCAGGTTGCGTCATATACACATCCTCTTCCAGAATACCATTCAGGAAGGCGGTTTTCACGTCCATCTGCCAAATTTCATAATCATGAAAAGCTGCAGTTGCTAGTAGAATCCGAATAGATTTCATCATAGCCACCGGTGAATAGGTTTCATCGTAGTCCACTCCGTGAACTTGTCTGAAACCTTTTGCCACCAACCTGGCTTTATAAATCTGGACATTTCCATCCACGTCAATCTTCTTCTTGAAGATCCATTTGCACTCGATGGCTTTTACACCAGCGGGTAAGTCAACCAACGAAAATACTTGGTTGACCGACATGGAGTCCATTTCGGAATCAGTGGCCTTGCGCCACTTAGAGGAATCTGGGCCCATCATGGCTTGATTGAAGTTCGATGGTTCATCACCATCAATGATCAAAAGATCATGACAGTCAGTCACGAGGAATCCCTGATATCTCTCGGGTTCGTGACGGATCCTCCCGGATCTTCGAACTTCAGGTACTACAGGTTCAGGCTCTACAATTTCTTGTAGATCCTCCTGCTGCTCTTCCTCATTAGGTTGAGCAGTATCCTGTTCATCTTGAATTTCTTCAAGCAGTACCTTACTCCCACTGTCTTTCTTAGAGAGAAACTCTCTCTCAAGAAAGTTACAATCCCGGGCAACAAAGATCTTGTTCTCGGAACGTAGATAGAAGTAATAAGCCTTGGTTTCCCGTGGATAACCAATGAAGTAGCATTTATCAGATTTTGGTGTAAGCTTATCTGAGATTAATCTCTTAACATAGGCTTCACAACCCCAAATTCTTAGATAAGACAGCACTGGAGCTTCTCCAGTCCATAATTCATATGGTGTCTTTGCTACTGCTTTTGATGGCGCTCTATTTAGAGTGAACACTGCTGTTAGCAGAGCATATCCCCAAAGGGATATTGGAAGGTCTGTGTGACTCATCATAGATCGAACCATATCCAATAAGGTCCGATTTCTCCTCTCAGACACACCATTCCATTGAGGTGTTCCAGGAGGAGTGAGTTGGGATACGATCCCACACTCTCTCAGATGATCACTGAATTCCTGGCTTAAGTATTCTCCTCCTCGGTCGGACCGAAGAGCCTTAATGCTTTTGCCAAGTTGGTTCTGTACTTCATTTTGGAATTCTCTGAACTTCTCAAAAGATTCAGACTTATGTTTCATCAAATAAACATATCCATACCTACTGAAATCATCAGTGAAAGTTATGAAGTACTGATAGTTTCCTCTTGCATTTGTGGACATTGGGCCACACACATCAGTGTGTATCAGGCCCAATAAGTCACTGGCCCTCTCGTTAGGTTTATTAAAGGGGGCCCGTGTCATTTTGCCCATCATGCAGGATTCGCATTTCTCACATGACTCAAAGTCAAATGAGCCAAGAAGTCCATTCGAATGGAGCCTCTTGATGCGTTTCTCGCTGATGTGCCCTAAACGACAATGCCATAGAAACGTTCGGTTTTCCTCATTAGGTTTAAACCGTTTTGTATTAATGTTATAAATTGGCGCGGATTGATCGAGTATGTAAAGCCCATTCGTAAGAGGGGCAGAACCATAGAACAAATTGTTGCGATTGAAGGAACATAATTTATTCTTAACTGAAAAATCATAACCTTCCAAATCCAACAAAGAAATTGAAATAATATTTCTGCTTATAGCAGGTACAAAATAACAATTATTAAGTTCTAAAATCAATCCCGAAGGTAAAGACAACAAGTATGTGCCTACAGCTAGTGCTGAAACTTTCGCTCCATTCCCAACTCGTAGCTCCACTTGTCCTTGCTTCAGCCTTCTACTGTTGCTGAGTGCCTGCATATTAGTACAAATATGAGCCCCACAACCAGTATCCATGACCCATGAGGTATTATCAGAAGTAGTTGTATTAACTTCTATAACAAAAATACCTGATGAAGAAGTCTCGAAAGTCTTCTTCTTCAATTCCTTTAGACCTTCCTGGAATTTCTTACAATCTCTTCTCCAATGCCCCAGTTCTTTGCAGAACCTGCACATGTCAGTTGGCCCAGCCTTGGACTTGGGCTTGGGCTTTGGCGTGTCCTTGTCCGCGACATGGACAGCCTTGGCCGCTCCCTTATCCTTAGCAGAGGATTTCTTAAACCCCTTGCCCTTTTGCACCATAAGCACATTGGGGTCCTTGGCGGTTTTCCTCAAGTTGGGCTCTGCAGTCTTGAGCATTCCGTGAAGCTCAGGTAGTGTCTTACTCAAGCCATGCATGTTAAAGTTCAGAATGAACTGATCATAGCTTGCAGGTAAAGACTGCAGAATGATGTCGCAGGCAAGTTCCTGGCTGATTGGGCAGTCGAGTTTCTGAAGATGATCGAGATAACCCATCATCTTCAAGACATGAGGACTCACTGCCGCATTCGCAGCCAACTTACAGTCCAAGAGGTTCTTAACTGTCTGGAACCTCTCAGTCCTAGCCTGCTCCTGAAAAAGCGATTTCAGGCTTGCCATGATCTCGATGGGAGACAATACACTTTCGAACTGTTTTTGCAGCTCAGGAGTCATTGTCACCAACATCAGGCAATAAACATCATTTTCATCTGACGAATGCTTTTCCCAAGCATTGTGCAGAGTCCTGGCAGCATTGGCAAGAGGCCTCTCGGGGAGGGGATCTCGAAGGACATAATCCTTCTTCTCCTGCTTGAGGACCAGCCTCAAGTTCCTTGACCATGTCAGGAAGTTCGTTCCAGTCAGCTTCTCCTTCTCGAGAACAGACCGGATCGAGAATGTGTTTTGTGTGCTTGTAGTAGTCATATCTGAAATATATAAATAAAAAGGTTATTAGTTATATGTTCAAAATGATTAATCTCGTATTAAAGTTTAATATGATTAATCACGCATTATATTCAATAAGCTAAGTTACCCTCAATAGAATATAATGATTCCAAGATCCACATATAACTAAAATTAAAGTGGGCCACTGGCCGTCACCCAACCTTAGCTTATATCGGTAAGCCCTATATCGGCTAATTATATCCGTGATATAACTCTTGGTTGTGAATCTGGGCCCGAGGCCCAATCCACTCTGATGTCTCAAGGCCCGGGACTCCCGATGGCCTAGTCAAGAAAACCGGACTATACAGTCATGTAATCATTAATGTCTGGGACTCCCAATGACATTTATGAATCACAAACCGTCTTACCCACGCAAAAGCAGACATCCTCACACTGTAAGGCCATGAATGCAATTGAATGGGCTTTGACAGCTGACATAGCCTGGACAAGACATCCAACGCTTGATATTATTTGAGGTTCGTAGGTTTATTAAAATCATTCCCAAAATAGAAGATTACTATTTCGGGAAACTTTCTATTTATGGAAACCTACTATTTTTGGAAACTTTCTAAAATTGGAAACTTTCTAAAACTGGAAACTTTCTAACTTTAGAAACTTCTTTAAAATCCAAAACCCGCAAATTCAGAAACTTCTATTTTAAGAAACTTTCTAATTATAAAATTTCGGAAACTTTAATTTAAAAACGACTTTATAATTTTATAAAATAGATTTTAAATTAATCTGAAGAAAGACTCAATTAACTGGCCCAATTGTTTTAACTTCTTGGCCCGAGGCCCAAGAATTGGTCCATGTCCAAGACATGACCCAATTGTCCAATTAATTGACATAACCGGTCTGGTTCATTAAAACTGGTCTGACCAAGTTTCAATTACTACGATGACCACAATTGTCAACCGGTTATTTACTAAACCGGAATTTCTCAGTTTATTTGGTCCAACCAAATCAAATTAGAAATTCCTGGTTTAGGCACTAAATCCAATATTTCTTTCGACATTGGATTTCTTATTCCGGTTTAACCAGATTTAATAAAATTATTAAAATCTGTTTATTAAACCAGAATGATGATTTTAATTAAGTTTTGAACCGAACCCTGAACCGAATCGATTTGGTCACGAACCAAACCGAGTTGGTCGTGACCTAGCTTCCTTCCCAAGAAACCATCGGCCAGCCGCTCAGCCGCCAGCCAACCGATCCGAGATCGAGGCGATACGCAGCCGGGACGGGACGCTTCCACGATCGCCGAGCGATCGGGATGCCGAGCACGCGAGCGGGACGGGACATTGCCGGGACGCGATCGAGACGAGCGATCGGACGCGACGAAACGATCGATCATGATCGATCGTATGATACGATCCGATCCAATCCGACCATCCCGACCGTCCGACCCGCGATCCATCCGTCCGACCGGTCCAATCCGACCAACCGGCCATGCCGGTCAATGCACACTCGGCCGATCGCAAATCTGAGTCATATAGCTCATGTTTTGCGATTTTTCTTGTGTGTTTAGAGTTCAATTATGTTTCTTAACTGTTTTATCTTATCAGTAATTGATTCAAAAACAATTCTAAACAGATTAAACAACCTAAACATGAATCTAAAACAAGAAACCTAAGAACCAATGGCTCTGATACCACTGTTGGATAGTTCAGTTGATCCTGATTCAATTCTCATATTGATATCAACCTAAACATGCATCAGATCTAGGTGTTCTTATTTAGAAACATAACATGATCTCACCTTTTACCTGTTTGTTGCAGCGGAAGGATTAGAACAGGTCAGAGATCAGATAGATGCACCGAGGGATGAATCCTCCAGAGGTTCACACACGCTTCACAAGGAAATGGCTGCTAGACCACGAGGAACAGAGGCGCAGGGAGAGAGAGGAATCGCGGCTGGGATTAGGGTTAGGGAGAAGAGACTTGGCTTTTAGTCATTAAAAGCCTTCTCTTTCCCTTTTGGGCTTTTGGGCCCAATCTGATTAAATCCCATTTAATCAGACCCATTAATTTCTCTCTTAGTACGACAAATGCCTAGCACTTTTGTCGTACTTCTGCTAAGCCGTTCCAACACATTTTCCTGTTAGCTTAGGCGTGTGACCCATATGGGATCATATAATAAAGGCAATAAGTCCAAGACTTATAGATCATGAGCGGACTCTAGCAAGCCATCATGATCCCCAGTATTATATGACTTATGTCTGATCTCGACATACTCTTACTTTCTAGAGACAGTACCGAGATTACTGGACACAATTCCAACACCTTAGACCTGAGTTCGCATGCATGTGGCTGCACATGGAGTAATACGCTTTGATCATTGTCTAACGCTGTTTCGTAACTGGGAGCTATACGGACCTTGGTTGGGTGTATTATGAATTGTGTAGTTCATAGTGATGGAACAAGATGGGATTTGTCCCTGCCGTTTAACGGAGGTAATATCTCTAGGCCAATCGGAGATTTGATAGCTGGTAAGAGAATGGCCATTCCCAAACGGACTTGCCCAAGTCGTTTGCATTGTCAGTATCAAATCTGGTCCGATGAACATGGTCTGGCTATATAAGGATGACACGCATCTTGCCTTATGCCAGATCGAGATATTTAGACAAAAGGACTAGGGAATGTAGGATTCCAGTACAAGTGGGAGATTGTTGGGAATGTCCTGAAATCTACTGTACTATCTCTAGAAAGTATGATAAATGTCGAGATCAGACATAAGTCATAAATACTGGGTGATCATGATGGCTTGCTAGAGTCCGCTCTTGATCTATAAGTTTAGGACTTATTACCAGTATTGTATGATCCCGAAGGGTCACACACCATAGCTAACGGGAAAGTTAAATGGAATTAATACGGTAAGATGCAGTGGCATTTACTGTATTGGATCAGAGAATTGGGCCAGACAAAATGCAGGCTTTTGCCTGATTTGTGTCTTGGGCCCAAATGATTAATGAGCCATTAGTCAAATGACTTGGGCCCATTAATGAGAGATTAAGAAATCGAAAAACCCTAAGTATTAGTCTAAGGCTTGCGATTTCTTTCTGTGGCTGTGATCCATCTCTCTCTCTAACTCTCTCTCTGATCTGATCCATCTCTTTGGTCTAGCAGCCATCCCGGCTTGTAAGAGTGTGGATACCAAAGGAGGAGCAGGTTGTTCATTTGTTCTAACTGATCTCATCATTACCATCAATTATCCGCTGCAATCTGAAAGGTAATGATCCAGGTTTGGTTGGTTTTATGATTCGTTTTGCAAGAACCTAGATCTGTTAAGATTATGTGTTAGGTTGAAACATGGGAATTAAACCTTGAACAAACACTATAATCCATCACAATATCCCGAAGGAATATTAATGCGTAGAAGAATATTGATCAGACCTTCAAAACTGTTCTTCCATTGTCTAATAATTCTCCTAAATCATACTACGAGACGTAGAAGTTGACACGGTCACTTGGATTGGTGATGTCATAAGACTGATGTGTGCGAGGATAATTGCATACTTTTTTGGAAAGGCACTGATCGTGATTTGTTACAATGTCAATTTTGTACAAAAGATCGGTATGAACCAATTGTTGATCGATCGGGGAAGAAGATAGCGAAGCAAAGAATATTCTATTTGCCAATAGCCGACCGGTTGAAGAGACTGTACCAATCAAATACGACCGCTTCACAAATGAGATGGCATGCTGAACATGTTTCTCCCGAAAGAGAAATGCATCATCTGTAAGATGGAAGAGCATGTAAGCATTTTAATGAGGCATATCATGTATTTGCTTCTGAGAGTTGCAATGTTTATCTTGATTTATGAACCGATGGATTTAATCCAATTGGTATGAACATGCAGTTGTATTCGGTTTGGCATGTCATACACTACAAGAAAACAGGGAATTACCGACTACGTTTTACGACTGAAATTTCAGTCGCAAAAAGTTCCGACTACTTTGCGACTCTTCTACGACTGATTTGCGTAAATTATAGATATTACTTGAATTTAAATTTGAACATGTAAATTAATATCATCATCGAGGACAAAAATATCCAGTGATCAAACTAAAAACGTTCGTTCTTTAGGCCACCAATTGACTAGGAGTCCAGTGGGTTCGAATCTTCGAAGGCGCAAGTTTTACAAGATTAATGGATGCAAGCTGATAAAAAAGTTTTCAAGAACATGAAGAACCGTTGATCGTGATCGTGGATGAATTATCGTAGAACGGAAATAATATTATCTGTAAAATTATCCTTGTAATGTTTTCATAATCTATATTAACATTAAAAAAAGAAACTAGGGTTCTAAGGCCGTCAATAAATTTCCATAATCTCCAATACTTGACTTTTTGAATGATGAACAAAAATAACTGATATAATAACATAACATAACAGTACTACATGTTATTCGATTAATCAAATAATACAGACGGCTAATTAATTAGAATACTGATATAAGCTGCGATCAAAAAGAAAAAGATATTAACATAACATTCCATGTTACTCGGTTGGATTAATCAAGTAATTAGATTTTGATCTCTGCTAAAAAATACGGATTTATGTTTATTTAAAAAAAAAATTATCTTAAATTTATATTTGTATGAAATAAGTTTGTTAACTATTCAATTAAATCTATACTAAGTGAAAAATCTGATGATATGATGCTAAATGCAAGAAGAAATTTAGTAAGTTTTATTTTTGTTTTAATATTTTTATTATATTTTAATAGTTGTAACTTATAGTTATTTTTAGTAAATGCTTATTTTACTTTATTGGTGTAGAAATAGAATTATATTTTATTTTAAATTTTTTATTTAAGTTAATTCTAACTTATTTCAATCCGTGATTTCACTACTAAAAAGTTGTTGTAATAAATAATATTTGTATATAATACAATTTTGTTAATATATAATTTGTTAGATTCAAGCTGTTGGGGTTTCAATTTAGTTATATTTATTTTTAATAATATAGTTTTAATGCGTGATTATAAATTTATAAATAATTTTGATATTTTATAAAACTAAAAATATATCAACCGAAATTTATTAATACATCTTTTAACTCGTCTTCCAGTATGCAAAGTTTGCTTTTATAGTATAGATAATTAAAGTTGGTTAATCTATTTTTTAATCCGTATTACAACGGTCTAAATATAAAAAAAATTATGTTTATTTTGTAGATCAAAATGTAACTAAAATATGATAATCCATTAATTTAATATTTTTGAATTGGTTTAAGTTCATTTAAATATCTTTATAATTGAAATTAGTTAATTGATCTTCTTAACTTGTATTTCAATGAACATAAGTTATTTTGAATATTTCTATAATCAAAACAAATTAATATTTATTTCAACTTATCTTTTATTAATTAGTCTAATATTTTAAAATTTTGATAAAACAATTATTTAAAATTGTCATCGTAAAAACATCAACCGTAATCAAACTTATCATATATTACCATAATATAATTATTGAATAATTTTAATATGTAATCAAATTTAAAATATATTAAATGAAATTCGTTAATACATCTTTTTAAACCGTCTTCGAATAGTCAAAATATATTTTTAATAGTATAAATAACTTAATCGGTTAATCTATTTTAATATGTTTTATGTTTTATAATGGTCTAAATATAAATATTTTTATGTTAATTTAATAAATAAAATAATTATATTATTTTTGATAAATTTAAATAATAAATATGAATTTAATAATTATATTCCTAAAATTTAAGAAGTTAAATCTATAATAAAAATATATATGTATATTTCAATTAGAAATAAGATATAAAAGATATCATAAAAATAAATTTTGAATAAAATCATAAGTTAGTGAATATTAATATTAAAATGTAATCAAAATTATTTTATTATAAATGCGAAATTAATAATTATTTTTAGAAAATGTAAAATTTGTGATATATATATATATATTTAAAATAAAAAATATTAAAATATATTATGAATATTTTCCAAACAAAATCAAAATTGTTAATTAGAGAATATTTAGTATGCCTCCTTAGATCTAAATTTAATAATATAAAATTACCCTTGATAAAACAAAAAAAATCTCAAAAATACAGTGGAACAAAATATAATATAAGACATGTCTAGAAATTAGCTTTAAAAACGTTTTTGTCTTAGTAGTTTAGATATAGACGACCAAATGTATATTTTAGTAGTTATGACTTATTCTTATCTTTATTATATGCTTAGATTACCTTATTACTATAAAACTGCAGATATATTTTATTTGATATTTTTTATTTAAATTCATTATAACTTAGTTCAACCCGTGATTTTACTACTAAAATATTATAAAATAAATATAACTTTGTATATAATGCAATCTTAATAATATATAAAATTTTAGATTCGATACGCTAGGTTTTCGATTTAATTATATGTTTAGTTGTTTATTTTAAATCTAGTTTTAACGCGTGATTATGAATTTATAGGTAATTTTCATATTTTATAAAGCTTAAAATATATCAATTAAAATGAATTAATACATATTTTTAACTTGTATTCTGACAAAGTTTTTTTAATAGTATAGATAATTAAATTTGGCTAACGTAGTTTTAAACCGTTTATAATGGTCCAAATATAAAGATTTTATGTGTATTTTATAAATCAAATTGTAACTAGCATATAATAATATACTCAATTAATATTTTTGGATTGATTTAAGTCCATTTTAATATTTCTATAATTAAATTGTTTAATTCGTTTTTTTAACTTGTCTTTCAATGAACATAAAATTTTTTAAATATTTTTATAATCAAAACAAATTAATCTATAATTCAACTCATCTTATAACAGTCTAAGTATTTTGAAAATTTGTCAAAATAGTCATTTAAAATAATCATTATAAAACATCTATGGTAATCAAACTCATTATATATATTCCAATAATATAATTATTGAATAATTTTAATATTTTTATCATATTAAGAATATATCAATTGAAATTAGTTAATACATATTTTTAGTCCGTTCTTTAGTAGTCAAATTTTGGTTTTAATAATAAAAATAATTGATACCGGTTAAACTTTTTTTAATATGTTTATGTTTTATAATGATCTAAATATAAATATTTTAATGTTAATTTAATATATTAAAATATAATTAAAATTATTATTAGTAAATTTTAATATTAAATATGAATTTAGTAATTATTTTTCTTAAAAACAAAAGTTAAAAATATTCTTCAAGATTTTTTAGTAATATATATATATATATATATATATATATTTATATTTATATTTCAATAAAAATATTTTAAAGATATTATGAAAATTAATTTTAAATAAAATCATAAATTAGAGAATATTTATATGAAAATATAATTAAATTTCTTTATAATAAACTTAACGATAAGTTCAAAATTCATATCGTTTGTTTCATCTGATATGTCTGAGTAGATTCATAGTTAGGTTTATGGATTCTCGTTAGGGTTTTCATGAAATGTTAGATTGGTTTATCAGTTAGGATTCATAACATGTTAGTTCTTCATCCTGAATTGTTCTTAACGCTAGTTCTAACTTGATCACTTGGAATTTATATCTTAGGTTGTTAAACTCCACCTGGGAGATAAGCCTTTGCAGTGCAAGATGGATAAGATGCAGAGATCCACCATTGATGGACAAAGCTTTAGTGTTGAGGTGGAGCCATAGATTCAGATTGGAGAAGAGAAGATGGCGGTTCATCCTGAACCCGGTCTAACATCTTCAGAGCCTGCCACTGCTCATAAACAGAAAGCTCCAGACATATCTCCTCCACCAAAACAAAGGTATGATTCCTCTAGACTTAAACCTCCTAATCACATTGCTGTGAATGCAGGAAAACACAGTGTCCCACCCACGCTTCGCTCCCACCCTGGTTCCATTCCTTCACTGCTTGGAAAATCTCATGATCTTATTGCTTATATACCACCTTTGATGAGGAGACATTCACAAAGACACTCATTGTCTCTGTTGAATCCACCATGAGTCTGATCTCTTTTCCATAGTCAAGCTAATGACTTAAAACAAGCGTTGAGTGGGAGACAACCCACTGGTTAGTATGTCCTTACTTTATTTTTTGGTTTTGGTTTTGCTTTCTGACTTTTTCAATCTGTTCAATCTGATCTTTTTTCTCCCGACCCCAAGCTTCGATTCCACTGAGGACAGTGTGTTTAAAGTGTGGGGGAGGTAGCTACTGACGCACTGTTTTCTGTTTTCTTAGAGTCAGTTCAGTTGTTTTATTGAATCAAAATTGAGTAGGAAACAAGGACTTTTTGAGAAGATCACTACAATTGCCGGAACCTAAGTGTCCATTGGATGAGTTTGCATATGATCTCTGACTATTAGAAAACCCAACGCATATCAGCCTACTGAGGATAATCATATCACTTCAGGTATTCAGGGGGGTGTATTGAACTAAACATTTGGAGTGATTTGAGTTTAATAAAGATTTTTGATGATTTTGATGGTTTTTGGTGATTTTAAGGAAGTTGTTATGATTTTATATTAAAATACCCTACAATACCACTTAAAACCATGAGATTTGGATCTTTTTATTTTTAACTAAGAAAGTCATCTAAAATCTTATAAAATCCTCTGCAGTCGTTAAAATCCCAATACTTAAAAAAAATTCAATAACAGTGGATTTGATATGATTTTAACAAATTGTTGTTTGAATAACAGAGGATTTTAAGTGATTTTAAGTGATTTTACATAAATCTCATGTTCAATAACACTGGATTTGAGAAGACATTTTAAAATCCTTAGTTGAATAACAGTGAATTTTAAGAAAACCTCCAAATCACTCCAAATGTTTAGTTCAATACATCCCCCTCAGAGAATCCATTACTGGCTTCACCTTTAACTTGACTTAATTTTCTCACTTAGGGGCTTGGTATACTTTGAGTCGGATTCCTCTATTAGTTCTGACACAGCTTGTAAACCTGTCCAAGTATGGTTCCCTTCTCTCCTTCCTTAAAGTAAAAAAAAAGAGATAAACTGCGGATAAGGTAGTAGCTTCGAAGTGATCACGGGAGTGGTAGAGACCCCTATTACCTCTTGTGCATTCATGGAATGTGTCCAAAGTACACCCCAATGAGGGAAGAACACTGATAGAAAAAATAAAATGATACCCAATGGAAAAAATCAGTTGCTAAGGAAGGAAAGGAGAAGAATGGAGCCAGTAAATGATAGTATGGTGGTCAGGTGCTAACAGAGTAAGAATCCATGTGTTCTTTGATCGATACTCCCTAGGTGAGACCGCACTTATTTGATCTTAGGAGTCAGTATGGTGAATTTGAATGCTCTGAATCTGATTTTGGAGTTTACTTAGGGCAGTTGCTAAGTGTGGGGGAAGTATATGTTGGTCTTGATGTCTTCATGTTCGTTTCACATGTGGATTACTAAGGGGAATCTTAATGTACTACTTCAACAATGAAATAAGTTTTTAAAGTTTTCAAACTTCTTCTCCTGATCTTAGTTTTCTGATTGCTTGAGGGCAAGCAAATACTAACTGTTGGAGAGTTGATATATCATGGTTTTTAGGGCTTTTGACCATGACATAAGTCTTTGTTATCGAGTCTTTTATGTGTGTTTGAAGTCTTTTAGAGTGTTTTACAGGTTTAGGAATATTTGGAGCTTAATTGGACGTTTTGGAAGTATTTCGAGCAATTCTGGACTACTTAGAGATTTCACAGAGTTCACTGGCTGCGTCTGCATAGTGTGTTGATCGACGCAGTATGTGCATCGGTCGACGCAGCCTCTGTACCAGAATTTTGCGCACAAAATCTACATTCTTGGAAAATTACAGTTTTTGCCCAGAAGTTTCCTAAACTTACAAAAGGCCCAAAACGTGTTTTGACTAATATATTAGGGGTTTAAGCCACTTGTTTAGGATAAGTTTTATTCTACATTCAGAGATTTTTAGAGAGAGAGATTTGTAGCTTTTTGGGGCTGATCGGTTACTCGTCAGAGAGAAGATTTTGAACCCTTTTATTTATCTTATTGATCTCTTTATGCTTTCTACTTCATATATGATTTATGTTTCATTGATCATGTCTAAGTAGTTTACTTGTTAGGTTTAGGGATTCTCATTAGGGATTTCATGGAATATTATGTTAATTGATTAATTGGGATTCATAACTTCTAGTTCTTTATCTAGGGTTGATCTTAATGCTTAGTCTGAACTGGCCACTTAGATTAATGATGTAATGTTGATTGGTGCAACGAAATTTGATTAATTAGCTAGAAAGAACTTAGATGAGTAATTTGTCTATTCGCAAAGAAATTTGGCTTAGGGAAATTGTGAACGAAAGAACATGAGATTAATGCATGTTTAGGATCTCTAGAACTTGCAACGAAAGTTGGTTTGTTAGGTTGCTAGACATATATAATATTCGCAATGAAAGTTGGTCTGTTATACATCTGTGATTCTAGTTCTATAACTGTACTTAATTTGATCCAGATTGATTGATTTGCAAGTATTCTTGATTTCCTGAGAACTCCCTTGACATGACGCTTCGCTTTATTAATTACAAAACCGTTTGATTTAATTTCTTGCTTTGTTTACTGCTTATTCTCTGCTACTGCTTAGCTTAATTCGAACCTTTATAGTCTATCGTAAGATTCTTGAGTCTATCTGGATTCGACCCCTATATACTACTAGTCACGTCTGTGCACTTGCAGTGTAGCTCTATGTATTAAACTTTAAGCATATCAATTTGATATTCACCTACTTCTTGAATATTTTCTCGATATGCATAATTAACCGTATGAACGGCACCTACACCAAAATAAACATCCACATTATAAGGTTCGCTAGAATTAACATTAGGTTCCCTACTAATAGTACTACCATAAGTTTCTCTACTACTACTTGCATAATCCGATGTTTCCCCGTGAAGATACCAAATCTTATAACCCGCCATAAACCCCAATGAATACAAGTGATGCCATACTTAGTCAATCATAGGATTTCTAATATTTAGGCATTGAGTACATGAACATTTTTACTTACCGGTTTTCTGCGTATGTGGTTGACTTCAAGCTATCATCATGAACTCCATAATACCAAGTGCATATTTCAGTGTGCAATAAGTTCCTTGTTGCATCAATCCTTGGTCCGTCCATCCACAATCTATAATAATTAGAAGAAGAAATTTTTCTTAATCAAGAGTGTTAGAGTGTGTGTGTGAGAGAGAGAGAGTGTTAGGGAGGGATTAGTGTGGAGGAGAAGATAGGAATCCTGTGGTATTTTTAAGAAATTATCCAACGGCAAACCGACAGAATATCGACGGATAAAACCGTTATCCCTCGGTAATCCGTCAGTTTCTGGTCGGTCTAACGGATGTCTTAACGGCTATATTAACATATCTACCAACGGTTAGATTGAACCGACAACTAACCGACAGAATTCTGACGGATAACGGTTTCCCTCGATAATCCGTCGGAAAATTTCCGATGGGTATCACATCCGTCGGGAATTACCGACGAAACGAATACCCCCCCCCCCCCGTCGAGGATCCTTTAGTTTACCATCGGTAATTTCCGATGGAATTTTTTCTGTCGGTAAAATGTCGGTAATGGCCGTGTTTTCTTGTAGTGATGGGATCATTATGGAAATAACCCTTAAGTAAACTAGTATTTTATACGTAACATTGTAAAATTTGTGTTTATGCGTGTTTTGTTATTATACATGTAATTTATATTATCTTTTATTATGTAATATTGTGTGTTGTATAATATATTAAATGTATGTTTTATATGTGTTTGTAAAGTTTTATAATTATTAATAATTATCAAAGACTATAATGAAAATGACAAAAATTTTAAAGATTTTTTTAGCATTTATGGTTGAAGCAATCCACCTTCAAATCCTCATTTTAAGGATTTACTCCCCTCAATTGAGGTGCTTGGTTGTAGATGTCCTAAATATTAAACACAAAATTTTGTATTGTAAACTCTAAACCCAAACATTATATCATAAACCCTAAATACTAAACTCTAAACCCTAAAAGAAAGACGGGAAAAATATTAGACGTTCATCACACCGATATTATCAAATTTACTTAGCATGATAGTACTTATATAAGCAAACAATAAATTAGGTATGTAAAAAATTTATAAAATCAGAATTTAATTATCATACCATCATAAAACAGATAAAAATATTGCACACCAACCACTTCATCTTGCTATATATTTTAGCTTAAGATATTTCATAAATACTATGTTTAATAGATTGTGTAGGATTATACTTTATGGGATATATCCTACGGATTCTACTTATTGTATATATATATATATATATATCTCATGTAATGTTGCACATCAAAACAATACATATATATATTTCACTTTCCTTAGCACCATCAAATTGTTTTTCGGTATGAAACATATATGGGAACATTACCAAAATGTCATATTTTATGCATGTTCTCTAAACAAAACCAGAAAAAACTTTAAAACCTCAAAATATAAAGTTTCATCTTTGCTTTAACAATCAAGTCCCAAAACTATTTTTTAAATTTTGCTGTGTACTATTTTTAATTTTAGGGTTTCAAAACCCGCAAAACTCTTTTCAATTTGTTTGTGGTTTATAATTTTATCATCCTAGAAGTATACCAAAACTTTCATAATAAATAAGTATATTAGATCCCGACCAAAAAAAGATAAATATAATAGATAAATATAAATCTTAAAATGAAGACAATAAAAAATATATATGATGAGTAAGATACACCTATAAGTGAAAAAAAATTAAGAAAGTTTGTCAAAAAAATCACGGAAACCAAAACCTAATTTTATAGCTCAAAACATTTCAATTACTTGCTTAAACCCAATAATTTTTGGCAAAGTGTCGAGAAATCCTCAGTTACGACAAAACATGATTGTATTATGTTCTTCCCTTTTCCAAAATCTCCTTTGAATCATCTCGTTTATCTAACTCTAAATCATTTTCTATGCCCATCTATCTCAAACTGATATCTCATCTTTGAATCTCTTATTTGAGGCTCTCAATTCCATCGTTAACTTTGGCAGAAACCCTATCGACCCTATCAAATTCTTCTTTGAATCTCTCAATCACGAAACCCTCCGTGATATGAGGCCTACATCTACAGGTAAGATATGACGTTAGGGTGTGTGTTAAAACGTCTATTTTGCTTCTACTTTGATTTCCTTTTGAAACGGGATTGCTTATGAGTCTTATTGTTAGTTTGCTTATGATTTTGTTGTGGTTTGCTTGTGTTGAAACTGTTGGGAATGTCCTGAAATCTACTGTACTATCTCTAGAAAGTATGATAAATGTCGAGATCAGACATAAGTCATAAATACTGGGTGATCATGATGACTTGCTAGAGCCCGCTCATGATCTATAAGTTTAGGACTTATTACCAGTATTGTATGATCCCGAAGGGTCACACACCATAGCTAACGGGAAAGTTAAATGGAATTAATACGGTAAGATGCAATGGCATTTACTGTATTGGATCAGAGAATTGGGCCAGACAAAATGCAGGCTTTTGTCTGATTTGTGTCTTGGGCCCAAATGATAAATGAGCCATTAGTCATTAGACTTGGGCCCATTAGAGAGCTAATGAGGGATTAAGAAATCGAAACCCTAAGGATTAAAAAAAGGCTTGCGATTTCTTTTGGTGGCTGCGATCCATCTCTCTCTCTATCTCTCTCTCTGATCCATCTCTTTGGTCTAGCAGCCATCCCGGCTTGTAAGAGTGTGGATACCAAAGGAGGAGCAGGTTGTTCATCTGTTCTAACTGATCTCATCATAACCATCAATTATCCGCTGCAATCTGAAAGGTATTGATCCAGGTTTGGTTGGTTTTATGATTCGTTTTGCAAGAACCTAGATCTGTTAAGATTAAGTGTTAGGTTGAAATATGGGAATTAAACCTTGAACAAACACCATAATCCATCAGAAACAATTAATTTTGGTTCTACATGTAAACGACTACTATATTTCTCTTTCAGCTTCAATATGGTCTCCACATCCTGGATAAGTTGGTTGTTTTCTTTTTAATGATGAGTTAGAGTATGATGGTTAGGATGTCAATCTTATAGTTAGTAAGCAATTCAGTTTGGTCTCTGTTTAACTGTGTTTTATTAATTTTGATTGTCTGAGCGTTAACAAGATAGTGTTTGTGTCATTTGATATATGACCAAACCATCTATAACTTTCTTCTTTAACATATTTTCGAGGATATTTTTCAATGATGGATGAAAAACATGGTTATCACTCAAAAGAAATGCAGCAGCATTGCAAAGGACTGTGACCTCGGGAGATCTCAATAAATGAATATAACTACATATTTGCTCAGTGAAAATAACATTTTCACAATCTCTGTTTATAAAGTCATCTCATGTTCTTTATTTAACATTTTTTCTTTTTATTGGCTTTAATTATCGCAGGCTGCTGAAAAGGATGTACATGTAAATCCTTATGGACTCGGAAATTTCATGGAGAAGTAGGCCTGGTTCATTTTTGCACCTAGATGATGATGCAAATATTCAAATGTTAATCGTTTCTTCAGATTGAAATTTATATTTGGATATAACATCTGGATGCTAAAAGTTGAGCATCTGAAAAAACTGGATATTTTAGATGTAGTATTTGCATCTCATTTTTGTAAAAGACAAAATACTCTTGTGAAAATCGAGTTCAATAAATTCAAAAACATAGATATATCATTCAGATGCATCATCTAGATATAAAAGTGAAAAATAAAAAACAAACAACATTCATTTACATTGTCTAGTTGCATAATCTCTATAATCTCTATGCAACATCAAACTATGAAAACGAACAAAAGCGTAGCAATAATTATTATCACTAATAGCTTTTAGCAGTGGTGGAATTAGCCAAATTTTTGAACAAATTTAATTTAATTGGTAATAAAATATTAAATATTAGATAAAATAATTTAATCTATTAGAATAAATAATTAAATAATATAAAATTATTGAATATAAAAAAAAAAAAATTTAATTTTTTATTCATCCAAATATTAACTTACAAAACAGTGAGTAGTTACTAATTATTAAAAATTTCAATAGTAATAAAAATGATTAAGAAAAGAAGTAAAATATAATAAAGATAAAAATAAAAATATGTATGTGATTTTCTTTTAAAAAAATATTGAAATAAAAATGTCGGACATGAATAAAAATAATGGAAATATACTTGGACAAAAGAGTACAAATAATAAAATGATTGTTGAACTAATGGATATTGACCAAAAGAAATACTGGCATATTGGTGTGCGTCGCAACCATATTTAAAAGAAGTTTAGTGGTATTAATACCGGTTTTTTTTTGTTGGATTATGAAATCTTGGTTCTTTGGTTTTGGGTTTTGAGAGAATGTCTTTTAGCCCATTTCTAGGAAGTTGGTGTATCGTTCGGTGGGTCGTGGACAACATACCTTATCTTTCGCTCCAAGTTCTTCGTTGGTGCCAATATTTGCAACTTGAGTTTTTTTGCTAGTTTTTCAATTCTTATCGATTATGTCTGTTTTAGTCGTAGGTTTAGCTTTCAAAGAATTTCTATTTCCTTCGGCTCATGTTTTTGAAGATATTTCGTTAATCCGTCGGTTTAGTTGCTTTTTTTTGGGCTTAGTTTTTGGAGATCAAGTTCTGTTTTTTGCTGGTTTTTGTATTTAAAAATGCATTTACCATAGTTAAATAAAAATATAACTTGAAATAGAAAAAAAAATACTGACCAAAAGTTAAAATAGTGATAGATTAAAAATGACCAAACGTTAAAAAGGTGATAGATTAAAAAAAATAAAGGGATCAATTTACTTGAGAGAAAATGTTATGGGGTCAATAGGCTAATTTTATAACATTTAACCATTTTTATTAAAAAAAAAAACTATTAGTGAATCAATCATTTTAGCAATATTTGCACTTTTATAAATCCAGAAGTAAAACTAAAATCCCATAATCATATCATTATTTCAGGGGGAAAAAACCCCCAAAATATACCAATTGAACTCGTTTTTGCCGAAAAATACACAGACTTTGTAATTATCTGATTAATATATGAACTCGTTAATATTGTCATTTTAAATCACCAACTATCAAAATGTCAGGATTTTAATACATAATTTTAACGGAGCTAACGTCCCGTTAACGGCGTTTCTAACGGAGTTATAAACCGATAGAGAAAAAACAAAAAATACACCAACTAAACTCGTTTTTGCCAAAAAATACACAGATTTTTGTCATTATATGGTTAATACACGAACTTGTGTGTCTTTTTAATCTCCATTTCTCCCAGATTCTTTTAAAATTTAATTTATTAAAATCAATGCCTCATAAGGTGACGCTGGAGGCTTTTCTTTCCGCAACGTTGATCTCCCTTCCTCCCAATTTTTTTTTTGTTACTTCTAAATCCTTCTTTTCATACTTGAAATTTCTCTTTTCATACACCCTCGTGCACGAGGCAGACGATGAGCAGGTACGTTCCGCATTGTTTCCCTAGATCGAAAGATGGGGAACCTCATTCGGTAGCGACTGAGAGTCTGGGGTGAAAGGGTAAGTCTTAAACCCATGCAACTGTCATACGGGCGGAAATTACGCGCATTGGGATGAGCCAACCGTCCGGGGACTAAGGCAAGGGGCCGAGTCATCGTCTGGAGTGGGATAGAGGTATCTCACAATTGCCCAACATACAATCTTGAGGAATTTTTTCCGTGCACGAGAGCGTGCACATTGATGGGTGGGGGAGAATGCCACGACCCGGTTTTCATGGGACGGTTCGTGACTGTCGCGATGCTTCTGTGGGACTAAAACGACTAGGAAAGGGTGTTGTGCTTCAGTGATAGAAAATCCTTTTGGAGTTAAGAAGACCGAACCGGTTGAGTTCGGGGAGTCTGTCGCTGATCGGATATCTGACTTTGAAGAAGGGATTAGGCCATCATTGTTGCACAAACTGGTCATGGTCTGGAGCCGATCACATGAGAAGTTCGAGGCAGGGCGAAACCAGTCGAAAAGGTCCGGAAGAGAGGTAGGTTGCCTCGGCAAGTATGGACTGTCGAGCGCCACAACAGTTATGGGACTGTAGATTTAAATTTTTTTAAAAAAAATCAGGAAGAAGGGAGATTAAAATGACAATATTAACGAGTTTGTGTATTAATTAGGTAATGACAAAAGTCTATATATTTTTTCGGCAAAAGAAGTTCAGTTGGTATATTTTTGGGGTTTTATTCCCTATCGGTTTATAACTCCGTTAGAAACGCCTTTAACGGGACGTTAGCTCCGTTAAAATTATGTATTAAAATCCTGACATTTTGCTAGTTGATGATTTAAAATGAAAATATTAACGAATTCATGTATTAATTAGATAATTACAAAAGTTTGTGTATTTTTCGAGAAAAAACGAGTTGAGTTAGTGTATTTTTAGAGTTTTTACCCTTATTTTATTTCAGGCTTCTTCTTCGCCAAATTTGTACGGACCCATATAAGCAAATGCTTCATCGGTAACTCAGAAAAATAATAAATTTGTTATTAAGGAGGTTTATAACAATATGTCATACTTTTTTTTTTTTTGATCAACAACAATATGTCATACTTATAATGGTAATAATGGTATGTGCTCTATATATGTGTATATTTATAGTTCTGTGACTGCTACACCTCATATTTCTCATCAAAAAAAAAAGTTTGGGAGTAAAAGAAAAATTATCATAACTAGTTATAGCTTAAATCCAGTTTCCACAGAGTCCTAATCTCAGTTTAGGGAGAAATGACGATACCTGAGGAAGAAGTTACACTTCTAGAAGATTCAGTTAGAGACTCCGTCGACCACCGTGGAAATCCTGCCGGAAAATCTTCCACCGGCAGATGGAAATCAGCCCGTCTCATAAGAGCACCTCCATTAGTGAGGCTCTGCACAAGAACCAAAAAAAATTGAATTAAAAAAATATTAAAAAGACGTGGGGCCCACCTGCTGGAGAAGAAACCGTCCCTTATATAAGCGATCTAAGACACCGTCCCTTAGTACGTGGCGGACTCCTATTGGTCAATATTTTTTTTTTGATTTTTTTTTTTTTTTTCGCCTTAAAAAAAAAAAAAAAAAAAAAAAAATCAAAAAAAAGTTGAGATAAGAGACGCACGTACCGTCCGCTGCTGTGGATGCTCTAATAGGTGGAAAGAGTACCCCAAAAAAAGAAAAAGGAGAGATTGGATGCTAAATCTTGATTATTCTTGTGTATGTTTCAGGTGTGGAAGTTGCAGAGAGGTTCGCTTATGTTGGGATTGCATGCAATTTGATCACTTACCTGACCGGACCGCTTGGACAATCGACGGCCACCGCCGCTGTGAATGTGAACACGTGGAGTGGAACCGCCTCGACGCTTCCTATCATAGGAGCTTTCGTAGCAGACGCTTATCTCGGTCGTTACCGGACAATTCTTGTAGCTTCCTTCATCTACATACTGGTTGGTACCTTCGTCTTCTTCTTTCAATAAAATCCTTTCAAGTAATTAAACCGGGTGAAATTCTTGCAGGGGCTCGGATCATTGACCTTATCGGCTTCCCTAACCATTATGGGATCGTCTGGTTCCTCTAAACCTTCTTTCTTGGTGAACCTACTTTTCTTCTGCTCTCTGTATCTAGTGGCCATAGGACAAGGCGGACACAAGCCGTGTGTTCAAGCGTTTGGTGCGGATCAGTTTGACTCGGAAGATCCTAAAGAGAGAATAGCCAGAGGATCGTTTTTCAATTGGTGGTTCTTGAGTTTATCCGCGGGAATAGCCTTATCGATTATTGTGATGGTGTATATTCAGACCACCGTCAACTGGGCGTTTGGATTTGGGATTCCTTGTTTGTTCATGGTTATGGCTCTTGCTATTTTTTTTCTTGGGAGAAAAACTTACAGGTACCCAAAAAGGAAACCCGAAGAAAAGAACGCATTAGTGAGAATCGGTAGAGTTTTTGTTGGGATGTTCAAGAACCGGAAGCTGAGTTTCGAACATTCCGGTTTGGGCCAAGGTCACTTGGAGGATGGTCAGTCTTCGATATCTGAAAGTCGGTTTAGGGACGTGGAAGACGCCAATGGTTTGGTAAGGCTTATTCCGGTATGGATCACAACGATGGTGAGCATGGTTCCTTACGCTCAATACTCTACTCTCTTCACCAAGCAAGGGGTTACCGTGGACAGACAAATCTTGCCGGGCTTGGAAATCCCCCCGGCTTCTTTACTGTCATTTATCTCTATGTCGGTTCTCATCTCTGTTCCAATCTATGAGCGTGTGTTTCTTCCTATAGCCAAATCGATTACCAAAAAGCCATTTGGGATCACAATGCTCCAGAGAATAGGAGCCGGAATGGTGCTTTCGAGCTTCAATATGGTGCTCGCAGCATTAGTAGAAGCCAAACGGCTGCAAATCGCTGAGGAACACGGGCTCATAGACAAGCCTGACGCAACCGTTCCAATGTCCATATGGTGGTTTGTCCCTCAGTACATGTTAGTCGGGATGATCGAAGTGTTCGCTCTGGTAGGTGCACAAGAATTCTTTTACGACCAGGTCCCGACAGAGCTGAGAAGTATCGGTCTCGCGTTTTCTTTAAGTGCGATGGGTCTTTCGAACTTCTTGAGTGGTCTTCTCATCATTGTGGTTGATTGGGCTACTAGAAGAGATGGTGGAGACAGCTGGTTCAACACAAACCTAAACCGAGCTCATCTAGATTACTTTTACTGGTTGCTCGCCGCATTCACGGCCGTTGCTTTCTTTGCGTTCTTGTTCATCTCCAGGTCATATGTTTATCGTCGGGTAGACCAAGTCTAATAAACTTCTGTTGACCTTAATATCAAATATTTTGTGTTTCCAACTTTTTAAGTTTACGTTTTATAACTTAATAGTATGTTTTTCCGTTAAAAATTATAATTTCATTGACAAAAAAAGTTGAAACTTACAAGTTAAAAATATGACGTAGATGTGCAACATATCTTTCTATCTCGTTGCATGGCCTTCGGATAACTTTAAGCCTTTAATGCTAGGACTGGTCCATACCATTTGTAAATATTAATATGTCATGTACCAACATCTTTAATTACGTGTTTGTGCGATTCATATGTTGCCAACACGCCTCATCCAGCATGAAAGATTTGCTAAAAGGACTGAAAACGTGTTAGATATTTGAGTTTTTTTTTTTTTAACACTAGACATTTTATTAGAAAAGCCTAAAAGGCCAGTACAACAAGCCTACAAAAGAAAATGGGCTCTGAAACCGGCCCAACACCGAACCCAAAAGATATAAGGACAGCCGGGACACGTGTTCACAAACGGAGGAAGATCGGCATGCAACCGCCACCGAAGAGCGGTCGCCGCAAGGCGCCGGAAACCACCACCGAACTCGAAGTCAGAGGCTGTGAGAGAGGCTTTCAGTCGATCGCACCACTCCCCTAGTAGAACCGGTAGAAGAAGAGCCGCCAAGAGATAAAGAACAGCTGCAGTAAATCGCCAGAAAACCCTACACCAAGGAAGCTTCGCCGCCGGCCAATCGCACAGTAGTGAACCAGCCATTTGGACTCCCAGTCAAATCGGGATGGAGCTGCGAAGAATTATTCCAAGGAGATGAAGCCGCTGACGAGATTACATGAGAAATCGGAGTTGACGACGGTAGGAAGAGAAGGGAAGGAGATCGGGAAAGCACTGAGAAAACGAAACTGAACAGCCGGTAAGAAACCCGGCCCAAATCGGACAAAATCCGAAACAGACCCATCGCCACCGATCAAAACGAAAACGAAGAACACCTAAAAGATCAGGTGACGAACCAAACCAGAATTATTGACACACCATAAAGATATAAACAGAGCCGCTGAAACAAACCCATGATTCTCTTCTAAAAAATAGGAATCCGAGAAGAAGAAGAAACAAAAGATTTGTTTCAGAGAGAATTCTCTCTCACTAGAAGGAGAGAGAAACCCTTTCCTATTTGAGATTTTTCTAGTTATATATATACATTTTTTTTGGTCAACCCATGAGCACAATATATATAAGCAAAAAAGAAGAAAAATGATCATCATTTTATTTTTTTAAAACCCTTTTCTCAAAAAGGAAAGAAAATAGCAAAAATATAAAAATTATAGATTTAAGATTTAAGATGTTAAAAGACCAAGAAAAAGATTTAAGATGTTAATGGGGGTTACAAGACGTCCAGAGCAGTAATAATAACTGCCTCGTGCGATTGTGAGGCGATCGAGAAGGGGATTTTTTTCTCAACATCGTAAATAAGTAAACCCTTTTCTCAAAAAGAAAAGAAAATAGCAAAAATATAAAAATTATAGATTTAAGATTTAAGATGTTAAAAGACCAAGAAAAAGATTTAAGATGTTAATGGGGGTTACAAGACGTCCAGAGCAGTAATAATAACTGCCTCGTGCGATTGTGAGGCGATCGAGAAGGGGATTTTTTCTCAACATCGTAAATGAGTGTCTTTGCTGATTTTCTTTCAATCACAGTTTATTGTCTTGCTTTTGCTCTGTCATTCTCTATTACTGAAGATGTACGATCTAATTGATACTCATGTTTAGAGAATAATGCTATTCAAAAATTTTGTTCGTCGGTTACTACGACGGTTCTTGTTCTTCATCTTGTTGAAGATCTATGATTCCATATTTGATACAGGAATGGAGCAGTTTTCAACAGTTCCGCTAATGTGTCGTCTATCTCCGTTGTAGAAGTTATCTACTACGATGAAAAACTTGCTAATGAAAAAAGGATCTCTTTTTTTTGGATTGATGATGAAGAGTTTTTCTTTATACTCATTAGCAATTTTATTGGGATGATCTCTCATGGTGGAATATTTCTGGATATCTTCAATATTTTCAGAGGTTTATGGATTCGTCTTTTAACGGCTTGCTTGGGAAGGAAATACCGTGGAAACCACCATGGAAAAGACAACATATCGAAGAGAAGGATGTATTCTCTTTGTTGTATGGCGATGTTCTTAGAATCGTTGAAAATTGGCAATTCCAATATTTATTTCTATCAAAAGAATCAATAGATTGAATTCTTTATGATGGAACATTTATAGATATGAATTGGAAATTGGTCAATGTAATACAACAAAGAAAATTGGTGTTTCAAGTTCAATTGATAGCCGAAGTCACAAATGGCATCAAATCGAAAGTGATGAAGAAGAAAAATAACAGAGATGATATTCTGTTAGCCGGCAAGAATTTTCAGGGAAAAGCATCTCCACTTTTTATTTCTTTTATTTTGTTGTGTTTTCAAAATTGTAATAATGTATTTCATTGTCATTTTAGTATTTTATGTATTTTTGATGTAACTTCAGATTTTATATAAATAAATATAGATGTTAGAAAAAGAAAAAAAAAAGATTTAAGATGTTAAAACAAAAATACACGATTACTAATGACCTACTACATACTATATATATATATATATATATATATATATATATATATATATATATATATATAATGCAAAGGCCCCAAAATAACAGTAAATTTGGTGTGGACTACATGCAACCTATAACACCAAATCATAATTTCTAACAATTATAATCAAAATGCGAAAGTTGAAGGGATGCCTAAAGCACGTGGCTTTTCGATGACTCGTTCGTTGGAGCTGTTTGTACCACTCGATCCACCAAAAATAGACGGCCATACAACCCAATAAATGTGCGCATGTTGACAACCAAAACTGTACGAATTGTTTTAAATACAACTAGTACATTTGTTGTATAGATCTTAGCCAATACAATGTAGAACTCAAAGACGCCTAAAATACGTGGACTTTTGATGAAATGTTCTCTAAATCCTGGTTTGTGGTATATTTGAAGAATTTAAAAGAATTGATTTGGTTACTTAATCCATTAAAGTGCATTTATTTTTTCGATTATTTGTCCAGAAAAAAAAACTTTAAAGTTAAACGTGTTTGAGTTGCAATAGTTAAACGATGAGTGATATATGATTTACGGTATTATGTGATTGAGGACTAAACACATAAAAAATTGTGTAGTGATTGCAAAACCAGTAAATAAGTTTTTCAAAGTTTCCCGAAATAATGCACCGACCATCGGACGGAAGTGGATCCACGAACCAAAAATGAACATGGGCCTACGAATAGGGCTGACTCAATATTATCATGGGACCTAAAGCAAAAAAAAAAAAATTAGACTCTTAAACTTTTTTAGGTATTTTATTTTATCTTTTTCTTTAAAAGTTTTGTTAGTAATAACTTGTTTTGAAAAAAAAAATATAGACAAGTAAAAAAATTATGGGCCCTTTTTCCGTCTGAAGATATATATATATATATATAAACATAAAAACGAGATCGAGAATACAACAAAGCCCGAAAGATTATAGAAGTTCTAAGCCCTAAAGTTTTAAGGGAAACCGGCTATCACACACAATATCAAAATTCGATGCCCACACAAAGGAAACTAAGCCAAAACGAAAGGGACACACAAAATTACAAACCGAAAGCTCCAAACATAAACTGGGAACCCAAATAACCGAAAAGGAGAGGCGGAAGAAACTAATTTGGGAGCAACCTGACCGAAGAAGAGCATCTAGCCAATTATTAAAGGAAACAAGGAGAAACTGGCAACAATATATTTCACTTCCCGCACGACTGCAACGGAAGGAACCACGAACACCTAAAGTCAAACCACAAAAAATCCGACAGACCAGTTGAAGAACTTGTTTAGAAACATTGCCAACCCATAACAAAACCTTCAATCTTCATACCACACTGAAACGACCAAACACAGACCATAGAACCAAACCAGAAGAGAACAAGACCATAAAGACAATGGCGAAAGCAGTTATGCCACACCCTCAAAACAAACCAATCCAATACCGAGAAAGTCGATCAGAAGCACACCTCTTCAAACCTCCAAAACCAACTAGACAGATCTGAAACAATAACCGGAATAAGGCTAACAACATACCAACTTAAACCACCCAACCCCAACGAATACCAAGCCAAAAACCAAAACGGACCAGCTAAATCCCTAAACCAACATAGAACTAATAAACCCAAACAACTAAACCAGATTAAACTTTAAATTAAACCAGACTAAACAACAAGAACCAAATCTCTAACCTACAACCTATAAGCACTGATAAAACCAGTAGAGATTGCTGGCAAAAAACGACACCGCACAACACCGACAAGGATACAACACCGGCTGAGTACGACGAGCAGTTACCACCGTTGAAAAATCGCAGATTAAGAAGCAGGGGATAAGTGTCGCCACCATAAAAGACAAGATCCGACCATGGATTGACGCCGACGAAAGACGCGAACAAACGCGACCACTTACACCTGTGAACCACCGCAAAATGCCGATACAGAGACCAACAAGGACGACCGACCACGACGAGACCGCAAGACCGGCAAAGAAAAAGAGGAGAGAATAGGCCAACCGAAAAACTAAAAACGAACCCTTAATTTATGGGGCCTATAAATTCTATATTTTGATATTTTTTTAAAAATATCAAAAATATATAAATATATAAAATGGGAACCCTTAATTATTAAGGTATAGAATTGGACACTGGGGCGTTCGCACCCCTTGGCCTCTTTCTTCAGCCGGCTATGCCCACGAACAGTGACATTGAGGCGTTACACCTGAGTTGTTTTGCACCACTTGATCTTATTATAAAAAAAATGGACCACAACAACCCAAGTAATGTTGACAACCAAGCTAGCGCTATGAGAACATATCTAAAATGCGATCGTTTTCAGAATAGATCCCAACAAGCATACTGTAGAACTCTATGCTTTCAATTACTTATGGGTGTTTTAGCGATATAAGGCTATGAAGCGAACAAAAATGTATACTATTCCCGTAATGAAAAACATCAAATAGATCATACTTGCACAATGGATTAAAGTATCTTTCTATGTGATTTAGCCACATAAAATATGAACGTAAATTAATCACACCGTAGCTGATACGAGAATAGATCGTCCGGTGCTTAACATTGATGTTTCCTAGTAAAGAATATGTGATACCTGCGATTGATAATAAAGTATATTGGTAGACTCGGTGAGAGAGCTTGTGGAGAGAGGAGTGGAAGTTAGGCTTGTGAGGAGATCTGGAAAGCATTATGAAATAAACAATTGGAGTGGTATGATGCTAGTGAATACATATTTATCAAGTCTTTGCTTCAGAAGCTCTACGCAATCAAAGGTCTGAGAATGGAAAGTAAGATGGTGTTGTGGAGAACCAACGTGATTCTCTCAAGGAGGACGCCCAATGTCGATAAAGAGCTCCCAAAGAGTCGGCCAGTCTCAGATAGCAACCTCATTCTGTATCTAATTCAACAGATCGGTTTGAGATTTAAATCATATTATAGTTACCTACCCAAGGCAAAACTGACAGTAGAAAAGAACAAGACCAAAGCCAGAATCAAAGCTAATTTTACACACGCAAAAAAAGATCGTCACTAATAATAAGTTGACATTGTTCTTTTTCTTACACTGATTATAACTTCTCAACGTTTCAAGCACAGTTGCTAAATTACAGCTTCCTTACAGAAAGTGTTGAACTCTTGGACTTGCTTGCCGATGATGTATTTTTAGACAATGATGAAGCTTTGAATCCTCCGCTCAATAGACTTGACGCTGACGCTGCACATATTTTCCTTCTCTTTGCTTCTAGCTCCAATCTTTTCTTGCTCGATGATGACATCGAGTAAGATGACTCAGGAAAGATAGAAGATGCATAGATCAGCGCTCGTTTATCCTTTCGGTTCTTATCAAACTTGGTCTTGAATTTTACGCTTGATGCTGCTGCAATATCTTCTTGGCTCTTTGGAAGAAGTCTTATCCCCAAGCCTAGCTTCCTTGAAGCAGTCTCTTCTTCAGCTACACGTTTCCTGTGGCCCTGGAGAACGAGCAAAAGTTAGAAAGGAGGAATCAACATACGAGATCGCATGCAGAATTTTTTTTTATTTTGCAAAATTGTAACTTACCCTAATCTGTGCACGTAGAGCTTTGTTTAAAGAGTAGTCATCTGCATGTCTTGCATCTGAGACTCGCTGGAGACGGACCAAAAGTGGTTCTGCTGCTTTCTTCTTCTGCAAATCAACTTCCTGGTGCTCTAAACGATAGAACGGGTCTGCAAGCTTACCCTTTTCTGCAGATATGGTTATAAAATCATATCAACAAACAATGATCCGGCGGAACAAATAAGGAGGATGAAAAGCGAAACACCTATTGAGAGACCGATAGAAATTCTAAAAGCAAACTTGTCGAAGGAGGTAGAAACCAACCTTCCTCAGCAGTGAGCTCCATGGTTTCAGCGTCTTCTACGTCATATTCCTCAACCTTCTTCTGGGCACCACTAGTAATTACATACTCGCAGTTCTGAGGATCCGTCTGAATGACTATCTCATGTTTGCAGCATGGTGCTTTCATTGCAAAGCTCCATATCTTACCATAATATAAGATATAAACCTCAGCCATAGTTCTATAGCAAGCATAAGGAGAATATACAATGCAGTGCTCATGTACTTATGCAATCAAAAGGTTGGTTCTCCCGAATATGATAAGAAACAGAAGCTTAAGGTGTCACATTTAAGTGATCATAGAAAAAGAAAAGAATCTCAATCATACCTTTGTAGAATAATAGTTCCCAACTTGCTTCTTTTCTGCGTTGAATCGAACACCCTTGGCAATCATAGAATTGCAGCCACCACACCATATATTATAGGGCATCTCGAACCTGAAAAAAAAAACAAGACCACGTATGAAAATTTCTACCAAAGTAAGAGTGCCCTCCTACCAATTTAACAAAAAGCAAAGCTTCTGATCGATCAACAGAATGTACAGCAGGGATAGACACATTTGCTAATAACTCAAACCTAACACACCCTTTCTCCTTCTTTTGATCATCTTAACTGTTTGATACTATATTTTGGCGCATCCTCATCTCTACTGCATCTCCCTTGGGAGCTAGGCAGTTACTGGAATGAACTAGTATAGTATTTGAATGATTATAGTACCTTATGATCAAAATTCCCTCGCCTAATTTCCTTGCCCTCTCTCTCAGAGGATGCTGTCCTTGAAACTTGTTCAAGGAACCTTGATCCGGTGTCCATTCTGGGGGATAGTAAAAGTTGTCTGCCCTGGCAGCTGAAAGAGTCGACTGCAAGAAAGAGGACCAAATAGAATTGATTAACACATGAGACCAAGAAACCAAAGTAAAATTTGCGTTTATATGATACATAACACAAGCAATTGATTTTGATTTTCGACTAGCTGAATCATACACGAATGACACATGACAATAAACTAATGAACCCCTCACCCCACCCCACCCCCAATTCCAATAAGCAATTCATTAGATTAGCTGAAAGCCTGAAACATATAGAAAATTTCAATAACAACTAAAAGCTGTAAATTTTCATATTGACGATACGGATTAAGCAAGTGATAATAGAGAAGGCTGACATCAATACAAAAACCTCAAATTATCTATGAACCATACGCTAATCTATTGATAATACAATCACGTAAGCTATAATCAACCCTAAACCCAAATCTCAGTACCGAAGACCCTAAATCTCCAAATCAATCCAAACTAATTAAAAATCTAAGAGCTAGGGAGATCAATTCAATCAACAGACAAGATATCCCCAAATTACCTCCACCCGAAAGGGACAGAAGAGAAATTAATCGATGAACATAGAGATCAATTACTTGGAAGATCGATTAAAAAAATAAACAAGACGTACCATCTTCTTGAATCGAGATTGATCAAATCGTTGTTCCTAATTTCCTTCTCCTCGTCTAAGATTTTTCAATCGCAAATCTATTTGGCTCTTGGCCTACGCTGCTTGGCTATGAGTTTATTGAAGAGCTACAATTTTTTTTCTTCACATATAGCGAAATCTTATTTTACCTCTTGAGAACGTTGCCGTTTTAGTGTTGGTGACCCACGCGGTTATTCTATATCGGTTCAGGATCTGTTTAAATTTGGTTGAACCGATCAAATCCAACTCAAACCATATTACAAATCAATTTAAAATTCAGACCGAAATTTTATCATATGATAAGACCATGTACATCCATGGTTTTAGATGGGTTTTTGGCGCGAATTCTTAGACAGAACTATTAAAAAATATTGTTTTTAAGAATTCCCCTAAGAACCGATCCTTAGTTAAGAACCGATCCTTAACTATTCATGCTGATGTGACAGTTTCTTATTGGCTTTTTTTTTTTTGATTTTCAATTTTTTTTTCATCTGTCAAAAAAATAATAATAATAAAAAACTAATTAAGAATCATAAGAGGGAGTTCATCAATGTACATGCTCTAATATCTCCAACTAACGACAAATTGGAGAAATTAAGCAAGATCACTTTTCATTGTTGTTTTAAAACTCGCTCGCCTAGAAGCTGTTCAGAAGTATGTCGTGTCGATTTTGGTCTAATCGATAGTATTCTGTGGTGATTCGATTTTTGTCCACATTGCGATTGTCTAACTGTTTAAACATCCGTATAATTTTATAGACGGCCGTCTAATACTATTGATTTTATTTTGTTTGAAAAAATAAATTTTTAATTTTTACTTTTAAATATGCAAATTCCAATTTTTAATACATGTACAAATTAATTAAAACAATATTACTTGATATTTAAAAAACAAAATAATAAATAATTAGTTTTTTATGTAATTAGGGTTTTTTATGAATGATACTGATATATGCATATTTTTAATATATTGTATTAAATATAAATATTTAAATTATCATAAAAAATTCTGTTCGGATATTTTTAAAATTTATTCTGATTTTTCTGTAAGTTGCTAAATTCGGATCGGGTGTCAGAAAAGGGCTTAGCAATTCTGAACAAGACTTTTTTTTGTAAAATTAACAGTTTTGTTCTTTATTTAATTGTTTATAAGGTAACTAACTCATATGATATTCCTGCCGGTTAAAAAAAAAATTCATATGATATTCGTTTTAAGGTATTCGTTGGAAGATATCCATTAATAAGAAAATAGTTGGAAAATGTAATTAGCATTTTTGGAAATCAAGCGTCAATTTGTGTGTTAGCGCAGGTCACTCCTTTTATCACAATCGGCTCCAAAACCTCCAGAGCTCCGGCCAATCTGGTCTCTTGAATTCACACAAAAAATGGTGTCCTTGCTCGCTTCTTCTCTTACATGCTCAAGTCCTGATCTGAATCTCCTCTCCCATGTGCGGACAGAAGCAGCTTCAGTCTCCAGGAATCGTCGAGCAGCTTCTGTGGTGGCAACATCTTCGAGAGATGATAACAATACCGTCGGAGAATCTTCTCAGAAACCCACGAAATTCGTCACGTTTCTGGGAAAAGGCGGCTCCGGCAAGACCACTACTGCTGTTTTCGCCGCTCAGGTGAAAGAGAAAAAACCATTCTTTCTAATCTCTTTTTCGTTGCATTCATCAAATTTGATGGTGGAAAACTTTAGTAGCAATTGCATGAATCAGTTTTGATTCTGAACCTTATAGGAGCAAGCTAGACTGCTAGAGATTGTTCTCTCAGACACCATGAATCCGTAATGTTACAATTGAGCCTTGTACTGAATGTGGTGAACCTGAAAGAAAGATCGAAGCTTTCTAATTAGATTGAATGTTGGTGTTGTTGTTACTAACTAATTAGATGGCTATGCTCACAGCATTACGCATTGGCTGGGCTCAGTACATGCTTGGTGGTACATAATCAAGACCCTTCTGCTGATTTCCTCCTGGGAAGCAAGATTGGGACTACTCCTACCTTAATCAACGACAATCTCTCTGCTATTAGGTTGGAAACCACAAAGGTGTGACCCTCTTTGTTTCGGCCTTGGCATACTTTATGTCTGGTTCAGAGTGTGAACTTACTTAACAACGGTCCTTGCCTTCCTGAAATAACTGCAGATGCTTCTAGAACCTCTTAAACAGCTGAAGCAAGCAGATGCCCGGCTTAATATGACGCAAGGGGTTCTTGAAGGGGTAGGTATGTGAACACAACTTCATATCTGCGAGTTCGGACAGAAAACAAAAGTCCGGGATTTTAAATCCTCACTTGATTTGGCTATTGTTGTGTAGTAGGTGGTTGGAGAAGAGCTAGGAGTGCTTCCAGGGATGGACTCAATCTTTTCAATGCTTGAACTCGAGAGGCTTGTTGGTTTCTTTAGGCAAGCAACTCGAAAGAACCACAAGGGGAAGACTTTTGACGTTATAATATACGATGGCATTAGCACTGAGGAAACTCTTCGGATGATAGGTTTAAGCAGCAAAACAAGGTCTCGTTATGTTTTGCTTTTTTTGTTTGTTATTGATTTCTCTGTGTTTTCTTACCCTTCTTGCAACCTTTAGGAAGTATATGTTTTTTTGTGTGCAGATTGTATGTGAAATATCTGAGGAGTATGGCTGAGAAGACTGATCTTGGGAGGCTAACAAGTCCTTCCATTATGAGATTTGTTGATGAGTCAATGAACATTAGCGGCAATAAGTCGCCTTTCGATGGTATGACAAGTGCTGCCATGTGGGATACTTTAGAACGTTTCTTGGAGGTATCTATCTGTTCTATAACTCAGTTTCTTCAACTCATCTAACTCCGAAATTACATATGGATTTTTGCAAACTACAGATTGGCGCTTCTGCTTTGAGAGATACAGACAGATTCAGGAGTTTTCTTGTAATGGATCCAAACAATCCCATGTCTATTAAATCTGCGTTACGCTACTGGGGTTGTACAATACAAGCAGGATCTCATGCTTCTGCAGCGTTTGCTATTTCTTCTTCTTCGAATATGACAACAGAGTCAAACAAAATCCCAAAAGAAGAGTTTGTGCCGCTGCCCTTTGCTTCTGCATCGGTTCCATTTACAAAGAATGGTCTGGATTGGGACAAAATTCTGCTAGACCAAGCAAATTCGAGTGTCCGGGAACTGCTTTCTGGAACAGTAAGCCAAGGAAGTAGCTTGACACCACCAGTAACGTTTGATACAGCAAAGAAATCAGTGACTTTGTTCATGCCGGGGTTCGAAAAATCCGAAATCAAACTGTACCAGGTAAACGAACTTCTCATCTATAATGACATGATGTGATTGCCTGAAAAGATCTTTTGTTCATATGAAATTAAGAACTGCGAATGATTTTGTGATTTCTTGATAAAAACTGCAGTACAGAGGAGGCTCTGAGCTCTTGATCGAAGCAGGGGACCAAAGACGAGTGATTCGCTTACCGTCTGAGATTCAAGGAAAGGTTGGAGGAGCCAAGTTTCTAGACAGAAGTCTCATCATCACAATGCGGTAATACATTCTAGAAGAACTAATTTGTTCTTTTTTGTACACCAGAGATGTTTAATTGTCACCAAAATCAAACAAAACAAAAATTTGAAAAAAAGAACTCAAGAAGTCAAACATTTGGGACGATCTTGAGATGAATAAACGAGTTTCTCATTCGTAGAATGGCTCTGATACTTGGGCAAAATAGCAGCAGTTATAACAATGCCACTAAGCAGAGCCAAACCGAGCCCTAGACCGTTGACGATCATTGATTCAGGACAGCGTCTAGGAACGTTTCTCTTGGTCTGAAGGAATGTCAGCTTCTCAAGTAGTCCGGTCTCAGCAGTGGCAATTGCTAGACCGTAGGTATAGAGTCCGAGGAAGACGTGCCATGGAAGAAACGTGGTTCTTGTTGACCGTACTTCTCCTCTATGCCAGAAGCTTAAGAACCCAGTCACCCACTGCAACAAAGCGTTACTATTAATTAAAGTTTTGAAACGGATTTAGCTTAAAGAGTTGTGAGGCTCCGGTTGCCCTCAATTTCAAAAGAAACAATAACTACAATTTAACCTCGCATCTATTAAAGAGAGCCACGTCTCGCTCGTAGGGGACTTTTTCTGCACTAAAATAAATAGTGTATAGATTGAAGTGACCGTAATGAATGGTTCTGTCTGTTTAAAAAATACAGTAGTAACAATTAAACTAATCTTCTAGGGGGAATCTTGTCAGTTTCCGTAACAATTAGAAACTAATCCCAAGTGGGTTATTCGATTTCTTCCATTGTCTCTAATTCTTTGCATTATTGATGGCAAAACATTTTCAAAAATAAAGAAATAATGATGACAGCAACGGGTAGTCCGACCTTTTGATTAAAAATATTTTTAAGAAAGGATCTAGTTTTCTGTATGATGAATATGATAATGCATAAAAAATGTCAGATGTTTGATAATAATAATAATAAAGATAATAATGTTGGTAAGGAAAAAGAAGAGGACGGACCTGGGCAGCGAAGAGAGAAACCGAGAGCAAACCCATCCAAGAATGGAGACTGTAGAAATTAGAGAAAATTCCTATTTGAGAATGGAACTTTGTCCAAATCCCAAAGATAGCAGAGACCAATGCCACTCCTTGTAGCCATAGATGAACTGCTTTCTTCGTTTTCCTCGAACCAGGCAACCATCTGTGTATCAGAATCGCTGCCATAATCAACCCCAAATTTCCAATTAAATCATAAAATTTATTCAAGAAAGAGGTCAAAATTCTTCAAAGGGGTATGAAGAGGGACGGATCACTAGTACCTTCTCCACTTACAAGAATGAAGCCAATCACCATCAACAGAGGATGAAGGGTCTACAAAAGAACAAAAGTTGATTACAGACCAGAAAAAGAGAGATCCAAGTGAACATCATTACGGAATGAATGTGTGATAGTTACAGAGTAGGTGAGGCCTTGACGAGCGACGAAGCTGGACTTGAGCAGAAGAGCCCAGTACACAACCATAACCGCGATTACTAAACTCGAGAGTCTCGCAAACAAGACAAGTGAAGCACTTCCCATTTCTAATTCTATTCTCTCTCTTCAAAGTTAACTACAGTGAGTCCACTATCTCTCAGACATAAGAGTTGCCGACAAAGTGATGTTTTTTTATTACAAAAGACATTATGGTTATGGATCTATGTATGAATAATATATGGTGCTTTCTCTATCTCCTTTGTACGGCCCATTTGATTTAAGGCTGCTGGTAGTCCTCAAAGTCAAAATGTTTTGACTTTAAGTCCATGGTCATCACAATAAGCTCCCAAAAACCAAGAAGCAATGTTAGAGAAAACAAAACGCATATTGTCAAGTCTATAAAAGTTCAAAACGACATTCAATACTGAAATAGGGTATTACCGAGTCTTAAAACAAAGTGGTGAAATCAAATTGATACACTCGACAACCACACACGGGCATGTGGGGTGGGATTTAACAAAGAAAAACATTACATTAGACTCAAGTTTTTGGTTTTATTTCAACATGAACAACAGCACTCCAAAGCATGATGAGCACAACTTCTACGAAGTACGATTTGACACACCTCTCCCTTGGCCACGACCACCATATCCATAGCCACCACCGCCACCACGCCCATTATAGCCGCCATAACCACGCCCACCATAACCGCCACGTGAATGACCATTTCGACCATAACCACCACGCCCTCCTCGCCCTCCTCTGAATCTCGAGAACTCTCCAAATGTCTGGAATCATACCGTTACCATTTGTTAAGAGTCAAATGGGGTTTCTCTCAAGATTCATGAAAAAATGAGAATCTCCAAAAACCATGAGCGGACTAGTTATGTTTAGTCTGCTTTTTGAGAGTGGAAAGATATAGATTGTACCTCAGTATCTAGTTTCCGTAGTTCTGAGAACCTAGGCCTTGCATTTTGGGAATCTCGGTCATTGGAATTTGATGACAGGCTATCGAAAAAGTCGTCTTTGTTGTAAACAGGCTACATCAGTAAAAACAAGTATGGAATATGAGACCAGGAATGAGGAAATATAACAGTTTTACTTGATTATCACTCTAATTCACTTACTTTGACCTCGATATTAGGCAGCTCAGCTTCATCTACGATTGGGGAATCATCATCACCATCACCATTGATACTCTTTCCAAGATGTCCCCATACTTCGTCCTTATTGAACTTTTCGTTCATCGCCGTGAAATCAAAATCTTCAGTGAACTTCATTACCTGGTGTGATCTCTGCCAATAACGAGGACTAGTTAGCTCTTATTATATAGTAAATATTTTCCTCAGCAAAAACCTCATGAAATTCTACAAATGAGTGCGAATAATATTACCCCTGCTCCTCTTCCTCTTCCTCTCCCACGTCCCCTGTAACCATTATGGGTTGAGAACGAATGCCCGTTTGGCTGAGAAATAAAAAGAAATCAGTAAACATGAATGACAAAATCTAATAGACCAAGGAAGAAACCGAGATATCAGCAAATGCATGATCATGTTAAATGTTCATTACGCCTCAAAAACTCTTCTCGATAATTCAAGCCTCTTTCTCATATCAATAAGTGAGGCCGCAATATCATTTAAAGGGCTGACAAGTAGATAAAAAGATTTTGAAAATTCATTAAAAACCTTCTGAGTTGGCCTTGCAGAGGAAGGCAATGGCAGTATTGGAGGTTGGGCTTCTGATGTAACTGGAACAGATTGTTCCAACCCAGATGATGATGATACTTGAACCACCTCATGATCTTTATCTGCATTTTTAGAGGGTGGGGACAAGGAGACTTCAGCAGATCTAGACTGCAGCAGTTGGCCAGGAGTAACCAACAAAGGTTTTGGCTGATCTTGGCTAATGGAACTAGAAACTCCAGCAAGAGGAGCAGATGTTAATGGTGTTGTCTGCGGCACAGAAATAGGACCAGTACCTACACTAGGCTTGTTAGACAGTGGAAGGCCAGCACTTGTTTCAGCGGCTCTAGTAGTTGAAAGAGAAAAGGGGAGCAAATTAGTATCCTGAGGTTGGGGAGGAGGCACAGCAATAGGAGCTTTGTTCGACAACAAAGGAGGTGCCATCTCTGAAGCTAGGGAAAGAGATGGTGCTGATGGCAGTGTTGATTGCAGGCCTGAGGACAGCGTCATAGGTAGACTAGAAAAAGGAAATGAACTGGGTGCTAGCGTTTGAGAACTGCTACTAAAAGGAAACAACGACGAGGGTGGTTCTGGCAAGCTTGAACCCTGCAAACTTGATGAACCAGTAGGTGGAGGGGTATTAAAGTTAGGATATTGCAGGGGCTGCTGCAGAGAACTTGGCATTGGCAGCCCATGAGGGGGTCGAATCAAAGATTGTTGATGCATTTGGGGAAGACCATTGGGAGGTGGTGAATAGAATCCTTGCCAATACATTGGCGGTTGTGGTGATGCTCCCCACGAAGCAAGATTTCCACCAGGCTGATACAAAGGCATTGAGTTTTGGAATGCCATCCCATGCTGTCTTGATTGTCCATTATGAGAATTAATGTCAGGCAGTGAATTGCTAGCGGTAGATGGCAAGCTACTCGATGTTGGCATATGGCTAGGGTAGTGAGACTGGAAAACAAAGACAAGCGGAGAATGAGGATACATGAAACTGAGTCTAGGTTGACAGACAATAACATTTCCACCTATTTACCTGAATTATAGCAGGGTCACTATTAAGAGTAGGTGGAGGTGAAGGCTGAACTGGTGGAGAGGCTTTGACTTGCAAATCCTGCCAAAACGAGAGCAATTAGTGTACAAAGTGGGCAGCCTGATGACAAAATCACTGGCACAATCCTGTTGGATACCTTGATATCAGTTCCACGGAACAATATGTACCCATAAACTTTCTCACTTGGAGGAACTTGCGGACCATCTTGTTTCCTTCCTTCAGTTCCAAATGATCGGACTACATATGTTCAAATTTCAGGGATCAGAACATCTCAATTTTACCAAAGACTAGGCTTATTTCAGCTCACCAATAGTTTCAAAGTATTGATTAGAAACACTTTTTCATGAATTTCAATCACAAGATTAAAATTTCCATCAAACTGAGCTTAAACAGTTCTTGATAAGATGACAAAAATTTCACAAGAATAACAAAGACTGTAAGAGGAAGAAACACCAAACGAAATCAGAAAGATAAGCAAACGAGGATACAAAATCAAAATTATACACTACACATCTAAGGATTTCTTTTGCAGTACGAATACGAATTGAATACGAATCGTACCGTTTTGCAATCCGATACTAGATTCATCTGTATTAATGTTGTAAAGGATCCCTTCGTATCTGATCTCGCTCTTGGATGTCAAACTAATCAAGCTCCCTACGTAAGAATCCGCAGCGGAGCTCGATTTCGCGCCCGTGTTATCAGCCGCCATATCTGATCTATGTCTCTCTTCGCCGGAATACCACGAAGAATCCACAGACAAAGAAAGAAAGCTAAAGTCAAGAGAGGGCAAAGCAAACACACACTCCGCGAGTTCCTGATCCCCTTCGAGAGAGAGAGAAGAAACAATTAGGGTTTACTCTAATTTGGGGAGATCGAGCATCTCTTTCTGATTATCCACTCCCGTTAAAAAGCCCAAAAGAGCAAAAAAAATCAAATAAAAAGTATCTGACCATAATAGCCTCGTGTAGTTCCCTTTGACTTATATCTACTACCTAATCATATAAATCCACGTGTCTACTTGCAGAGACCTCTATGTAATTTCACCTCAATAATGTGTTTTAGGCCCAGCCAGTAGCTACGAACCACTCCAATTGATCGTGTTCGTATTGCTGAGTGTGTATTGGGTCAACATGCTAAATAAAATCCAAATAATTTCAGAGCTAAAAAGAACCATGTGAATACTTTTGTTTTTCTACGTAGTTGTTATTTTAGTTTCGAAAGAGGTTAAAATCCAGAGGAATGTGTTAACACATTCCCAAAAGTTTCTCCTACCACACTGCCACACATGTGTGGGCAAGAGGAGACTCTTAGGAAAGCTTTGATCACTGATTAACAATCTGTAGCTTGAGGTATGCCCTTTTTCTTGGCGTTAACGAGCATGTGTTGAACATTTTTGTGCTGCTAGGATACATTACTTTTTGTTTTTCTGTTGGTTGGCATTTTTGGATATAAGTTATCTTCCTAGTCACATGCAATACGGGTAACTCTCAATGTGTTCTTTTATCTGGGTCCTGTTATGTTTCTCTTGTTGCTTGATTTAATATGTAGGGTCACTTCAAAATGTTTTTTGAGGACATTTTCTACATCTCCTTTGATGATTATTCAATCTACAAATTGAAATGGCTTCAAAGTATTTGCAACAATTCTGAGGTAAAGTGTACTACTTGTGTCAAAGTATTTGCAACAATTCTGAGGGAAAAGTGTACTACTTGTGTGTTTGGAGAAACCTTATGAAAATACAACCGAGATACATCGTGTACCAGTCAAAAAGTAGTTCAGGAAATAGTTTAAGAAGTTACACAACTGGGAAGGATTGGTAAAGGGAGTGGTAGTACCCTCCCGTCACTCAGGTTCGAATCCTCCTGGCCATCGGGGCATTCACATGGGCTCTCCGGCCTAAAGATTAGTTGGCTAAACCGACTAATCTTTATAAAAATTTACCCCAAAAAAAATTGGGAAGGATGCCGAATATATCTTTTTTTATTAATCTGGGAGTATCCCGAGGCTATAGAGGGGCTCAGATTAATCTTCAAGAGAAGGTGCAACCCATGGATAAATCCTCTCTCCAGGTATTCAAATGGACTGAAAGCAATGAGCCCATATCTATATGGGTGTCCAAGAAATGTGTGTTAGTCTCGCATAGCATGTGGATCGAACTTGAAACGTGTTAGCGTCTCAAGTCCCTCTCCTTACCACGTGGAATATATCTTGAGGATCTAGTGGAACAACTTGATCGAGATCTGGAGCTGATGTGGACGATCCAAGAAGTATTGTTGAGCTGAACATGCATTTTGGTGAGAATTAAAACAAAGATTTTATAAGGTTTACAGAAATACTGAAATATAGGAGATTTAGGATATTCATGTTTATCTGTAATAGGATTAGTATTGATATTTTAGAGGGTTTTCAACTAGTTAGGTGACCGACCTATTTTTTATAAATAGGAAGATTATGCCGAGTAGAAGCTTGAGCGAATTAGAGAGAGAACTTGTGAGAGTTCAAGTGATTGAGTATAGATCATTGAACTTGAGAGATTAAATTGGATTAGGTGCTACTTGTAAGTTCACTAAGAATCAATCTAATAAAGAAAGTTTTCATATAAAGATTTGAATCCTTTGATACAATCACTAAAAACCGGTAGTCTTGTATTTTCATTTGGTATCAGAGCTATCACCCGTAATCTCTAATCGGGTGGAATCTTAAGGAAGAAGATAGAAGACTATCAAGAATTGGTGAACAACTCAAGATCAATTCTTGATCCAGGGAACTACGGCTTTTGAAAGTCAAGGATAAGGTCTTTAATCAGAGGAATTGATCTACTTGCATGGAAAGCAGTCATAGAAAAGTGAGAAGATCCTACAATAAAAGATGAAAAATGGCGAGAAAACGCCCAAACCAGAAGAGACATGCACTGGAAAAAAAGACAAAGAGATCCAAATATAATTCCAGAGTTCTTAGTGCCATTCACTGCAATGTGTCAAAGAAGACATTCCGGTTGATTCAAGGGTGTGAGATTGATATCATGTACACAGTTCTAAAACAGATTAAAATATGGATAAACATTCTATTTATCAAACTTACAATTCGCAAATAAAATATAATAAAATTTAATTGTTTTCTTCAATCACCAATTTGTTTTAGGTTGAAAGTCCATATAACTTAATATGGTATCAGTGCCCCGCAGTCCAACCCGATCCGACCCAAAGTTGGTCCAATCATCGACAATCCAAACCCAAATTGGTGTTGTCGATCCAAGCTCGAGCATTCCGAGATTAATGGCCAAATAACCATTATTTCGAGGGGCGTATTAAAACATATTATCCCACATCGGTAGTTGGAAGAGATCTTAAGTAATATATAAAAAGTATGAATCTCACCACTTATCACCAATTGATTTTAGGTTGGAAGCCCATAGATCTTAATAGTCACAATAAAACAATAAAAGTTATTTGCATACGCTGAAAAATGAGTTACCAACTTACCATTGCGTTGCCACAATGGAAATTCCTGTCATACCACAACTGCTATAAAGACTGCTAAAAAGACCAAAACATCATATAATTGAGTGAAAAATTCCGATAAAAAGCGATTAAAAGAAGGACAATTACATGTTTCCGTTGTAAGAAAAGATCGACATAATGTCAAAACTTGCAAACATGCATCCAAAAAGAACGCAGTAAGTTACTGTTGGAGTCAAGATTAGCACTTTCCTAAAAGGCCTATTCATGAGTTTAGGTCGGCCCAGAATGGAAAGTCGGTAAGAGGCCCAAGGCGGTAAAACTTAGGTTAAACCGAACAAGGGACAACCGGCTTACATTAGGGTTTGGAAAGTGTTGAGGCAAAGGCGCCGCGCGGCGACATCAGAAATACAGAAATATTCCATATCAATATAAAGCCGAGATTTTAGGAAATATTCGTATTTATTTTCTATTTCCTTATATGTTAAATCGATTTTTAACCCTATAAAAGGAAACCCTAAAAAATCAATAACATTCACACTTTCTTAATATTCTTAGCCTGAGAGACTTTAGAGCGAACCTAAACCTAAAACTCTCTTCGGCGACTTATAGCATTCTTTTACCGGCTTCCATCTCGGAAACGCCGGCTTTAAACCCTAAATTCCTAAATTTCACCGTGTTCTTTAATTCTTCTTTTAGAATCCCTAATTCAAAAACCCTAAAGTTCTTGCTATCTTTGGATACGCGAAACTGAGATCTTACAATTGGCGCCGACTGTGGGGATTTCTAAGAGAAATTTCTGAACGAGATGTCGGGAAACCGTAACGAAATCGATCCGGAAAACCCAAGGGTTGGCCTAAGCGATCATGAAGGAAGTGATTACGACCAAAGTGATCACGAAGACGATACAACGCATGACGGCAAACAGCCGCGGGACGCCACTAAGTCGAAGAAAGCTCGAGATGACGGTAAACATGTCCCGTCACTAAGCGAAACAGCAGAACAAATCGAGCGAGACAAATTTTTAGCTACTTTTATGGGCAAAATCGAATCACAGAACGATTTGATCAAAACGTTCTCAGAAAGAATCGATTTATTGCAGTCGGAACAAGCAAAGATCCGTTCGGACCAACAGTAAAGGAAGTCCAAGAGAGAGGTGCCTCCAAAAGTAAAAGACAAAGTCGCCAGAAGACTAGTCTACGATACATCTGAGGAAAGCCACCGAGAACAAAGCCGAAGCAGCGAATCCAGAAGCAACTCACGCAAAGAACGCAATGAAGAGGATACTCGCGAACGGAGCTCATATCGGAAAGAAGAGTCTGAAGAACCCAAACGGAGTGGAAGTCGGAGGCAGGACGACTGGAGCGATGAGAGGTACTCACCCGATAAGGATGAGCGCACCGACCACCGGACGCGGGGCTTGCGACACAGACGAAATTCGCGATATGAGAATGACTCGCACCGTGATAACTATCGCCATGAGCGAAGTATGTCGCACGAGAAAACTCATGGAGCGTCTATTCGCGGAGCAAGTCACAACCATGTCGAGAAACAGCTAACCGAACTCAGAGACACCCTAAAAGAACTAAAAGGAGAAGTCCACGGCGTTAAGGGGTCTGCACCCGAAATCGACCGAATCATCGAAGAAACTCAGAGGACACCCTTCACCTCGCGCATCACAAACACATACATCAGGCAAAAGGAAAAGCTCATGTTACCAATGTACGACGGCACGAAGGATCCATCAACCCATCTTACGACATTCAAAATTATGGCGGCAAAAGCGCGATTTTCATCAAGCAAAGAGCGTGACATCGGCTTCTGCCAACTGTTCGCCAAAACTCTGGAGGGAGACGCACTAAACTGGTTCTCCCGACTCCCGTCCAAATCAATAGATAGTTTCTCCGACCTCACATGGGCATTCGTAAGGCATCACTTCGCCTACATACGTAAGGACACTTCGCTAAGCGCGTTGATGTCCATGACGCAAGAAAAGAAGGAAACTTTGAAGGACTTCATAGAAAGGTTCAGAGCAGTAATGACGCGAGCGGAGGCCCCAAATAAGTTCACTATCGCGGCCTTGACAAATGCCGTCTGGCACGAGTCGCCCTTTTACCAGGATCTGGTCTTCAATCCGCCATTGACCATTGAAGACGCACTCCATCGAGCAAACAAATTCGTGGAATTAGAAGAGAAAAAGGTCGCGCTAGCCAAAAGATTCGGTTCCGGTAAACAGGAAGATAAGAAGGAAGAGAGGGAACCTAGACAGCATTACGATAAAGGGGCCAAGACGACAATGGTTGTCGACAACACTGATAAATCCCGATTATCAAAACCGTGGAATAAACGAAAAAAGAAGCAAAGGGGAAGACGCAACAAGCAACTTCCGTCACGGGAGATAAGTACTGCGAGTACCATCAAGCTACGTCGCACAATACGGCTGAATGTCGGAACCTCAGAAATGCACTCTATTCTCGAATTTCAGATGAAGAGATCAAGGCGGCCATTGAGAGGTTGAAAAAGGAAGAATCGGTGCAGCAGAAGGAAGACAAAGTCGACGGGCAAGCCCCCAAGCAAGATAAACAACCGCGGCGCATCAAAAGCATAGCTTTGAAACGCAATCGAGAAGAAGAGGGAGAAGACAAAGAGGAAACTCCCAAAACCGTCCGAAGAATCAACATGATCATGGGCGGTCTAATCTCCGTAAACAATTCGGTTCGGTCAATCAAGGTCAACGAACGCCTTGCATTAGCCGCGTAAAAGGCGCATCAGCCAGTCCTGTCAGATGATCCTCCCGTAATCTTTACCGACCAAGATCTCTATGGAGCTCACTACCCCCACAACGACCCGCTAGTAGTAGAGCTATTAATCGGAAGCTGCCAAGTATCTCGGATACTAGTGGACACCGGGAGCTCAATAGACTTAATTTTCCTGGATACACTCAAAAAGATGGAAATTAAGGAGGAGGATATCAAGCAGAAAGCCAAGCCACTCACCGGGTTCACAAGCGAGACGACATACACAATCGGGACGATTAAGTTGCCGGTTTACGCAGGAGGGGTTAACAGATTGGTGAGGTTTCACGTCATTGACAAACCAACCATCTATAACGTCATCCTCGGTACTCCGTGGTTATACAGTATGAAGGCGGTATCCTCGACATATCATCAATGTCTGAAATTCCTGACACCTAAGGGAATTCAGACAGTTAAGAGATGCCAAAGCGCAAGCCGGTCGTGTTTTGCGAGGGAGCATAGGATCAGAGTGCCTTCGTGCATGATCAATGCGGAACACGGAAGAAAAGGTCCTGAAAAAGAACTAATCCAACAAGTCATCATCGACGACTCCGATGCAAGCAAGTGCGTAGGGATTGGCGCATAACTACCAGAAAACATCAAAAAGGAGTTGATAGCTTTCCTGCAGCAAAATGTTACAACATTTGCGTGGACAATGAAAGACATGAAAGGCATCAATCCAACCATCACAACCCACGAGCTCAACGTCGACCCGACTTATAAACCAATTAAGCAGAAGAGGCGAAAGCTCGGTCCTGAAAGGGCTAGAGCGGTCAATGACGAGGTAGAAAAATTACTTGAAGCCGGTTCAATCCAGGAAGTCAAATATCCCGATTGGTTGGCCAACCCGGTGGTCGTATAAAAGAAAAACGGGAAGTGGAGAGTATGTGTCGACTTCACAGATCTCAATAAAGCCTGCCCAAAAGATAGCTTCCCTCTGCCACATATCGACCGACTTGTTGAAGCAACTGCCGGAAACGAATTACTATCATTCATGGATGCATTCTCGGGATATAATCAAATGCTCATGAACCCAGACGATAGAGAGAAGACGGCATTCATCACTGAACGCGGTACGTATTGCTATAAGGTTATGCCCTTTGGTCTCAAAAACGTCGGTGCCACCTACTAGCGGTTGGTTAATCGGATGTTTGCAGGACAGCTCGGCACGACGATGGAGGTTTATATTGACGACATGCTGGTCAAATCTTTGATTGCCTCTCAGCATGTCGGCCATTTAAAGGAATGTTTTAACATCCTTAACCAGTACGGAATGAATCTCAACCCGGCCAAGTGCACGTTCGGAGTTACATAAGGAGAGTTCCTTGGGTACGTGGTGACTCAGAGAGGAATAGAAGCTAATCCAAAGCAGATCACAGCCATAATCGACTTGCCATCTCCCAGGAACACACGAGAGGTACAGCGCCTCACTGGCCGCATAGCCGCCTTGAACAGGTTTATATCCCGGTCAACGGATAAATGTTTGCCTTTTTACGAGCTCCTACGGGGAAATAATAGATTCGTGTGGGACGATAAGTGTCAGGAGGCATTCATTCAGCTCAATTACTACTTGTCGAACCCGCCGATATTGTCAAAACCAGAAAACGGTGAGACACTATTACTTTACATTGCGGTCTCAACAACGGCAGTCAGCGGTGTACTAGTTCGAGAAGATCGAGGGGAACAAAAGCCGATCTTCTACGTAAGCAAAATGATGAACGGAGCCGAGACCGAATATCCCGCAATGGAGAAATTGGCCCTCCCGGTCGTCATCTCAGCGCGAAATCTACGACCCTATTTTCAGTCGCATTCAATCGTTGTATTAAGTAGCCAGCCCCTTCGGACAATCTTGCACAGCCCGGGGCAGTCTGGTCGCCTGGCTAAATGGGCGATAGAACTAAGCGAGTACGACATCGAATACAGAAACAGGACTACCGCCAAGTCGCAGGTAATAGCTGATTTCCTTGTAGAATTATCACCTGAATTGGATGTCGGTACCGAGATAGAAGACAAGAATTGGAAACTGTTCGTCGATGGGGCTTCATCCAAAAAAGGAGCCGGGATAGGGATACGTCTCATATCACCAACCGGCGAGATATTAGAACAATCATTCAAGTTGGGTTTCACGGCATCTAACAACACAGCCGAGTATGAAGCTCTATTAGCCGGCCTCAGGCTAGCCACATAAATAGGAGTACAACATCTTTTGGCCCATTGCGACTCCATGCTTGTGGCAAACCAAATCAATGGAGATTATGAAGCTAAAAACGAGCGAATGGAGGCTTATCAGAAGACGGAGTTAGAGCTCACCAGTTACTTCGAATTCTTTGATATCGTCCAAATACAGAGGAAAGAAAATGCCCCAGCAGATGCACTCGCATCGCTGGCATCGAATCCCGATCTCTGTCGACGGATCCCGGTAGAAACAATCCACGAACCGAGCATCCCACCCCCCGAAAGCGACCAAGAAGAACCTGACAATACGATCCAACAGAATGGCGAGGACGACGTGTGCTTTAACGTTCAAGCGAAAAACACCGACCTCATTGCTTTCTTAACTGACGACAATGAGGATTGGCGACATGAAATAAGAGCATATTTAATAGAAGGAAAGCTTCCAGAAGACAAATGGGAAGCGCGACGACTTAAAGTCAAGAGTGCACGATACACTATACATAACGGTATCCTTTACAAATACTCGGCTAACAAAATCCTCCTCAGATGCATACACGGAGATGAAGTAAGTCGAGTTCTCGAAGAAACACACTCTGGAGAATGCGGCAACCACTCCGGAGGCATGTCTCTCGCCCTCAAAATCAAGCTGAACGGTCTTTATTGGCCGACTATGATAGCCGATTGCGAGATCTATTCCAACAAGTGTGAAAAGTGTCAGCGTCATGCGCCATTCATACATTGACCTACGGAACTGCTTACGACTTCAACCGCGGCTTATCCATTCATGAGATGGGCAATGGACATCGTTGGACCATTACCATTATCCAATCAAAGGCGTTTCCTACTCATTATGACCGACTACTTCACAAAATGGGTAGAGGCCAAGGCTTACGTCGCGATCCACGATGTCCAGGTCCAGAATTTTGTTTGGAAATACATCATATATCGTTTCGGATTGCCTTATGAGATCGTCACGGACAACGGGTCGCAATTTACCTCAAACCTGTTCGAAGGGTTCTGCAAGAAGTGGGATATACGTCTCAGCAAGTCAACACCGAGATATCTTCAGGGAAACATATAAGCCGAAGCTACAAACAAAAACATCATTGCCGGCATTAAAAAGCGCCTTGAAAGCAAAAAAGGAGTTTGGGCTGACGAGCTAGATGGCGTCCTTTGGTCGCATAGAATGACCCCCCGCCGCGCGACGGGAGCTACCCCATTCTCTGAAAGCTCATCGAAAAGCCAAATCAGGTCAGTCTTTTTATTAAAAGTTAAAATATTCTTAAATACTAACAATAGCCGGGATCTAACCCGCAAACCAAAGTCAAGTCTAAGTAACTCGCAGAAAGCCGAGCTCCTTAGTTCGCAAAAGTCGGGTCTGAGACTCGCAGAAAGACGAGCAAAGACTCGCAGAAAGACGAACAAAGACTCGCATTATTAGCATCATGCCTCCTGGCCAGGGGTGTGGTCTTCCTTGCTGATGCAAGATGGAAGCGTGGGTTGACTAAGAACAGGGACTGAGGTCTCTCTATTCTAGATCGTGGGTGATATGGTGGTAAGATGGATTCAAACCTCGGGTCTCTAGACGCCTTAGAATGAACGTGAGATGATTGAATGGGTAGAAGATGGATTGAATGTCGCCACACAAGAGATGAAGATCTTGTGATAAGACTGAACCTAAGGTCGCTTGATATGACTCACAAGAAAGCTTAGAATTCGAAAGGTGTTTTCTCACGAAGAAGAAGAACTGCGTTATTGTATTGATACTTGGTAAATGATACACGGCTGCTAAGGATCCTTATAAAGGGGATCGTGCAGCTGTTGCCTTATAGGGCAGAAAACGTAATTACAACGGCTACTAAATAAAATATCCTACGGTCCGACTTTAAAGTAATACAGGGAAACTTGACTCACTTAACTACTAATACAGACTCTGACTCAGACAACTAATATAAGACTTGGACCTGCAAAATGAACAAACACAATATATGAATTGAAACCATACCTTATTGAGCGCGTGTGGTCGTCCATGAATGGGCCTAAGTGGGCTGAATTGAGAAGATCATCATTGAGTCTTCAATTGTCTTCGTTTGGGCCTCTAGACGCTCCACTTGATAATCTTGAGCCAGGAGACTTTGAATGGATGTGTTGAACAGTGCTCTAAGTCTTCTAGTTCCTGATCTTGTCCTCGGAGGATCTCTCATGGTGGTCACGTCTTGAGCAGCAGGTACTTCTTCTAGGTCTTCTCGACGTATCTCTACGCTTGAGTCAACGCTTGAGTCAACGCTTGAGTCGATGTCCTCATCATTCCCTCCCTCTTGAGAAGATTCTGACCTCAGAATTCCATCATCTGCATTATAAGGAAGCAAGTCAGCAACATTGAACACTGGTGAAATGGTCAACTCACCTGGCAGATCCAGCTTGTAGGCATTGTTGTTGACTCTCTCCAACACTCGGAATGGCCCAGCTCCCCTTGGTGCTAGTTTGGACTTCCTCTGATTTGGGAACCTCTCTGTACGCATGTGAACCCACACCCAATCTCTTGGATTGAAAATGAGCTCCTTTCTCCCTTTGTCAGCAGCCTTCTTGTACTTGGCCGTCTTTTCCTCTATGTTGGTCTTCACCTTCTGATGCAGCTTCTTGATCATCTCAGCCTTGGACTCTCCATCCTGATTAGTAACATCTAATGGCGGCAAAGGAACAAGATCTAAAGGGGTTTCTGGCTGAAATCCATAGACAATCTCAAAAGGTGACAACTTAGTAGTTGAATGGTTAGCATGATTATAAGCAAACTCAACATATGGAATACAATCTAACCAATTACGTAAGTTCTTACCAACCGTGGCTCTTAAGAGAGTAGATAGAGTTCTGTTTACAACCTCAGTTTGTCCATCTGTTTGTGGATGACAAGTTGTTGAGAAGAGTAGCTTGGTTCCTAGCTTCCTCCAAAGAACTCTCCAGAAGTGACTCAGAAAATTCGTGTCTCGGTCAGAAACAATAGTTCTCGGGATCCCATGTAAGCGTACTACTTCTTTAAAGAATAACTCAGCAGTTTGAGTGGCATCATTAGTCTTGGCACATGGAATGAAATGTGCCATCTTTGAGAACCTGTCCACTACAACAAAAATAGAATCCTTTCCTCGGATTTTGGGTAAGCCTAAGACAAAGTCCATTGATATATCAACCCAAGGCATACTAGGAATAGGGAGTGGCATATATAAACCATGTGGATGTGACCTGGATTTGGCTTTGAGGCAAGTGACACACTTGGAACAAAATCGTTCCACATCCTTCTTGAGGTGAGGCCAAAAGAAGTGTTCTACCAAAACGCTCAGAGTCTTATCCACTCCAAAATGTCCCATGAGTCCACCACCATGTGCTTCCTTGATCAACAAGTCTCGCATAGAACCCTGTGGAACACACAAACGTTTTTCCCTAAACAAATAACCATTATGTAAGTAGAAGGAACCTGTTGGGGCAGTGGTACAATCTTGGTAGACTGAACCGAAGTCTGGATCATCCTTATATGCATCCTTAAGGTGTTCAAACCCTAAGACCTTAGCCTCCAAAGTTGTGATCAGCATGTGTCGCCTTGAGAGTGCGTCAGCCACAACATTCTCTTTGCCCTTCTTATACTTTATCACATATGGGAATGCTTCTACAAACTCCATCCACTTAGCATGTCTTCTCTTCAGTGTTGTTTGTCCTCTAAGATGCTTCAAAGTCTCATGATCAGTATGTATGACAAACTCCTTGGACAGAAGATAGTGCTGCCATGTCTCCAACGACCTCACTAGCGCATAGAGTTCCTTGTCGTACGTTGGGTAGTTCAAGCTGGCTCCACTTAGTTTCTCACTAAAGTAGGCTACTGGACGCCCTCCTTGATTTAGCACGGCTCCAATACCTAAGCCTGAAGCATCACATTCAACCTCAAAATTTTTGTTAAAATCAGGTAATACCAAAACTGGTGCATGCGTCAAGCGATCCTTGAGTCTGTTGAACGCGTCCTCTTGAGCTGATCCCCACTAAAATGCTACGTCCTTCTTGATCACAGCAGTGAGAGGGGCGGCTATAGTACTGAAATCTTTGACAAAACGCCGGTAGAAGCTTGCCAACCCGTGGAAGCTCCTGACTTGTCCTATGTTGTTTGGTCTCGGCCATTCTTGGATTGCTTTGATCTTCTCTTGATCAACCTGTAAGCCTTTGGAACTGACAACAAAACCTAAGAAAACCACTTCATTAGTACAAAAGGAGCACTTCTTAAGGTTACCATATAGGCTTTCTTTTCGAAGTGTGTCAAGGACTAGCTCAAGATGCTTCTGGTGATCCTCAAATGATTTGCTATAAACCAATATATCATCAAAGTAAACTACTACAAATTTACTGATGTAAGCTCTTAGAACCTGGTTCATTAATCTCATGAAGGTGCTGGGTGCATTGGTTAGACCAAATGGCATGACTAACCACTCATAGAGCCCCTGCTTAGTCTTGAAAGCAGTCTTCCATTCGTCACCTTCTTTCATTCTTACTTGATGGTATCCACTCCTAAGATCAATCTTTGAAAACACATTAGATCCAGATAGTTCATCAAGCATATCATCTAACCTTGGAATTGGATGTCGATATTTTATGGTGATGTTGTTGATTGCTCTGCAGTCTACACACATCCTCCAAGTTCCATCTTTCTTTGGCACTAAGAGAACTGGTACAGCACACGGACTCAAGCTCTCTCTAATGTAACCTTTCTCCATTAAGTCTTGAATCTGCTTCTCCAACTCCTTAGTCTCTGTTGGGTTCATACGATAAGCTGGACGGTTGGGCAACGGTACACCGGGAACTAGATCAATCTGATGCTCTATTCCTCTAGTAGGTGGTAATCCAGCCGGTATCTCTTCGGGGAACACATCTCTGTATCTGTCAAGCAGTGATACAATCTCTGGTACAAGCACATTATCCTGTGAACCTGTAATCAACACATCTCTAAACACCATTAGTAGCACCGTTTCTTTTCGCTCTAAAGCCTTATAGACAGTACTAGGCGTGATGTAAAGGTTAGTTTTACTTACCTTGGCCTCAACAGCAAATTTGGATTGCATCTCATGTACCTCTTGAGGCGATAAAGGAGCAAGCTGGAATTTGCGCTTGTCATGCGTGAAGGAATGAGTATTGGTGCGTCCGTTGTGTATGACCTCTCTATCAAATTGCCATGGTCGGCCTAGAAGCATATGACCTACTTGCATTGGGACAACATCGCACAAAACCTCATCCTCATACTTCCCTATCTTGAACTGAATCAGGACTTGCTCATGTATCCTGATCTCGGTGCTTGAGTCTAACCATCTAAGGCGGTATGGCCTCGGGTGTTGGGTTGTCTTCAAACCTAGCTTTTCCACCATAATCTTGCTAGCAGCATTAGTACAAGATCCACCATCAATTATGAGACTACATACCTTGTTCTGAACTGAACATCGAGTGAAAAACAAGTTTTCTCTCTGGATGGTGTCCGGGTCACTCAAGGCACTCAATGCCCTGCAAACAACCAACATCTCTCCTGTCTCGGGAAATGCTACTTCCTCTTCTGAATCCGCAGCTTCAAGGTGTTCCTCTTCATCTTGAGACTCATATCCTCCATCAGGTGTCAAGATCATAACTCGCTGATTTGGACAATCTCGTGCATAGTGACCTTTACCCTGGCACTTGAAACAAGTTATGTCTCGCGCTCTTGTATTAGTGGTTGAAGACTTACCTGAGTCAGTACGGTTGTTCCTTGGAACGTCATAAGCTGACCTCTTATCTTGGGAACCTGAGGCAACAGTCTTGCCTTTGTCAAGGTTCTTAGCTTGCGGTGCACTCCATGAGTTAGGTCTTGAGCGACTCGCTGCCGCTGTCTTTCTCTTGATTCCTTGTTCAGCCTGCACGGCTGCATGCAATAAATCATTAAGATCATGACAAGGTTGACGTTCTACCTTTCTAGCGATTCGGTCATTGAGTCCATCAATGAAATGGCCCATGAGAACTTCTTCACTTTCATCCAACGCCATCCGGTTCTTGAGTTGCTCAAACTCTTCATAGTATTCCTAAACACTCTTGTTCTTCTGTGACAGAAGCCTGAACTGCTTCTGCATATCTCTGTGGTAATGAGGTGGCACAAATCGCCTCCTGAAGTTGTACTTCATGGCTGCCCAGGTTGTGATCCGCTCAAAGTTGTTTCACCTACGGTCTTAGACTTCTCTGTCCCACCAAGTTAAGGCATGGTCCGTGAGTTGAGCCGAAGCTAGAGCTATCTTCTTCTGGTCATTGTACTCGTAGTAGTCAATGATGTACTCCATACGCCTCTCCCAATCAAGGTATGCTTCCGGATTAACCCTACCTGCAAAAGTTGGCACAGTTAGTTTCAAATCTTTTGCAAAGTTACGGTTTACCTCTTGTTGTGGTTGGCGATCACGGCGGTGATGTTGATGATCTCGGTTCCTCCCTCCTGCTCCTGCATTCAGAGTATTCTCACTCTCATCATCATCCGACTGCTCATCGTTCCTTGGAAGTTCTAGTCGTCCAACCCTTTGATCAATCCGTCCGATCTGAGCCGACAAGTCGTTCCTCAAGGCTTGGAGCGCTTCTAGCAGAGTCGCATTAGGGTCTACTTGTTCTCCTGCCATTGGGTTCTTGTTCCTACACACACTAGAGCAAGCGATCAAGTGACTAGAGAACAAAAGGCACAAAATAAGAAGAAAGATCCTAAGCAAACCTATGATAACTTGTGATACAAGCGATGCGTCAAGGACTGATACAAGAGAAGGCTCGGTTACAAGCAAACTAAATCACACTCGGTTTAGACCAAAAGAGTTTGAAAAGTTGAAACCCGATATAGGAAAATATAAAATCTTTAGAACGTTTGAAAAGATTTGGAAATTTTTTTTTTTTTTTTTTTTGAAATCGATATTTAACCCAAAAAAAATAGGAACTAGGAAATCTTAAGATATGGAAAATATTTTCGAAATCTTTGGAAAAGGAAATGAACACCTTGAACCGAAAATTCAAATGGGAAAATCGGATCAAAAAGGTTACACTTCTTCTTCTTCGTAAATCTTTTTTTTTTTTTTTTGAATGCAAAAATGAAGAACTAAAACAAGAACACAAAGCAAACTTTTTTTTTTTGTTTGAAAGTTGAAAACGAGTGCAAGAAAAGAAAAGCTTTGATTCTAAAACCCTAAGATTGACAAGAGAATTCGCTTATTGGCTCAAGCACAAAGAAGCGATTCCTAACTTGATTCAAGGATGTAGATCAACAATGAGACTAGATGAAACAAAAGACTTTTTATGGTTTTTTTTTTTTTGAAAGTAAAAATCGAAAGCTATAAACTAGATTGCAATGAAACCGAAAGGAAAAGGGATAGATACACCTGATCTAGGAACCTTTCGGCTCTGATACCAGATGATGCAAGATGGAAGCGTGGGTTGACTAAGAACAGGGACTGAGGTCTCTCTATTCTAGATCGTGGGTGATATGGTGGTAAGATGGATTCAAACCTCGGGTCTCTAGACGTCTTAGAATGAACGTGAGATGATTGAATGGGTAGAAGATGGATTGAATGTCGCCACACAAGAGATGAAGATCTTGTGATAAGACTGAACCTAAGGTCGCTTGATATGACTCACAAGAAAGCTTAGAATTCGAAAGGTGTTTTCTCACGAAGAAGAAGAACTGCGTTATTGTATTGATACTTGGTAAATGATACACGGCTGCTAAGGATCCTTATAAAGGGGATCGTGCAGCTGTTGCCTTCTAGGGCAGAAAACCTAATTACAACGGCTACTAAATAAAATATCCTACGGTCCGACTTTAAAGTAATACAGGGAAACTTGACTCACTTAACTACTAATACAGACTCTGACTCAGACAACTAATATAAGACTTGGACCTGCAAAATGAACAAACACAATATATGAATTGAAACCATACCTTATTGAGCGCGTGTGGTCGTCCATGAATGGGCCTAAGTGGGCTGAATTGAGAAGATCATCATTGAGTCTTCAATTGTCTTCGTTTGGGCCTCTAGACGCTCCACTTGATAATCTTGAGCCAGGAGACTTTGAATGGATGTGTTGAACAGTGCTCTAAGTCTTCTAGTTCCTGATCTTGTCCTCGGAGGATCTCTCATGGTGGTCACGTCTTGAGCAGCAGGTACTTCTTCTAGGTCTTCTCGACGTATCTCTACGCTTGAGTCAACGCTTGAGTCAACGCTTGAGTCAACGCTTGAGTCGATGTCCTCATCACTTGCGCACGAGGTGCACATCGTGGTAAGGATAAGCCGAGACCCGTCTCGCAAATTCTTTGTGGTAGGAGATAACAAATAAGTCGAGCATAAAAGACTCGCACATTCTCCCGCCCTTAGAACAAAGCCGAGCATCCGTAAGTCTCGCAAACCGCCTTATGGCAAAATAAAACGAAAGTCGCTACTTGTTTAAAAATTGTCGAGAATAATTTTAATACAGTAGCACGACTTGGTAACAAACCCCCAGTGAAAGTCGCTACTTGTTTAAAAATTGTCGAGAATAATTTTAATACAATAGCACGACTTGGTAACAAACCCCCAGTGAAAGTCGCTAAATTGTTTAAGTTTTGACGACGAGTTTAATACAAGATTAGTTTGATTTGATTACAAGTCACTAAATTGTTTATACTCGTTGATATTAGGCTTAATACAAATTTTAGTCCGATCTGATTATGAATACGTACTCGAATCGCTAAACTGTCTAAAAATTGTCCAAGAAGAAGTTTAAACAGGATTAGCCCGACTTAGTACATATTCAACCGCCGTTTACTTAAGTTTGACAGAAAAAACTTTAAAACAAAGATAGACCGATTCAAATCACTATCAGGCTTAAAGCAAACTTAATGTAAATTATGATTAAATTAAGCAAAAGGATTTAAGGTTTGCAAAAAACTAAAATAAAAAGTTATTACAAAGCCGACACAAAAGTAACGGGATTTTAATCAGCTCCGGCCGACGACTTCTCAGACTCGCTAATCTTTTCGGTTCCACTCTTCTCAGGAGCGCCATCTAAAGCCGCGACCTCTGAACGGACAGACTTAACAAGATCAGCAGGAACCGCCTCCGGAATTATCCCACGATTGGTTCCGAACTGGTCGACATCTTCATGACGGTGCAGGGATCGAGACACATCATTACCTAGGCGACGATTCGTGTTTCACACCTATCCGATGATTAAACCGAGAATCAATTCCAGTTTCGCCGAATCTCCATCGGGTCTGAACCAATTTGCTTAAATCTCACCAATCCGGGCCAAGCCGGAACAGCCCAATAAGGATATGGGCCGAAACAAAAATAAAATTCACCGGACGACAAATGTGGGCCTATAAACTCATTTCTTAAACCAAAAGTTAACTCCTCGTAATGCCGACTTGAGTTCAAGTCGCCACACTGGGGGGGGGGGCTTATTGTTGGAGTCAAGATTAGCACTTTCCTAAAAGGCCTATTCATGAGTTTTGGTCGGCCCAGAATGGAAAGTCGGTAAGAGGCCCAAGGCGGTAAAACATAGGTTAAACCGAACAAGGGACAACCGGCTTACATTAGGGTTTGAAAGGTGTTGAGGCAAAGGCGCCGCGCGGCGACATCAGAAATACGGAAATATTCCATATCAATATAAAGCCAAGATTTTAGGAAATATTCATATTTATTTTCTATTTTCCTTATATATTAAACCGACTTGTAACCCTATAAAAAGGAACCCTAAAAAATCAATAACATTCACGCTTTCTTAATATTCTTAGCCTGAGAGACTTTAGAGCGAACCTAAACCTAAAACTCTCTCCGGCGACTTATAGCATTCTTTTACCGGCTTCCATCTCGGAAACGCCGGCTTTAAACCCTAAATTCCTAAATCTCACCGTGTTCTTTAATTCTTCTTTTAGAATCCCTAATTCAAAAACCCTAAAGTTCTTGCTATCTTTGGATACGCGGAACTGAAATCTTACAGTTACTTTCTTTTGATTCATTTGCGATTAACTAATTTTGATTCATTATTCCCATTTTTTAGTTGTTTTCTTTCATTATTAATTTTAGCACTTCAAGTCACTATAGAATATAGACTATAGTCACTTATACTATTCACAGATGATTAAATGAGAGATTAATTTCTCTTTTTTTTTTTTTTGAATGAATGTAAAATTTATTCACCTCAAAAAAACCTTTTTACAAGAGATTGTATCTATTGTTGCTAATTGAAATCTTAGAAACAGATTTTTGAATTGAAAACAGAGATTCTAAGGTGATCTGGATGCAAACCAACACATCATTGCACCCGTACTCCTCTTGTCACCTTGGTTCCGAATAGAGGTGAGCCTGTTACGGACCCCCTTGTCGATCATCCTTATCAAGACTGCCACTGTCCTAGGTTGCTCCCCATGGGCTCTGCGGTTGCGTTCATTCCAGATTAAGTATAGTGTTTGTTGAAACACATACCTCAGAAGAAAAAGATCAAGCTTCGGTAGTGTAGCTTGTGCGATGAGCATAAGCTGCGTGTCCCAGTCCGCCGTGTATTGATGTTGAGAAATCCCTGCTGAGACATTTCTCCAAATTTCCTCGGAGAATGGACATTGAAAGAACAAGTGATTTCGGGTTTCCTCTTCGCTACAGAACCCGCAAATTGATCTCTGCCCAGCATCCCAATGTTTTGTCCGATCACCCGTTGCAAGTCGATTCCTCACAGCTAACCAAGTTGTGAATGAGAACTTCGGAGTTGAGTTCGTGAACCAAACTCCTTTATACCAAATTGTCTCAGGATCCTCTGTTCTTATTTGTCTCCAGGTCTCTTTTGTAATGAACCTGTCTTTGTATCTGCCCTCGGAGTTGCGCCAGAGGTGAATATCTTCTCGGTCTACTCTCTGCTGAGTACACTTCGCTATAGCATCCTCAATTTTGCGAAGGAGGTCAGTACGGTGGCGTCGACGTCTATGAGAGCCCATGGCCAAGGCCACTGTCGCTGAGGCCTGAATTCTAATGTCAATGAAGCCTCGTGGACCTGTCAAGTCGAACAGGATCCCCAAATCAGACCAGTGCTCGAACCAAAATGATGTAGATTGACCATTCTGAATCTCTACTTTGTGGAAAGGCTTCGCAAGCTGCCTGCATTTTAAAAGCTTTTTCAGCATCCATGATCCCTTAGTAGACTTTTCATTTACTTTCCATAAACTATTCCTTTGAATCACTGTGTCGTAAACCCATTTCACCCATAACGATTTCTGTTTTGAGATGATACGCCATATCAATTTCAGGCAGCTGACTATATTAGTCTCCTTTAAGCTTTGAAATCCCAGTCCACCCTCTGATTTTGGTTTGCACACCTCCTGCCAAGCCACTTTCGCTTTCCGAGGGTTCATCTCTGATCCTGACCAGAGAAAGCTTGCACATAATTACTCTATTTCCTTGATACAACCTGATGGTAAGCGGAAAGCCTGAAGCCAAAAGTTCACGGTGCTATTAATCACTGATTTTATCAACATCATTCTTCCTGCAAAAGACAGATTCTTATGCTTCCATGAGCATATTCGCTGTCTAATCTTTTCCAAGAGTGGTTTGTAGTCTTGCGAGTTCATTCTCTTGGTTAGCAAAGGTAATCCGAGATACCTCACCGGCAGTTTTCCAATCTCGAAAGGAAAATTCTCAGTTATTGCGTTCTTGGTCGTATCCGCAACCCCTGCCATGTACATTGTTGATTTCTCAAGACTGATTTTGAGGCCCGATATTCCTGCAAATTCATCAAAAATACGGATTACTCCTTCAACCGATCGCTTGCTACCATCCACAAAGACCATTAGATCATCCGCAAAACATAAGTGAGTTAGCTGAACGTTTTTGCATCTCGGGTGGTATCCGATTTTCCTCTCAGCATCAGCTTTGTCAATGAGCACAGATAGGACGTTCATGCAAGTGACGAAGAGGTACGGCGATAGGGAGCAGCCCTGTCGTAGACCTATTTCACTCCTGAAAAATCCAGCAAGTTCCCTGTTCACCTGGACGGAGAAAGACGGAGTAGTAACACATAACCGAATCCAGTGAACAAACTGTTCCGGGAACTCAAAAGCATGCAGGATATTTAGCAAGAAATCCCATTGGACCGAGTCAAATGCTTTCGAGATGTCTATCTTCATTGCACATCTAGGTGAAATTGAATCCTTGTGGTACTCTTTTACCACCTCTGTTGCTAACAAAACATTTTCCATCAGAAGGCGTTCCTTGACGAAAGCAGACTGATTCAGACCAATAAACTTTGGCAACATATGATTGAGTCTGTTGGCTAGAATCTTGGATATGACCTTGTATAGGACATTACAGCAAGAAATTGGTCGGTAATCTTTCATTTCCTTGACCTCCTCTTTCTTTGGAATGAGGGCGAGAATAGTCGAGTTGAGTCCTTTCAGAAGGAAACCTTTGGTGAAAAAAGATTGAATACCCACTGTAAAATCCCGACCAATTGTCGGCCATGCTGCTTTGTAGAACTCAGAAGTGTATCCATCTGGCCCTGGTGACTTATTGCTAGGCATTGAGAAGAGAGTGTCACGGATTTCTTCCGCTGTTATTGCTCGAGTGAGAGTCTCTTTATCATTTGTTGAGCATCGAAATTCATGAAGAGCCTGCAATGATTCTACAGATATTCCGGTGAAATCCGGCGGTTTCATGGTTAACAGACTTTCAAAGTGGCGTAGTGCTTCATGTTTTATATCTTCTATCTCGGTCAAGACCTCATTATTCTGTGACACAATTTCTCTGATCGTATTTCGAGCTTTCCTCTCTTGCGTGTATCTGTGGTATACATCATTATTTCTATCTCCCACAGTCAACCAATGTACCTTTGCTTTTTGCTGGAGGAAGTTCTCCTCTAAGTCAGATAGATGACTCCAATTTGAATAGGCTCGAGACTCTTCCTCTATCGTTTGAGTTGTAGGGTGTAGCAAGTTCGCCTCTTGCTTCTGACAGAGTACGTCATACGCTTCCTTTGTTCTTTTCGTTAAATACGCTTCCTTTGCCCATGTATCTGATCTGTGGCTTCAACTCCTTCAATTTTTTAGATAGTCTGTATAGAGCAGATGTTGAGTCGAACAGCGGAGTTGTTGATTGCCAATATTCCTCCATCATCAGTTTGAATTGGGGAGCTTTAGTCAGACAGTTAACAAATTTAAAAGGCCTGCGTTTCTTCTCTTCTGCTTTATCAAGTCTTATGCGGCCTCTTGAGTGATCCGAGCAGCCTCCGCTTTCGAACACACAATATGAAGCAGGGAACCGCTTCATCCAGTCGTCATTCACCAGAACACGATCTAATTTCTTGCAGATCACTCCATCCTCCCTCTTGTTTGTCCAGGTAAATAGTGGCCCATGCTACCCAAGATCAAACATTGAGTAGTAATTGACATCTTCTTGGAATTCTCTCATTCCCAGTGGAATGATTGGATTGACAGTGGCTCCTGAATGTTCCTCCACTTTAAGAATCTCGTTAAAATCTCCGCATATCATCCAAGGTTTATTTCGAAACAGTGGTGAATCCTGGTGATGTTTAAGATCTTCCCATAAGTTTCTTCTCTCCTCTACAAAGTTTGAAGCATAGACAAACGAGACAAAGAATTCGTTCGTTTGACCCTCCAACATAACTGAACAAGTCATAATCTGTTCACTTTTGAACACAGGTGTAAGTCTCGCAGTTGCTTTCCATAGAATCCAAATGCGACCCAACCTGTGATGATCATAGTTTGATTGGAAAGACCAATCCTGAAACAATGACGATACTATCTGGCTAGCTTTGCTTTCTTTGACTCGCGTCTCCAACAAGCAACCGAATTGTAGATCACTGTTTTGTATCCATCTTCTTATGACGGAATGTTTTGATTTTTTATTTAGACCGCGAACATTCCAGAAGAAGCCCAACATGAATTATTGTTTGCGAGGTGCCCTTTTGCTTGTCCCGCCAGGATTTGTAGCCTTAGCGGTCTGGTATCTCTTGCAAGTAAATGATATGCCGTTGAGAGCATACATACTGAAATAGAGTAAGAGCAAAGAAGGAGTTGACATTTCTACAATAGAGTTGGCAGTTTAATTGGTTTAGATTTAGTCAATTATATACTTTGACTCGTTATATATATAAGAGTCATTAATTTGTTACGGGTAGGTTTTGTTTTTTATTCTTTTTCTGGAAATTGAAGCTTGTGTGTGGGATGAAGTGGTGAGCTTCCAAGATCATATATTCTTGAATAGAACTTGTTATCTCTCTTTTCAATGTACATCAATAAAACTAGCTACTTTGTTCATAATAGTGATTAGTGAACTAAGGCCATCGCAACTACCATTAACTCACGAGCAGATAACGGACTATGCCATGACTGTGTGGACGTATCATATTTAAGAGTACTTCGGGTTATTTTTGTTTGGATTGATCGCGCTCATGATACATATCTCGAATTTCTTCTCAATCTCAAACAAAATATTTATTAACAGTAAGATTCCTAAGCCAAAACAAGCCTTCCTTTCCATATTCTCGTTACAAGTAGTTGATGAATGTTAAGGCTTGAGATAAGTGAGTCTCGCCGAAAATCAAAATTAAACATCCATTCATTTAACTTATATATAAATATACTTCATGAGATCCAAACGGCAATACTATTTTATAAAAACACATACTGCATGAGGCCGAAAGACATAAATCTAAATTTCATACTGAAAACAATGACTTACGAAGTAGTACGTCATGATCACAACTAAACGAAGAAGACAATTTACAACTTACAAGCATTTTCAAACAAAAAAATTCAAACTCCGGAAAACTTGTTCTCGGTTTAACACCCAATCAACTGCTAACTGGTTTGTCCATGTCTAGGAATGTGGTTATGTTCATATAAGATACGTAATGGAAATGACTTGGGGATCATCTCTAACATCACGGATTCTAGTGGGAATAATAATTAGTCTATAGTTTATCCATAATAATAGTAGTATTTAGGCCGCTTTACATAATAATAGTAGTATTTAGGCCGCTTTACATCATTACTAGACGGACCTAAAGAAGGATCCTCTATGATTACAACCTTCAAATAATTGAGTTATAAAGCTTATCATAATGTATTATATGTATTTTTTGAATAATTGCATGACAACTCCGTCTTTTGGATTAGTTAAGAAAGCGGACCAATTCTTATACTCGATAGTCCAAACCCTACCCCGGCCAAAAAATCATCCCATCCATGATTTGTTAGGAATGTCTTTCATTTATTTGTTTTTTATAATATAATCTAAAGTTCTTTAATTATTTTGGAGGTAAAATTGAAAACGTTGCAAAATTGGGGGAGAGGGAAGCAAATTAAATCCGCATAGATTCGGGAATCCACGGTCACACATTGCCACCGCCAAACTCACAGTTGTTAAAACACCACGTGTCAACATCTGAGAGTGTAAATTTGTCGTGTAGGGTCCACTTCCAACAGACCAGATATATCACTCGATAGTACGGCATTCTTCATCTCTCTCTCTCACTCCTTCATACTCTCCACACTGTTTTCCTTCTCCAGGTCTAGTCGACGGTCAAAGGAATCTTTTGTCGTCTCTCACTCTTTTCTCGTGAATCGCTGTTTCTTTTCGATCGCAACGATGACGGATACGACGGACGATATCGCGGAGGAAATTTCGTTCCAAAGCTTCGAAGATGACTGCAAGCTGCTCGGAAGTCTCTTCAACGACGTCTTGCAGAGAGAAGTCGGCACCGATTTCATGGAGAAAATCGAACGGACTCGGATTCTCGCTCAGGTTTTGCTTCTATTCGACTTCTCTGTTTTCAAAGCTACTAAGTGGTAACGTTCTACTACGATCCGTCTGCGGAACTGATAATGGGAAAAAAATGGTTTCTACAGACTTCGATCGGTTTGTTTTAAAAAGAAATGGAAACATAGGAGAGTTTTTTCTCGAATTGCGTGCGGTTGACGAAAAGTGTTTGGTTACTCTTCAATATATCGTGTTTGTGTTTGTTTTACACAGTTGATAATCCTCTCGGATCAAGAAGGTTGAATGGATACTGTTTGTTTGATAGATTTTTAGTTGGATTCGTTATAGATCTGGATTATGCGTTTTTGTTATCCTATTTCCTAGTTGGAGACGGGATTCTAGAATCCTACAATGAAGTGTTTTAAGTTTTAACTGCACATAATATAAAGAGTAAAAATCCCTGTGATGATACTATTTGAGTTTGGCTTTACCTTTCAGAGTGCGTTAAATCTTCGCCTGGCTGGTATTGAAGATACGGCAGAGGTTTTGGAGACGCAACTGACTTCTGAAATATCAAAGATGTCACTGGAGGAAGCACTGACGCTGGCTCGTGCATTCAGCCACTTTCTTAACTTGATGGGAATTGCCGAAACCCATCACAGGTGAACGATAATTGACATCCATGTTTCAAAAGAATGAAAACATTTAGTCAATGATGGTTATCACAGGATATAGTGGATATTTGGAGAAATTTATGTTTTCATTCAACCCTGAAATATTGCTTTATCATTTATGCAAAATGCATGTTTCCTATTTTCAGAGTTCGTAGAGTCCGCAACCTTCCACAACTCTCAAGATCATGCAACGATGTATTCAGTAAGCTATTGCAAGGTGGTGTTTCCCCAGATGAGCTTTACGACACAGTTTGCAAGCAGGTTATACTTCATTGTTCTACCCGCTGTTACTCTTTCATCATTGACAGTTATCTTATCCTGTCTCGATATTTCTGATAAATTGGTAACTGCAAGTTAGAGTTCAAAGACTGTTAGCTCAATGCGAAGTAAATCCATTTTGCTTGTCCTCAGTTTGGGACTTGTTTTCTTACTAAACTTTATCCAATGCAGGGCGTTGAAATTGTTCTTACTGCACACCCCACTCAAATTAACCGGCGAACTTTGCAGTACAAACATATCAGAATGGCCGTAAGTTTTTGGTAATGCTGGCATTGATTGATGTACCTGCATGCAAGCAATTTTAGGTTTATGGTCTTTGTACATTTTGCAGCATCTTCTAGAATATAACGATAGACCAGACCTTGGATTTGAAGATCGAGAAACAGTCATTGAGGATCTGGTACTGTCAACCTCAATATCATACTTAGAATTTCTCTGCTGAAGCATTACATCTAATAATTTCATTTCGTTTAAAAGGTTAGGGAGATAACTTCATTGTGGCAGACTGATGAACTTAGGCGTCAGAAACCTACTCCTGTTGATGAAGCTAGGGCTGGTATGTTCATCAGAAACTTGAAAATGACTCAGAACTTTCATTTGATAAACCATGGTTTTGTTACAAGTATATTTTCTTCCCTTGTCTCAGGTTTAAACATTGTTGAGCAATCCCTTTGGAAAGCTGTACCACATTACTTGCGTCGTGTCAGCAGTTCTCTGAAGAAGGTCTTACTTATTTTTCTCATTTACGTAATTGCAAATTCTGAATGGCAAAGTGACTTGATATTGAAAATATGTTATTCTCTATGCGTTCTTCAGTTAACGGGGAAGCCTCTCCCATTAACTTGCACCCCAATAAAGTTTGGTTCCTGGATGGGTGGTGATAGAGATGGAAATCCAAATGTCACGGCAAAGGTAAGCTTCTATATGTTACTATTCCCCTGAATAGCCCTGAATAGTCTATGTATGGGTTAGCTTATTTGGCTGGTATAGATATATATCAGGATTAACTTGCTAACACAATGGTTTTTATTAATAATTTTCCAGGTCACGAAAGAAGTGTCGCTAATGTCTAGGTGGATGGCTATCGATCTGTATATAAGAGAGATTGATAGCTTAAGATTTGAATTGTCTATGAATCGATGCAGCGATAGATTGTCAAGATTGGCAGATGAAATTCTTGAAAAAGGTAAGCTTATGGGCGACAGCTCATAAGATTTTTCTTGATTCTTGAAAGCAAAAAAACTTCAAGATGTTATTTTTGCTCATCAGAAATTTCTGCCCAAGATCACCTTGAAAGTTGGGGTCCGAACGTTGGTAGAAACCAACCAAAATTTCCAAGCCAGCAGGGCTTATCCCTACCCACTCAACTTCCACCTAGAGCTGACCTTCCCTCATGTGCTGGTAAAGGATTTCATGCATAGACTTCCCTCTTCTTGAAAAAGTTTTGAACATACAATCATGCATACATACTTTTACATTCATGCCTCATCTTACCAAGTTTCTGATATCCTACTTGCAGATTGTGGTGAATCAGAGTATCCAAAGCTTGAAGTTCCTGTGACAGATTATATGCCACTCACTCGACAGGTAAAGCATAGCTCTCGAGATGCATATTAAAATATACTCTGGCTGTTTTTGTTTGTACTTGATAGTTTGCTTGATTTTCTTCCTTAAAATAGGATGTTCAAGGCATTTCAAGTGATGGCTCTGGCCAAAGTTTGCAAATAAAGATAGGAAATGGAACTTCCGTCAACTCTAATGGTTCTCAGCAAAGTCTTACTCCCCGAGGTTCTTCCTCAAGTTCTCAACTTCTACTTCAGAAGAAACTATTAGCAGATTCTCAGACTGGGAGGACCAGTTTTCAGAAGCTATTAGAACCAACTCCACCTAAACGAGCAGGAATTGCTCCTTATCGGATTGTTCTTGGCGAAGTTAAGGAAAAGGTGCTGATCCTTCTAAATTTTTATCATTAGGCTGATGTAAAAAGCTGATTAGCATCATCCAATATGTTAAGCGTTCATGTTTATATCACCAACGCCATTCATCTTCAGCTACTCGTTAACTCATTTGTAAATCTTCTCCATATTACCAATTTATTACCATCTTGGTAAATTCTATTTTCTCGAGTAAAACTACTCTCATATGTAATGATCTGTGATTACAGCTTCTGAAGACACGGAGACTTCTGGAACTTCTCCTTGAGGGTCTTCCTTGTGAATATGATCCTTGGGATTACTATGAAACATCAGACCAACTTCTGGAACCACTACTTCTCTGCTATGAATCTCTGGTAGGATCTTGCTCCGTGTGAAATTGACTTGCCATTAAACATCATGACCTTAATATGTAAACATCAATAAATCATTACTTTCTCAGCAATCATCTGATGCCGGAGTTCTAGCTGATGGCCGGCTTGCTGATCTGATCCGTAGAGTTGCTACCTTCGGCATGGTTTTGATGAAACTTGATTTGCGTCAGGCGAGGCTTTTTTCTTTCTTATTTTTGGCTCTTTCTCTGTGATTTCTATCTGATCTAAGATTAATTAATCAGGAAGCCGCAAGGCATTCTGAAGCTTTGGATGCAATTACAACATACTTGGACATGGGCACATATAGCGAATGGGATGAAGAGGAGAAACTCGATTTTTTGACAAGAGAATTGAAAGGGAAACGTCCCCTTGTCCCTCCAAATATTGAGGTCAATGAGCAATCACCGTGTGTTTCTTTTTATGTTAGGCCTGTCTCCGAATTTTTTTTATGAGTTCTAATTAGTAGTTGCAACTTATCAGACCAAATGAAGTAGTCAATAACTTGTCTGTTTCTGCGTTTACTTCAAGGAAAGCCAGTCATATGATACGAAAGTGATCTCTGATCATACCTTCTGTATATTACGTTTTAAACACCAATATGAAAATTACCGAACCTTTGCAGGTTGGTCCTGAAGTGAAAGAAGTACTAGACACCTTCCGAGTTGCTGCTGAGCTAGGAAGTGAATCTCTTGGAGCTTACGTGATTTCCATGGCTTCAAACGTATGATAAATTTGAGTTTTTTTACTTCTTTTCTGAAGCTAACGTGGACAAGTAACTCTCTTAGATCTGCAGCGAAAATGACGAGATTGATTTGTTGCTACTTGTAGGCAAGTGATGTCCTCGCTGTGGAGCTTCTACAAAAAGATGCCCGTCTTGCCGTCAGTGGCGAGCTGGGTAGACCATGTCCTGCTGGAACGTGAGTGTAATTTCTTGCAGGAATACTTCTTTGTTTATCATCTTGTCTGTCTGCCTACTTTCATTAATGGTTTGGTCCGTCTTTCATGTTTTGATGACATATGTTCTTGGTATGTTTATTTGTTTTTGTTACATGATAGACTGCGAGTGGTACCTCTTTTTGAAACGGTGAAGGATTTAAGAGCCGCTGGCTCCGTGATAAGGAAATTGCTATCAATTGAATGGTACAGAGAACACATCCAAAAGAACCACACTGGACACCAAGAGGTAACGATAATTTCAACCATTTCTATCTTTGGAGAATGCGTCAGTGTCTCAAAAGACTTGCAACATAATTTATGTGCAGGTGATGGTTGGATATTCTGATTCTGGAAAAGATGCTGGTCGCTTTACTGCAGCATGGGAACTTTACAAAGCCCAGGAGGATGTTGTGGCTGCTTGCAATGAATTTGGCATCAAAGTTACCTTGTTTCATGGACGAGGAGGAAGTATTGGCCGAGGTGGTGGCCCAACTTATCTCGCCATACAATCCCAACCTCCGGGTTCCGTGATGGTGAGTTACCCGCCACATATTAGTTTCCAAATGGACGGTTTCAGCCGGAGTTCTCACTCAGTCTTGCATTGATTTTGCAGGGTACTCTCCGTTCCACAGAGCAAGGCGAGATGGTGCAAGCCAAATTTGGGATACCACAGACGGCTGTTAGGCAGCTAGAGATTTACACAACTGCGGTACTGCTTGCTACATTGGAGCCTCCTCAGCCACCTCGAGAAGAAAAATGGCGGAGCCTGATGGAAGACATCTCCAACATCAGCTGCCAAAACTACAGGAGCACGGTCTATGAAAACCCTGAATTCCTCTCCTACTTCCAAGAGGCAACACCTCAGGCCGAGCTCGGTTTCCTTAACATAGGAAGCCGACCAACACGAAGAAAGAGCTCATCTGGTATTGGACATCTCCGAGCTATCCCTTGGGTTTTCGCCTGGACACAAACAAGGTTTGTCCTTCCAGCCTGGCTGGGCGTAGGAGCTGGTCTGAGAGGAGTCTGTGAGAAGGGTCACGCTGATGATCTCCAAGCAATGTACAAGGAATGGCCCTTCTTTCAGTCGACCATAGACCTAATAGAGATGGTGTTAGCTAAAGCAGATATCCCAATAGCCAAACACTACGATGAACAGCTTGTCTCAGAGAGCAGAAGAGGACTTGGTAGTGAGCTGAGAAAGGAATTGCTGGTTACTGAGAAGTATGTGCTTGTGATAAGCGGCCACGAAAAGCTGTCAGAAAACAATCGGAGCCTGAAGAAGCTGATAGAGAGTAGACTTCCGTATCTGAATCCAATGAACATGCTGCAGGTTGAGATCCTCAAGAGGCTAAGACGTGATGACGACAACATCAAGCTCAGGGATGCATTGCTCATCACCATTAACGGTATTGCAGCTGGAATGAGGAACACTGGTTAATAACTCTCGGTCTGAATTTGCTTCTGCTTTGAACTACTTTTCACTATTTCATCAATCTGCTTCTTTGCTTTTACTGCTATTATGTACTCCCAACTGTTGAATCTTAAGTAATTGAGTGCATTATAATAATCACGAACTATTTTAATCTTCAGCGTAATTCGTTTAACTTGTTTTTTCTTTCTTTTAGTAACTTGTTAGATGGCAATGGTTTGGCAGTTTGGAACCTGCAACCAATAATAGGGTCCTATCATCGGCTTCTTCGTAATGAATGCGCAGCGACAAAGTAAATAAAGACTAGTTTCTTCACTGAACCGGGAATGACAAAATAATCAACGTGTATTGCAAATTGGGATACAATTCCATCATCATGATCAAAGTTCAAAATAATCCATATCGTTAAGTATAATGGATCTGTCTCCTTGTTAAGTACTATACAGTAACCGTCTGCATCATTGTTAAGAGAGTGAGAGTTAGAACGGACTGACCCAGTGAGCCAACTTCAACATGAATTCAGGCACAAGACGCCTTCTGTCTACGCTTTCAGCAATCACTTCTTGATTGTCTCCCAGAACCACTGATACTATATCTTCAAACATCTCGTCTTTTCCACCTCTCATTGGATCCTAACATAGATAACCAAGTTTCTACATCAATATTCAGGAGGTTCTTTTACGACTAGACACTCAGATCTCGAAAAGACCGGCCATTGTACCTGAAGAAACAAATCCGTGTGTGTTTTCCCCTCGTAAAGGATCACTTCTGCTTTCGCTCCAAGCCTCTGGAGTGTTTCGGCAAAAGATTTACTGCAAAAATATCGTACCAAAATTTAAATCATCGTCAACTACCTGAAATCCATGAGACAGATATGTACACACAAGGCAACGGAAGTTTAACCATACCTTGCATCTGAAGGGATGGAGTTGTCAGCAGTACCATGGAATAGAATAATACGTGGGAGACGAGCAACAATGTGTTTGAGATTTGGGTTTTGCACGACTAGTTCTGGAGAAAACTGCCTTAATGACTCCTCTCCTTCCATGATGCTGAGGAAAAACACGACTCACACGTTAAACTGTAAAATTTCAGGCTGCTCTACTGGTCCGGTGAGCAGCTTAAGCTATACCAAGAATTAATATTATACCTCAGAAAGATGGAACGGTACAGTCCCCTGCTATGGAAGTGGTCTACGAGGCTCAAAAGGTTGTACCTGTAGATCATGATCACAGAGACTTTTAAGGATAGACAAACAGATAAACTGAACCCTAAATATATTTTCAAAATCTTTTAGTCTTTAGTTGGACAGAAGACAGGAATCTACTTGCTTCATAAAGCTACTACTTGATGACATGATATTCCATTTAAATAATTATGCCACCATTTTGCAAAAAGTACTTGTAAAGAAATTTGTTTTTTTTTTTTTAACAACTTCTTGATATATATCTCAATTCCAATGTGTCGGAGTTCTGGGATCAGAAGAAAGGCTTACCCTCCAGACAGACCAAAATAAGCATTTATCTGTGAACTACTCCAAGAAACACTGTCCCCCTCCCCTGACTCTTTAACGACCTGCTCTACGAGGGCGCAAGCCGCAATATGTGCACCAGCAGACTGACCCATCAGATAAATCCTACAAGAACAGAAATCAGTGAGCCATAAATCTAAAACCTGAGAACTTCCATGTTCAAGCATTGTTGACAGGATAAATACCTGTCTGGATCACCACCATACTCAGCGATATGATTGCAAATATATGAGATGCCAGAAGAAGCATCTTTGACCATGTCACTAATAGATCCCTGAGGAAAATTCCTGTGTAAGAGGAGATACTGCCAATGAGATCGGGGTATTGTAAACGAAGACATTAACCAAAAACAAACTGTAAATGGAAACTGATGAAACATGAGAGGACACCACCACATTCATTGTGGCAGAGAGAACCTTACGCACACAAAATAATTACCTGTAGTCGATGCATGCGACAATGATATCTCTTTCTGATAACTGCTGTCCTAAAAGAGAACCCCACGCCTTATAACTGTATCAACACAAGACATTCTGTTAGACAATCGCAGTTCTTCCTCATCTTCCTCAATGCAATAGCATGAAAATAGTGTCCATTGGTGCCAAACTCACCCAATAATCCAGGCTCCACCAGTCACAAACGCCACAACTGGTTTTGGACCGTTAGAGTTCTTAGGTAGATACAAGTCGAGCCTGAAAAAACCAAAAACCCAGTTATATCAACAAACAAAACATAGCGCATCTACTAGTCTCTAAAGGGATCTAAACGCGAATAGAACGAATAACCAGTAAACGATCCTGACCTGTTTCTTGGTTGATCACCGTAAACTATGCTTCTGCGGACATGAGGAGAGAAGAAATAGTAATATCCGACTGCAAAGTAAACTCCGAACCTTTTAGCAATGAAACTTGTACTAGTTACCATCTTAGAAAAAAGAGAGAGACAGCCGTAATTAGATCCAACTAAAAGTAAGTGTACGAACCTTGAATAAAGCCTGGCATTAGCAGAAAAGCATAACATCCAAGTGCCAGAAATCTTGTGATCCATCTATAGCCTACCCTGAATAATAGTTATTGATCAGTGATCTTCAAAACCAACAACGAAAGATCATCTTGTTCTTTACGCCTAGGAAGATCCATGAGCCAATTTTATTGGATTCAGCAATTCTCACAGATACGGATCTTAAGGAAAGGGGAATAAATACCCAAGATAGCTGAGGAGCTTCAAGCATAAACGAGTCAACAAGAAGGTCTCAGCGGCGGCGTGGCTAACCTCCTGACCTAAAGTTTGTTGGCCGCTATTAGCACCGTCGTTTCCATTAGTACCATCGGGAAACGCAGAGAGACAGTTATGGCTGTTGGATCGTCGCCGTCTATTCTGATACCAACCAGTTAATCCACCATTAGGCGTCTTCGTCGTGACGGCGCCGTTGAAGCTGGCGGCGCGGGAGAGGAGAGGCTTGACGGTGTGATCGTCATCGAATCGAGAGGAAGCGAGGAGGCTGGTTGACGGATCGTCGTAGATCAAAGGCTTGAACATCATTTCGGTCGAGGGTGAGGATTTAGGGGGAAGATATGAGATTGGGAGAATCTGCGACGGCATTTTCTCCTTCCTATCCGATTTCTCCGTTTGACTAATTTTGGTTTACCAAAAAAATCGGAAGAAACGTCGTGGACGAGAATCAAGAGAGATGTGGCAAAGTTAAACCGCAATGAACTAGATGGGATCTGACATAATTCAAAACTAATCCGCATGACTGAATAATTTATTTCTTTTAGTCTTTTATTTCATTATTTTGTTAATCTTTTTTTTGTGTGCCGATATCTTAGGGCATCTCCAACCCTACTCCATTTCCCACTCCAAAATGGGATTTGGAGTAAAATCCTCTACAACCCCACTCCATTTCCCACTCCAAAATGGAGTAATGAGTGAGATTACTCCATATTCGGAGTAACTCCATTTTTCACTCCATTTTGGAGTGGAACTTTTTTATTTACAAACTAGTCTTTTTGAATATTAAATCTTTTGATTTTTAACTATTATGAATATAATAATTATATAATAATTATTATTATGTTAATATATATGTTTATATATTTTAGTAACAATTATAACTATTTTATAAACATTATGAAATAAAAATTTATTATTTTAATACTATTTTCTTGTTTATAAAATAATTGTAAAGTAAAATTATTTTATAATTTATAAAAAAAACTATGAAAAAATAAAATAAATAGGGTCAAATTGTAAATTTTTATAACTACAATGTACTAAAAACAAAATAGAAAAGAATCTATAAAGAATATTCTATTTATGGAGTAAAAAATGGAGTGATACATTGGAGTAAAACACTACTCCATTTTGGAATTACTCCATTTTAGAGTGAAAAATGAAGTGATACATTGGAGATGGTCTTAGCTAAATATGCTTTTCAATCTTCGGATAAATATGTATTATATAATTTTAGGCATGTTGTATTGTGTTCAAACGTTTAAATATTTAATTAATCAGAAGTTAGAAAAAAAAAAGAATTAAATCAAATTGTTTGACAAAAAAAAAATTGTCCGATGAAATAATAAATTTCCCGAATTCTTTCTATCAACATTATCTGACATAAGGATAAAAAATACACTACAAACAAAAACCTCTTTGCAAAAGAATCCGCTATAACATTAATGATACGAGGAATATGTCATAGGATGAAAACTTCAAAGGATTGTCAAATAAATAGAAACACATTTTGTTGACAAAAAAAAATAAAAATAGAAACACATTTATTTTTGAACGAAAATGCTAGCCAATCTTCTGGATCTTCCAACAGATGCACCAATAGTATCACGTCCAACATTTTCAGATGTCTTATTCAAATCACAAGGGATAAATAACATGGAAATTTGTAAAATAGATAAGTTTTAAATTTCTCAAAAGATGTATACTACTTATAAAACATAACCCTAAACAGAGAGATAGAGTGAGACAAGAGAAGTTGGGTTTGCAATGCATATTGTGATAACCGAGTTCTTCACGAGGATTAAATGCACGTCTTGCTCGATGAGAGTAAACATGCCCTGGTCCAAGGATCAAAGTTTATCTTTAAAGAAGAACTGACTAAGTTCGGAAATGAACGGGAAATGGAGAAAGATGTTCGGCGACAAACGTATTGAGAGAGCTAGATGCTCGGTAACGAGCGTGTCTTGTATTATGAAGAGAGTCCGAACATGTCGAGAGACGAGCTCGAGTTACAATTCGAGAGTATTAACTCTAAAGAGAGAAAGTAGTGAGAAGTGCATCAACCCCAAAAAGTTACATTTATGTACAGTGACGACTCCTATTTATAGTAAAATACAGTCGTACTTTTTACAGGCCGTTGACCTCTTGTCGAGCTCGTGCGGATGGGCCGTACTTGATGACGAGATGGGCCACTCCGATCATTCCTTTGTCTGTTAGCCGAGCCGGTCGAATGCCTTGGGACGAGCCGAGCCGAGCCGTTGATAATGGGCTCGGTTTGGACGCTCCGTTCGGACTTTCTGTTTATTGGGCTGAATTTGTTTTTGTTGGGCCGACTTTTGTCAAGGGAACATATATTGGGCCCTGCTAAATGGATGGATGCTAAACTCATATATAACAATAAGCCCCCCCCCCCCCCCCCATTTCGTCGATCTTCAAGATCGTTGGAGTCGGTGGATTTGTCGAGTGCTTAGTTGGGTTGATATATGTTCGGGTGAGTTTGGTCGGCTCGTTTGTACCGGTTCGTTTTGTTGCATTCTTCCTTGGGAATCTCAAGAGTTTCTTGGGAAATCGTTGGATGTTGAAGAGTCGCATAGATGCAATGATGATGCATATAACCGTCTGAAACTGAAGAGTCGCATAGGTGTAATGATTGCGCTCTCCTCGAAAACTCCCCACTCCGCTTATAAATACTTCGCTCCGCTCTTCGCATTTCTCATTTCTCTCCTTTCGCAGGTATTTCGCTCTCCCTTCTCTCTAGATTTATTTCTCTCTCTAGATTTGTTGTTGTACCATTAGTTAGGAGGATCGATTCTCATTCAGAGTCGTCACCCGATCACGATCTTCACTCAGTAAGGTTGTCCAAAGGTAATTCCGCGCAATGCAGCTTGTCAGTTGCGCAGTCTGTTTCTTCGGCCAGCTCGGATCGAACAGAAGTTATCGTCTCGAGCCAGCAAAGTGATCGGATTCATTCTCTGGTTGTGGGCAATATCCCGAGTATTCAGGTTCCATATCTAGTCGACTCCGATGATGATGGAACATGACCTTGGACGATTTCTCTAGGTCAGCATCTTCCCTTGAAGGAAGAAGACGTTTATCTCGTTGATCAAGCGATACTCGGTACTCTCTCTCCAGTCCCGAGCAGATCTAAGAAGGTTCGGAGAAAGATGAGTGAACAAGCTTCAGGTGATTCCGAGAAGGCGAAGAAGACTCGTCCTTTGCGCCATGTTCCACCGACGAGGTGCACTGATGATGACTTGCGATGGCTCGAGGAAAATTGTTCTGGTGGCACTGGTCGGCTCGAGCTGCGCAAACCCGAACCTGATGAGAGGCCCTGCCATTGTCCGAAGGGGTGGGTTTGTCTATATGACTTCTGGTTCAGGCTCATCCATTTGAGGTTTCTCCTTCCGAGGCTGTTCATCGCTTATTGTGAGGAGAGATGATTTGTTCTTCATTGCATTCGCATATGACTTTGGTGCAGCAGGTGAAGCCTCCTTGCTCTGTGTATTCTCCGACGTCTGGCCCGCGTCCTTACCGGCAGTCGAGCCTCCGGCGGCCGCAGCCATTACTCCAAAAAAATTTGGATACCCTAATCGCTGAGAAAGTCGCCCTATCTCCAGAGCAATAAAAAGAAAGATAATCATGAAACGTGAATCTTCTGTAAACTATTTTACCATTGAATAGTATTTAGATAATAAATGATGTTTAAATTTAGTTTTAGAAAAATATTAATTTCTTAATTTGTGTATAAAACCTTATATAGCATTTATTATGATACAGAAAGACTATTACTTCATCGGAAAATATATAGTTACGTTGCTTTCAAACTTAAAAGATACTTATAAGAAAATGAAAACTACTAATACTCAACATTTATAGAACTAATACTAACGACTGAAGAAAAGAGTGAAAATTGCAAATACCAAAGGGCTGCATTTACTTTCACAATTGACGGTCACTTATAAATTGCCTTTAGTCAAATAAACGGTCAACATAACCACTAGTAAATGATATCATGGGAAATTGTATTTAACAGATAATTCACTAAGTATATATGTAAAAGAAAACCCCAAAAGAGAGAAAGGAGAAACAGAGCTTGCAATGCAGATTTCTATTAAGACGGTCAAGGGAAAAAGCATAAACCTGGAGCTGGAGGATAGCTCCAAAACCATCGACCTCAAGATCTATGGACCTACTATAAGAAACAAGGTTGAGATAGCTGAGATATCACATGGGCCAACGAAGTCACTTGGCTTCTCATCATACAAAGCAAATCCACTCGACAAGTCATCATACAAAGTAAATCCACTTGACAAGGGACAGGCTGGAGCTATTCTTTTTAAAAATCAATTCAGACCACTTATGTCTTTAGTGGAATAGATGAACGGCTAGATCTTTTTGTATTACGTTTTTTGTAACTTTCTTAAGGCTGATATATATGTAAGAATCAGAGCAGCCGTCTGAATGTGTGAGTGTGAATCAAAATTGAGTTTTCTTTGTACTTGTGTTTTCTCTTATGGTATCAGAGCCTGTGTAAAACCTTAACAGGTTAAGATGGCTGATGAATCTTCTTATCCTTTTCCTACTTCCCTTCATGTTACTAGTTGTGTCACGGTGAAGCTTAATGAGACAAACTATTTGTCTTGGAAAACTCAGATGGAGTCTCTTTTGAGAAGTCAGAAGCTTTTGGTCTTTGTTAATGGAGCAGAACAAGCTCCAGCTGCGGTTCTTCGTACAACCACAGAAGGTGGTATCGTTGAAACTCCTAATCCGAGGTATGAGGAGTGGGTATGTACAGATCAGTTGGTGTTATCATGGTTGTTTGGTACTTTGTCTGAAGAGGTCTTGGGTTATGTCTATGGCTTGACAACCTCTCATGAGGTGTGGGTCTACCTTGCTGCAAACTTCAATCAAACGTCTATAGCCCGGGAGTATGATCTGAAGCGTCGTCTGCAAACTCTTACCAACCGAGGTAAAGATTTTCTGTCATATACAAGAGAGTTTAGGTCAGTATGTGACCAGTTGAGTGCTATTGGAAGGCCGGTTGACAATTCTATGAAAGTCTTTACGTTTCTGAATGGTCTCACCAGTGAATATGATCCCATTTGCACTGCTATCCAGAGTTCTATGTCACGATTTGGTCCTCCTAACTTCAATGATGTTGTTTCGGAGATTTCTGGTTTTGATAATAAGCTGCAGTCCCGTGATGAAGCTTCCAGTCTCACTCCAGCTTTGGCTTTTCAAGCTGAAAACACTCAGTCTGATGCTTCAAGAGGAAACTTTCATGGTCAAAGCAGGGGATTCCGTGGTCGTGGCACTCAACAATTTCGTTATGGGAACAACAGAGGCAGAGGTGGTGGTTTCACTACTAGAGGGCGTGGCTTCTCACAGCAAGTGAACACACAAGGCTGGAACCGCGATTCATCTGCAACCAATTCTCGTCCAACTTGCCAGATTTGTGGTAGAGTTGGCCACTCAGCTCTGAAATGTTGGAATCGTTTCGATAATACATATCAAAGTGACGATCTTCCTCATGCTCTTGCTGCCTTGCGTACATCTGATCCGACTGGGAATGAATGGTATGCAGATTCTGGAGCTTCAGCTCACATTACCTCCTCCACTGTCCCACTGCAGACATCTTCTCCATATCATGGTCCAGAAACTGTTCTTGTTGGTAATGGTGAGCACCTGCCTATTACTCATGTTGGGTCTACTATGATCACTACTCCACAAGGTAGTATCCCTTTATCTGATGTTCTGGTTTGTCCCAATATTCAGAAATCTCTCTTATCAGTATCAAAACTTTGTGATGATTATCCTTGCGGTGTGTTTTTTGATGCTAATTGGGTTTATGTAATTGATCTCCCGAGCCAGCGAGTGGTGACCAAGGGACCCAGAAGTAATAGCTTATATGTGTTGAGGAATCCAGAAGTTGTGGCCTTCTTCTCCAATCGACAAGTAACTACTTCAGAACTTGTGTGGCACTATAGACTTGGACATGCTAATTTTCAGATTCTTCAACAATTAAGCAACAACAAGGCTATTTCTATGAATAAGAGCAGAACCACTCCCATTTGTGAACCTTGTCAGATGGGAAAGAGCATGAAGCTTCCGTTTTTTCAGTCTTTATCTACTAGTTTGGAACCTCTTAATCGAGTTCATTGTGATTTATGGGGTCCTTCACCTATTGTATCGGTTCAAGGGTTCAAATACTATGTGGTTTTTATTGATGATTTCTCAAGATACTCTTGGTTCTATCCATTGAAAGCTAAGTCTGACTTTGCTTCAGTGTTTATGGCTTATCAAAAATTGGTTGAGAATCAATTCAATAAAAAGATCAAGGTCTTTCAAAGTGATGGTGGAGGTGAGTTCATGAGTACTTCTTTTCGTCAACATCTTGCAAGTCATGGCATTGCTCACATCATGTCATGCCCTCACACTCCACAACAAAATGGTTTAGCGGAGAGAAAGCATAGACATGTAACTGAGCTTGGGTTATCTATGATGTTCCATAGCAGAGTTCCACTCAAGTACTGGGTCGAGTCGTTTTTCACCGCAAATTATATCACCAATCTTCTGCCTACGACCTTCCTGAACAACATCAGTCCGTTTCAGAAACTCTTTAAGGAGGTGCCAGACTATAGTTTTCTCAGGGTTTTTGGAAGCTCCTGCTATCCTTGCTTGCGTCCTTATGCGGACAACAAGTTTGACCCTCGCTCTCTTCAATGCGTTTTTATTGGATATCACTCTCAGTACAAGGGCTACAGATGTTTGCTGCCTCAGACTGGTCGTGTTTATATTTCTCGCCATGTTATCTTTGACGAGCAGAGTTTTCCATTTGCTGGAATATATAAACATCTTGCTAACAGGCAGAGTACACCTCTTCTTCAAGCCTGGGAGTCTGTTCCAGCTACTGTTTCTATTCCCACATATCTTCCATCACGACCTAACACTAATCCAGGAGCTGTAGGACCTCCACCAGTGTACACTCAAGTGATTTCTGATGATAATTCTACTACTCCACAGATGTCACCAGTGATATCTTATTGTGATCAATCTCCTTTGTTCACTACACAGTCTGATGTTGATCACAGTGCAGGCCCTATTGAGCAGGTGTCGTTGGAAGGAGCTGGCCCTGGTAATGTGTCTCCTGATGCAGGATCTGATATTACAGAATTAACTGAGGACTCAACCCCATTACCACAAGGGAGAGCACATCCTATGACAACACGATTACAACTTGGAATTCACAAGCCCAATCCTAGATATGCTCTCATTAGTTCGGTCACTCCTAAACTTCCTACTTCTGTTGCAGAAGCCTTGCAACACGATGGTTGGCGCCGTGCAATGGAAGAAGAGATTTCTGCTCAGTCTCTAAACAACACTTGGGAGCTAGAACCGGTTACTCCTACAATGCATGTTTTGGGTTGTAGGTGGGTTTTTACTGTTAAGATGAAGGCTGATGGGTCCGTGGAGAAGTTAAAGGCTCGCCTTGTGGCAAAAGGCTTTGCCCAAGAAGAAGGGGTTGATTTTGTTGAAACCTATAGTCCTGTGGTTAGGACTTCCACTATACGCATATGTCTGTCTATAGCCACAGTCAAGAATTGGAAAGTTACTCACCTTGATGTGAAGAATGCTTTCCTTCACGGTGACCTTCAAGAAGAAGTTTATATGGTTCAGCCACCGGGTTTCGAGGATACAGCATATCCATCTCATGTTTGTCGGTTGAGAAAGGCTTTGTATGGTCTTAAACAAGCCCCACGCGCTTGGTTTGATAAATTCAGTGCTTTTCTTCTTGAGTTTGGCTTTGTCTGCAATAAATCTGACCCTTCTTTGTTTACATATCATCATGGCCAACGAAGTCTGGTTCTGCTTTTATATGTTGATGATGTGTTGTTAATGGGTGATGCACCTGAGCTTATAACCTCTCTCATTCAAAGTCTGAGCAGTAGGTTTGCTATGAAGAACCTGGGGGAGCTACACTACTTTCTTGGTATTCATGTTCAGCATCATGAGAAGGGTATGTTTTTAAATCAAAGTAAGTATGCTGAGGAAATTTTACTGTCTGCAGCTATGGCAGATGCGAATCCAGTTGCTACACCACTTCCTATTCGACTTGATGCTGCCTTTCAAGACACGGAACTGTTTCCCGAACCAACCTATTTCCGGAGTCTCGCCGGCAAGCTTCAGTACTTAACCTTAACTCGTCCGGATATCCAATTTGCAGTTAATTTTGTGTGTCAGAGAATGCACTCACCAACGCAGACAGACTTTCAGCTTCTTAAACGGATATTGCGCTATGTCAAGGGTACAATCAGTTATGGCCTTACTCTGTTCAAAGCTAGTAATCTGAATCTTCATGCGTATAGTGATAGCGACTATGCAGGATGCCAAGAAACTCGCCGATCCACTACCGGGTTCTGTGTCTTTCTTGGCTCTAATCTGGTGTCTTGGAGTGCCAAACGTCAGCCGACGGTATCGAGATCGTCGATGGAAGCTGAGTATCGAGCCCTTGCATATACCGCTTCTGAGCTTACTTGGGTCAACACTATTCTACGAGACTTGCGAGTACCGCAACCTCATCCAGCTCTACTCCGGTGTGACAACAAATCCGCTGTTCAGTTGTCTGCTAATCCAGGTATACACAGTCGCTCCAAACACATTCAAGTCGACTATCACTACACACGGGAGAGAGTGGCACTAGGTCTGCTTGAGATACAACATATTCCTGCAACTCGACAACTTGCGGATGTGTTCACTAAATCACTCCCACGTCGTGACTTTGTTAATTGGCGATCCAAACTTAGTGTTGGAACCTTTCCCACCACAAGTTTGCAGGGGAGTATAAGAAACAAGGTTGAGATAGCTGAGATATCACATGGGCCAACGAAGTCACTTGGCTTCTCATCATACAAAGAAAATCCACTCGACAAGTCATCATACAAAGTAAATCCACTTGACAAGGGACAGGCTGGAGCTATTCTTTTTAAAAATCAATTCAGACCACTTATGTCTTTAGTGGAATAGATGAACGGCTAGATCTTTTTGTATTACGTTTTTTTGTAACTTTCTTAAGGCTGATATATATGTAAGAATCAGAGCAGCCGTCTGAATGTGTGAGTGTGAATCAAAATTGAGTTTTCTTTGTACTTGTGTTTTCTCTTACCTACTCGTCAGTTGGTTCTAGGTTTGGATCCGGATGCCGATCCCAGTCCGGACGCAGCCTTCCGGATTTTTGTATCGACTATAAAACAGAAAACTTTCAACCTAATAGTGAAGGGGTCCGATACCATTCAAAAAGTCAAGAATATGATCCATGATCAGGGAGGCCCACCAGTGGACAAGCTGAATCTTAACTTTCTTGGAACGAAGCTCGAAGACAGTCGCACGCACCATAGCTGACTACAATATCAAGCCGGACGCGAATCTTGTCATTGTGCAGAGTGGTTGCATTTGCTAAATGTCTCTCTTTGTTTTCTAAAATTATATCAGTATTGTGTTGAAGATTTGTGTTCGATTTCCAAACACCAGTATCTATTTAAAATTTTTACTTTTGGAACTTTTTATTGAGGGTTATATATAATTTCTGAGGGTTTATTGTAACAATGGAACTGGAAGATTTTCTTTCTTTCGAAATTCAAAACATCATTTTAAATACTTTCGAATAGTATGTGAAAATGACACTCTTACACAAGCGCTTCTTTCATCCCCAAGAATCATTCAATTGACAAAAAAAAGCAACGCTCAAACATATAATTTGGGGATTGTGCCGCCAAACCTAGCGGGGTTCAGTACCGTCTTGATCACGTTTCTTTGGAAGTGTTAAGCCCTATAGTTTTTGGAAAAAAACAAGCTAAGTGGTTCATATCAAGTTCAAAATGATAACTTTGGAAATAAAGTATGTGTGAGAATCATCCTTCTTATGTGTTTGATCTTTAGTGTGATAAACATTTCATTGAAGTAACTATTTTTTTCCTCTATACCGAGCCTGAATTACACTTTGAACGCAGAACTACTTTGGGTGTTTCTTCTCGCTGCCAATAGTGATATCTTCGATAAGATGGAATATTGCAGGCGGCAGGAAGATAATGGTTTGTAAATAACATTCTTCTTACACATGAATGCAAGTTTCTAGTGCTTCAAGTTTTTTTTTTTAGTTTGTTGGACATGTGCTTCAAGTCTTTGTGGTGTTTGTTTATCTGGTTGCTACTGTCATGTTGTTGTTCATATTATCAGGTCCAGTTAAAGCATTAACTTACTTTGTAAGCCTCCTCCTCTTTGCTAGTTTGTCTAGCAGGTTTTTTCTTCTCATGCTTCAACCTGTTTACTGTTGCTGCATCTCCTGTACTCAGTATTCCTTACAAGACTCGGAATGAAATCTTCGTTGAGATTACCGGCTTGGTTAGACAAAGCAATATATATGATGGTATTTAGAACCTCTCTTCCTCTCTTTTTCAGCACCATGAGACGCAAGAGAATCCACACAAAACCGAAAAATATAGTTGCTAATAACTAGGGATGTTAAATAAGGGTAATTACCCATAGGGTACCCTAAACTCTAAGTAAAATTAGGGTACCCTAAACTCTAAGTAAAATTCAAGTCCAAAACCCTATCCTTTTACTGAAAAAAGAAGAGGGTTCAAAATGGACGGGTAACTTTTTGTAAGGGTTCAAAAGGGTTTATCCTATAGGGTTTAGGGTATCCATGGGTTTTGTCAATTACGTAAAATTCAGTTTTCCCGCCAAAAATGAAAAAATTATTTTCCTGCCAAAAACGTTAAATTCCGTTTTCCCGCCAAAAACGTAAAAATCCGTTTTCCCGCCAAAAACGTAAAATTCCGTTTTCCCGCCAAAAACTTAAAATTCCGTTTTCCCGCCAAAAACGTAAGATTATGTTTTCCCGCAAAAAACATGAGATCCCGTTTTCCCGCCAAAAACGTAATATTCCGTTTTCCCTCCAAAAACGTAAATTCTGTTTTCCCGCCAAAAACGTAAAATTCAGTTTTTCCGTCAAAAACGTAAAACTCTGTTTTCCCGCCAAAAACGTAAGATTCCGTTTTTCCGCCAAAAACATAAAACTTTGGTTTCTGCCAAAAACGTAAAATCCGCTAAAAACGTAACATTTCGTTTCTCGCCAAAAACGTAAAATTCTATTTTGCAAAATTAATTCATATATTTAACAAGAAATTAGTCTAGAAAAATAATACTTATCTAATCTATTAAAACAGGAAGGTTTGCCATGGTACATAAATGTTGTTTCCGGAATTTACCCTTGATATTATTAGGATTTGTAACATTCATTAAGGGTAAAACTGTAAAACAATTTATATTTGATTTATTCATAATATCTTATAATATCTTTTGTTTTCTTTTTTCTATCATAATCATATCTAACGGAATTTTTTTTCAAAAATTTAATAAAAATAATAATTAATTTCGAAATTAATATTAAAATAAATATTATAAATGATTCTTAACTAAAATTTAACTTAAAGAAATAAAATCAAGCATAATTAAGTTACTAAATCAATTGGTACATATAATTATATAATTTAATACATAATTATTTTATAAATTATATAATCATTAAAATTAATAAATTATTATTAAAATAAGAAAGTAGTATATAATATTGTACTAGCGTGCGGGTATAAATTATTTATTTTGTAAGAAACGTTTTTTACGATTGTACTTCTTAACGGGTTGTTTCATCAAATTTTAAAATATTTAAATTATAATAAAATGGGCTAAAAATAAATTAACCAATTCGATTTCTAAAAATAAAATTTGCACGAGTAACTAATTCCAATTGATATATTTTAAATTTAATATAAATATTTAAATTATTTAATATTTATATTATTCAAATATATGATGTGTCAAATTATAGTTCATGTTTGAATGCAATTTTTAACGGGTTGTTCCATCAAATTTTCAAATTATATATCATTACAACACGTGTTGAAAAATAGATTAACCAAGTTCAAGCATGACTAATCATATACTAAAAATAACAATAAAATACAACTACTAATATATAATATACAAGTTAATAATATCCACAAAAACAAAATTTATTAAATTCCGGCTCACATTTAGCACTATATCATCTTATTTTCATTTGATATAGATTAGACGAAATAGGTAACAAAATTAATTTATAAAAATATAAATTTAAGATAAAAGTATATATTTTAAGAATGAAAACATAAATCCGCGCTTCTTTAGCGCGGGTCAAAATCTAGTAAATTATTAATATTGTATGAATAAAAGTTAGGGTACCCGTGGATAACCCTAAAGTTATAGGATTTTATTTGGGTTACCGTAAAGAATATATGATATATATAGGGTTGTCAAAATAGAGTTTTTTATGGGTAGGGTATCCATAAAACTAGGGTAGGGTAGAGTATTTTTACTCACCACAACATCCTTACTAATAAGGATAGATCTTGTGTAGAGCAATTCTGGTGGAGTATATTTGTATTATGTAGGGCTGACAAACAAATCCAATCCCAAAACAAAATTTGTTTATAATATGATCGGTGCCCCGAGACCGAACCAAACAATAATCATGAACCCCATTGAGCAATGTCATCCAGGTCTTGTCTTTGATTATGTAAGAACAAAATAAATGGTAAGCTAAAAGCTGAACTTTATTGAATAAAATTAATCGAGAATGTCTTCAAAACGACTAATTTAAGGGAAGAGAATTGGTGTCATCGTCTGTCTACCATGGAAGCTCATAAAACGCCTCCAGTGAGAAAAATACCAAAAAAGAGGAAGAAGAAACAAAGTGCTTATAGATGTTATTGCCGCCTGTTAATGTAGCTCTTGATCACTACAATCCCTACGCTGCAAAGAGCCAAGGTTAACACGAGAGGGAGGCTACTCGATTCTGCATTGGACAAGAAGAAGCTTTTGATTGATCTCCCTCTGCTACTGCTATTACTGTTTCCTATTCTTGTTAGGCGTGACCTTTCTGCTGAGCTTTCTCTCATCAGATTGCACAGATTATCCAATTGATGCATCACTTGACGCTGTCCACGTGAGATAGTCGATATCTGGTTGCACCATAAACAGCAAATCAATAAAATCCAAATTTCATAAAAGAGAAATGTGAGGTGACTTACCTCTTCCATTAAGGGCGAATCCTTGGCTAATTGGGAAGATGAAGATGAATGTGGCATTATGGAATTTGTCAAACAACCATTGTCTAGACCAGAAATGAAAAACGAAGTCGGAGCTGAGCCATTGCAGACTTCGGTTTGGAGAGTCATGCTCTGCTGTGTTGGAGAGCTTTTGTTGCAGCTCAACTTTGAATTTAGCTCTTCGATCCGGTTTGTGAACTCATCCATTCTCTCATTGAGAGATGATATCTGTTCCGAAAGCTGAGTCATAAACCCCTAAACATATATAAAAAACCAGAAGAATTGCACCGTTGAGTTACAAAAACGACTACTTTAAAGTTGCCAAGAAGGAATGAAAGAGAACAAATTTGAACCTCGTTCGCTGGTGAGTGGTGATTTCTTTCTTCGTATCTCCTATCGCTTGAAGAATAACCATCAAGCTTGGACAGATTCTTATCTCTTTGGGTTGAATACGAATGTGACATGCCTCTGTGTATCATAAATGGCATAACTACTTTAAGGACACATGGATTGGAAGTAACAAAGCTTTCTCATAAACTCCTCAAAAGAAGTGTACCTTTTGAGGTTCTTGTTTCTCATGGCTACTCTATCTGCAGACGCTCGTAAGAGTGCTTCCTTTGGGCTTGAACTAGACACCAAATCCTCGTCTAGGCTAAGCTTGTTCTTCAAATCATCCGGTAGGGCCTGTAATGGGACTTTTGTTAAGAACCCAAATGAGATTTAAAAAAAAAAAAAAAGATCATATCCCGAACAGCAATCATACCATTACTTCATTTATCAGTTTTTCCACTTGGATCTGTTCAATATAGGTGCGTGGAATGTACGATCCTTCCAATCCAAGCTGCTCTGCAGTACTCTGTACAAGTTGCCGATCTTTACCTTGCACCTGATTATTACAAATTTAAAATTCTCTAGTCATATTGTTTACGAACAAGAAAGCCATCATAAAGCCACATGACAGAACTATATAAAATTCTTCTACAGTTAATATGCCAAGATGCTACCAATTACAAGCAAATTGCGGTGAATGAGTTTAGGTCGACAAACCTGCATGTAGTGACGCTTCAGTTGCTCAAGCCAATCGATTTTCACAGACACCTTATCTGTAGCAAATACATGGCTGTTCCTTTTAAGTATGGTTGCCATTGTGTAGCCCAGTGCCATAAGCCCACCAAGTAAACGAACACTCACTTCAAAAATAATCCTTGGGGATATGACAAAAGGAGTATCCGTAACCCATTCCTAGATATCAAAATCAGAACCATAAGTATTCACCACATCATTTTAAGCAATCTTAACATTACCGAATCCAAAGGTTGTAAGCTTGTCATATAACATGGAAAGAAAACCCTGAAGGGCTAAACCTCAAACATGAGGCTGTACTTTCCATCTTTATTCCGCATCCTCAAATATGATTGGCACGACTCTGGATCTTCACCCGGAGGAAGAAGATATATATCATAGGTCTCCTCCTTAGTCTCTGTATATCCTTCAGAAAGGACCGCCTTGATTTGATCAACCGATACATCCTTTCTTGACTACAACAAAAGAACTTCAGTTCACTAAAACGCAGAAAATAACTGCCGGAATACTAATATTACAGAGCATTTCGTCATATAAGATGGATGGACAAATCAAGTCATTTTCCAAACCTTCAAGATGTAGGTTGGGCTCTGAAAACCAGTGAAGGGGTTGAATTTATTAATGATTTTAATTTGAGCAGTCTGGAGATCTGGCTCTATGAAAGCTTTGTACATCGGGTAAACCTACATAAACAGTGAAATTGTTACTCAGTTTACTTAACCAATAACGGCCAGGAATCAAGATATAAAAGAACTGAGAACTGTTGACCAAAAAAAAAAAAAAAGAACTGAGAACAAACTGTTTCAGATATCTGATGGATTATCTCCTCTGGCTGTTGGCCTGCACGCTGTATATCACGAAGAACCCGTTTAACAAGATCAAAGTGAACTCCACCAGTAACAGATACACGAAGATCCAATAAAGGTCGCAGTTTTTCACTCAAAGCATAGATTCCTTCAATGATCACAATCCTAGAAGATGGGACATCAAGAGTCCTAACAAAATTAAAAGCATGACATCAAAAACAATGTCTTCAGTGGAATAACCAGAAAGAATACAGTGGTTAACCATGCTGATGTGTGTTGTAAAAATTACCCCAATAATAGTCTTTCGTGTGTGATGAAGATGGAAATTAGACAACTAGAATTTAAGAGAAATAACTTCTTTGTATTAGGAAAGGGATTGTTACAAGAGTAGCTTTTAGTGAGTACACTTAGATGTCTCTTCTTTTGTGGATGGTTTCTTCTTGGGTGGTTGATTACAAATGACACCACTCACCTATTTATACTAGTGGTGAGTTATATACTAGCATATTCTAGAATGATCTACAAACATTATCCTAATGATCATTCATCCACTACTCTAGAACATTCTATAATATTTATCTAATAATCTAGATAATTTCTATCTTAATTCTAGAATGTTCTATAATTCTCATTCCTTAATACTTCTAGACAATTCTTCTTCTCACTTGATCTAGATTTTTCTTCACTCTTCAACATTCTTCTTAGGCTAATGGAGGGAATATCCAACAATGTGAACCCAACTTCTGTGACAATGGACACCAAATGGTTGTTTGTCTAGATAAACCATATTCTTTATTTTTTAATCAGCAAAATGGACATCGTGCAACCGAATCATCCATTACCTGTATCCAACACGAGAACTGGACTTAAAATCATATATAGGAACCTCAATCTGTTTTCCTTCCTTTAAATCTTCAAGATTCTTGAGCAATGTGTCATAGTCCGTTAACCGTGGATCTATATTTCCAAAAAAAGAATTTGTAATAGTTCAGTAGATATAAAGGACTTGGTTCCTATTAAGACTTTCATGGAGCAAATATCAGATGATATTCTTACCGTCAAAGTTTCCATCAACAATTCGACTGGCGTCATTATAGTTGTCCATTGATATGACCGCGACACTTGGCATAAAGTTGTGTATCTTCTCGGTAAACACAGTCTTTCCAGCACCAGAAGGACCAGCAACCCCAACCAATACTATCCCATCATTCTTCTGACACAGCAATTGGCACGCACGGATAACCGCAAAGAAGCCCTTCTCAAATGACAACCGATCTTGAATTGAAACTATTTCGTACCGAACAGAGTCTCTTCTCTTAACCAATTGGACTTGATCCTTCAAAAGACCATGTCTCGTCTGATGAAACTCGATGCCATTGATGTCTTGACCCATCATGAACAATTTTTTACAGTAAAACTCTGCCTGCATTGAGAAGACAGAATTTATTATGTGGAAAACATGGAAAAGTAGCTTACAGAGCCAAACAAATATCATAAGACTGAATTTTTGTGGGACATTTTCAGGGAATAGTTCACATTCACACTCAAACCATGAAATGAGTCGGCCACGCTAGATAAAACAGCACTCTAGAACATCTGTGATTTTTTATTTTAACTCTAGAACATCTGTGATAGTAGAAGAAACAAATAGCGCGTATCAAAATGCAGCGAGCTGAAGTCATTCACGGAAAACAAACAAGCGAAAGCTAGAAACGAATCCAAAAACCCATCAAGAAGAAACGATCAAACTGTTCCATATTAACACATTCATGAGCAGGGATCGCAAGACGTGAAATCGCAATGTAGATAACAGTGAACAGGAAACCAGGTTGGCGATCAAACGGAAACACCCATTAACCAAAATCGAAAACTTGAAGCCGATGAGTGGCACTCACAGAGAAGAAAAAAAACTCGATAACTCGTGTGAATCGGGGTTCCTCACTTTCGCAGAGCAGTTCCAAATTCAATTTGACACAAACAAATGAGGAATTATAAAGGATACGGAATTCTGAGAGCTTCTTTTTCGGGGCGAGCGATTTGTAGAGAATCTGGCGAAAAGATCTCGTCGACCCACGAGGTTGAATGAATGAGAGCCAATTTAATACCTTTTGATTGCCTCTCCTCTTTCTCCTTTTTTTCCGTTCTAGCTTTATTGTTTTCGTTAGCTTTTTAGATAAACTTTGAAAATACACCTATCACTTGTTAAAAAATATTTAATAAAAATACATCAATTTTATATTCTCTCTATTCCATGATATAAAATCGTAAGATTTTTTTGCTTTTAATTTATAAAATGTTTAATAATTTTCTATAACTAAATTAAATGTATTTGATCTTTACAATTTGTATAGTAGTATTGTTTATGCTAGCTAGATTATTTTTTACTAAATATCAAATAGTGTTTTCAATGTAAAACCAAAACAAAAACAAAAACAAAAGATATATAACAAAATTAGTTTTTTTATTTTTCAATTTTAGTTAGAACATATTATAATATCATACTTTTAACATAAAGAGTAATGAAAACAAATATCTAGTATGAACTTGGTGGAGTAATCAAATAAATAGGATTATCTCAAAACATTTTAATAGGAGTAATCTACTTAATTTTCATATTAAATTTTAAGTTGGGTATTCACGTTCTGTTTGTTTTTGGTACAAATTTTACAAATCCATGTATTTAAATATTGAATACAACCGGACGGATGGCATTTTGTGAATCTAGAAGATATTCAGTCATATCACAATATTATACAAAAGAGACTTAGCGGATAAAAATAACAATATATTTTTTTTTTTTTTTTGGGGGGGGGGGGGGGGGGCTAGATATCAAATGTTTGTCCAAAAAAATATCCTCTCAAATTATGATATTTTATATGGCAAATAATTTTGGAATATTTACCGATTACAAAAAAAAATTGATAGCAAGGGGAATCAATTTTGATACATATTGTGTATAATTTGGAGCCGATGATAAAATAATTGACCATGTATTATTTGAATGTCTTCTTATTTTGTAGACTTGAACATTAAGTTGGTTTATACGAACATTGACATATAATAAACGAACATTATACGAACATCATATGAAAGCCCTTTAAAAAAATATATATATACGAACATTGACTACTTATCTTGGAGATTAACACCTCAAGATACAAATAATTAATTCTCGTGGATTTTATAGGATATATATAGAAAAACAAAAATGATATGGTATACAATCAAATTGATCTATATTTATCATGGGTTTTAGGGTTTTTGACTATGATATAAGTCTTTGTTATCAAGTCTTTTAGTGTATTTTGGAGTCTTTTCATGTGTTTTACAGGTTTAGGTACATTTAGAGCATATTTGGACATTATGGCGCATTCTGAAACTATTTGGAGCATTCGTGCGAGGGAGAAGAAATCAGAGTCGATATTAGAGTTGAGTGTCGATCGACACAGCATCAACATCGACCGACACAAGAGCCCATCAGACAATTCTCGCGAGTTAATGAAGATTTATGGAAATTGTAACTTGGCTCGGAAGTTTTTTATAATTACAAAGAAGCCCCAAACGTGTTTAGACTATTATATTAGGGTTTTTAGCCACTTGTTTAGGCTACGCTTTACTTTATCAGAGATCAAGAGAGTTTGGGGTTGGTCTTGTACTTGAGAGAGAAGAGATTTCGAACCCTTGTTTTCTGTCCCTTTTATGTTATTTGGTTTTCTATTCATTATGATTTATGTTTCATTGATCATGTCTGAGTAGTTCTCCGGTTAGGTTTAGGGATTCTCATTAGGGATTTCATGGAATATTAGGTTAATCAATTTGTAGGGATTCATACTTTCTAGTTCTTCATATAGGGTTAATCTTAATGCTGAATCTGAATTAGCCACTTAGATTATTGATGTTAGCTAGGTTGATTTCCGCAACGACAGTTGGTTAATTAACTAGAAAGAACCTAGATGACAATTGAACTATTCGCAAAGAAATTTGGCTTAGGGAAATTGTGAACGAAAAAACTTGAGATTAATGCATGTTTAGGATCTCTAGAACTCGCAACGAAAGTTGGTTTGCTAGGTTGCTAGATATAGATAATACTTGCAACAAAAGTTGGTTTCTTATGCTTATGTGATTCTAGTTCTAGAATAGTTCTTAATTTGATCTCGATTGATTGATTGCCTATATTCCTGATTTCCTGAGAACTCCATTGACCTGACGCTTTGCTTGATTGATTTACACCTATTTGATTTACTTTCTGCATTATTTACTGCTTTCATTACTACTGTTGTTTAGCTTAATTCAGCCCTCTATAATCTATCTCAAGATTCTTGAGTCTATGTGGATTCGACCCCTATATATTACTAGTCATGTCTGTGCACTTGCAGTGTAGCTCTAGGGATTAAAACTCGAGCATATCAAGTTTTTGGTGCCGTTGCCGGGGACTCTTTTGGGTCTTCAATATATTTGAGTTTACAGTTTAGACTAGGCTTCTCGTTTTTATTTTACTAATTTATTTTCTGTTTTCTCTGTTTTTGCAGTTCAGGTTCGACAAGAATCGCCCTGCGTCGATCGAAACCAACTCGGAATCGGTCTACATACTCGCGATTAGCATCGATCGACGCTCTCCTTGCATCGATCGACACACTTGCGTGAACGAGACAGTTTATGGCTGATCGCACACTAAGGAGTAATCCGAACAAAGAGCTCGTGAACTGATTGCAACAGGCCGCGGAACGATCGCGTCCGTCCGTACGAACAGTTGCGTCCGTTCGCGGACATACAACCCGACCATGGCCGATCGCGTAACCGGCACGGTACGACCGCTTGCGGACGTGTAGCGCGAACGTAAGGATCGTTCGCCGACCGGACAATACGTCCGTAACAATAGTCCCACGCGATCGTAAGGTCAAGCGTGTAATCGTACGGTACGACCGTCATGGACGTGCGATACGACCATACGGTCACACACACACGAACGCACGGCCGACCGTGAACCCGACCGCAGACGATCATACGTACACACGCACACGACCGTACAACTGTAACACGCGAACGCACGCCCACGACCGTGGGCCGAGTTGTGATCGCGGTTTCATGAACGTGTGCGGAACAAAGTGACTTAGGTTTGGAACTTAGAACGAACTAGGATTGATTGTATTGTTTGGGTTCATGGGATCATATAGAATCACCATCTTTAATAGGTTTCGTAAAAATGAATATAAATGTACTATGTAAATCTCATGAACATGTTTGGTTTCAGGTGATCATGTGGATGATCTGGCTTAGGCGCGGACTTAAAGACCTTGGGGCGAGTGGTGTATTGATAGATAGACTTATTAGGACCGATACTTTGTTATTAGCATAATGACATTCCCACATGTATTGGTACCTTTGATTATTAATAAAGATCTATTTATCTCTTGCTATTACCTTATTCTAAGAATGGAATTGATATAATGAATGAATGTTACTTAGAAATCGTTTAAGTATAGATAAAATGGACTTGAGGTTCGCAAATGAACCTCAAGATAGAATGACTAAGTAGTGGCAATCCGTTCCGGCCCTATGGCCGGGATAGGCCTTGTCGATAATGGAGTGAGCTATGACTTCCTACACTGTAAGCATTTTCCTCACTCTCTTGGAGGAGAAGCTGTGAATTGGTTGAAGCAGATTCCACCTGGGACTCTGATTACTTGGGATGCAGTTAAGAGGAAGTTTCTGAGGCACTTTTATGATGATGCTAGATCTGACCAGCTTAGACATGATCTTTTGACATTCAAGCAGGGACCTACAGAGTATCTGAAATCAGCTTGGGTAAGGTTTAAGATGTACCAGAGGGGGTTGTCCTCATCATGGTTTCTCTAAAGTTCAACTGATGGGCATTTTCTTCAGAGGACTTGATTTGTGGTACCAAATGGCTTTAGATGCTGCTAGCAATGGGAATTTTAACACTAAATCCCCAGAGCAAACTAAGGAGCTAATTGAGAACTTGGTGTGCAACAATAGCACTAAGAACGCTGATATGGAAATGCAGAAATCTAGTGGGAAAGCTGATAGCTCGCAAATAGGAGAGATGAAGAACAAGATTGATTCTGTCCATAACATCTTACTTGGGAAGAAGCTAGATGTTCAGGTTGATGAGTCCGAGAACGTCAATTACATAGCTGGAACTGGCTATCAGAGTCAGAGGTATGGAAATCAGCAGGGACAGACATATGGTTACTCACCAAAGTCTGCATTTCAGAGACCTTTCCAGTAGAACAGTTCATTCTCCAGAGACTATGGTTCTTCTTCATATCAGACTCCTCCTCCATAAAACAAGCAGTCTGATAAGATGATGGGTTTGTTGGAATAGCTCTTGGAAGGACAGCAGAAGAGTACAATAGACTTCAATGGAAAGATAGATGATATGTACTTGGATTTGAATGAGAAGATTGAGTCTCTGAGCACTCATGTGAAGAAACTAGATATTCAGGTACAACAGACTGCTGGAGCAACACAAAGGCAAAATGGAGCTTGAAGAACTGAGCAGAAGAAATTCGTCAATGATGTGATTGTAGGAGATGAAGTCGATCTAATACATGAGGAAGAAAGCATCATTGCAGCTTTGCTCGATGAATTTTCTCTGTCTGCGCCGAGCATCGATCGACACACACGCTATACGAATGATGAAAGTGATTTTAATCGCCCTGCGTCGATCAACACTCCTAATGCATCGTTCGACACTGAATGCCGACGAGTCCAAAAACCTGCAACATTCCCTGAGCGAGTCTATAAGCCTCATGTACCCTATCCTAAGGCTCCTAAGAGGTCCAAACAGGAGCTAGATGAAGCTAAATGCATGAAAGTGATGGATAAGAAGCTTGCTAAGATCTCACTAGCTGATGCTCTGAAGAAACACCCTTCTCTGCAGAGATATGCGAAGAAGATTATCTCCACTGATAGAGATTTGAAAGAAGAGGTGTTGGTGCTATCTAAGCAGGTCAGTGCAGTGTTGCAGAACCAGATTTCATAGAAGCTTCCAGACCCATGAGTCTTTGTGCTAGACTGTTCCATCTTTAAGGACAACTTCAAGCGTTCTCTGTGTGATTTAGGATCTGGTGTGAATCTCATGTCATACTCTATGGCTGTGAGATCGGGACTGATGGATTTCCAGCCTACTAGGATCTCTCTTATCCTAGCTGATCGATCGAAGAGGTTTCCAGAAGGAGTCCTTGAGGACATTCCTATCAGAGTTGGAAACTACTTGATTCCAACAGACTTTGTGGTGATGAAGTACGCGGTTGAGCCGAATGATCCTCTGCTGCTTGGTAGATCCTTCTTAGCTACTGCTGGAGCAGTGATTGATGTGAGACATGATCTGATTGATCTCCACTTGGGAGATAAGCCTTTTACAGTTCAAGATGGATAAGATGCAGAGATCCACCATTTATGGACAGAGCTTCAGTGTTGAGGTGGAGCCAGAGATTCAGATTGGAGAAGAGAAGATGGCGGTTCATCCTGAGCCTGCTCTAACATCTTCAGCACTTGCAACTGCTCATAAGGAGAAAGCTCTAGACATCTCTCCTCCACCAAACCAAAGGTATGATTCCTCTAAACTTAAACCTCCTAATCGCATTGCTATGAATGCAGGAAAACGTAGTATCCCACCCACGCTTCGCTTCCACCCTGGTTCCATTCGCTAATTCTGTGGGAAATCTCATGATCCGACTCCTTATACACCACCTTGGATGAGGAGACATTCACAGAGGCACTCTAAACCTCTGTTGAATCCCCCATAAGTCTGATCTCCGTCCCATAGTCAAGCTAATGACTTAAAACAAGCGATGAGTGGGAGGTAACCCACTTGTGAGTCTGTTTTTACTTTATTTTTCGTTTTGGTTTTGGTTACTTTTATATTTCTTGTTTTGGTGTGTTCAAGGCGTGAGAATAGGTCATAATCGCCTTGCGTAGATCGACACGGTCATGTGTGTCGATCGAAGCAGAGGTTACATGCGGTTTATTCCAGATTTTACCGTGTCAATTGCGGTTCAATCAGCGGTTCTTTCCAAACTGCGTAGCGAGCATAGACGACTTGCGTCGTTCGATGCGGTCCTGAGCATCAATCGACACAAGCCGACGATGGGTAAGTGTTCTGACCCTTTTCACAATCTGTTCATTTTGACTCTTGCTCTCACCGAGCCCAAGCTACTATAACACTGCGGACAGTGTTGTTTAAGTGTGGGGGAGGTAGCTACTGACGCACCGTTTTTTGTTTTCTTAGAATCAGTTGAGTTTGTTTTATTGAGTCAAAATTGAGTAGGAAACATGAATTTTTTGAGGAGATCACTACACTTGCAGGAACCTAAGTGACCATTGGATGAGTTTGCAGATGATCTATGACTATTAGAAAACCCCACACAGATCAGCCTACTGAGGACACCCACATCACTTCAGGTATTCAGAGGATCCATTACTGACTTCACCCTTAACTTGACTTAATTTTTCTCACCTAGGGGCTTGGTATACTTTGAGTCGAATTCCTCTCTTAGTTCTGACACAACTTGTAAACCTGTTTAAGTATGGTTCCCTTTTCCCCTTCCATAAAGTAAAAAAAAAAAGAGAGATTTATGGACATTATGGAGCATTCTGGAGCTATTTGGAGCATTCGTGCGAGAGAGAAGAAATCAGAGTCGATATTGGAGTTGAGTGTTGATCGACACAACATCATCATCGATCGACACAAGAGCCCATCAGACAATTCTCGCGAGTTATGAAGATTTATCGAAATTGTAACTTGGCCCAGAAGTTTCTCATATTTACAAAGAAGCCCAAAACGTGTTTAGACTATTATATTATGGTTTTTAGCCACTTGTTTAGGCTACACTTTACTTTGTCAGGGATCGAGAGAATTTGGGGCTGGTCTTGTACTCGAGAGAGAAGTGATTTCGAACCCATGTTTTCTATCCCTTTTATGTTATTTGGTTTTCTATTCATTATGATTTATGTTTCATTGATCATGTCTGAGTAGTTCTCCAGTTAGGTTTAGGGATTCTCATTAGGGATTTCATGGAATATTAGGTTAATCAATCTGTAGGGATTCATACTTTCTAGTTCTTCATCTAGGGTTAATCTTAATGCTGAATCTGAATTGGCCATCTAAATTATTGATGTTAGGTTGATTTCCGCAACGACAATTGGTTAATTAACTAGAAAGAACCTAGATGAGCAATTGAACTATTCGCAAAGAAATTTGGCTTAGGGAAATTGTGAACGAAAAAACTTGAGATTAATGCATGTTTAGGATCTCTAGAACTCGCAACGAAAGTTGGTTTGCTAGGTTGCTAAACATAGATAATACTCGCAACGAAAGTTTTTTTCTTATGCTTCTGTGATTCTAGTTCTAGAACAGTTCTTAATTTGACCCCGATTAATTGATTGCCTATATTCTTGATTCTTGAGAACTCCCTTGACCTGACGCTTCGCTTGATTGATTTACACCCGTTTGATTTACTTTCTGAATTATTTACAGCTTTCATTACTACTGCTGCTTAGCTTAATTCGACCCTCTATAATCTATCGCAAGATTGTTGAGTCTCTGTGGATTCGACCCCTATATACTTCTAGTCACGTCTGTGCACTTTCAGTGTAGCTCTAGGGATTAAAACTCGAGCATATCAAGTTTTTGGCGCCGTTGCTCATAGTTTAGTTCCCTAAGTTACACTGCAAGTGCACAAGCAAATATAGTATATAGGGGTCGAACCACATAGACTCAACAAATCTTGCGATAGACTATAGAATGTCGAGTTAAGCTAGGCGATATGAAATACTAAAAGCGCTAAGTCCAGGGAGTTCTCAGGAAATCATGCCAAGCATATCAAATATCAGTTAGGATCAAATTAAGAACCGTTCTAGAACTCAAACACAAATATAGCACTAACCAACTTTCGTTGCGAGAATTCACTAAGTCTAAACCCTAGGAATTCAAATTTCTTTGAAATTCCTAACAGATTAAACTAGCCTTAAGTGCAAGTTCGATTAGTTCACAATTCAATTAAACCAAATTTATTTGCAGATGATTAAATTGCTCAACCTAAATAGTTCAAATTTTAAATTACACTTTCGTGTCAATTTATAAACCCTAGATCTAGATTCTAAGTGATCAGATTAGAAACTAGTATTAAACACAATTCGGGCTGAAGAACTAACAAGTTATGAATCCTTAACTGATTGATTTAATCTAGCAAGTCATAAAATCCCTAATGAGAATCCCTAAACCTAACAATGAATCTACTCAGACATGATCAATAAACAAAAATCGTAGTATGAATAAATTGCATTAAGAAAAGAGTAGAGAATGAAAAAGGGGTTCAAAATCTTCTCCAAAAAGCAGTACAAGGAATGATCAACCCTAAAACTCCAAAACTCTCTCTAGCTCAAAGTATGAATGTGTAAACTAAACAAAACACCAAAACCCTAATTGTAAAGTGCTAAACATGTTTGAGTCTCTTATGTAAATACTGGAACTTCTGGGTCAAAGTTGCAATTCTTGAATTCTTCATTAATGCGTTGGAATGTTGCGATATGGGAGCTGCGTCGATCAACGCAGATGTGCATCGGTCGACGCTCGTTGCGAACTCAGAAGGTGACTACTGCTCCTTACGGCTTTAGCACCAAATCTTGCCCAATTAGCTCCAATCTCTTCCAAAATCCTCCAAACGTGTATAGACCTGATAAACACCTGAAAAGATTCGAAAGACACTATAAAAGACTCTAATATATACTTATATCATGGCTTAAAACAGGTAAAAACCATGATATATCAATCCTTAAGAAACATTGTGGTTAGCGGAAACAAAATATGTAATTTGAGGAGATGCACAATTAACTGGGACAAAGGAAACGCTGAACACGTGGGAAGGTTATGTAGATCCGGAAACAATAGTCTTGGGCATTTGGATACACGTTCGGGTTCAGTCCGGGTCTTTCGGGTTTTCGGGTCTAGGCATATAAAACCCATTCAAATATTTTAGAATTTTGGTTCGGGTTCGGTTTGGTTCCATTCGAGTTCGGGTACCCGGAAAAACATAAAACAAAAATAAAAATTAGTTATATTTAAATAAAAAATTTCCATATGAATATTTTTTGTATCTTCTTAATCAACACCTTATATCTTGTAATCAATTGAATTTAATGTATAATTATTTTTCACTAACAGTTATTTTTTTGTTAAAAGTTTTATTTTTGTTTCTTTATTTTCAAGAAATTTCTATTTTATAATATTTTGAATTTCATATTTGTCAAAGTTTAAATGTAAATTCATTGAACAATTGACATTTTAATTTAGTTTTATTCTTAAATTTGTATTTATTGCAAAGATAATAAACCAATATTATTAAAAAGAAAATTTCTTATTTTGTAATCATCTATACTATTATTTGGGAAGTGATTTTGAAAAGATGAAGCTCTCTTATTCACTTTCATATTAAAATATCTTAATTATCCTTTATGAATTTATTTGAAAAAATCTGATAACAAACTTTTTTTTTTATTTGGACTAAGATTACAGCCACATGGACTCTTTAATTAATTAATTAATACCACCTAACTTTAGTAACAAACTTTTATAACCTTAAAAAAACTTTATTATTAAATTCATGTAATTTTGTTATGTTAGATAATAAAGACGATTTAAAAAAAATTAGTAACAAACTTTCAGAAGCTTAAACAGTTTTCTATTATTAAATTCATGCAATTTTGTTTTGTTGGATAATAAGGAAGATTTTTTTTTTTAAAAGGGTATCATTCATATTATACTATTAAAACAAAATCATTTATATTATATTAATAAAAAGAAATCTAGAATTACACACACTAAAAACGTTTATACCAATTTAGTTTTAATTGGCTTTATATATATAAATATAAACAAATTAGTAATTTACTTTAAGAAATATATCTATTTTTTAGTAATTTAAATAAAAAAATTAATTTATTTGGCTTACAAAAACGTTTTTAGTAAATTTACCTATTTAGAGATAAACTGATTTTATATATGTAAATTTATAAGAATATCTATGAATATTGCATTTAAAAAAAACATTTTTAGTTATATTTTAAATAAATTTTTTTTGGTTTTTAAATGATATATTAAGTAAATTTATCAATCTAGATATAAATTGTAATATTTACATATTCTTAATTTTATTATAACACATGTTTAACAAATATTATATGGAAATTTGTTAACACCATGCAACAAAATACTGTATAACATACATATAAACCATTTTTTGACAAAGGTTTTACTATTTTTTTTTTTTTTTTTTTGACAAAGGTTTTACTAACATACATATAAACCATGCGACAAAATATAATAACTGACTCACACGTAATCTACATACAAATATATTATATGAAAATTTACATGATTTGATATTATTTATTATTATTTAAACAGTATTAAATATTAATACTTCAATATTCAGACTACAACAATTTTATATATAGATATTAGTATAACTATTTTATCGTCTATATTCCCATATGTGCTCTCTAATTATCACTAAAAGGTTTTTTCTTTTCAATCAAATACATGACTTATCTTAGAAGAAAACTAATTTTTATTATTCTCATTAGCGAAATTAATCCTCCTCATGATAGATATAATATAAAATTATAAATCATAAAGTCATTGAATGGAATCAAAAACAATAAATTAATATAGTTGAGATGGTTTTAGTTGATCAAGTGGTTAGTATTCTCTCTATAGTTTACTTCCTATTATTTTAAAATTTTTAAAAGGTCTTTTTATGTTGTGTTCATCTCTATATGATACCTAATGTTAAATGTTGGTTTCCAAAATATTTAAAGGGTAATATGATTCATGCTATGGTGGATCAAGTGTTGATTAAAAAGTTTGGTAAGGATTTAGTTGAAGATAAATCAGTCTACCTAACTAATTTCACTTTCATGGACTACACATATGATTATTACATGACCAATCTTCTCCCTTTCAAGATACAATTATATCAAAGAACTGTAGTTGCTCCTTCACTATAAGAAAACAGGGAATTACCGACTACGTTTTACGACTGATATTTCAGTCGCAAAAAGTACCGACTACTTTGCGACTCTTCTACGACTGATTTGCGACTAAACATGATTAGTCGCAAATCAGTCGTTTTTGTACGATCAAAATAGAAAGTCGCAAATCAGTCGTAAATTTGCGACTGATTAGCGACTGAATATAAGTCGGGAAAACTTCAGTCGCAAAATCGGTCGTCAAAAGTAGTTATGGAACACATGTTCCTCGTTTGTAGATCAGTGTAACTAATTATTGCGATCGTTGCTGGTAGTCGCAAATCAGTCGCTAAAGAGTCGCAAATCAGTCGTAAGAAATTATATATATAGACCTGGATATCTCCTCCTCATTCTCAACCACTCAAGAAAATCATTTACAAACCGAGAATTCAAAAGAAAAAGTTGCAAAAAAGAGAGAAAAAAACGAGTTGTTCTATACTCACGAAATGTCATTCTCGGGAGTGGATGTATCGGAGGATCGATGAAGCGACGGGAAATTTTTCCCAGGAGTTCAAAATGGGGATGGAGCAGTTCATGGCATTTGCAAACAACCAACCTCTAGCGCAGAGTAATGGCGGTAAGTTTCACTGCCCTTGTAAGGTTTGCAAGAACGAAAAACCGATAGTCTCTGGAGAAAAAAATTGGAGTCATCTGTATGGTAAAGGATTTATGCCTGATTATTATGTTTGGTATAAACATGGAGAGGAAATCAGTATGGATTTATGAACTAGTTATGCTGGTAGCACACAGTTTTCTGGAAGTGAAGATGTTGGTAATTATGTAGTAGAAGATAGATATGTGAATATGGTGAATGATGCATTTCGTGATAACGAAAATTTTGATAGCTATTACGAGGATTATAGTTATCAAAATTTGGAAGAACCTGTCCGTAATCATTCACAAAAATTTTACGATTTGCTAGAAGGAGCGAAAAATCCATTATATGATGGTTGTCGGGAAGGTCACTCGCAGTTATCCTTAGCTGCTCGAGTCTTGCAGAGAAAGGCAGAACATAATATGAGTGAAAGGGCAGTGGATTCGATATGCGAAATGTTTACCGAGTTTTTACCAGAAGGAAACCAGGCACCTGCTTCACATTACGAGACAGAAAAACTGATGCGCAATTTAGGTCTCCCCTATTATACAATTGATGTTTGCATCAATAATTGTATGATTTTCTGGAAAGAAGATGAAAAGGAAGATAAGTGTATGTTCTGCCAATCACCAAGATGGAAGCCTAATGAGAGACATCGGAGAACCAATATACCATATAGTCGTATGTGGTATATGCCAATTGCTGACAGGCTGAAGAGAATGTACCAAAGCCAGAAAACTGCATCGGCAATGAGGTGGCATGCCGAGCACCAAAAAAATGAGGGTGAAATGTGTCATCCGTCTGATGCAGCGGAGTGGAAATCTTTTCAAGAGCAACATCCCCGATTTGCCCAAGAACCCCGTAACGTTTATCTTGGATTATGTACAGATGGGTTCAATCCATTTGGCATGTCTAATAATCATTCGTTATGGCCAATCATCTTGACTCCATACAATTTACCCCCTGGTATGTGCATGAATACAAAATACTTGTTTTTGACAATTCTGAATTCTGGGCCAAAGCATCCGCGAGCTAGTCTTGATATATTCCTCCGACCTCTTATTGAGGAGTTGAAGGAATTATGGTCTTCTGGAGTCGATGCATACGATGTATCCCTGAATCAAAGTTTTAATCTAAAAGCAGTGTTGCTCTGGACAATAAGTGACTTTCCGGCGTATGGCATGTTATCAGGATGGACGACGCATGGTGCACTATCATGTCCAGTTTGTATGGAAGATACTAAAGCTTTTTATCTGCCGAATGGAAGAAAAATGTGTTGGTTTGATTGTCATCGAAGATTTCTTCCTCATGGTCATCCACTCAAGAAGAATAAAAAGGACTTTTTGAAGGGAAAAGATGCTTCAAAAGATTGACCTCCTGAGTATTTGACTGGTGAGCAAGTTTATTGCGAGCGGCTACAAGGCGTAAATCCACCAAAAACAAAAGAATGCGGTGGAAACGGGCACGAAAAGAAGAAGCCTGGCTATGGGAAGGTGCATAACTTGCACAAAGAGAGCATATTCTGGGAGCTACCATACTGGAGGGACCTTAATCTCCGACACAATCTTGACTTGGTGCATGTTGAGAAGAATGTTTTTGACAATATCATGAACACTCTTATGAGTGTGAAAGGTAAATCAAAAGACACCATCATGTCAAGATTGGATATAGCACGATTCTATTCTCGGTCACACTTACACATTGATGATGAGGGTAAAGCTCCTTTTCCTGCCTACAGACTGACAGACAACGCCAAGAAGAGTTTATTGGAATGTGTGAAATATGCGGTCAAATTCCCAGATGGGTATGCCTCCGACTTAGCTAGTTGTGCAGATTTGGATAATGGAAAGTTTTCGGGGATGAAGAGTCATGACTGCCATGTTTTTATGGAACGGTTACTTCCATTTATCTTTGCAGAACTCCTGGACCGGAACGTCCATATTGCGTTATCAGGTACTGCTAACTTATAACACTTTATTTATACTTGATATGCAAAAATGATTTTTTTTTGTTATATTTATTGTGACATGTCTCTCTAATGGTTATTATTATTGTAGGGATTGGAGGATTTTTCCGGGACTTATGTTCGAGAACTTTGCAGAAGAGTCATGTCGAAGTTCTAAAACAAAACATAATTCTAATCATATGCAATTTGGAAAAGATCTTCCCTCCATCATTTTTTGATGTGATGGAACACCTGCCCATTCATCTTCCCTACGAAGCAGAGTTAGGAGGCCCCGTGCAATATAGATGGATGTACCCCTTTGAAAGGTTTTTCAAAAAGTTGAAAGGAAAAGCAAAGAACAAAAGATATGCTTCAGTATCGATTGTTGAATCTTATATCAATGAGGAGATAGCTTATTTCTCAGAGCATTACTTTGATGCGAGCATAACAAAAAAATCAAGGTATACATTTTAATTACTCTCATTGAGGATACAATTTACTCATGTCAATTTATTTTGTAAGGTTAACAAGATTTGATGAAGGTGAAGTCCCCGAGTATCATGTCGAAGTACCTGATATATTTACTCATGTTGGTCGTCCAAGTGGAGAAATGCAAGAAATTTGGCTTTCCGAGAAAGACTATCGATGTGCACATGCATATGGATTACATAATTGCGGTTATTTTCAACCAATTGAAAGGTATATAACTAACATGTATTTTATAACTGTATTTATCACATAGAACTATGGTGTTTAATTTGTCTCATATATGTGCTGGTTTTAAACAGTATGTTCGAGGATTATATTTCTGCAAAATATCCAGATCTCTCTGAGAAAGAACTATCCATAAACAGAGCTAACAAATATCATACTTGGGTGGAAAATTATGTAAGTTTACATAATATTTTAAACTATATGTACGATGTATTTCAATTTTTACCTACGATGTATATATTTCAATTGTTTTCTTGTTACAGGTTGATTACTGGAAAGCCACACATCCTTTTCCTCCTTGGGTTCTAGATATAGTGCATGGACTAGTGAATAAGGCCAAAACTTGGCCTATATATTTCACAAGAGGGTATTTATTTCATACGCAGAGTCACGGCGATGGAAGAAAGACATGTAACTAGGGGGTTTGTGTTAAAGGAGAGAGTTTCGATGATGCATCCGATGAAACAGCTTTCCACGGGATCTTAACTGATATCATGCAGCTAGAGTATGAAGGGACAATTAATCTGAGGATCACACTTTTTAAGTGTAAGTGGTACGACCCTGTTATCGGTAGAGGCACTCGAAAGAGCAATGGTGGCATTGTAGACGTTCTTTCGTCGAGAAAATACAATAAATATGATCCATTTATTTTAGGTATGTACGTTTATATTTCTATATATATGTAGTATCATATATACATGGATGTTTATATAACTTAAAAATAATTTTTTGGTTCAGCTTCGCAGGCTGATCAGGTTTGTTATATCCCATATCCTTACACGAAGAAACCGAAACACTTGTGGCTAAATGTTGTGAAAGTCAATCCGAGGGGATACATTTCAGGAGAGTATGAAGATGCGGAACCTACTCTTTTGCAACAAGATAATGACGATTCGGTAATGCTGACTTCAATTGAAGATATTGTAGTCGAGAATTTGGTGCAGAGAGTGAACCCAATAACTCTCGATTACGATGTCCATGATGCGGAATAAGAAGATGAATTTCAGTGTAATTTATCGTCTTCCGATGATGAAGACGACGAAGAATCGTACTAACCATTATGTAAATTATGCCGTTTGTTCTCGAAAACCATTATGTTAAATTATTTTCGAAACTCTATTAGAAATATTATCTCGTTTCATCCCGAGATTACAATAATTAATCAAAAATTTTAAATTAAAATATAAACCCAAAAAAAAACATAAACACTAACCCCAATTAATTATCAAATTCCCTCCCCATTATTTTCGTGGGAACGCCAAAATTATTTCAATAAACCGCCCAAATTTGTTCGTAAACCGCTAAAATTTTGGTTAACCCGCCTAAATAATTCCTAATTCCCACAAAACCTAAAATCACGATTTTAGATCCCAAAATTCTTATCTCCTCAAACCCTAATCGCTGTCTCAATCCTTTCTTCTCCTTCGTTCATCTTTCATCACCGACTCCGATTCACTTCTTCCATTACTCGAATCGTCTTCTCCGGCCAGCGTAACCCTAAAATCAAAGACCTAAGATGGCCGGCGGTAGAAAGAAGCCAACTCAACGAGGATCTCGGAAGAAGCCCATGAAAGCGAAGTCTCCGTCACCCTTGCCAAATCGCTACACCTTCACGCCGGCGACCGCTACTGCATCCCCGCCGGAAAACCCCGTCCCAAATCATACACCGATGGTGAGGGATTATCCACCTCCCAAACGCCTCTTCCAAAGCTCGCTGTCTCATCCACCATCGACCCAGGCGAGAGAGACTGAAGCAACGGCGGCTCAAGCAACAACGGCTCAAGAAACTGCGGCCCAAGCAACGGCGAGTCAGCGCCGTTCGTGTCCAGAAACTCGTACTCGGAAAACGACGACTCAACCTCAAGCAACGCGGCTCGTCCGCTTAGTCAACATATCGAGACTCAAACTCTGGCATCTCTACCTCGCTCTTCCCAACACTCTCGAGCTCCAACAACTCAACCGAGCTCTCCTGCTGACAGTGGAAACGAAGTGGAAGGCATAGGAATTCCACAGGCGAGTCTTCATCCAGACCAGATGGCTCTTCTCACCGCTCTCCTCTTGAAGCCAGGGCGTTAAGAGTACACCATTGTATTGTCTCCAATCCCTAAACCAAACACTACTTGGTAACGATTCTGTCCTATGTTCTGTTATGCTTCTGATTATTGAATGTTCTGTCTGTGATTTTGGTATTGTTCTGAATATTGGATTAATTGCTCTGTCTGTGATTACTGTGTCTGTGTCTGTGATTATTGAGTCTTATGTCTTTCTTAATCATATGGCTTGTGATTCTTATTCGGTTTATTTTAGTTTGATAATTTTTTGTTTCTGAGGCTTGTGATTATTATTTGGTCTTAGTCTTGTGACTGATTTAACATGAGTTTGTGTCTATGAGTCTGGTTACTGTTTGCGAGTCTGTGTTTTGAACTCTTTCTTAGTCTTATGTTTAAGTCTAATGGCTTTCTTAATCATATGTGGCTTGTGGTTCTTATTCTGTCTAATGTGTCTGATAATTTGTTTATGAAGCTTGTGGTTCTCACTCGGTCTTAGTCTTGTGACTGCTATAACATGTGTTTAATATTTCCCACAAATGTGTCTATGAGTCTGGCTACTGTCTGTCAGTTTAATGTCCCTTATATGTGTCTGATTTGTTTCCCTCAATTTTGTTTCTTGCATTGTTTACTTTCTGATATGTGTTTGATCTCGTTTCTAGCATTGTTTAGTTTCTGATATGTGTCTGATCTCGGTTCTAGCATTGTTTAGTTTCTGATTTGTGACTGAAACAATGTTTACTGTCTAATGTGTCTGGCTACTTTGTCTGTGAGACTAATATGTCAGATATTATTATGTCTGATTTTTGTGTAGCCTTGTTTAATTTCTGTCCTAGCTTAAGTTTCTTATTTCTTTGAACATGCCTTACTTCTGACTTGATGATTTCTTTCTATATTTGCAGGTTTGGTCGTGACAAGTCATCACTGACCCGCAAGATCACTAGAATCTTCACCAACAAGTTCAATGGCCCATATTACAGCTGGACATGGGTGCCACGGGAGAGACAGGAGCGCTTCTTTGTTGAATTCGCGGTTAGTAAATCTGTTTTTTGTTTCAGTTTACTTACTTCGGTTTTATAATCACTAACACTTATATTGTGTATTGTTCTTGTAGAAAACCCACACATGGGATATTTTAATAACAGGTGTGGTTCAAGAGCACTTTGAAAGGATATGTCAAAGGCGAATGAAGGATATGATTAGCACCGCAAGAACCTCAAGAGTGCAACCAAAGTGGATTACGAACACTATCTGGGATGAGATGACAGCTTACTGGGACACTGATGAAGCGAAATAGAAGAGTACAACCACTTCTGATGCTCGGATGTCTGACCGTGGAGGTCTTGGACCTCATGTCCACTTATCCGGGCAGAAGTCTTACCTTCAAATCCAACAGGAAATGGTAATTTACTAAATAAATTTCAATCTTTTCATTCCACAGTTAGAGCTCTTATCACTAAATAGAATTGTCTAACAGTTTATTTTTGTGTTTAATTACAGGAAACAGAGTTGGGAAGACCGGTGAGTCTTGGTGAAGTTTTCATCAAGACTCATACCAAACCGGATGGAACCTTTGTTGATCGAAAGGCGCAGATAGTGGCAGAGCGTTACTCGGAGAAATTGGAAGCCACGATTGCCAACCTTGAGGCTGAGAACTCTGAGACTTCGAATGGTGCTTCACGGAAGCTTACCATTGAAGAGGAGAATGAGATATTTTTGCGGGTAAAGTTCTATCTCTTATTGCATTTTTATGTTTAGTATTTATGTTAAGTTGACCAATCTGTTTGATGTTGTTTGGTTTGTTTATTAATTACATGATGTTTTTATTCGTTTTGCAGTCAACTTTCTCAAATGAAAAAGGAACTCTATATGGAGTAGGAAGCCTCAAGAGACATGTAAATGGGAAGAGGAAGTACTCGGACGGTTCATCCTCATTCACCAGTCTACAACAACAATTGGAGGAAGCAAAGGCGCAGATAGAAGCACAAGCTTCTGCAAATTATGCTCGTGAGGAAGAGCTTAGACGAGTTTCATCCACCCAACAAGCCAAGATCGATCAGTTGTCATTGGTGGAAAAGTATCTCTCTGAAACTGATCCAAAATTTTTGGATTATCTAGCTGCAAACAGAGCTGCAAGTTCTGTTCCTCAGACTTCTTCTGCTACTGGAGATGTCTAAATAGCCAATGGGAATTTGTAGGTCTTTGTTTGTCTGTTTTTTGGATTCAAGGTTTCTCTTTTATGATGTCAATCTTTTTTGTGAACTTGAATGGTTGAAATGTTATGTTGTTTTTGAATAGACAGATAAAATGGTTAATGTTTATAAGTTCTATTTATATTTGTGTCAACCAATTTAAATAGTGTTTGGTGTATTTGTTACAGGATTGAAATTGGTAAAATGTATACCAAATATATCGTTGGTCAAAATATTGTTAGAGCAGTCGCTATTTGGTCGCATTTCAGTCGCTATTCAGACGCAATTCAGTCGCTAGTTAGTCGCAATTCTGTCGCTATTCAGTCGCAATTCCGTCGTTATTTTAGTCGCAATTCAGTCGCTCCTGAGTCACAACTTAGTCGTAAAATTTACGACTATCAAACGACGAAACATTATGTCGGAAAGTAGTCGTAAATCAGTCGGGCTTATTTACGATGTATTTGCGACTGAATTATGACCGCTAGTCGTAGTCGCAATTCAGTCGCAATTCAGTCGTAATTTAACGACTGAATTGCGACAGTATAATTTTGCGACCAAGGATCAACGACTGAACGGTTTAGTCGTAAATCAGTCGTTTTTTTAGGTTTTGCGACTGATTACCGACTGATTTGACAAATATTTTGAGTGGGAAACTAACCAGAAGTATTTTAGTTGGTTTGTTTTATTTTTTCATTTTATATTGTTGTCTGGTTAAAAAATTATTTCCATATTTATTTATCTGTATCATCCATGACAAAAACCTTTCTTAGTTAAAGTGGTTGATTGTCATCTAATATTAATATCAAACACATAAATTGAGTTTGTTTGTTATGGATTTAATGTCATAATATTTCTATATAGGAAGTAAAAAAATGCAAAGTTGAACAAAAAATTACTCACTTAAGATTTAAGATTGGTTTTCAGTTGCATCTACAGAACCAAAGAACATCGAATGGTATCCCATGCAATTGACCAATGGGCTTGATTCCCTCACATATTGATGATAATTGTAACCCTGAACCAAAGAACAGTGAAACGTGATTTCCTAGGTTCACCAAATACTAAAATATAATTGTTTGTGGATTCCATTCACATCAAACCAAATCACTTTGTGGATCAAAAACGGATTGGAGATAGATTTCGCCAAAACAACAAGATTTATCATCCATTACTTTGTACATCAAAATCGCTATTAACTTCATAATGGAAAGATACAAAAAAAATTAGAAAGAATGACAGGGAAAAAACGAGTCTTCCCTTCTATTATTTTTTTCATAAGTTATTAGTTATAAAATCGTATTATTTTACTAAAAATAAATTAAAATCCGAAAATATACAAATCAACCGAAAACAAAAAAGTATATTTCATTTTAATTTTAAATAAATCATAAAAATTATTAAATTTAAAAATATAATTTAAATATTAATTATCGCCTTGCATATAATGCGGGACGGTCATCTAACTAATTATAAGAGCCAAAATTTTAGTGTTGATGTAGACACTTTTAGAGGAGAATAAACATTCTTTTATTATATATAAGATTTAATATTTCTAAATGTGTAATTTGTTCCTTGTGGACACTGAAGATAAATAAAGGGAATAAAACAATAATAAATATTATAAAGTGAAGCTTATGATTAAAAAGGACAGACAAATACATTATACGATTACCCTTTCGGCGCAATTCTCTGATTATGGAAAGAAGAGAGCCTTTCATGCATTTATGGTGACCTTAACATGTATATGTATATATATTTCACAATCGATAGTTAGAGCATCTCCATCCCAGAGACGCAGGTGAGTCTCTTCCCTCTCTTTTTTTATTATTAAATTTTTTTTTTTTTTTTTTGAAGTCGAAAAAAAAAAAAAAATACAAAAAAAAAAAGTCGACCAATGGATGGTCGACACGTGGCGAGACAGCAGCAAAGACCGTCCCTTAGCTAAGGCATTTGGGATACGGTTTTAAAAAAAAAAAGTGGGTCCCATGTGGGACCCACATTATTTTAACAATATTTTTTAAGAGACCCATGGCTTAAGGAACGCCGATGGAGCTGCTCTTATTAACTTATTATAAAACTATACAATAATGTCAAAAACTATATAGTATTCGTTTTGGAGAAAAGGTGCAAATCCTAGAATCTTACTGTTTTCCAAGACTTACATAGGTTTGTTTGTTGTGTGTGTATACTCCATCTTCGGTTCCAAGTATTAAGTTTTATGGGCTTCAACCCTTATATATTATGTATAATCACATCCAACTTTCTAGGTGGGATTTTATGTCCCAATATGTGTGGGATCATTTTGTAGGTGAAGCTTTCGATTGAGAAAGCATTCAAGAGAAGCATGACGTATAACTTCACATCCGACGTAGCACTTGAAGACATTTTCTTGGAGCATGGGAAGATCTTCGAATTCGGAGACATAACTTGGTATCCTTCTAGAAAAACTGCGGTTTACCGTAACGATGTCCGATCACCGGTGGACGTCTCCGGGAACGGAGTCAACTACTTCATTGGTTTTCAGTCCAATCCTATCTTGATCTTCAAAGGGGTTCGAGCATTAGGTTAGTTACCTTTTTTTCTTATAGTAGACAAAAATACCATATCCGGTTCTGACCAGTTTAGATGTTCAAAAAAAAAAATTTGTTGCAGAGAAGGCACTTGAAACTAGTAAAAGCGAGAATGGGAAATGCACGACGGCGGATACTACGTTGGCCTACAAGAAATTAACCGAGAACGGTCTAAAGAACAACGGTTTAATCTTTATTGGATATCCGGTTCTGTTATCGGTAACCAAGGTGCAACCTTCTGGTTCTTGCCTTTACTCATCTTCTTTTAGAACTTATGTCTCATGCTCATGGGACCCGAGATATAACGGTCTTTTGTTCTATGAAACGACTGCGATATTTCAGGCTTCAAGGTTTAGAGACTTTATCCTCGACGTAAAGAAGCTAAGAGACTTAAAATCGGAAAGACTTTGCGGGATAGATATCTATAATGGTATCCTCATACGTTTTTTTGTCAAGGGCTCTAAGGCTTATCCCGGTCAGACAAAGGATTCCGTGATCATTGACTTTAACTATTACAGAGCGGACGATGCGATGATTCCGAGATTGAACCAAGATGTGATGGAGGATATGGAGCAGATGGCATTTGTCAAACACGGCGCAAAGACGCATTGGGGGAAAAATAGGAAAGTGGGTTTCTTTGGCGTGAAGCAAAAGTATGGACCTAACTTTGACAAATTCTTGGAAGTACTGAAGAACAAGTTAGATCCTAAGAAGATGTTCTCTAGTGAATGGTCATATGAGATTCTATTTGGGATAGATAGTTTCAATTATGACGGATGTGCCCTTGAAGGGAATTGCGTGTGTTCTGAAGACATCCATTGTTGTAGCCCTTCCAAAGGTTACTTTTGTAGACAAGGCCTTGTTTACACACAAGCTAGGGTTTGCAGATTCTCCTCGGCTCAAGTTTTTGTGGGGTAAGTGGTAACTCAAATTTGATGTTTTAAATTCTGTCATTCGTGGAAGTAGAAAATTTTATTTCATCCAGTAACGAAAAGATAATAAGAATAAAAGTTTAATCATTCTTCGTTATGAATGTGTTATTATAATTGTGATATCGTATAGGGTATGCATGGTTTTAGGGCTATACATTTGTCAAAAAATGGTTTTAGGGCTATACGTTATAATATATTCTCTACAAATATAATCCGTATTTAACTTTTTCAGGACATTTAACTGCGAATTATTACCCGTTTTATTATTAAGAAAAATATTAAACGTCCTTGTTTACGTCATGCATGGGACTGTGGGCGATATAATTGGAAACTCTTAAACAAACAGCGCATATCTAACATTTTCGAATGCCATATACGAAACTAGAAAATATTCTCTTTTATAAATTTTGTTCAAAATCACAAATAATAGTAAAATAAGATTAAACTTAGGAAAAAACAATTCAATATCCAATGTATTCATCTATTTTTTTCTCTAAAGTAAAAGAACTCTATAATAAAGAAGAGTTTATCTCCAATGTATTACTTTATTTTTCCCTAAAGATGAATATTTTCTTTAAGATTCTATTTTTATTTTATTATATTACACTTTTTGTACAAAAATTTGAGAATTTTTCCTTCTAAAATAGAGTCTAGAGGTAAAAAATAAAGGTGTGTTAGAGATGTACTTATAGATATTTAATATATAATAGATTCACTTTTGATTAACAAACTTTATTAATAAAATATGATTTTTTTGATAATATACTAAATAAATAAATTTATTAGTAAGAAAGTTCATAAACATTATTAAAAAGCCCTATAATTTTTTAACCAAAATTATGCCTTCAAACTTTATATCTTAATAACAAAAGTATACACAAATGCTTTTCCAATTTTTTTAAAAAAATTATATTATGAAAATATGTTTAAAAATCCCCTTGTAAATTTTGTTTAAATATATATTAATATTTTTTTTTTGCAAAATGTCATTCGGAATTGAATGCTCTAATCAATGACTTCCCTCGTTTATGCTTTGGACCGGCTCTGGTTCCAACCTTAGGCCCAAGAAAAGGTGGTTTGTCATATTTTATAAAATTTAATTGAATAACTCAATTGTGACATCTACAACAAGCTGATAATAATCTTAATTGATAAATAGAAGATAACTACTAAAGAAATCATCCCAGTATCCCGCTACATGAAAAGTCGAGTTAAATTTATGTATTTCATTAATTTGGTCATTGTTTGGTGGATAAGTGTACAACATCGTGTCATTGTTTGGGCTTTCTTCATGCATAACCGAGTTCGGTTGGGTTTTTCGATTTACATGTGAAAGCATGTAAATATAACACGTCGGCATCACTGATGTTAATTCATCATCAGTCTTGATGTTCATCTTCACCTTCAGAATCTGCAAAGAATATATTTGAAAACAAATGTCTAAAGACAAAAAAAAATCCATATTATGTAGAATATCACAAGAACAATAGGTTCAGATATGTATGCATAAATATAAATCTAACCAGAACGGACATCTCTAGCGATTCTGCCTCTGGCACGGATTTGGCTGATGAGCACACGACATATCAAGACCCACCAATAGACGTGAAGAATTTGCAAGCAATAGAGAAGTGTGTTGAAAACGTAGTACACTATCGGAGGCAATCCAGTTTCCGTCGAATGCTTCTTGTCCCACTCCAGTTTCACTTTTATAGAGTCGTAGCTGCATAGAATACGTGGATATAGCAACCAAAAAAATCCAATTACATTTCATTATATAAGTAAATTTTAGGGTTTAAGGTCTATGGTATAGACCTGGTACTCCATAGGATCCATAAAGGTAATAGATGAGTCGCAGAGCAGTCCACGTTAAGAAAAATAGGATGAATGAGACGCTAGTCAGGGCTTCTGCGCCGCTGTATTTGCACATCTTGCCTATCTCTAGAAAGACGTCGCTGATCTCGTGAAGAGCCAGTATTACAGAACCTATACGAGTAAATCTAGTAAAGAAACGATCACAAGAGGAAGTGAAATTTAAGTGTGGTGTAAGATCAGTAAATGTTTGTAGTTGATGGAGTACCTGAAAACGTAAGACAAGATGATGAGGAATGAAGTTACAATGTGATGAACTAACATGACTTTGAAATCAGATCGTCTTGTTTCCCAGAAGAACAAAGCAAAAAAGGAATATACATTCAACCCGCCGACAAACATATACAGTCCCTTCATTTTCAACCTGTGTGGAGAAGCAGAGTAATATACTCAGAAGAAATTAGGGTTTTGGGCATACTTGTAAGTTTCTTGCGTGTAACGTAACACATTATGTTAAGCTTGAATCTTACTTTATCTTTTGGTCAGGCCACATCTGGTCTCCTGGTCCTAACCAAAAGCATCTTGTGTCTTTAAACCATGGCTCCTTATAAGTGACGTGGAGAGCAAGTGCCTCGACAGAGAAAGAGCAGAGACATTTCCAAGCTGATTCTTTGAATTTCACTATCCTCTTTCTTCTCTCGTTTGAGTCATCAACACAGTCTCCTCTAGGAACTATCAACCTTCTAGCGACTCTCTATGATGTGATTGTGGATCTCTCAGTTTTTTTCCTTATGAAATATTACTTGCTTCCAAGTCACTAAGAGATAGAAAACAAATACCTCGAATATGGATCGATCGAGAATCAATCGAAGTAAAAGGAAGAAGGGAGCCAAGAAGGTGAGGACCCAAAAATCAGAAGAAGCTGGGTAAGATTCTTGATCCCAATCCGAATTCAAGATTTTCAGATCCATCTAGACGAGATCCTGCAAAAAGAAAAGGGTTTGGCGCAACATCATTCTGTGTGTTGCAGTTCTTCGTCTTCGTGGAGTCAACCCCCTTAATTGGCGGAAAGAAAAGAGCCACTTGACTTAACTTTTGCAAGGGAAATAAAAGAAAAGACTTATTTTTTCTGGTCAAAATATCAAAGAAAGACTACTTTTTGAACAAAAACCATTTCATTGCTATTAAAAGGAATTAAACTGAGTTTGAAACACTAAAAAGAGCAGTTTTAGCCAAAGATTCGACTTCAACATTATCCAAGCGAGATATATAACCAAAGGAGATAGAATCAAAGCAGTTACAAAACATACAAATATTATGTAACAAATTTTGGGTTTCAACACACTGTGCCTTGGAGCTGAAAAGTGTGATGAGAGATTTGGAGTCCGAAAAAATAAAGTTAAGGACTTGAATCTTAAAGCAGCTGCGTCAAAAAGTGCAGCCTTTACCGCTATTACGTGAATTTCCAAGGTAGATATCACCAAAAAAAAAAAGTTAACCGGGCTTAACCTTTTTCAAGCCATCATGATTCACGATTCACGAACCGTTGGACCAACATCGGTTTAATCCAAACGCTCAATTATAAGAAATATTTATATTGACTTCTTGATACAGTTCTTGGGTACATCACAAAGCAATGATATTTGGCCACCAATCTCTCCCAAGAGTTTATTTGTCCCGAGACTAATTATTATTCAATATAAAGTTTTTGATAAATAAGGGATAGAGTTGGTGAAATTGTCTTGTTTATTGGATATTGGAAGTATATATATATATATATACTTAAAGAAGAAAAGAAAGATTGAGTTTGGTTGGTGAAAATGGGTACAGCTGTGAGAGATAGTACATATACGTAAACGAAGAATGTCGGATTGTGATTATTACTACCAAAACTGTTTTTACATTAAACCCACCAAGTTTGGTAACTTATGACATCACACATAGATTAGTGCCAACCTAATGAATGCTCTAACATGGGATTAAGAATAGAATTGAATGCTCTAACATGGGATTAAGAATAGAATTTATAGGCCTGGGCAAAAAACCCGGACCCGATTACCCGAACCGGGTCCGACCCAAAATGGACCGGTTCGGCTCAGTTCCGGGTCTTGCCATATTACCCGATGGATACAAATGTTCAGAACCGTGGGTATCGGTTCGGTTCCGGTTATGAACCGATACCCGATCGGTTATTCGAAAACCCGATCGGTTATCCGAAAACCCGACATCAATTAAACGACATCAATTAAGCTTTATAGGAATTAGGAACTAGGGTTTGTAGCTGTTTGCCTCTTCGTTTCCCACACCACCTTTCCCGAATCGATTAGTTCATATATTACATATCTCTCTTATATGGCAAGATCGATATCTTCATTTTGTACTCTTGATCTTGAACCGAAACTTGCGGATACGACATCTTCCAGAAAATCCGAGGTATTTGTTTCTAATATTTCGATTTCATATGTGTTGGGTTGATCTCGTTTTCGGGTTTAGGTTATTAGGTTGTTCTTTAATTGCGATTTCGGATTTCAGTCTGCGATTAGTGTTTGTTTTCTTATTCTCTTCACTCTTCAGTGTTGAAGATTGATTGTAGATGATCGTTTATTTGTTTCTGTTTTTTCAAAACTTGCGATTTTGAATTGTTTCTGTTTGATTGTTTCCATATTTTCAAGACTTGAAGTTGATTACTTGTTCGTCGGTACGCTTATCAGTTAATATCCTTTAACGTCTCTGGCTCTGAGTATGCTTGTATTTGTAGATGGCGTCTTGTGAATCTCATCCTCCTAACAACACGGATGAGAATGATGAAGAAAATGTGCATTATGAGGAAGATGTTCAATTGCCAGATAAGGGTAAAAACAAGAGAAAAGAGAAATATGGTGCTAGTGGTGTAGGTGCTAGGAAGAAGACGAGATCTGATGTTTGGGAACACTATACAAGGCAGAAAGATGACTATGACAAATGCAATTGTCATTATTGTGGGAAGGAAATGGCTTGTCCCACAAAGTCTGGAACGTCGAACCTCAAGAAGCACAATGAAAGCAGCAAGGCTTTTATGGTATGGAAGGCAGCTAACAAGTTCAAAAACCAAACGGTTTTAACTGCTGAGGAAGGTAATCTGTCTGTGAGAAAAGTGTCTGAGCAAGTTTTTAGAGAAGCTACAAATGAGTTAATTGTCTTGGCTGAGCTACCTTTGGCGTTCTCTGAGTGTTTGGGTTGGAGACATTTTTGTTCAAAAGTGCAGTTATATCAGCCACAATCACGGAGAACTTGCACAAGAGAGATCGTGGAAATGTATGTTCAGAGGAAAAACGATATGAAGAGGATTCTAGGACAGAATAAACAGCGGTTGTCATTGACTACAAACATATGGGTAGCTCCTTACACTAATGCCAGTTACATGGTCATCACTACTCATTTCATAGATGTTAACTGGCAGCTCAAGAAGATGATCATAGGTTTTAAACATGTGGAAGATCATAAGGGACATACCATCTCTTCTGTGCTTCAAGAATGTTTAGCAGAATGGGATATAAAGAAGGTGTTCTGCATCACGGTCGATAATGCTACAACTAACTCAAATGCTTTGAAAAGGTTTAAGGAAGATTTTTCATTACAAGATGAAGATGCATTTGAAGGAATTTCTAGCAGATCCTAATCCAATTTAGGCAATCCTGGTCTGAATTCCAAGCCTAGGATCTAGGGTTCATGTAATTGAATCATTGGGATCTCAGAATTACCTGGTGATTAGCAGCGGAAGATTTGCAGATAATCGAGATCACGAAGCACCTCAAACGCTGTGCCTCTACTGGTATCCACACGCACACAAACTGAACAGCAGGGATGCTAGTGCCTATAGAGATCCAATCTCTTCAGAGGTTTCTATTCAAGTTCTGGTGGCTGTGAATTAGGTTAGAAATCAGTTTAGGTCGACCATATATCTCATATATGTCGACTTAAACCATAACGGAATTAACCAACGATTAAACCGAATTAATCTGATTAATCCGCGAGTTGCATCGATCGATGCACTATCTGCATCGATCGACACTGCCCCAAAATATTGATATCGAATGCATATCAAATATGCATTCACTGGATCATTACATTAATGATCAACCTCGTCTTTAACGCCCAATTTGCTTAGGTGTGTGACCCTTTAGGATCATATAACACTAGCAATGAGTTCTAAACTCATTGATCATAAGTGGCTTCTAGCAAAGCATTATGACTACCTAGTGTTATATGATTGTCTCATCTCGACAATACAACTATCACTTAGAGCAAGTACAATAGATTTCAGGACATTCCCAACAATCTCCCACTTGTACTGGAATCATCTATTCCCATAATCCCTTCGTCACTATATCTCGATCTGGCATAAGGCAAGATCTGTGTCACCCTTATTTAGCCAAGATCATGTTCATCGAACTCCGATTTATACTGACAAGACAAACGACTGACAATCACCTCGTTTGAGTGTGGCCACACATTTCTCAGTATCAAATCTTCGATGGGCCCTGAGATATTTATCTCCTGTTATATAGGAGGGACAAATCCCATCTTGTTCCATCCCTGTCTCTTCACACACTTCATGATACACCCAATCAATGCCTTTATAGTCACCAGTTACGGCTGACGTTTGACAAGGTTAAAGCGGACCAATTCACATGTAAGAAAACATGATGAACTCAGGTCTAAGGACTATACTCTATAGTCGTAATGAAAACTCTCATGACACTTATATAACTATCCCGTAGAGTTCTCATCAGTGGGACATGTCCGATCCTGTGTTCTCCAACACATATCTATGTGATTGACTTTAATACTCTTATTAATGACTCCATGAAACTTAGTCATCAGTCACCTCACATACTAGTCTCACGCGGTTGTTAATGTCCCATTTTAACAACCTTGACCAGGGACCAATCATAATTTATGTCATTTATTATCTATAGGGTTTCATGATCAAGTCACATACTTGATGACCTATAAAATGTCATAAATTACTTTGAGACTATTATTTAATAACCATTATTAAATAATACAGATGTCAGATTTCAATAACATAATCAAATTATGTTTATACGAACATCATATCATAACTAAAATTAATAACAATGACTCCCACTAAAATTAAGATCACATCTTAAGACATCTAATGCCTTTAGCAGTAGTCTGACCCTTATTTGCTCTTGCTCAGCGTGTGTCGAAAGACACTGCGTCTTGCAAAGAGTAATACCAAGAGTCATTTGCACGAAGCCCTTCTTGGAATCTTGCATATTGGACATGTGCAAGGCCTTATCACTATAAGTATCTTGACACAATCCAATTAGCTTATCCAATCTATCTCTATAGATTCTTGTTCCAAGAATGTATACGGTTTCTCCCATAATTTTATCAAAAACAACTTTCGAATCAAGTCTTAACAGACTGAAACAATGGAACTTCATTTCCGAGAAGTGGTATGTTATCAACATACAATACCAGAAATGCAACTGCGCTCCCACTAGTCATCTTGTAAACATTCGGTTCCTCTTCATTTCTGATAAAATCAAACCTTTTGATTACTTTATCAAAACAAAGATTCCAACTCCGAGATGCTTGCTTCAATCCATAAATGGATCGATGAAGCTTGCATATCTTCCTAGCTTCTTTAGGATCAATGAAAAACTTCAGATTATGTCATGTACACATTCTTTTCAAGAATTCCGTTAAGGAAAACTGTTTTCACATCCATCTGCCAGATCTCATAACCATTATGAGTGGCGGTTGCTAGGAGAATCCGAATGGACATAAGCATGGTGTCTGGGAATAGGTTTCTTCATAGTCAATACCATGAATTTACTTGAAACCTTTTGCCACCAACCTAGCTTTGTATATCTGAATATAACCATTTTCGGATTCATCGGCTTTCAGCCATTTTCGGAGTCAAGGCCCATCATTGCTTCTTCAAAATTCGCAGGCCCGTCACTTTCAATGATCAGTAGATCACGAAAATTGGTTACGAGAAATCCATATTTCTCGGGTTCGTGACGGATCCTTTCGGATCTGCGAGCTTCAGTTTTCTGTAAAAGTCGCGTACACATATCTCATATGTATACTTTTACCACGACCTAATTAACCAAGATTTAAACCGTAGTTAATTAAGTCATAACCCAAAATCAATATTTTGGTTCGCGATCTGTGTCGATCGATGCAACTTTTTTGTCGATCGACACTTCTTCAGAAACTCGCCATTTAAATGTATATCGAATATACATTCACCAGATCCTTTATAAACTCTAGGCACCACAGGTGCAGGTTCTACAACTCTTTGTAGATCCAACTGCTGCTCTTCCTCATCAGGTTGAGCAGTCTCCTGTGATTTTTGAATTTCTTCGAGTTGTACTTTTACTCCCACTGTTCTTCTTGGAAAGAAAGTCTTTCTCAAGAAAACATAGTTCCGAGCAACAAACAATTTGTTCTCGAACTGGTTGTAAAAGTAACATGCCTTGGTTTTGTTAGGACAGCCAATGAAGTAGCACTTATCAGATTTGGGTGTGAGCTTATCAGAGACTAAACGTTTTATATAAGTCTCGCAACTCCAAATCTCCATGATGGATAAATCAGAAACATTTACATTCCACATCTCATGTGGTATCTCTGTAACTGATTTTGATGGAACTCTATTTAAAGTAAACTCAGACATTTCTAGAGCGTATTCTTAGAAGGATAATGGAAGATCTAAGTGACTCATCCTTGATCGAACCATATCTAATAAAGTCCGATACAGGAGGAGTGAATTGTGAAACACTTTCACAATCTCTCAGATGATCACTAAATTCTTGACCTAAGTATTCACCTCCATGATCTCATCGTAGAGGTTTAATACCTTTGCCAAATTGATTATGTACTTCATTCTGGAACTCTTTGAACTTTTCAAAAATTCTGATTTATGTCTTATTAATAAGACATAACCGTACCTACTGAAATTATCAGTAAAGGTAATGGAGTACTGAAATTTTCCTCTAGCACTAGTGTTCATCGGCCCATATACATCTGTATGTATAAAGCCCAATAAGCCTCTGGCCCTTTCATTTTATTCGTTCGCGACTTGTGTCGACCGACGCACCGTTTGTGTCGATCGACACTACCTTTTGTTGAAAGGAGCCTTCGTCATTTTACCCAATAAACAAGATTCACTTTACTCATTATGATTCATAATCAGATGAGCCCAAAAGCCCATCACTATGGAGCTTCTGAATTTGTTTCTCATTTATGTGGCCCAAAACGACAATGCCAGAGTGAAGTTTGATTCGTATCATTTGACTTGAATCTCTTGGTATTAATGTTATAGTTATGCACATTCTTGTTCAGAACATAAAGTCCATTCTCTAATGGATTGCTACTATAAAATATATAATTGTAATCAAATGAATAACACTTATTCTTAACTTGAAAACTGATATCCCTTCATATCAAAACAAGGAGTAGAAATAATCTTTCTGCTCATAGCAGGTACATAGTAGCAGTTTTAAGTTCAAAAAACATGCCATGAAAAGAAAAACAATTGAAATACTCCTACGGTTAATGCAGCAACTCTTGCTCCATTCCCACTCATAGGTCCACTTGTCCTTTCTCCATAGTCCTACTTTTGCTCAGGCCCTGCACATTTTCACAAAATATGAGTACCACAGCTGGTATCCAATACCCAATAAGTAGGACTATAAGAAGTAACATTTACTTCTATAACATAATACCTGAAGAAGAAGTCTCGTACGTCTTCTTCAGCTTCTCATAATCTTCCAAGAATTTATTGCAGTTTCTTTTCAAATGCCCATAACCATTACAATAACGGCACTTAAAATCTTCAGAAGGACTGGTTTTAACCTTAGGAACATGGCCAGACTCGCTTGGATTCACAATCGAGCTCGTCTTGCCATCACCTTTGTTCTTACCAAGTTTCTTAAACTTCTTACCCTTTTGTACCATAAGGACATTTGGGGTGTCCTTCTTGATGTTAGGTTCAGCAGTCTTAAGCATCCCATGCAATTCAGTCAACGTCTTCGTCAAGTTGTTCATGTTATAGTTCATAACAAATTGATCATAGCTTGACGGTAGTGACTGTAGAATGATGTCAGTAGCCAACTCTTGACTAATGGGACAATCCAGTTTCCCCAGGTTATCAATATAACCCATCATCTTAATGACATGAGGACTAACTGGTTCGCCCTTTGGTAGCTTGCACTCAATCAGAGATCTAACCGTCTGGTATCTCTGAGTTCTTGCCTGCTCCTGAAACATACTTTTCAGGCCAGTGATCATCTGTATTGGCGACTCCACGTACTCATATTGCTTCTGCAATTCCGAGTTCATGGTAGCCAACATGAGACAACTCACATCCACCGCATCATTAGAATGCTTATCCCAAGCATCCTTATCTGACTGCCAGGCATTGGCTCGGTACTTCTTGGGGAGAACTTTCTCAAGGACATAGTCCTTTTTCTCCTGTTTGAGAACAATTCTCAAGTTCCGATACCATTCAAGAAAGTTGGATCCATTTAACTTGTCCTTCTCAAGGACGGATCGCAGGGAGAAATTATTACGATGGTTTGTGCTAGTCATAGCTGGAAAAACAAGGGAGGTTTTAGTTATGATGTTCAAGAAATGAGAAGTCTTAACTATTAAGAAAACTCCCATTATATTCAAACAATGTTTCCTCAAATGAATATAATGATCCAAGACCCATACTTCACTAAACTTGAGTGAGCCACTCGCTATCACCCAAATTTAGCTATCTAGGTAAGCAACAACTTTTCTAGTTATATCCAATATAACTCTTGGTTGTGGATTGACATCTTATGTCCAATCCTCCTGATATCTCTGAGCCCAAAACGATTTTGATGGCTCAGTCAAGTAAACCAATCTCTTAAGTCATGTAATTGTTAACGCCTTGCACTGCAAGCCCATCAACACGATTACTTCCTGCCTTACTCATGTAATTGTTGATACCTTGCACTGCAAGCCTATCGTACAATGAAACAAGTCTTGACAGTTGACAAGATTGGAAAGACATCAAGTATCACTTGATATTTGGTTGAGGAACAGAACCATTAAAACGTTCAGTTTTATTATGTTTTAATTCTTATAATTAAATGATTTGTCTTGGTTTGGTTCTGTGGTTTCAGGTTCCAAAACCTAAACCATCGAATCTTGTGTCGACCGACACTACTTTAGTGTCGATCGATGCTGATTAACCAAAATCAATCTGCGATAACCGATCAATCCAATTGATCCGGTTTTGAGTACCGGTCAGTGTCGATCGATGCTACATTAGCATCGGTCGATACCAACCCAATCGCAATAAACCATTCTTAGCGTTTAACCATCATTAACCAAGCTCGATAACCGGTCCAATCCAATTGAACCGATTCATCAATCTCGCGAGGTTTGTGTCGACCGACACAACTCTTGTGTCGATCGACACTAGGCGAAACCTAAATTTTATTCGGGTTTTCGCCCTGTGTCGATCGACGCCGGATTGGCATCGATCGACACCATGCGAAAAACCCTAAATTTTATTCGGGTTTTCGCCCTGTGTCGATCGATGCCGGATTGGCATCGATCGACACCATGCGAAAAACCCTAAATTTTATTCGGGTTTTCGCCTTGTGTCGATCGATGCCGGATTGGCATCGATCGACACCATGCGAAAAACCCTAAAACGTTTTTCGAACAAAACCCTAAACTAGGTTACTTTGATCAAAACGAGTTTTAGCATTGCTTGTATCAATCATACAGAGATCCAGATTCAACCAATCTAATCAACATGCTACAGATTCAATGGAACCCTAAAGCTCTGATACCACTGAAGTAATTTCTAGCAGATCCTAATCCAATTTAGGCAATCCTGGTCTGAATTCCAAGCCTAGGATCTAGGGTTCATGTAATTGAATCATTGGGATCTCAGAATTACCTGGTGATTAGCAACGGAAGATTTGCAGATAATCGAGATCACGAAGCACCTCAAACGCTGTGCCTCTACTGGTATCCACACGCACACAAACTGAACAGCAGGGATGCTAGTGCCTATAGAGATCCAATCTCTTCAGAGGTTTCTATTCAAGTTCTGGTGGCTGTGAATTAGGTTAGAAATCAGTTTAGGTCGACCATATATCTCATATATGTCGACTTAAACCATAACGGAATTAACCAACGATTAAACCAAATTAATCTGATTAATCCGCGAGTTGCATCGATCGTTGCACTATCTGCATCGATCGACACTGCCCCAGAATATTGATATCGAATGCATATCAAATATGCATTCACTGGATCATTACATTAATGATCAACCTCGTCTTTAACGCCCAGTTTGCTTAGGTGTGTGACCCTGTAGGATCATATAACACTAGCAATGACTTCTAAACTCATTGATCATAAGTGGCTTCTAGCAAAGCATTATGACTACCTAGTGTTATATGATTGTCTCATCTCGAAAATACAACTATCACTTAGAGCAAGTACAATAGATTTCAGGACATTCCCAACAGCATTAGTGTTGAAATGTGACTTTTTGCATATTAGGTGTGCCAACCATATCTTGAACCTGATCGTCAAGGAAGGTCTAATGGAGATAGACGATAGTGTGTCAGCCGTGAGGAATGCTATACAGTATGTGAGGTCTTCAACGCTGAGGACTAAAGCGTTTGAGTTCAGAGTTGAAACGGGCAAGATGACTAGAGGGAATCTTCCTTTAGATGTAAGGACCAGATGGAATTCAACCTATCTTATGTTAGAACAAGCCCTAAAGTTCAAAAACGCTTTTCTGAAGATACAAGCTGAAGAAAATCCGTTTAATGAGTACTTTCAGGAAAAAGAAAATGGGAAGAAGAGGGTAGGACCACCATTAGCATGTGATTGGGATGCTGTAGAAAGGTTGGTACAATTCCTTGTTATCTTCTATCACTCAACTTTGATCCTTTCAGCTTAGACCACTACAAGAAAACAGGAAATTAGTGACTGTATTTAGCGACTGATATCGTAGTCGCTAAATTTAGCGACTAAACTGCGACTACTCTGCGACTATTTAGTGACCCAAAAATATTAGTCGCACATCAGTCGCTATTTAGCGACCAAATTATTCAGTCGCATAACAGTCGCTATTTAGCGACTAATATGCGACTATTAATAAGTCGCTAAATGGTGGTCGCATAACAGTCGCTATTTAGCGACTACTCTGCGACTATTTAGTGACCCAATAATATTAGTCGCACATCAGTAACTATTTAGCGACCAAATTATTCGGTCGCATAACAGTCGCTATTTAGCGACTAATATGCGACTATTAATAAGTCACTAAATGGTGGTCGCATAACAGTCGCTATTCAGTCGCTATTTGCCATTCAGTCGCCTTTCAAAACCCTAAACCCTAAATAAACCCTAAAACTCTAATTAATAACATTTCAATTACTACAACATATAAATATTATAAATCTTTCATAAACTATAAAATCAAAATATAAAAAACCCTAAACCCTAAAACCCTAATTCATACACAAAACCCTAAACCCTAAAACTCTAACTCTTTCATAATCTATAAAATCAAAATATAAAAATTTATTATATATACATAAAACTAATATTTAAAATATATAGTATAAACAAAACTAATAGATAAAACTAATACACAAAACCCTAAACCCTAAACAAACCCTAAATCATAACCATACTCTTGAACCTACTCTTATACTAATAATAATTTAAAAAATTTTAAACAGCAATTTAATTATTCTCACACATTTAACTTAAAACATCCTATCCTATACATTATATATACAACAAACACTAAAATCTAAAACTAAACCCTAACCCTAAACCAAACCTACCCTATACCCCATATATACCCTAAATTTCAATACTTTCATATATTTATTTTTTAGTTATTAGTTTCAAATCTCTATCCTTAAACCCTAAACATACATTAACCCTTAACTAAATCCTAATCCTATCTTAAACCCTAAACTTTAAACATTAAACTCTAAATCCTAAACACTAAACCTATCATATACACTGTATACAATAAAAACTAAAACCTAAAACTAAACTATAAACCCTAAACCAACCCTAAATTTTCAATACTCTTTCATATGTTTATATTTTAGTTATTATTTTCAAATCTCTAACCTTAAACTCTAAAACCTAAACCCTAAAACCTACCCTAAACCCAATTATAAATTAACAACAATTATACCCTATTAATACCCTAAAACTTAAATATTCTTATGATCTTATACAACTTGGAATATATGATAATCCGATATGTATATAATTATGGTGTGTACAAATAATACTTGTATAAAACTTAACTATGTTTAATTATATAACTATTTTTTTTTTCTTTTTTTTGGTGCTTATTTAACTGGCGCTTAATTATTTGGTGCTGGGCAATTTTTTTTGATAGGATCAATTATTATTTTTTTCGTTTTGGCGCTTTTTTATCTGGTTTTGGTCCAAAATTTTTTGGTTTTAGCTCCAACCCAAATGTTTCCAATTTTGGGCAAAATGTGTATCAACAAAAAGTTAATCGTCATCAACCCAAAATATAGAACTTAGCGTCATATCTCTCTCTCGACCTAACAAATAATTCCCAGAATAAAAACCCTATATTTCCAATCTCTCTTGCAATCTCTAACTTTGTCATGTCGACAATGAAAAGAGGACGTGGTGGGCTCGTCAACGGAGGACAATCAAGGCCGAAGGTGGCCTCCTCCAACCCGAATTCTTCTTCTGATAAACAAACCGCAACGGTGCCGAAGGTCCAATCCGGCATCCACGGTAATATGTCTGCCTCTTCCGTCGTAGTACAATGCCGTTCCTCGAAATATTCCAGAATCCTCGACTCAGCGAATTCAACCAACCAACCACTGCCACAGTGCCACCACTGTCTCCTCTGCCCCTGTCGCCGACCGAAGAAGCAACGACTCGATCTGCCTCCTCTGCTCCTGTCCCTGGAGAACTCACTTCCTTCGTCTTATTGATATAGTTTTGTGATAGTTAATAACAATGGAAAAGAGCTCTCTCCCGACGGAGACTCCGTCAAAAGTTCGACGGATGGCTCAACGACGGCGCTTAGGTTGATTCTTCGTTGCCGTCCCGACCTACCTAGGAATCTCGTACATAAACTTTTTCGTTTAAGACGGGTCCTAGTCTCTTCAACCCTCAATTGCTTCAGCTAAAGATTGTATTTGAAGATTGAATCGAACCCTGAAGTTACAAGATAAATGTGAATTTCTTACATTGTAAATGTGATTCAGATAAGAAGAGAAATTCCTATGAGTTCTGTCGGTGATGAACTACAAAGAAGCCAACTTAAAAGAGTAATTGTTTTTTTCTGTCATCTCTTTATTGGGACAAGAACTGTTTTTGAGAAGCTGATGTTATCTAATGGTACTGATTCTGACCTTTGAAGGTGGCAGCCAAGGAATCCTTGAACGTAGGAGATAGAATTTACCTTCCTTTGTCGGTGGACAATGATGTGCCGCCTCCTGCTAAGAAAGAAAGCTTTCGTTGCAGCGGAGAAGAGCGCAAATTCGTTTTCAGTTTGGTGTTGTACAAAGTTTTGAAACTCTATACACTTGGTTAGGTTCTATTTTTTGCAAGAAATGTTATATAAATGGTAGATCTAACCTGTGAGTTAATTTGCCAGGATCCAGCCAATATTGTTTTGAATAAACCTCATGGTATGGCTGTTCAAGTAAGTCATATATACTCCATGCATTCGGATAGATCGTGTATCATGTTCTTGGAGTATATGTTTTTGAAAAGTTTAATGCTAAGCCTAGTTAATTTGGAAGAAATTTTTGAATTTTTGGCTTATGCAAGTATGGTGTATGTATTAGGTGCACATACTTGACAGAGACTGTAGTGGACTTTTGGTGTTGGGAAGAACACAAACGGCTGCAACACTATGGTTGGAGATGATCTCTTTTGAATGTTTGGTTGTACATAAGTCCTTATGAATGTGAATGTGGATATTCTCTTTTGGTTGTGAATATTGTGTTTGTTGTTTAAAACTTTCCGGTTGGTGTTATTGTAATAGTTCAAACCATCCATCATCAAAGCAAATTGGTTATCAAAACTAGCCAACCAAATTGAATTACAACAAAATCGAAATACCAAATCAAACACAAAACCGTACCGGATCTAATTAGAGAAAACCAATATGTAACCAGTAGTCGCTAAGCAGTCGCAATACAGTCGCAAAATAGTTGCTATATCAGTCGCTAGTTGGTAGCTAATTGGTCGCTAAATTTAGCGACAGATTAGTTACTAAAAATAACCAGTCGCAACTTAGTCGCATATTGGTCGCTAAATTTAGCGACTAATTGGCGACTAAACTGCGACGTCTATTTTGTAGTCGCCAATTAGTCACTATTTAGCGACTGTTTTGCGACTCAAATATTTAGCGACGCACTGTTTAGCGACTGCTTATTTTAGTCGTCATTCGATCAAAGAAAGACTACTTTTTGAACAAAAACCATTTCATTGCTATTAAAAGGAATTAAACTGAGTTTGAAACACTAAAAAGAGCAGTTTTAGCCAAAGATTCGACTTCAACATTATCCAAGCGAGATATATAACCAAAGGAGATAGAATCAAAGCAGTTACAAAACATACAAATATTATGTAACAAATTTTGGGTTTCAACACACTGTGCCTTGGAGCTGAAAAGTGTGATGAGAGATTTGGAGTCCGAAAAAATAAAGTTAAGGACTTGAATCTTAAAGCAGCTGCGTCAAAAAGTGCAGCCTTTACCGCTATTACGTGAATTTCCAAGGTAGATATCACCAAAAAAAAAAAGTTAACCGGGCTTAACCTTTTTCAAGCCATCATGATTCACGATCACGAACCGTTGGACCAACATCGGTTTAATCCAAACGCTCAATTATAAGAAATATTTATATTGACTTCTTGATACAGTTCTTGGGTACATCACAAAGCAATGATATTTGGCCACCAATCTCTCCCAAGAGTTTATTTGTCCCGAGACTAATTATTATTCAATATAAAGTTTTTGATAAATAAGGGATAGAGTTGGTGAAATTGTCTTGTTTATTGGATATTGGAAGTATATATATATATATACTTAAAGAAGAAAAGAAAGATTGAGTTTGGTTGGTGAAAATGGGTACAGCTGTGAGAGATAGTACATATACGTAAACGAAGAATGTCGGATTGTGATTATTACTACCAAAACTGTTTTTACATTAAACCCACCAAGTTTGGTAACTTATGACATCACACATAGATTAGTGCCAACCTAATGAATGCTCTAACATGGGATTAAGAATAGAATTAAATGCTCTAACATGGGATTAAGAATAGAATTTATAGGCCTGGGCAAAAAACCCGGACCCGATTACCCGAACCGGGTCCGACCCAAAATGGACCGGTTCGGCTCAGTTCCGGGTCTTGCCATATTACCCGATGGATACAAATGTTCAGAACCGTGGGTATCGGTTCGGTTCCGGTTATGAACCGATACCCGATCGGTTATCCGAAAACCCGATCGGTTATCCGAAAACCCGACATCAATTAAACGACATCAATTAAGCTTTATAGGAATTAGGAACTAGGGTTTGTAGCTGTTTGCCTCTTCGTTTCCCACACCACCTTTCCCGAATCGATTAGTTCATATATTACATATCTCTCTTATATGGCAAGATCGATATCTTCATTTTGTACTCTTGATCTTGAACCGAAACTTGCGGATACGACATCTTCCAGAAAATCCGAGGTATTTGTTTCTAATATTTCGATTTCGTATGTGTTGGGTTGATCTCGTTTTCGGGTTTAGGTTATTAGGTTGTTCTTTAATTGCGATTTCGGATTTCAGTCTGCGATTAGTGTTTGTTTTCTTATTCTCTTCACTCTTCAGTGTTGAAGATTGATTGTAGATGATCGTTTATTTGTTTCTGTTTTTTCAAAACTTGCGATTTTGAATTGTTTCTGTTTGATTGTTTCCATATTTTCAAGACTTGAAGTTGATTACTTGTTCGTAGGTACGCTTATCAGTTAATATCCTTTAACGTCTCTGACTCTGAGTATGCTTGTATTTGTAGATGGCGTCTTGTGAATCTCATCCTCCTAACAACACGGATGAGAATGATAAAGAAAATGTGCATTATGAGGAAGATGTTCAATTGCCAGATAAGGGTAAAAACTGTTGGGAATGTCCTGAAATCTATTGTACTTGCTCTAAGTGATAGTTGTATTGTCGAGATGAGACAATCATATAATACTAGGTAGTCATAATGCTTTGCTAGAAGCCACTTATGATCAATGAGTTTAGAACTCATTGCTAGTGTTATATGATCCTACAGGGTCACACACCTAAGCAAACTGGACGTTAAAGACGAGATTGATCATTAATGTAATGATCCAGTGAATGCATATTTGATATGCATTCGATATCAATATTTTGGGGCAGTGTCGATCGATGCAGATAGTGCATCGATCGATGCAACTCGCGGATTAATCAGATTAATTCGGTTTAATCGTTGGTTAATTCCGTTATGGTTTAAGTCGACATATATAAGATATATTGTCGACCTAAACTGTTTTCTGACCTAATTGACAGCCACCAGAACTTGAATTGAAACCTCTGAAGAGATTGGATCTCTATAGGCACTAGCATTCCTGCTGTTCAGTTTGTGTGCGTGTGGATACCAGTAGAGGCGCAGCACTTGAGGCGCTTTAGATCTCGATTACTTGCAAACCTTCCGCTGCTAATCACCAGGTAATTCTGAGATCCCAATGATTCAATTACATGAACCCTAGATCCTAGGCTTGGAATTCAGACCAGGGTTGCCTAATTGGATTAGGAACTGCTAGAAATTCCTTCAGTGGTATCAGAGCTTTAGGGTTCCATTGAATCTGTAACATGTTGATTAGATTAGTTGAATCTGAATATGTGTATGGTTGATACAAACTTGCTAAAATTCGTTTTCATGAAAACCTAGTTTAGGGTTCTGTTCGAAAACGTTTTAGGGTTTTTTCGCATGGTGTCGATCGATGCCAATCCGGCATCGATCGACACAGGGCGAAAACCCGAATAAAATTTAGGGTTTTTCGCATGGTGTCGATCGATGCCAATCCGGCATCGATCGACACAGGGCGAAAACCCGAATAAAACTTAGTTTTCGCCTAGTGTCGATCGACACAAGTGTTGTGTCAGTCGACACAAACCTCGCGAGATTGATGAATCGGTTCAATTGGATTGGACCGGTTATCGAGCTTGGTTAATGATGGTTGAACACTGTGAATGGTTTAAGTGCGATTGTTTTGATTAGGTTGGTATCGACCGATGCTAATGTAGCATCGATCGACACTGACCGGCAATCAAAACCGGATCAATTGGATTGAACGGTTATCGCGAATTGTTTTTTGGTTGTTCTGTATCGATCGACACTATAGTAGTGTCGGTCGACATCAGATTCGATGATTAGGTTGTTGAACCTGAAATCACAGAACCAAAGCGAGATAAATCAATTAATTATAAGAATTAAAACATAATAAAACTGAACGTTTTAAATGGTTCTGTTCCTCAACCAAATATCAAGTGATACTTGATGTCTTTCCAATCTTTTCAACTGTCAAGACTTGTTTCATTGTACGATAGGCTTGCAGTGCAAGGTATCAACAATTACATGAGTAAGGCAGGAAGTAATCGTGTTGATGGGCTTGCAGTGCAAGGCGTCAACAATTACATGACTTAAGAGATTGGTTTACTTGACTGGGCCATCAAAATCGTTTTGGGCTCAGAGATATCAGGTGGATTGGACATAAGATGTCAATCCACAACCAAGAGTTATATTGGATATAACTAGCAAAGTTGTTGCTTACCTAGATAGCTAAATTTGGGTGATAGCCAGTGGCTCACTCAAGTTTAGTGAAGTATGGGTCTTGGATCATTATATTCATTTGAGGAAACATTGTTTGAATATAATTGGAGTTTTCTTAATAGTTAAGACTTCTCATTTCTTGAACATCATAACTAAAACCTCCCTTGTTTTTCCAGCTATGACTAGCACAAACCATCGTAACAATTTCTCCCTGCGATCCGTCCTTGAGAAGGACAAGTTAAATGGATCCAACTTTCTTGAATGGTATCGGAACTTGAGAATTGTTCTCAAACAGGAGAAAAAGGACTATGTCCTTGAGAAAGTTCTCCCAAAGAAGTACCGAGCCAATGCCTGGCAGTCAAATAAGGATGCTTGGGATAAGCATTCTAATGATGCGGTGGATGTGAGTTGTCTCATGTTGGCTACCATGAACTCGGAATTGCAGAAGCAATATGAGTACGTGGAGTCGCCAATACAGATGATCACTGGCCTGAAAAGTATGTTTCAGGAGCAGGCACGAACTCAGAGATACCAGACGGTTAGATCTCTGATTGAGTGCAAGCTACCAAAGGGCGAACCAGTTAGTCCTCATGTCATTAAGATGATGGGTTATATTGATAACCTGGGGAAACTGGATTGTCCCATTATTCAAGAGTTGGCTACTGACATCATTCTACAGTCACTACCGTCAAGCTATGATCAATTTGTTATGAACTATAACATGAACAACTTGACGAAGACGTTGACTGAATTGCATGGGATGCTTAAGACTGCTGAACCTAACATCAAGAAGGACACCCCAAATGTCCTTATGGTACAAAAGGGTAAGAAGTTTAAGAAACTTGGTAAGAACAAAGGTGATGGCAAGACGAGCTCGATTGTGAATCCAAGCGAGTCTGGACATGTTCCTAAGGTTAAAACCAGTCCTTCTGAAGATTTTAAGTGCTGTTATTGTAATGGTTATGGGCATTTGAAAAGAAACTGCAATAAATTCTTGGAAGATTATGAGAAGCTGAAGAAGACGTACGAGACTTCTTCTTCAGGTATTATGTTATAGAAGTAAATGTTACTTCTTATAGTCCTACTTATTGGGTATTGGATACCAGCTGTGGTACTCATATTTTGTGAAAATGTGCAGGGCCTGAGCAAAAGTAGGACCATGGAGAAAGGACAAGTGGACCTATGAGTGGGAATGGAGCAAGAGTTGCTGCATTAACCGTAGGAGTATTTCATTTGTTTTTCTTTTCATGGCATGTTTTTTGAACTTAAAACTGCTACTATGTACCTGCTATGAGCAGAAAGATTATTTCTATTCCTTGTTTGGATATGAAGGGATATCAGTTTTCAAGTTAAGAATAAGTGTTATTCATTTGATTACAGTGATATATTTTATAGTAGCAATCCATTAGAGAATGGACTTTATGTTCTGAACAAGAATGTGCATAACTATAACATTAATACCAAGAGATTCAAGTCAAATGATACGAATCAAACTTCACTCTGGCATTGTCGTTTTGGGCCACATAAATGAGAAACAAATTCAGAAGCTCCATAGTGATGGGCTTTTGGGCTCATCTGATTGATAATCATAATGAGTAAAGTGGATCTTGTTTATTAAGTAAAACGACGAAGGCTCCTTTCAACAGAGGTAGTGTCGATCGACACAAATGATGCGTCGGTCGATACAGGTTGCGAACGATCAAAATGAAAGGGCCAGAATCCTATTGGGCTTTATACATACGGATGTATATGGACCGATGAGCACTAGTGCTAGAGGAAAATTTCAGTACTTCATTACCTTTACTGATATTTTCAGAAGGTACGGTTATGCCTTATTTATAAGGCATAAGTCAGAATCTTTGAAAAGTTCAAAGAGTTCCAAAATGAAGTACAGAATCAATTTGGCAAAGGTATTAAACCTCTACGATGAGATCATGGAGGTGAATACTTAAATCAAGAATTTAGTGATCATCTGATAGATTGTGAAAGTGTTTCACAATTCACTCCTCATGTATCGGACTTTATTAGATATGGTTCGATCAATGATGAGTCACTTAGATCTTCCATTATCCTTCTAAGAATACGCTCTAGAAATGTCTGAGTTTACTTTAAATAGAGTTCCATCAAAATCAGTTACAGAGATACCACATGAGATGTGGAATGTAAATGTTTCTGATTTATCCATCATGGAGATTTGGAGTTGCGAGACTTATATAAAACGTTTAATCGATGATAAGCTCACACCCAAATCTGATAAGTGCTACTTCATTGGTTGTCCTAACAAAACCAAGGCATGTTACTTTTACAACCAGTTCGAGAACAAATTGTTCGTTGCTCGGAACTATGTTTTCTTGAGAAAGACTTTCTTTCCAAGAAGAACAGTGGGAGTAAAAGTAAAACTCGAAGAAATTCGAAAATCACAGGAGACTGCTCAACCTGATGAGAAAGAGCAGCAGTTGGATCTACAAAGAGTTGTAGAACCTGCACCTGTGGTGCCTAGAGTTTATAAAGGATCTGGTGAATGTATATTCGATATACATTTAAATGGCGAGTTTCTGAAGAAGTGTCGATCGACACAAAAGTTGCATCGATCGACACAGATCGCGAACCAAATATTGATTTTGGTTTATGACTTAATTAACTACGGTTTAAATCTTGGTTAATTAGGTCGTGGTAAAAGTATACATATGAGATATGTGTGCGCGACTTTTACAGAAAACTGAAGCTCGCAGATCCGAAAGGATCCGTCACGAACCCGAGAAATATGGATTTCTGGTAACCAATTTCCGTGATCTACTGATCATTGAAAGTGACGGGCCTGCGAATTTTGAAGAAGCAATGATGAGCCTTGACTCCGAAAATGGCTGAAAGCCGCTGAATCCGAAAATGGTTATATTCAGATATACAAAGCTATGTTGGTGGCAAAAGGTTTCAAGTAAAATTCATGGTATTTACTATGAAGGAACCTATTCCCAGACACCATGCTTATGTCCATTCGGATTCTCCTAGCAACCGCCACTCATAATGGTTATGAGATCTGGCAGATGGATGTGAAAACAGTTTTCCTTAATGGAATTCTGGAAAAGAATGTGTACATGACATAATCTGAAGTTTTCATTGATCCTAATGAAGCTAGGAAGATATGCAAGCTTCATCGATCCATTTATGGATTGAAGCAAGCATCTCGGAGTTGGAATCTTCGTTTTGATAAAGTAATCAAAAGGTTTGATTTTATCAGAAATGAAGAGGAACCGAATGTTTACAAGATGACTAGTGGGAGCGCAGTTGCATTTCTGGTATTGTATGTTGATAACATACCACTTCTCGGAAATGAAGTTCCATTGTTTCAGTCTGTTAAGATTTGATTCGAAAGTTGTTTTTCGATAAAATTATGGGAGAAACCGTATACATTCTTGGAATAAGAATCTATAGAGATAGATTGGATAAGCTAATTGGATTGTGTCAAGATACTTATAGTGATAAGGCCTTGCACATGTCCAATATGCAAGATTCCAAGAAGGGCTTCGTGCAAATGACTCTTGGTATTGCTCTTAGCAAGACGCAGTGTCTTTCGACACACGCTGAGCAAGAGCAAATAAGGGTCAGACTACTGCTAAAGGCATTAGATGTCTTAAGATGTGATCTTAATTTTAGTGGGAGTCATTGTTATTAATTTTAGTTATGATATGATGTTCGTATAAACATAATTTGATTATGTTATTGAAATCTGACATCTGTATTATTTAATAATGGTTATTAAATAATAGTCCCAAAGTAATTTATGACATTTTATAGGTCATCAAGTATGTGACTTGATCATGAAACCCTATAGATAATAAATGACATAAATTATGATTGGTCCCTGGTCAAGGTTGTTAAAATGGGACATTAACAACCGCGTGAGACTAGTATGTGAGGTGACTGATGACTAAGTTTCATGGAGTCATTAATAAGAGTATTAAAGTCAATCACATAGATATGTGTTGGAGAACACAGGATCGGACATGACCCACTGATGAGAACTCTACGGGATAGTTATATAAGTGTCATGAGAGTTTTCATTACGACTATAGAGTATAGTCCTTAGACCTGAGTTCATCATGTTTTCTTACATGTGAATTGGTCCGCTTTAACCTTGTCAAACGTCAGCCGTAACTGGTGACTATAAAGGCATTGATTGGGCGTATCATGAAGCGTGTGAAGAGACAGGGATGGAACAAGATGGGATTTGTCCCTCCTATATAACAGGAGATAAATATCTCAGGGCCCATCGAAGATTTGATACTGAGAAATGTGTGGCCACACTCAAACGAGGTGATTGTCAGTCGTTTGTCTTGTCAGTATAAATCGGAGTTCGATGAACATGATCTTGGCTAAATAAGGGTGACACAGATCTTGCCTTATGTCAGATCGAGATATAGTGACGAAGGGATTATGGGAATAGATGATTCCAGTACAAGTGGGAGATTGTTGGGAATGTCCTGAAATCTATTGTACTTGCTCTAAGTGATAGTTGTATTGTCGAGATGAGACAATCATATAATACTAGGTAGTCATAATGCTTTGCTAGAAGCCACTTATGATCAATGAGTTTAGAACTCATTGCTAGTGTTATATGATCCTAAAGGGTCACACACCTAAGCAAACTGGGCGTTAAAGACGAGGTTGATCATTAATGTAATGATCCAGTGAATGCATATTTGATATGCATTCGATATCAATATTCTGGGGCAGTGTCGATCGATGCAGATAGTGCATCGATCGATGCAACTCGCGGATTAATCAGATTAATTCGGTTTAATCGTTGGTTAATTCCGTTATGGTTTAAGTCGACATATATAAGATATATGGTCGACCTAAACTGTTTTCTGACCTAATTGACAGCCACCAGAACTTGAATTGAAACCTCTGAAGAGATTGGATCTCTATAGGCACTAGCATCCCTGCTGATCAGTTTGTGTGCGTGTGGATACCAGTAGAGGCGCAGCACTTGAGGCGCTTTAGATCTCGATTACTTGCAAACCTTCCGCTGCTAATCACCAGGTAATTCTGAGATCCCAATGATTCAATTACATGAACCCTAGATCATAGGCTTGTAATTCAGACCAGGGTTGCCTAATTGGATTAGGAACTGCTAGAAATTCCTTCAAAAACAAGAGAAAAGAGAAAGATGGTGCTAGTGGTGTAGGTGCTAGGAAGAAGACGAGATCTGATGTTTGGGAACACTATACAAGGCAGAAAGATGACTATGACAAATGCAATTGTCATTATTGTGGGAAGGAAATGGCTTGTCCCACAAAGTCTGGAACGTCGAACCTCAAGAAGCACAATGAAAGTTGCAAGGCTTTTATGGTATGGAAGGCAGCTAACAAGTTCAAAAACCAAACGGTTTTAACTGCTGAGGAAGGTAATCTGTCTGTAAGAAAAGTGTCTGAGCAAGTTTTTAGAGAAGCTACAAATGAGTTAATTGTCTTGGCTGAGCTACCTTTGGCGTTCTCTGAGTGTTTGGGTTGGAGACATTTTTGTTCAAAAGTGCAGTTATATCAGCCACAATCACGGAGAACTTGCACAAGAGAGATCGTGGAAATGTATGTTCAGAGGAAAAACGATATGAAGAGGATTCTAGGACAGAATAAACAACGGTTGTTATTGACTACAAACATATGGGTAGCTCCTCACACTAATGCCAGTTACATGGTCATCACTACTCATTTCATAGATGTTAACTGGCAACTCAAGAAGATGATCATAGGTTTTAAACATGTGGAAGATCATAAGGGACAGACCATCTCTTCTGTGCTTCAAGAATGTTTAGCAGAATGGGATATAAAGAAGGTGTTCTGCATCACGGTCGATAATGCTACAACTAACTCAAATGCTTTGAAAAGGTTTAAGGAAGTTTTTTCATTACAAGATGAAGATGCATTAGTGTTGAAATGTGACTTTTTGCATATTAGGTGTGCCACCCATATCTTGAACCTGATCGTCAAGGAAGGTCTAATGGAGATAGACGATAGTGTGTCAGCCGTGAGGAATGCTATACAGTATGTGAGGTCTTCAACGCTGAGGACTAAAGCGTTTGAGTTCAGAGTTGAAACGGGCAAGATGACTAGAGGGAATCTTCCTTTAGATGTAAGGACCAGATGGAATTCAACCTATCTTATGTTAGAACAAGCCCTAAAGTTCAAAAACGCTTTTCTGAAGATACAAGCTGAAGAAAATCCGTTTAATGAGTACTTTCAGGAAAAAGAAAATGGGAAGAAGAGGGTAGGACCACCATTAGCATGTGATTGGGATGCTGTAGAAAGGTTGGTACAATTCCTTGTTATCTTCTATCACTCAACTCTGATCCTTTCAGCTTAGACATCTATCACTACTGCTCATAAGATATACAATGAGATTGTGACTATTACTAGGAACATTAGTGCAATATCTACTAGTCCAGGGCCTGATGAGGAGTTGAGGAGGAAGGGGTTATCTATGATGAGAAAGTTAAAGAAATATTGGAATCCGTTTTGGCAAGGTAATGATAAGGAAAACTATGAAATGAACAAGATATTGATAGTGGCAAGTGTTTTTGATCCTCGGAAGAAGATGAATTTTGCTAATGGTGAAGGCCTCCATTTTTTTCTAATGTCTTTACAATGAAGGCCTCCATTTTTTTTCCGCCTACTGCCTGTCAGCTCTGCCCTTGGATGTACTTCCTATATGTAAGCATCTGGAGACTGGAACTAGTAGTGCAGTAATACTTGATACCAATGAATTAAAAAAAAATAAGTCCTCAAAGGAGATACACACACAAATACATATATGTGTTTGTGTTTACGCGTGGAAAGAACAAGAAAAATAAACCACATAAAATGAATTTCTTTTACAGAAATTAACGCGAACACCAAACACAAACATGCATAAAGAGAATATTATGTTTACGTTTAGCATTTTCATTTAAATTAACAAAATATTACTTATAAGATGATATAGATTGTGGATTATCTGAAATAATGCATACATATTAAATGTACAAGCCATCAAAGTATAAGAAACACTCTATGAGTGAGAGGGGAGCAGGCAAAGCAAGAGTTTGATGCTCAAGGACACATGACCTTCTCTAAGTCTTTTAGAAAACAACAAGAGACATGATTTTGTTCAACTAGTCTATTTATCAAACGTATTTATCTAATTCAATTTGTTTCTTCTAGTGATTAAAAGTTAGTAACAACAAAATGAACATTTTATCTTAAATATAATTATGAGTCGTGAGAATTTTGCGGCGGAAAAAAGTATAAGGACTAATAGAATTTAGAAAAACTTTTACCAAAACAATCTCATTCATTAATTAGGAAAATAATACATGAAAAGATTTATATACAACTCTGATCAAATCTTTAACCAAAACCACTAAACCGACTGTTATACAGACTCAATTATTAACATGTATAATATATACATCAATAGTCTCTTTCAAGACGGGACGAAAATATTGAAGAGACACATCTTGCTAACCAACCGATTGAACGGAGCATGATATAAAGGTTTAGTAAATGGATGAAGCAAGTCGTATGTTTGCTTTAATATGCAACATCTTGAATAACCCATTAGTTAACTTCTCACGAACACTATGACAATCTATTTCAATGTTTTTTGTGTGTTCATAAAAGACAGAGGTGTGCAATGTGTATAGCCGCAATATTAACACAAAATAGTAAGTTAGGCTTAATGAGAGCAAACTGCAACTCAATCAGGAAATTAGTAAGCCATACCAACTCATCATAGACGAATGAGAGACTTATGTATTCAGATTCTGCCGACCTCTTTGAAACAACTTGTTGTTTATTTGATCTCCAAGATATCAAGGAAGATGCAGGATTGTATCATGAAGTCAATCGTCTAGTGTCTTGACATGATCCCTAGTCAGCATCTAAAGGTTTGTTGTATCTATTGTTTAGAGATTCAACAACTTGGAAAACAACAAAAGATACAATATCAGCGGAAGAAGACAGAGTATCATCTTTCTGACTATCCTCTTGATCGATAAAGTTGTAAACCTCAGAGAAAGGAGGCAATTTTTTCTTCATCAAAATACGACTTATAATGCTCTCATAGTTCTCATTTAATCCCATAAGAAAATCGACCACTCAATTAGTTTCCTTTTCAGCTAGAAGTTCCTCAATAGATGTAGCCGGAGGCTGAATGCTTGATAACTCTTCCCATAGAGTTTGAGTTCTCGTATGGTATGAGGAAAGATCAAAACTGCCTTGGTGAAGAGAATGTAGCTGATGTTTGAACTTGTATATGCGAGGAATATTTGATTTATAAAACCGTGTATGAAGATCCTTCCAAATATCAGACGCATGTTTGATATACATGATACTTGTGTAGATCTTCTTAGAAACACTATTGATGATCCATGATTTAATCATGATGTTACACTGACACCATATTTTGAAGTAAGGATCATCAATCATTAAGTTTCACAATCGACCCATCTAATAAACCTATCTTGTTTTTAGCCTCTAATCTTGTAGTCATATCAGTAAGCCAAACACCGTAATTATTTCCATCAAGAAGTTCTGAGACTAGAACTAATCCGGGATGATCAGAACTATGCAAATGATATGGCGAATGGATATTGTTAGGATCATTTGATACCTCAAAGCAATCATGAGTTGGTGAATGCATAGAACGATGAACAGTAACACGATCTAAGAGACGAGCGACAGGACATCGATTTTTAGAACTAATCTGAGAGAGATCAGTCACTGATGCTTCACCACGAAAAAAATTGAGATGGCGGAGATGCCAATGCCGGAGATTCTAGTGGAACCGAGCGATACTTCGATTTGCAATTTCGCTTTCCCATTAAAATCGATTTCAATTCAAGAATGATAAAGAAAACGCGAGATAAGGCTGAATTGTACAGAGAAAACGAAGATATGAAGTCAATCAAAGAACCGCATGCTCAATCTATCACCGTCAAAGAGATTTCGATGAAATTTGATCGGAAAAAAAATTGCAGGAAAAAGTTGTTACTAGGTGTACAAAATTGTTAGTTGCTCTGATACCATTTTACCAAAATAATCTCGTTCATCAATTATGAAAATAATACATGAGAAAATTTGTATACAACTCTGATCAAGACCTAAACCAAAGTCACTAAACCAATCTAAACTGACTGCTATACTGACTAAAAGATTCGATTATTAACATGTATAATATGTGTACATTGGTATCAATTGATTTGAAGATATAAAACCATAAACTTGTCAAGTAGTCCAACATGCACTAAGGAACACAAAGTCCCGTCCTTTTTCTCACCGACTTGCCAACCAAAATTATCAATTAGTTCAAAGCCAGTGTCTGATGATGCTTTCAAAATCTGTGATACATCAACATTTAAACCTACAAATAAATGAATCGGTGACAATAATAGTGACGTTCAATGAGCTTCCACAGTCACACACACACGTAGGGCAATCGATAGAAAGAGACCCACTTGAGAAAATCCAATGAGTCCCAACTCCATTTTTTCAGACACTAATGATTTGTACAAACTGTAATAAATTCTAACACACATCTCTCTCCAAATTCTTGAGACCCACTAGCACACTACCACCCCTTTCAGAATTGTTGTTTTAAACACAATGAAACCAAAATGTCTTAAACCCCAAACCTAAATATAGTTGTTTAGCATCACTCAAAATGAGTCAAAGTCAAAACAAAACAAACCCTTTTGTAATATGGATGGAACTATCTCACACACTTGAATTTGCTAGCTTTCACCAAGAAGGCCTTCATTGAAGAACATTTTAAGGTGACGCCAGAGAAACAGGAAACGCAATAAAGACAATTTATATTCAAACAACCCTTTTGTAATATGGACTCAATTAAGTATACTTTTGTGACAGTTGTTATACTCCTTTTTGTTTTGTCCTTATCTTAAGAGAGAAAAATAAAATCCAGTTGGGTTTTACCTTTCAATACAATGAGAGAGGAAGAAAAGGCTGCAATAATTTTAAAGACAGTAAGAGGATTGGAGGAGGAAGAAGAGTATTAAAGGAATGAAGAAGAGGAACAGCTCTTAACCTAATTAAGTAAATGCTTCTTTTTTGTTGAGGTGGGTCTCTTCTGATTTCCACCTCAAAAGCTGATATTTTTATATTTAAGATAGCCTGTGATACATAAGAGAGAAGAGAGTCCAGAGACGTTCAAACCTTACCCAATATAAGTTAAAAGAAGAGCACATAAAGGATAAGTTAAAGTTATGAGCTTAACTAATGACAGAGCTCAAAAGGATGATTCTTGTTTTGTGGGTATTGATGTGTCCCGACTCTAGAATAGATTACAGAAACAATATATTTGTTTTAAGGAAAAGTTTAGATAAATATATATACATTTGCTTATAATATAGAAAAAGAGGAGCATAGGCTTTTAATTCTATATGAGAGTGTACTTTATAATGAAGAAGACACTAACCTTCCTTCCTTCCTTGATATATATCTCTGCAGTGACTTTGTCTGGTAGTGCTTCAATTGAATGAAAACAGTGGTGCTAGGGTTGCCATGTGGTGAAATTTAATCCTTCTCTTCAATTATATGAGGCTTCTTATATAGGCTCCGGCATTTCCTGATACTTGGAAGGAAAAAAAAAAACTTATATCTATTGATGATGGAAGAGCAAAGCCAAAGAAAGACAGAGACACAGAGCCTATATCAGAGAGTAAACTGGTGAAGTGGGTTGAATCAAACAAGGTATGAAACTAGAAAAAGCATGTGAACTTTTTGTGTGCGTTTGTGTGTGCATATATGCTAACCTTGGTTTTTTGGGTTTGTTATCTTCTTTGCGTTGCTCAAAGCCATGGAGTCTCCTAGGAACCATGGAGGCTCTGAGGAGGAGGAATACAGCAGTTCTGAGTCAGGGTGGACTATGTACATAGAAGATGCCTTTCATGGAAATGACCATTCTTCTGTTGTTGTCGATGATGATGATGATGATGACAACGATGATGAGTCACAGGTAAAAGATGCTGGTGATGGTTATGAGAATGATGGCGGTGATGAAGAGAGTGATGAAGAGAGTGATGATTCGATGGCTTCTGATGCATCCTCGGGTCCTAGCAACCAGCTTCCAAATAACATCAACAAACATGCAGCTAGGAAGAGTGGTTCTAAAAAAGTCCACATTCAAGAATGCCAACACACAGAGAAAACATTTAGCAAGGAAGGAGAAAAATCAGAGCGCAAAGCTAAAACAAGAACAAGTGCAGCTAGTCATGTCCAGAGTAGAGGCAAGGTGAGTAAAACCAAATAATACTTGTGAAGAATATCCAAATCCTGTAATGAGGAGAGATGCTTCAGTTCTCTCACCAATCCTCTTGTTTGCCTTTAATAAGCCATGTGTGTAGGTACTTGCATTGTTTTCATTTGCCGGAATATGTCTTTTTTTGTAGATGATGTCCCAAATAAGTTTTCTGAACGGTTCTCCGTTGGAACCCTGTTATGTTAGATGTATCCTGTTCTTCACATACTTCCTTCTAATACAAAACAGAGCATATCTTGATCTGCAAGTTCAACACATGAGCCATCTAGAGGATGATTCCGGGAAGAAAAACTGACATTCCTAATTAATTCTCAGAAGTAACCAATCTTTTGCATTGGAAAGCACACATTATTTATGAAATACTAATCATCATTTTCCGAGAAAAGAAACGCTCATGGTAGAAGACAAAGCGGTTGATGACAAAATAGGAGTTTCTAAGGTTACCAATATTGTGATGTGTGGCCCAAGTAGCTAACAGCAGAGCGTTGCTTGCCAACAAAAGGTCCTGATACTTTCAAGAGCTTCACATGATTCGTTTACAAAACAACAAATTGCAATCATTCAAAATCTGTCCTTTTCAATTCCTATAAACTGTTTGAACCACTTGTTAAGAAACTATTTGCATATCAGGAAAATGAGTTATTAGAAAAGACCAGAAATGAAACTGTTCAGATTTCTTTCCCACGTTGTCAACACAGTAGAACCGTTTGTTACATCAAACACAACTATTACCCATCAGCTGATAGTTAAACAAACATGGCATATAATCTATAATTGCATTTATCATAGCTCAAGAAACAGTTTGGGAAACTGTGCTGGATAATTATAGTTGGAGAAATAACACATAAAACATAGAGTCATATCCTTACTTGACCAATCGACTGGTAGCCATATGAGATCTTGATATCTGATCCTGGAAAGCCAAGAAAATGCTAAAAATATCAATTGAGTTCTAGATAATCATTGCAAAGTATTAAGCTTAATGGATACAATTAATGGGAACAGAAAAGAACAAAGAGAATTAGTTGGCAACTTTCCAGAAGAGGAAGACCCTCACGTTGATGTTATTCTCAGGTCACTTTCGACTTTGTATAATCTCCAGTCCATCATAATGCACGTAGGAGCAGTAAACAGATAGATGAAAATGAAAGATGGGCCGTCCCAACCTAATTGCGTGACCCACAAAACGAGACAGTGTTGCTTGGTAAATGCATAAAACACTGAACCTGTTCTACCAATTTCACCTTCAGGAAGATTGAAGGACTGGACTAGTTCAACGATTAAAGGCGAAGAACCGAGTGTTAGAATATGATGTTTAGAACAAGAAAGTAACTTAGATTGAAGAGAGAATGAAGAGAGAATGTAGAGAGAATGTAGAGAGAGATGGCGAAATGAGATGTATAACTCTCAATGTGTTATTAACTAATGAAGTACAAGGTATATATAAGCATTACAAGTAGGTTAAGCAAGTGTGAATGGACCAATGGCTTTTAGGTGAGATGTTGGTGAGAGTTTGCTTTTAGGTGAGATGTTGGTGAGAGTTTGGTGAGATATTGGTGAGACCAAGGTTTTAGAGTGAGAAACCCTAGACACAATGCACATGTCTAACTTGTGATCTCCAATTCAATACTCCCCCTCAAGCTTGAGTTCAAGGATTGAATCAAGCTTGGAGTGACAATGGAGATCTACCTCATTAAAAACCTTCATGAAGAAAACCACTTGGGATAAAACTTCATGAAGGGAAAAAGAGTGTAGACTCCATGGCCTTAGAGGATTCCGGGATTTCCATGAGTCCGAACTTGGTGTGAATGGACTCACACACCTTCAAGCTAGCTGCCTTGGTGAACACATATGCTAGTTGTTCTTCACTTCTTGTGAAGCAAGGTAACACAACTCCTTGCTCAATCAACTGCCTTACTTTGTGGCAATCCACTTCAATATGTTTAGTCCTTTCATGGAAGACTGAGTTTGAGGCAATGTGAATGGCTGCTTGGTTGTCACAATGCATGGTGATTGGTTTTGTCTTCTCAATCCCCAAATCCACAAGAAGAGCTTGATCCACACCAATTCTGTTACTAGCTTCCTCATTGCTCTATATTCAGCTTCAGCACTTGAACATGATATTATCTTCTGCTTCTTGCTCTTCCAAGTGACAAGGTTTCCTCCAATGAATGTGCAATATCCAGTAGTAGATCTTCTGTCCACTCTATCTCCTGCCCAATCAGCATCACAATACCCAACTATCTCTGTACTTTGATTGCAACCCATCCAAATGCCTTGACCAGGAGCACCACTTAGATATTTGAGTATCCTTTCAACCATATCCCAATGATGCATCTTTGGTGCTTGCATATGTTGGCTTACCTGGTTCACTGCAAAACACAAATCAGGTCTGGTTATGGTTAAGTAAATAAGCTTACCAAGGTAATGTCCTCAAATGGTCTGTCTTCAAGCTCCCCCTCTCTTATGACTTTGTAGCCTTCCTCCAATGGTGTCTTAGCTGGTTTTGATCCAATCTTTCCTGCCTCAGATAACAAATTAAGTGTGTATTTCCTTTGAGATAAGAAGAGTCCATCATTAGATCGACAAACTTCTATCCCAAGGAAGTACTTTAGAGTACCAAGATCTTTAATATCAAAAACAGATTTGAGATAAGCTTTAGTTTCTTGTATACCTGACTTGTTACTCCCTGATATGATAATGTCATCAACATAAACAAGGATAACAATGATACCTTCCTGATCTTGGAGAGTGAACAATGTATGATCTCCTTCAGACCTCTTGAAACCTCTTTGCATAAGTGTTGAACTCAGCTTGTGATACCAAGCTCTAGGTGATTGTTTTAACCCATAGATGGCCTTCTTGAGTCTTAGTACTTTCCCTGTTTTAACAAGGCTTTCAAGACCAGAGGGTGGAGTCATGTATACCTCATCTTCAAGCTCCCCTTGAAGGAATGCATTCTTGACATCCATTTGCCAAAGTTTCCAATCAAGATTTGTTGCCAAAGACAAGATGATCCTAACTGTGTGAAGTTTAGCTACTGGTGCAAAGGTGTCCAAGTAATCCTTTCCATAAGTTTGAGTGAAGCCTCTTGCAACCATCCTTGCTTTGTATCTCTCCACTTCTCCATTACTTCTGTACTTGATGGTGAAAGCCCATTTGGAAGTCACTGCCTTCTTTCCTCTAGGAAGTTCAGCTTCATACCAAGTCCCGTTGTTGTCCATTGCTTTTATCTTCATCCACAGCCTGCATCCACCTCTTATCTCCCTTTGCTTCTTCATAGGTTGTTGGTACATATTCTTGATCCAACTTCTCAATGAACACTTGATGCTCCAATGGTACTTGAGCTAAACTGCAAACAGCTGAGTGGGATGGGCTACTGCATTGCTGTTGAAGTAAACCCTCTTCTTCCATTCAGATGGATCCTTTTTCTCCCTTGTACTTCTTCTTAACACCTGAAATTGTTGCTGCTCATTCATAACCGGCTCCTCAACTTGATGATCCAACTCCTCATTCATAACCGGCTCCTCAACTTGATGATCCAACTTTTCAGCTTCTTCAACATGTTCTTCCTTATGTTCCTCATGCTCCTCATTTTCAGCTTGATCATGTGCAGAAGGATCAGCTACTTGCGGTTCTGGAGCTGATTCATGACTGTCCCCCTCATGATCAAGATGGGAATGTTGAGGAGTTTCTGAAGTTGGAGCAGGGACTGAAGTGGTAGGGCTTGTCTTGGCCGGTTGCTGAGGCATACTAATACCCAAGTTTTCCATGATCATCCTTAGGTTAGCTGCTCTATTTGATTGAGAAGTGGGAAGATCCTTCAAGCTATCCCAATTCTTTTCATCATAGAAACTCCTTGTTTCCATAAACTTCACATCTCTTGAGATTAAAACCTTCCTTGTTTCAGGTACATAACACTTGTATCCTCTTTGTGTTGTGGAGTAACCAATGAACATAGCTTTGGTGCTCTTAGCATCCAGCTTATCTCTTTGTTCTCATGGTATTAACACAAAGCAAATACACCCAAACACACGTAAGTGATCAACTAATGGATTTGTTTTGTTTAGTACCTGAAATGGAGATTGATCCTTAAGAACTCTTGTGGGAGTTCTATTAATCAAGTAGCAAGCAGTCATGACTGCATCTCCCCAAAACCTCTTAGGAACATTCCTGTAGAACATCATGGACCTTGCCACCTCCATTAAGTGTCTGTTCTTTCTCTCAGCCACTCCATTTTGTTGTGGGGTATAAGGACAGCTTGTTTGATGGAGAATCCCATGTTTGGACAAGTGTTGTTTGAAAGCATTGCTTGTATACTCACCACCATTGTCTGATCTAAAAATTTTGATCTTACCATTGAAATGATTAGTAACATGACTTTGAAAGTTCATAAAGGCTTCTAACACTCTATCCTTAGTTTGCATCAATGTTATCCAAGTATACTTAGATTTTTCATCAATAAAAGTGACAAAATACTTATGGTTCTCTCTAGACAAACAAGGAGCAGTCCACACATCAGAATGAACAAGATCAAAGCAACTTTCATAAGTAGTTTTAGAAGTTGGAAAAACAGACTTGCAATGTTTCCCAAGAATACAAGCCTCACATTCATCATTCTTAAACACAACAGAAGGTAATAAAAGCCCTAAAGCCCTAGAGTGTGGATGTCCTAGTCTAGCATGCCAAATAGAGTCATCCACACCAACATAAGTAGATAAAGCAGTAGATAAAACAGGAGATAATTCAGAAGAGGGATTAGTGTCTTCAATCATGTAGAGCTCATCCTTTGTCACACATTTCCCAATCAACTTACTTGTTCTAATATCCTGAAACACAACATCATTAGGACTGAAAACAACATTGCAATTTAGATCAGTGGCTATTCTCTTAACAGATACTAAGTTGGATGTGAAACTAGGCATAAAGAAAGCTTTAGATTCTTTATCAAATAATTTCAGATTTCCTATTCCTTGAATTGGAATTTTATCACCATTTGCAATTACTACACATCCTAAAGTTGGTTTAATATTTTCTATCAACTTAGGATCACTGATCATATGATGGGAAGCTCCAGAATCAATAATCAAAGGTCTGATTTTATTTGATGCAAAGAGTGAGGTACCAAGGACCATACCAGAGTTTTCCTTGAGGGCTTTGATGAGTGCCTCAAGGTCTGACCTTCTTACCACATCATTTTGATCAGTCATAGCTGTAGCTTGATGAACCACCATTGCTCTCCCTTCATCACATTGCTGCATAGAAGAAGAACCTGGTCCAGCTGCACCATATGAGTAGTTTGCCCTTTGATCCTTGAACCGGTTGTTGTGAGATGATGGTCTGAGGTTTGGATGAAGGCGCCAGCATCTATCCTTCAAGTATCCACTCTTCTTGCAAAAATCACATATCAAGACTCCTCTCTTGTCACCTCCATAGTTCTGCCTTTCCTCAGCTTTAAACACTCCTTTGTTGGCGGTTACCAACTCTCCTTTCTCTTTGAACAGCCCAAATGAACCTTGCTCTTTTTGAATCTGTCCACACACATCATCAATATCCGGAAGAGTATCTGCCCTTAGGATGTGTTTAATCAGCCCATTGTAGGATGAGTTCATGGTGAGCAGAAGAGCAAAGACTTTATCTTGTTCTCTTCTTTCTTGCAACACCAAAGGATCATTACTTGGTGGTCTCAACATCTCCAACTCTGACCATAGTGAGCTAAACTTCCCAAAGTGAGCTTTAAACTCCATGTCTTCTTGTTGGAGAGTGTTAATGGCCAGCTTAACTTCAAAGACTCTTGTTAGGTTTGTTTTGTTTCCATAAACCTTCTCAATAGTATCCCACAGCTGTTTGGAAGTCACGCAATATGAGTATGCTTCCAATAGGTGCTGGTCAAGTGAGCTTTGGAGTGTGGAGAGGACATGTTGATCCCCTTGAAGCCACACTTCTTCAACAGCTTCAGATGTCTCTTCATGAGACTCACCTTCTTCTTTAGCCCCGGTTTCACCCTTAGCCTTCATCACCTTCTCTGGAGCCGTGCTCCTCATGATGTACTTCCATAAGCCTCTGCCTCCAAGAGCAGACTTCACCATCCTGGCCCAAACAATATAGTTGGCACCTTTCAACATCACAGGAATGATTACCCTTGAGTTCTCCATTGCTTAAGACCGGTTTAATGCAAGGAGGGAGTTTTCAAGGTAAGTTTTAAAACTGGTGAGTTCTCAACTTACATAGAACACACACAACAATAAACAAGAAGAAGAAAAGCTTGAAAGCTTAAGAGTATTCAAGAACACGACCAAGAACTTGTTTCAAGAACCGGTTGTAAGAGTAAGTGTTTAGGACCGAGAGAAATAGGTTTGAAACTTAGAGAATGCGGAAATGAATAGGTCTAGGAGATTATAGCTCTGATACCATGTTAGAATATGATGTTTAGAACAAGAAAGTAACTTAGATTGAAGAGAGAATGAAGAGAGAATGTAGAGAGAATGTAGAGAGAGATGGCGAAATGAGATGTATAACTCTCAATGTGTTATTAACTAATGAAGTACAAAATATATATAAGCATTGCAAGTAGGTTAAGCAAGTGTGAATGGACCAATGGCTTTTAGGTGAGATGTTGGTGAGAGTTTGCTTTTAGGTGAGATGTTGGTGAGATGTTGGTGAGAGTTTGGTGAGATATTGGTGAAACCAAGGTTTTAGAGTGAGAAACCCTAGACACAATGCACATGTCTAACTTGTGATCTCCAATTCAATACCGAGCATGTGCACGTTCCACTCCTAGTTGACAATGACACCAAGAAAGATTAGTAAAAGCATTTGGACAACCAAAGAGAGCACAACAATGTCTTGGTACACCAAACAACCACCAACCATTATTGCTTTGCAAAACAGTACCTCGGCCTAACAGTACTATTACAAAACAAAACTAAGTTTAAAATCTTTCTGTCAAAAAGGTCATGTCTGCAAGAATTCAGGTCAATAATTAATGATATTGGGGTTTCCGGGATCACAAAAGATGCTATCTGAAATCCAATACCGACATCAAACTAAGAACACGCCCAACTTCCTCAGTCACAGAATTATATATGATTCAAAAACAAAATTTTCAGGATAGAGAAAAAATATTCAGTCCTAGCCTCTCAATTTAAGATTTTTGAAATTGCCTCATCAATAGGCTCCTAATTTGACTTTGACCTTTATGGGCTAGTCGCCTAGTACCGAGAACAAGTCCCCAGAATATAATTCTGACCACTTGAAAAGTTAAAGAAAGTTTTGAGAATCATGAAAGCATCATGAGACCTGGAAGGACAAGTAAATGGTAGACTTTAAATCGTCTCAGTCTGCTACCACCTACGGTATCTCTCTTGAAGAAGACTTGACCACTTTATTGTCCTGTTGATGGGTTATGCTGTCTGGGCATCTTCTCTGGGGTCTACCAACAGCATGAACACTAGTGAGTTCAAAAATGCGGAGGAGGTGGTTTGCACAAGTCTTTCATGTACACTGTTGAAGTAACCAAAAGCAGAACGTAAACAGAACCAGCTGGTTACAAGCTGTAGAGCTAAAAAACAGTAGTAATTATGGCCCTTAAGATGTAAACGTTCGAGAGTTAAAAGAAGCTGCAATGCATCCGAGTTTGACTAGCGAATATGCCACTGTATTTTTCTAGTTTCAGTTACTGTATCAGTGAGGACAACAGCATAAATGATAGTTCCAAATAAGAAGCAAACTGGACATAGATCAAAAAGCTACCATATAAACCATCTCTGAATAGCAGCAGATAGATACGTGAAACAAGAGCAACGGAAACTTGAGTATTAAGAAAATGGATACCATGACAGGAATGTCCTCATGGACTCCAGTACAGATACTAAGTGCATGAAAGAAGTGCTGATCACATGTTCACATGCAACAGATCCCAAAACTTGTTAACACACAAAACGGCGCAAGGACAATCACTAAAAAGTGTTTGGCTGCATCAGCCAGTGATCAAATCTAGATTAACCATAAGAATTACATCTAAGAAGCCAGAAAATCCAGGACATGTACAAACCAACAAGGAGGATCAGTGAAGCAATACTAAAAGTATTGTTGTAATTAAGGATTTGTTCTCTTCTTTTCAAGCCACTAGTAGTGAACAGAAAAACAAGTAATGAACAAACTTTTCCCCTTTCGTAAATTTACAGATTACAACAATGTCTCTTAAACTACACTTGTCGTACGTCTCTCTCAAGGCTCAATATTCGATTCTCTGAACTGTATATGCAGAGAACTCGAAAAAGTTAGAATTTTGTGATGAACCCGATTGAGAGATTCTGCTTCAAGGAAATTTCGATTACTTGATTTGATTGTTAAGAAGTAGCTTTGGCATGGTGGAAGAAGGCGACGGAGCAAAGGATAGAGGCGATGAGAGTGAAGAACCCTAACCCGATCATCAGAGAGATTCCGGCGACGATTAGATCCATCGCCGTCTGCACGCTTATTCCCATCATTATCTTAAAAAATAAGATTTTAATGTTTGGCGATAATTACAGATGCTTCGAAGAAGAAGAAGAAAAGCCTCTTGCTTTGACACGTTTATGAGATGACCAGTCCAGAGCTTATGACATTTAGCGCGCAATTTCAGACACCACCCTGCGTGTGTATAGACGTGTAGTAAAGTTTCGAGAGTACATTAAATGTGACCTTATGTTATCTGGTCGTTTTATGCATCTTCTAAGGTAGACGGACGGTTTTCCTATGACTGCTTCCTACTTCCTTGGAAAGTGGCTTCGAGTTCTGAGCATTGGCAATTTCGTGTCAGGGAACATGGAGGATGTAGCTGGAGAAGTAGGCATATGATTGGTCTGGGTTTGATTTCTTTGATCTCAACTACAACAGCATCCGATGTCCGAAACGTTTTAGCCACTGATGCAGCATGTTCCAAGCAACATCTCACAACCTGTGTATCAGACAAAGGGTTAAATCAGAAGCTGAAATAGACATCAAAGTGAGGTTTAATTACTTAGTCTTGTGGTTACCTTAGTCGGATAAATAATACCAGCAAACATTAGATCTTCCGCAGCATCTTCCAAAGTGAATCCACGGCATATGAAACCTGGCTTCGTATCGAAAATACATTTCAGACAACAAGGAGGCTAGGGCAATCCAGCTAGATCACGAACTGCGAACAAAGCTCATTGGAGACCTCACCATTCGCCAGTACTGTCAAGAGCTGAAGAAGATTGATGATCGATTGTCGAACGTTGACTCTCCAGTTAACGAGCGTACGCTGGTAACATATATGCTCAATGGATTAAGTGTGAAATATGACAATATCATCAACTTTATCATGCATCGTCAGCCCTTCCCAACTTTTGATATCGCCAAATCCATGCTTCGGCTTGAGGAAGACAGACTAGCGAGGGGAGTTAAGCCAAGCCCGAACAACTCGGATAACTCATCATCCAACACTGTACTCACAGTATCGGCTGCTCCAAATGTGCAATCCAGTGCTCGTCCACAATCTTAGAACAAGTTCAACTCTCGCGGCAACCGTAGTAATAATGGAAATCGATATCGTGGAAGAGGTAACTGGCAAAATCGCAACAACTATTCCTCCTGGAATCAACAAAGCTCTTTCCCACCTTGGATGCAACAACAGTTCAATCAATGGAGTCAAATGCAGCAACCTCGTTTTCCAGGGATTCTCGGCTCACGACCACAACAGAATGTCTCGCATCAGATGAACAACATGGCTCCTGTTACAATGTACACACCGACCGCTGACTTCGCTCAAGCGTTCAAGACCATGACTTTGTCTGATCCATCGGACGGGCAGTGGTACATGGACTCAGGAGCTACTTCGCATCTGACCTTGACATCAGGTACTCTCACCTCTATTTTTAATTCGGGCATCGGAAAATCAGTAATAGTCGGGAATGGCAGCTCCATTCCAGTGAAGGCATCTGGTTCAGTCTATTTCTCTTCAAACTCACGACCTCTCTCTCTTAATTTTGTGCTTGTTATGCCTTCAATCATCAAAAACTTGATCTATGTTCGTCGTTTTACTAAGAATAATTCTTGTTCTATTGAGTTTGATCCTTGTGGTTTTTCTGTGAAGGACCTACGAACGAAGAGAATCATTCTCCGCAGTGACAACAGTGGCGATTTATACCCAGTCTTCCCTTCTTCGAATAAAGCTCAAGCTCAGCCTTCAGCCTTTGTTTCTTCATCATCTGATTTGTGGCATCACCGTCTTGCTCATACGAGTGATGCCAATCTTAAATTTCTTGTTTGTTCTTCTAATATCCCATGTAATAAAACATTGTCTTCTAAGTGTAATGCTTGTGCCATGGGAAAGCCAATAAAACTTCCATTTTTCGCCACAAATAAAACTGTCTCTGCACCCTTTGATCTCAGTCACTCTGACGTATGGTCATCTCCTGTACCATCTCTCTTTGGCATTCGCTACTACGTATTGTTCTTGGATCACTACTCACATTTTCTGTGGGTGTATCCACTTCGTTCTAAAAGCGATGTCTTCTCAAAGTTTCTGCATTTTTCAAACTATGTTCAAAGACAATTCAATACACAGATCAAATCTCTCCAGTGTGATAATGGCGGTGAGTATAACAACTCCCAATTTCATGACCATTTCGCCTCTAATGGAATTGTTTTTCGATTTTCATGTCCTCACACGAGTCAACAGAATGGCCGTTCGGAATGAATGATTCGTACGATCAACAACGCCATTAGAACTCTTCTTTTTCAAGCTCATCTTCCATCCTCATTCTAGGTTGTGGCTTTAAACACTGTTGTCCACATCATTAACATCCTTCCTTCAGTCGCCATTTCCAACCAAACACCATTCTCGGTTCTGTTCCAAAAACCAGTCTCTTATACTCATCTCAGCGTATTCGGATGCCTTTGCTTTCCAAATGTGAATCATAGCAATCTTCACAAACTTTCTCCTCGATCATCTCCTTGCATCTTTTTGGGGTATCCACTTCTTCACAGTGGCTACAGATGTTTTGACCTCAAGTCAAAACGCATCATTATCTCACGCAATGTTCTCTTTGATGAATCCACTTTTCCATACCTTCAGCCGAACCTTCCAATGTCACATACTATCAGTTTCTTGATGAAGACTGTGACATCTCTCCCATGTTCCATGAGATACTCCAATCCCAGCCACAAATTCCGTCGTACCAGCCTGCTTTTGAGGATCGATCAATACGATCCAGTGCACTCCCAAATACTCGGCCTATTCCTCCTCCACCACAAAACATGCTATGTCTACTCGATCTTCGCATGGGATCAGAAAGCCTAAACATATTCTTTCATTAAACACAGAAACGATTTCAGCTCTTCCTTCAAATCACATGACTCCTCTTAAAGATCGAAACTGGAATCAGGTTATGATTGATGAGTACGATGCTCAGATTAAAAACAAGACGTGGAGTCTAGTACCGCGTCCTAAAAGAACTAACATAATTCGTTCTATGTGGTTGTTTAAGCACAAATATAATGCAGATGGTTCCTTGTCAAGACACAAAGCAAGACCGGTTGCGAATGGATAGTCTCAACAGCAGGGAATTGATTACGAAGAGACATTCAGTCCGGTTGTAAAACCGACAACGATCAGGACAGTACTGCATATTGCTCTTGCTAACAACTGGACGATACACCAGTTGGACGTCAAGAACGCTTTTCTGCATGGCAAGTTAGAAGAAAAGCTATTTATGTTCCAGCCACCTGGTTTTGTGGATGATTCAAAAGCTGGATATGTTTGCAAGCTTGATAAATCCATCTATGGATTAAAACAGGTCTCAAGGGCATGGAATGCTAGATTTACTAACTTTGTGATTTCACGGGGGTTCAAGCAAAGCAAATGTGACGCGTCTCTGTTCATCCTCAAGCGTGGAACAAGCCTGGTGTATCTCTTATTATACGTGGATGACATTATAGTAACAGCATCATCGTCCCAGCTACTGACCAAAATCAAAGAAGTCTTAAAATCAGAATTTTCCATGACTGATGATGGACAACTGCATTACTTCCTTGGCGTATCTGCTCAATTCAACAACGTTGGGCTGTTTCTGAACCAATCCAAATACGCTGAAGAGATTGTTCATCGAGCAAGAATGGATCTTTGCAAACCTTGTGCAACTCCTGTTGATCTCAAATCAAAGTTATCAGCTGATGGAGGAAAACCAGTCGCAAATCCAATAGAGTACAGAAGCTTAGCGGGAGCGCTACAGTACCTTACATTCACAAGGCCAGATATCTCTTATGTTGTGCAACAACTTTGCCTTCATATGCATGACCCAAGAGACCTTCATCTCCAAGCATTGAAGCGAGTAATTTGATATGTTCAGGGTACTAAAGGTCATGGTTTACAGCTTCTAAGGAATCAGACTTTACAAATGAAGGCTTATTCTGATGCAGATTGGGTGGTTGTCCAGATACAAGAAGATCAACTTCGGGTTATGGTATCTACTTAGGTGACAACCTGGTATCTTGGTCATCAAAAAGGCAACAGACAGTGTCTCGATCAAGGTGCATGAGCCGAGTATAAAGCAGTGGCAAATGCAGTAGCAGAGACAAGCTGGATTCGAAATTTACTTCTCGAACTCGACAGGCCAATCACGCAAGCTACAGTTGTCTTCTGTGGCAACATAAGTGCAGTATACTTGTCAAGCAACCCCGTCCAGCATCAGAGAACAAAGCATGTGGAAATCGATATACATTTTTGTTTGAGAGAAGGTTGCAAAGGGCCAAGTTCGGGTCATACATGTACCAGCAGCTTTCCAATACGCAGATATATTCACTAAGAGTCTGCCCACGTCTTTGTTCAACGAATTCAAGTCCAGTTTAGGCGTGATCGACACCATGCTACAACTGCGGGAGGGTATTAAGCGAAACATAAATGAGGCTTCAGCAAAACAGTTAGGATAGTCAATTTGTAAAGATTATGACTTATCTCTCTCCCATAATTTTCCGTAACAGGCTGTTGTATATAACTATGATGAATACAACGCAAATGATTCAAGGGAAAATACATTCTGTCAGTAAGGACATAAATAACCGCGATTAAACAGCTTTCCTTCCACAACCTGAAGATTGTTCCTTTCTCTATTGTTACTACACCATTCCTTCCCTTTTGTTGAAAAGCTCATGATCCTTAATCTGCAAACACGAGGTTCACTGTTTGCTCTATGAATGGCTGGCTAGTTAACTAACACCAGTGCTCTCAAGGGTTAAAAGCATGGATCTTTCACCTCTCTAGACATTGACTTAAGCTCTAAAACAAGAGCTTTTGCAGTTTTCTCAATACCGCGGGCAACTTGGATTGGGTCTTGAAATTTTTGTTTTTCTCTCAAAAATATTATTCAAGAACATTTCAAGGTGATCATTTCTTGACAATTTTGAATATCTTCGAATGGTGTGAGGATCAGAAGCGCGTTAATTTTGCAGACGTCAGATAGGATAGCTTGAGGAATACGTTTCTTGTCCCAGTTTGGTTAATGTCGTATTCTGTGGCATAGGAGTAGTAAAGACCATTGTCCCAACTATTTTTCTCTTTATTACAAGAGTGCGTGATACAATTATATTGATGATTGCTATTTTTTCTCTTTAATTGTCAGTTCTCGTTGCAAGTCTCTAAATGGAGCAGTCTTTAGTCTCTAAAAAGCACACGTCAGATTCAAATTCAAACCATTTTGGTTTTGAGCATTACTCTGTCGTCTCAATTTAGGTCTGGGATCATTTCAGTGTCTTAGTTTCCTAGGTCAGAATCAAGGCAAGTCAGACTCCACACGTAAACAAAATGTTTCCCAGAAGGGTTAAGTCATATATCAAGGCAGAATGCTTAATATGGACATGAACAAGAACTCTTGGGACGAAAGTTAATATAGCACCATGCTCGTGTAGTCTGAGGCATTAAATCAGCTTTAACCAGACTTTGATTTTCTTAGGTGCCAAGCCAAGACGAATAAATTTCGAGGTGAAAAAACTATACAACACCAAACTGGTTCTACTTTCATCTCTAAAATCTCCAACTCCAATGAACTCAAGCTCCAATGTAGAGGAAAGACAACTCGGATGTTTAATAATCTCTATTTCACATTTCAAAAACAACTGATTCAAAAGAGAAAGCAGAGCAATTCAGAGAACTTTGAAGGTATATAAATGTTAATATCCACATGAATTTGATTTCAGCGGCAATTTTTTCTCTCATCATCATATGCTCTGTTTCTTTCAAATATACCAGTAAACAAAAACCACGACCAACACCACGCAATTATTAAAAACTAGCAGCACAATACCTATTGGCCAAAGAAGCAAAAGGCTATATATTGAGTACCCTCTCGAATTGTTTCTCGTATCTTATCTATATAAGATGCAAATGGGCTATTCGGTGCTGATACTACCGCGAGTAAAAAAAAAAATCCAAACTTTCTTCAGATAAGACGACAAAACAAATAAATCAACAAACTTTCCTACACGATCCTAATCCGATAATATGATAATGATCTAATTTGTTAACGCTGCTTGCGGCGGCTGTGTGTGGAGATTAGGAGCTTTGGGGGTTATTGGAAGCATTTTATAAGAAAAGACAACAACCATCAGGTTTGAAGTCATAGCTGAGATTGCGATTTTATCGATTGCAACAGTGTCTGCTTTTGCCCTAGCTCTCCGCCGCTTATCACGGCGCTCCTCGCCGCCGGTAGGTCACCTCAGTGATTTGACCTCAATGAAGAAGAAACCTCCTAAGAAATCGCCACCAAAGGTCCCGCGGAAACCCTCGAGGCCTTCTCCTCCGTCGTCCCCTGGTTCTTCGCTGGACGGACCTAAATCTTCAGGCCATGGCTCACCGCGGTCTGTTTCCTCGCCCGTTTCGGGCTCTGATCCAAGTGTAATACCTCCAATTGAGCGAACCGAGGCATTAGTCGATCCATCCGTTGTAAGCTCTCCTTCATTTGATTCGGAAGTATTAGTCTCGCTCTGTCGGACTAAGGCAATAGCCGTTCCATCCGCTGTAAGTCATGTCCCGACTGAGAAAGGTATTCACCCTGGTGCTGTTGCGAGTCCTTCCTCTGAGAATGCCCAGTCTCTGGTGAACTCGGAGATTGCTGCGACTGACCATAGCTCCTTGCTCAATGCTACTGCCAAAGTTTCTGTGAAAGCTGTTACCACTGCTACTCCAGAAACAGACATAGACACTTCGAATATTCAAGTATCAAACCTTCTCTCGAACACCTCTGATAAAATCGTGACAGCCAAAGTTCAGGCCACCCCGAATGCAGAGAAGATCGAGACAAAACAAAGGCCTGAAAAAGACTCTTGGGCAGGGCTCTTCAAGGGCTCGTCAAAGCTATTGCAGAAGAAGGGAGAAGCTTTCACTCTCCCATCAGGTGAATCTTGTGTTCGAATTCCCAAGATTCGATCATAGAGAAGAACAAAAAAAGTTGGGAGTGTTTTATAATAGGGCAATTTTATGTTGATCCACCCTCCCAGGGCACGCTCCACAACATAGTAAATGGGATTTTGAGCCGTCAATTCCGAGATATTACTGTCTCAAAGCTAGGAGGTAATGCGTTCCTCTTCCGAATCCCAAGTGCCTACACAATGAACAGGGTCATTAATCAACGATTATGGCAAATAGATGGAAAGACAATATTTGTGGCAGATTGGGAGCCCGGAGTGATCCCCACCAAACCTGAACTTTCATCTGCGCCTATATGGCTTGAACTAAGGAAAGTGCCTCTGCAATTCTTTAATGATGAAGCTTTGGAAAGGATTGCTAGTCTGGTTGGCCATCCTAGATACCTCCATCCGTCGACTGCAAACAAAACTGACCTTGAGGTAGCAAAAGTTTTCACAGTGATTGACCCGCGGAAACCGCTCCCTGAGGCAGTAAATGTGCAATTCGAATCTGGAGATATCGTCCGTGTTCTAGTTTCAAGCCCATGGATGCCTCCCATATGCGACTTCTGCAAAGAGATAGGACACGGTTTAAAACACTGTAATAAGGCTCCTAAGATCTGCACAATTTGCAATTCAAGCCAGCACTTCTCTATCACCTGCCCGAAAAATCAGGAGAAGAGTAAGCAACCGGGAAACTCAAGGCGTGATAAAGCAAAGACCAGAGAAGGTCTTCTTACCTCTGAGGACAAGCCAACGAGTCCTAAAGCAACTGTAACTACAATCAAGTTCTCAGAATCCTCTCTTGGGAAAAACGCAGATGTTTATACTGGTGAGCCCAGCGAAATCCAGAACGCCATCTCAACCTCCCAGAGTTCAGAAAAATCTGTCGCTGACACTACTTTAGACACTACCATTGAGCCGGACTCATCGGACATTTAATCAGGGGACTCGGGACAGGAGAAGGAAGTTGACACTTTAAAAGACTCTGGTTTGCATCATGACTCCAAGTCTAGTAAAAAGAAGAAGAAGAAAAAACAGACTTGGGGCAAGGGCCCCAAACCTTTTTAGTTTTTATGTGTAGAAAGGAAATTTTTTGTTGGAATATCATGGGCTTCACTAAATTAAGCCACCGTAGCGGCTTTAGAGTATGGTTCAAGGCCAATAGGCCACTTTTTGGAGGGCTGCTAGAGACACATGTTAAGAAGGAGAAGAGTTTGAAGCTCCTCAAATCTGTCTTGCCTGACTGGTGTATGGATGAGAACTATAGTTTCTCAAATCTAGGACGTATATGGGTCATTTGGGATCCTAGCGTCAAAGTTGTAGTAATTTTGAAGTCTTTGCAAATGGTCACCTGCGAAGTTCTTTTACCTGGTGCTGTGGACTGGATTGTGGTGTCTTTGGTCTATGCAGCAAATGAAGTAGAAAGTCGTGTTGAATTATGGAATGAGATGGTGGAGCTAGCTTCCTCTAGCAGTATTGGGGGAAAGCTTGGATCTGTCTTGGTGATTTCAGCCAAGTGCTCAGCCCCAATGAACACTCAACCCCTAGGACGCTAAATGTTGATAGCAGAACACGTGCGTTTCGGAACTGTCTCATCTCAGCAGAGCTTGAAGACCTTGTGTTCAGAGGAAACACATTCACATGGTGGAATAAATGCGAGTCCAGACCTGTAGCTAAAAAGATTGATCGAGTGCTAGTCAATGAGGCTTGGTTGCAAGCTTTCCCAACTTCCTTTGCCTTATTTGGTGAGCCTGACTTCAGTGATCATGCTTCCTGTGAGGTAACGATGTATCTTCTGGACGTCAGGAGCAAAAAATCATTCAGATTTTACAACATGCTACTGCAGAGCGAAGACTTTATTGTTATGGTTATGCTTCACTGGTTCACCATCAGCGTCCAAGGCTCAGCTATGTTCAGACTCTCTCGGAAGTTAAAGTTGCTGAAAAAACACATCAGAGAATTTAGTCTAGATAACTTCTCAAATCTGGAGAAACGAGTCAAAGAATCACATGACCGGCTGTTGGAAAGGCAGAAGGAAACTCTTGCTCTCCCCTCCCATCAAAATGCGGCGCTTGAACTGGAAGCCGAAAGACGCTGGACGATTCTCTTGCAAGCTGAGGAGAGCTTTTTCTGTCAGAAATCGAGGGTTCTCTGGTTCAGAGAAGGTGACTTTAGCACTCTATTCTTCCACAGAATTGCGGACTCTAGAAAAGCAATAAACCGGATTCATTTCCTTCATGACGGTGATGGCAGAGTTATAGATTCACAACAAGGAATTATGAAGCTGTGTGCAGACTATTTCTCCGATATACTTGGTTCTGAGCAACATCCCTTTCAACTGGTCCAGACTGACATGGAGTTGCTACTCCCTTTCAGATGCTCCCCATCACAAAAACTAAACCTGGAGCGACCTTTCTCTAAAGATGAAATCAGACTGGCCTTCTTTTCCCTGCCTAGAAACAAGGCGAGTGGCCCTGATGGATATACCTCAGAGTTCTTCACCTCTTGTTGGTTATTCCTAGGCGCTGAAGTAACTGAAGCCGTAGAGGAGTTCTTCTTGACAGGACAACTTCTGAAACAATGGAACTCCACGACTTTGGTCTTAATCCCAAAAATCATCAATGCTTCTTCTCCGGCTGACTACAGACCAATATCGTGTCTGAACACGATATACAAAGTCATCTCTAAGCTGCTCGCTGACCGGCTAAAATCAATCCTCTCCCAAGTTATCTCAAACTCTCAGACGTCCTTTATGAAAGGGAGATTGCTATCTGAAAATGTACTTTTGGCAACTGAAATTGTGCATAGGTATAATAGGCAGAACATTGACCCTCGTGGCATGCTGAAAGTTGATCTCCGGAAAGCTTTCAACACAGTCAGATGGGACTTCATAATGTCTGCTCTAAAGGCTCTCGATCTACCACCAATCTTCATAGAAAGGATCCGCCAATGCATAACAACACCTTCTTTCTCGGTGCTTGTGAACGGTGAGCTCGGAGGTTACTTTAAGAGCAGTCAAGGGCTTCGACAGGGAGACCCTATGTCTCCGTATCTGTTTGTTCTTGCAATGGAGGTATTCTCGAAACTTCTTCAATCTCGTTTTGACAGTGGCTACATTCGATACCATCCGAGAACAGAAGAGTTGGGCATATCACACTTGATGTTTGCGGATGATGTGATGGTGTTTTTCGATGGAGGATCTTCATCACTTCATGGCATTACAGAAGCTCTTGAAGACTTTGCAAGTTGGTCAGGACTGAGGATGAATCCGGATAAATCACAGCTGTTTGTCGCTGGCTTGAACCAAACTGAAACCTCAACCATTACCCGGTACGGTTTCACCATTGGTTCTCTGCCGATCAGGTACCTGGGATTACCGCTAATGCACAGGAAACTCAGAGTGTCTGAATACGACCCCCTCCTTGAGAAAATAAGCAAACGATTCAGAACATGGGCTGTGAAGGCTCTATCTTTTGCAGGGAGATTGGTTTTGATTAACAGTGTCATCTCAGGGACTGTAACCTTTTGGATCTCCTCCTTTGTGCTGCCAAAAAGTTGTATTAACAAGATCAACTCGTTATGTGCCAGATTCTTATGGACTGGGAACATTGAATCGGGTAAGGGAGCTAAGATAGCGTGGTCAGTCTGTTGTCTGCCAAAACTGGAAGGGGGCCTGGGCATAAAGAGCTTTGGCAGCTGGAATAAAACGCTCTGTTTTCAGTTTGTCTGGCTATTATTTGCAGGAAGTGAAGACTCCCTCTGGTCAAAATGGCACCACCAACACCATCTGCGTAATGCTAATTTCTGGACGGTTGAACCTAAAGCCAGTGATGCGTGGACATGGAAGATGATTCTAGACCTACGAGAGCTTGCTAAAACGTTTCTTTGGACAATAGTAGGGAATGGCGAGAATACAAGCTTCTGGTTTGATCAATGGACTCCTTTTGGCCAACTTTATAACCACTTAGGGAGTACGGGACCTCGGTCTCTGCGGCTTCCAGCTTCTGCAACGGTTGCAAATGCGTGTTCTGCTTCAGGTTGGTGTCTTCCATCCCCATGCTCTGAGCAGGAAGTAGACTTACATGTCCACTTGACCACGACAGACCTCCCTGCGGTGTCACAAAACAGTGATGTTTGCGTCTGGAGAATTGATAATAAGGATTACAAACACTACTCTTCAACCAAAACATGGTCTGTCCTCAGACCTAAAGCGCCTGTTAAGAGCTGGGGACGACTTGTTTGGTTTAAAGGATGTGTGCCAAAGCATGCTTTCACGGCTTGGACTGCTAACTACAACAGACTACCAACCAAGGACAGACTGTCTTCTTGGGGAATGAACATCAACAAGGAATGTGGTCTCTGTTTGTCTCATGATGAAAGTCGTGACCACCTATTTATTCACTGCAGCTATGGAAACTCAATCTGGCATACCATCTCGCATAGACTAACACCAAATCACGGTCGGCTCCTGGACTGGTCCGAGCTCCTATCCTGGGTAAGATCCAACTCCACTGCAGCGCCAACACTCTTGCGTAGAGTCGTCTGGCAAGTTTTCCTATTCCATGTCTGGAAACAGAGGAATAGCAAACTCCACAGCAATTCTTTCTCATCTGCAGCAGCTACGTTCAAGCTCATAGATCGTGACATAAAGAACATCATCACAGCAAGAAAAGGAAGGTGGAGTTTCACCAGACTCATGTCCCTCTGGATTAGATAGCTTTCCTTGTAATCTATCTCGAAGTTAGACTCTTATGTTCCCCCCGTTTTTTCTCTTTTTTTTTTGGCAGGGATGCATTGTTTAGATGTAAACCTTTTTCATTTTCAATGATATTAACATACTTATCAAAAAAAAAAAAGACAACAACCACTGGGTAGGTTAACAAAAGTAAGAACCGGAGTAGGGCTTTTACTTAATCTGGTCCCAAAAATACTCGGCCCAAAATTAACACTCTCTTGTAACCACTCCCAAAATTTATCACTTTATTTCGATTTTTCATATAAGGTATTAGTAATACATTTCACATATAACCATAAGATTTTTGTCTACTTGCTGATCCTATCGTCCCTTCATACGCCCTAAGATCAACATCTTCCTATAGAGAATTATGGGTCCGTGTCAAATGCATGTTGTGAAAAAGTAGATGAACACGGCAACGTTCTCAAAACTCCGGCGCACCGAGTTTTTATATAGTTTAGAAATCTTCAAGATGTTTACAACACTCTTTAATGGAAAACACAGCCTAATACATGTTCTTAGCTTGTTACCAAATGATCTCTAACTCTTACTCACTCAAGGATATAAGTATTAACAACTTGAAGTGTTTGGAAACACAAGTTCTAATACCAAAACGTTTATCAAGTATCTCTCTAACTTAGAAACGTTTTTCTCTCTCTTTGTTGCAGGTTGTATTTCGATGAAGTAGTTCTCCATGGAAGCTCTTCCTCTCTCTTGTATCAAAGACCAGGGGACAAAAGCAATTCCATCAACCACTCATATTTAAACACTTCTTTATTCCTTTTGTCCCCTTTGCTTTAGTCAATGGACAAAGAGCATCTTCTATCTTCTTTAAGCTCCCATGCTTCGTGTGAGAAGACCTCTTGGATACTCTTTCTATGTTGGGACAACTCATTTCCTCATACAAATATCAAGCACATTGATCTTTTGTAAATCGACACCTGTTACAACACTGTGCATGTTGTTCCAGCATGTGTACTTCATTTTCACCAAAAGCTGTACACTTTCATGTTGAACTACTGAGGACGCGATAGCTAGGCTAGCTTTCAATATTTCCTCGAGTCTTGAGATAGGTTAGCACCATGGAGAAAGCCACAGATATGTTTCATTTTCCCTCACTCATTAAGAAAATGTATTTATTAATCATTGCACCATTTTTGCATGTTATTTTGAACTAATTTCATGGATGTTTTTTTTTCATATATACTTTTGTTTTAAATCGAATTAAGACAAACCAAGACCAACCTTTTGTGTAGAAAACTAGAAATAGAGACCACTCTTTCAGTTTTGCGTATATAAGCATGTTGTAAAACATTGAAGATAGCTAGTTAAGCATAAAAGAGGTTGTGAAACTTTGAGCTACGTAAAATTAGCTAGTCGGCCGATTCAAGAAACTTAATTTATTCAATAGCTGTAAATAGAACAAGAACATCAATTTTTCAAAATGTATAAAGATCAAAAGGGAAAATCGAACAACGACAATGCACCTGAGTACAAACCAGAACTACACGTCTTATATATGACAGTATAGAAAGATAGACATTTTTATTCCATGAATACTATGGCTGATCAATTAGTGAACATATTTTTATTTTGAAACTCAGTTGACCAAATATATGTTTGTTTAGTATATTGGAGGAGGTGGAGAGCTGTAGACGTAAGGAGGAGGTGGTGGTGATTTGTAGACATATGGAGGTGGAGGTGGAGAGCTGTAGACGTAAGGAGGAGGAGGTGGTGATTTGTAGACATATGGAGGTGGCGGTGGAGAGCTGTAGATGTAAGGAGGTGGTGGTGGCGATTTATAGACATATGGAGGTGGCGGTGGAGAGCTATAGACGTAAGGAGGAGGTGGTGGTGATTTGTAGACATATGGAGGTGGCGGTGGAGAGCTGTAGATGTAAGGAGGTGGTGGTGGCGATTTATAGACATATGGAGGTGGCGGTGGAGAGCTATAGACGTAAGGAGGAGGTGGGGGTGATTTGTAGACATATGGAGGTGGCGGTGGAGAGCTATAGACGTAAGGAGGTGGTGGTGGCGATTTGTAGACATATGGAGGTGGAGGTGGAGAGCTGTAGACGTAAGGAGGAGGTGGTGGTGATTTGTAGACATATGGAGGTGGAGGTGGAGAGCTGTAGACGTAAGGAGGAGGAGGTGGTGATTTGTAGACATATGGAGGTGGCGGTGGAGAGCTGTAGATGTAAGGAGGTGGTGGTGGCGATTTATAGACATATGGAGGTGGCGGTGGAGAGCTATAGACGTAAGGAGGAGGTGGTGGTGATTTGTAGACATATGGAGGTGGCGGTGGAGAGCTGTAGATGTAAGGAGGTGGTGGTGGCGATTTATAGACATATGGAGGTGGCGGTGGAGAGCTATAGACGTAAGGAGGAGGTGGGGGTGATTTGTAGACATATGGAGGTGGCGGTGGAGAGCTATAGACGTAAGGAGGTGGTGGTGGCGATTTGTAGACATATGGAGGTGGAGGTGGAGAGCTGTAGACGTAAGGAGGAGGTGGTGGTGATTTGTAGACATATGGAGGTGGAGGTGGAGAGCTGTAGACGTAAGGAGGAGGAGGTGGTGATTTGTAGACATATGGAGGTGGCGGTGGAGAGCTGTAGATGTAAGGAGGTGGTGGTGGCGATTTATAGACATATGGAGGTGGCGGTGGAGAGCTATAGACGTAAGGAGGAGGTGGTGGTGATTTGTAGACATATGGAGGTGGCGGTGGAGAGCTGTAGATGTAAGGAGGTGGTGGTGGCGATTTATAGACATATGGAGGTGGCGGTGGAGAGCTATAGACGTAAGGAGGAGGTGGGGGTGATTTGTAGACATATGGAGGTGGCGGTGGAGAGCTATAGACGTAAGGAGGTGGTGGTGGCGATTTGTAGACATATGGAGGTGGAGGTGGAGAGCTGTAGACGTAAGGAGGAGGTGGTGGTGATTTGTAGACATATGGAGGTGGCGGTGGAGAGCTGTAGACGTAAGGAGGAGGTGGTGGTGATTTGTAGACATATGGAGGTGGCGGTGGAGAGCTGTAGACGTAAGGAAGAGGTGGTGGTGATTTGTAGACATATGGAGGTGGAGGTGGAGAGCTATAGACGTAAGGAGGTGGTGGTGGCGATTTGTAGACATATGGAGGTGGAGGTGGAGAGCTATAGACGTAAGGAGGAGGTGGTGGTGATTTGTAGACATATGGAGGTGGCGGTGGAGAGCTGTAGACGTAAGGAGGAGGTGGTGGTGACTTGTAAATATATGGAGGTGGCGGTGGAGAGCTATAGACATAAGGAGGAGGTGGTGGTGACTTGTAAACATAAGGAGGAGGTGATGGATAGCTATAGACGTATGGAGGAGGTGGTGGCGACTTGTAAACATACGGTGGTAAATATGGTGGAGAATATGTGTATTGGGCACTTGTATGAGCAGCAATCACATACAACGCCAAGACCAACATTAGTAGAGATGACCAATTCATAGAATTAGCCATGTTGATTCAACTCGTGTGCCCTTCTCTCTTGTCTCTGCTTTCTCTTTCTATTCAATAAATTTTGTTTTAATGGATGTTAATAGAAATGAAGCAACTTATATAGCACTCAGTATGACAACTAGTATGTTTCTTTTATTGAAGCTTTTGAAAGTTTCTTACAAGAATAGTGTTATAATGTTTAATAAGTCAAGCTCGCTTAAGAAGTTGTCTAAAGAACTAGAGAAGACTAGGTTGCACACAAAAGAAGGTTGCACAAAAAAAAAGAATTAGAGAAGAATATGTCTCTGATAATTACATATTACCATATATTATTGAAAATAGGTAGACTTTGAAGTTGTCTGTTTAAACTCAACGTCATTTAAGGAAGACAATTTCTGAATTCTCATACAGTTAATTTGTAGGAAAACAAAACGCATAATTTCCTTAAACGAGGGCCGTTTAGAATTGCACATAGGATTAAATTCCTTAACTATTTTAGATGAGAAATCTATATTACTAAAACAAAAAGTTTTTTTAAACTAACTTTCCTTCTTGTATTATATTACAATTCATGCCATTAAAAAAAATCATTAAAGTTGATATTGTTAAACTAATTTTTAACTAATTTATTCGTAATATTTTCAATATCTATTTTATTTAAATATAATGTATATTTTTCTTTTACCATATAAAATCTAGGAGTCTTTTCTAGACGATTTCATTTTCTTTTTAAAGCTTTCATTAAAAAAAAAATTGTTACAAAAAGAGAGAAATTTTAAAAAGAAAATTACAAAAAGAAAAAAAACACTTGGTTCATACTTAAACCTTAAATGGGCCAAAAAAGCTCTAATTAATTGGCTAAAAAGTCCAAAAAGAGTCCATCCTCTAGCGAAAACCCTATGAAAACGATGGACTCCATCGCCGCGCAGGAGAAAACCGCTGTGAACAAACCATGAACTCACACACCAAAAACTCACTGCCACTGAAAAAGGAAGAAACAGGGAGAGCCCAGAGCGCCAAAAACAAGGGGGAGCCTCGAGGAGGTAGAAACAAAAAGGCCAAGCCTAGGAGAGGGGAGAGAAAGGGCGCCTACTCACCACGCCATAATCGGTTCATCCGCCGAGATGGAGCCTAATTAAGCAGACGAAGAGCACAACCGGAGCCTTCCGAAACCATGATCGGTCCATGATCCGCTCTCATCCGCGCCTCCGTTCTCGAGCGAGCATAAAGGAGGAGAAAAGAGACCCAGTGACATATGCATCTGAAGCCGCGTCAAAACAGAGCCACGCCAACCTCCCGGCGAGACCACAAATGGCCGATGAAGAAACACCTAAAACCTGCAAAACTCAGAGCACCCAGAAAAGAGACATCAGGAGACGACTGGGAAGGGACGCCGCTCACCGGATCTGGTCCCCACAGATCCGGCGTCGCCTCCGAAAGAAGCCTTCGGGCTGCTGCGACAAGAAAAGGGATGAGTTCTGCCACCAAATTAGACAACAGAAGAGACATATATATGGACGAAGAACATGGCTGAGAGAAGAGGAGGCCCTCTCCGGCGGAGAAGCTACCGGAGAGGCAAGGATGAATTGCCGGATTTCGCCTCTAGAGAGAAGAGGTGAGAGAATGCCGCCCCTCAAAAACCGTTATTTTTTTGTCAACTTCTTGTTTTGACGATTTCATTTTTAAATAACTAATATAATTTGAAACTATATATAACTTTTTATATGAAACAAAATTATATGATATGTTAAAATGATAAATATAATTAAATAAATTAATATACCAATTATATTTATAAATATAAATTTAAATTTAAAATTTGTGTGAGTTTATTTTAATTTTTTTTATAAATTACTAACTTTATGAAGTATATGCATAAAACAATTAAAATTTATGTATTCTTAACATACTTTGCTAAAAAAGAATACATAAAAATATTCAAACTATGACTAATTAAAATTTAATTTTTATATAAAATTATTTTATAGTAAAATATTAAAAATTAGATATATATATATATATATATATATTTAAGCTGATAAAAATCAAATATCAACAATTAGTAAGTATTTTTATTATTTAAATATACGACTAGTGGAACTATACCTAATGATTATTTTTTTGATAAAGAGCTGTTATATTTGATATTATACGATTGAAGTTTTTAGCAGGTTATTTATAGTTTTTATAATTTTAATACTATAGAATATGAAACTTATAATTATTTAACCTTTAATTTATATAAAAATTAAAGTAAAAATATTGAGAAATTATAAATATATAGAAAATAATATATCAAAACTAATCAATATTTATATTATTTAAATATATAATAGATCATGTTATGTTCAAAATTATATGATTTTAATTTTTGGTAGGTTGTTCAATAAAATATGAAAATATGTAAGCCACTACAAGATGAACTAAAATGAATTATCAATTTTAATCATTACAAGACGAGTTAAAAATAAAATTGATTGAAATTAAATTTATGAACGCATATATGAATATATGTTATTTAAAATCTTTAATCTAGAGCAAACTTTATTAAATACTAAAAATATAGATAAATTTCTATATGAGTATATATGATATATGTTTTCATAATATTTATAATATTTTAGATCAACATAATATGGATTAAAATTATATATATATATAATTTACAGTGATATTTATTAGATATATTATAAAATTATTTATAAATTCATAATCATACACTAAAATTATAATATTTAAACCAAAAAATTATATTTTATTAAATTTGAAAACTTAGATATTGATTTTAAAAACTTATATACTACTAAGATTACATTAATATTATTAATTTTAACAACGTTTTTAGTAGTGAAATCAATAGTAAAACTATACTAGAATTAAAGTAAATAAAAATTGTTAAATACAATATATCCGCGCTTTCATGGCAGTGGTCAAAGAAAACATAGATTTATGTTCGATTTTCATAAATCTATAATTATATAAATATAAAATTATAAATTTAATTATTAAAATACTAAAACTATATAAATTTTATATATGAACATGTGATGTTGTATATAAAAAAATCAACACAATATATATTAAACTTATATTACATAAATTTTATAATAATTATTTATCAAAAACAATTTTTAAAAAAATTATTTCGTTCATGGACACATAATCATTATAATATTTATTTAATTTAAAATTATGTTCAATAATTAATAAATTTATTGTAAAAACAAAATTCAAAAATTATTTTTCAAAGAAAATAATATTTGTGCTTTCTAGAGTGGGTTAAAATTTAGTTAAACCATTAAAAAATAGATGACATACTTAAAATGAACCCGATAATAACTGACCGGTTTTTCATTATAATCTTAAGAGATATACTTTTGAAAAGGGAAAATATATTGAGTAATTGGAGTCTATATGCATGAATATTGCATAAATTAGTTCTCTCTCATAACAACTTTTCATGAGTACTATTCATTGATCAAAAATCTATTATACTCCTAAAATATGATACAATTACAATTACCATTTTTCTCTTTCCTATTAATCAAACTTTCCTATTAATCAGACAAAAAAGAGAAGAGAAGAAGAAGAAGAAAGAAGAAGAAAGAAAGAAGAAGAAAAAAGAAGAAGAAGAAGAAGAAGATGGACGTAAATACATAATGATGACGAAAAGAGTATGATTAAGCGTCGGCTGGGTGATAATTTAGTTAGCGTGATAATTGTTTGATTATGATACACTAACTGAATTAATATATATTTTTTGTCATGATAACTAATTAAACATGATTTTTTCTATGATTTGATAACATGTTTACATGTTAATTCGATGACAACAACGTTAGATATTATTGTTAGCATGTTACTATTGTTACATAATATTGTTAGCAAGTTATAATTATCTGCTATTTTTATTATCGAATTATAATTGTTCGATATTGTTGTTAGCATGAATAGTACTGCGGTGATAATGTATCCAGTGGCATTATTGTAATTAATACAAAATTTGAAGGATAAATATGAGCTAATTTTGTTTCTTTCTGTTAATTTTCTAATTTCAGTGTTAACTTTGGCATAAACCTAATAAATGTAACATTCATGTATATTAAATAAAATCACTCAAATATATTTTGACATTTTCTCCCAAAAAGTATTCTTTCGGTTTTCATATATTTTTACATTTTCACACTTTCCATGTAATATTTTCTTTTTAATTGGAATGTTTGGTTTTATACCAAAAAGTTAAATGAACGACACACACCCATAAAACAATTAAAATATTGTATAGTAACCACACAAAATCAAGAATTAAAAAAAAAAAAAAATTAAGACACATAGGACATCGAAATCTTAATTTTAAGTTACAATTTAGATACATAACAAATATTAGACGGATCCAAATTTATAATAAGATAACAACTTTTGCATGTTGGATTCAATTATAATCTCTTGAATATTTTCACTTGTATTTAATTAACTTTTGTGACAAACCAACACTAAAATTTGAACAGGCTTTTCAACCTATTTCATTTGGTCAAGATAGAGCAGTCGTCTATCCTTTCAAAGACGAAAATGGACATCAAAGTATTAAAATTGGTATACGCGCGTCTTTAGTATTTGATGGAAAATGTTTCAAAACTTGTAGCTTCTTGTGGATTTACATTCTAAATATTATGTGTATAGTAAATAGAGTTCTTGTAGATTTTAAAACTCAATATCTGAAGCCAACTTAAGTTTTACTAATCGTTTAAGGAGTTTTTTGTGCAATTTGAAAAATCCTGTCAAATAGAGTACTTGTAGATTTTAAAACTCAATATCTGAAGCCAACTTAAGTTTTACTAATCGTTTAAGGAGTTTTTTGTGCAAGTTGAAAATTCCTGTCAAAACAGAAGACATAGTTATAATATACAATATTTTGAATCTGTCACCGGATAAGATGTTCAGTGACTTATTCAGAACATTCGACGTCAAACTATCTCTTCATAATAATTTAATAATAAAATTATTTTTCCTTACCAATTTTTTCTATTATATATAGAGTTAACTAGGTGAAAAAATCAAAATAAAATCCATAGTTAATTAACTAACTAAATTTGCTCTAAGTAAAAAATCAACGTTTTTTTATTATAAAAAACAATTATGTTTACAAGAATCACTAGTATCTCTGACTTACGCGGAAATTAACATGATAAATTTTGAATGACTTCGTAAATAGATCTTCAATTTCATACAGTCTAATGCTCGTTGATTTCGTTTTACATGTTAAGCATCTTTGTTTGGGACTTTGCGGTTATACATCATAATCAAATTCTAACCAGTTTTCATCGTCGAACGAGTTTCCGAATTCGCTCATTTGCAGATTTAGTTGTGATACCAAGAAGCCAAACAACCAAAAATAGTAACGGAGTTGAACTGCTTGGAAAATCTGCTTTAGTACGCTGCTTCACCTTCATACCGCAGCCGAGTTAAACTGTCCATAACCAGTCATCGTCGATGCCCCGCCATCACGCCAGCTAGTGTTCGAAGTCATCCTGACATCAAGCTTCTCAACCATCCACGTACAAAATCCAATATATATATATATATATATGTATACAATAGCCGATCGCACAAGTAATCAGAAGTCAAAGCAGCGCAACTCGCCAAACCGCACATTCGTATACGTCCTTCTCGGATAAGACAATTTCATGCTCAGCTTGACAATGTCATGATCGGTTCGAGTTCACGACCAATTAGCGAGCTGATCGGTCTAGCATCATCCTCTGTCCGTGAACGATCGACTGTGACTACACGTCTCTATAGTTCAACGTAGACTATCAAGCTCCGGCAAATGCCTTGCTCAGACCACAAAAGGTCCCGCGGAGAGAAAACCTGCTCTACATGACTCTCACCCGCAAATACAATCAGCACACGACGGGTGGTTATCGTTATAACAAGTCCGAACGGTTATAAATATAATTTGATCATGGAGTTCAAAGGATCGGGGAAGTGATGCAGGGAGCAGACCGACTGTTCAAGCAATGAAAAAATTGATAGGTGGAATCAAGGGAATAAACACAAAAATCTTTATATTTAGACCATTATAAAATGAGTTGTAAGATAGAATAATCAATTTGAATTATTATTAAAATAAATTTTGTTTATTAAAAGATGGGTTAAATGAACGTATTAACCAATTTTAATTGATATATTCTTAATTTGATAAAAATATTAAATATTTATATTATTTGAATATATAATGAGTAAGATTACGGTTGATGTTTTTACGATTACAATTTTTAAATGGTTGTTCTATTAAATTTCAAAATATTTAAATTACTATAAGATGAGTTGAAATATTGATTAATTTGTTTCGATTATAAACATATTTAATAAGATAGCAAATTTAAAAGATGAATTAACCAATTTTAATTATAGAAATATTAAAATAAACTTAAACAATCGAAAAATATTAAATGAACATCTTACTCAACATTCATATTTAGACCAAACGGATTGAAAAATAGATTAATCAATTTCAATTATGTATAATATTAAGAAAAAAATTGTCTACTCGGAAATGAATTGAAAAGATGTATTAACTAATTTCAATTGATATAATAATAATTTGATAAAATATTAAAATTATTCAATATTTAAATTATTTTAATATATGATGAGCTAGATTAAGTTTGATGTTTATAAAAGGTGGGTTTTTATCAAATTTTCAAAATAGTTAAACTACTATAATATGGGTTGAAATATAAATTATCATGTTTCAACTATCATTAATATGCAATTATATTTATATAAAATTATAAATTTAATTATTATAATATTAAAACATAAATAAATTTCATATATGAGCATATAATATTTTATAAAATATTCAAATAAATATAATACATATTATACTTATATTACGTAACTTTTATAATGACTCTTTTTGAAAAACAAAATATTGTAAAATTATTTTCAAACATAAAATTAATTCAAACAAAATAAATTAGTTTAAAATTTATTTTTCTTAGAAAAATATATCCGCGCTTTTCTAGCGCGGATTAAAATCTAGTGTTTTCTTAAGTCTGTTAGCAATTCTAGACCGAGATAGTGTACCTATAAATATTTAAAGTTGGTCTTGAAAAATGTACGAGTGTAAAAAAACAACAAATAATACAATTTTTTTTATATTGCTTCTTATACATCTCTTCCACTTTTTATTATATAAACACATATATTATATAAAAGATAATAAATATACAACAAAAAATTTCTTTTTTTCTGAAGATTTATTTTTATCTTTTGCATTTATTAATTTATCTTAATAACCTTTTCATTTCGTGAGGATAACTTTTTTTTTATTAGGTTTGAGTTTGAGTCTGATGAACTGATTTACTGGTTGAGATAAATTAAAAGTGCTAAACCCATTTTCAACACTGAGTATCTATGAAAATTACAAAAATGTTAATTTTGCCACACTTAGCATTATTTTCCAATTATTTTTGCAAATGATAGTTAAACTTTTATTATCTAATTAAACCTTTATGTTTAATGATCATAAGCTCTGTTTTTAATGCAAGCGTGGGTATAAATCAAATTCAGAAACTTTTGATATTTTCCTTTTAGGCTGTAAATGGATTACTTGTAATGGAATTGTTGGAATAATTCTGAATGGGATAAGATGAATGGAATTTAAAGAAAAATAGAATAAATTCATTCCATTCATTCCTCATCAAAATTGTAGAGGAATGTTTTTCTTTGGCTGTAAATGGATTACTTGTAATGGAATTGTTGGAATAATTCTGAATGAGATAAGATGAATGGAATTTAGAGAAAAATGGAATAAATTCATTCCATTCATTCCTCATCAAAATTGTAGAGGAATGTTTTTCTTTGAATTTTCATGTGGAATTGATGGAATGAACATTCTATTCCATTCCATTTCAAAAAAAAATTAATTCCAAGCAAATGGTAAAACTTTTATGGAATGGCTCATTCCATATCGTTTCATTCCAAAAAATTGTAATCCAGTTACACCCTTTGAATTTTCATGTGGAATTGATGGAATGAACATTCTATTCCATTCCATTTCAAAAAAATTAATTCCAAGCAAATGGTAAAACTTTTATGGAATGGCTCATTCCATATCGTTTCATTCCAAAAAATTGTAATCCAGTTACACCCTTACTCTTTTTTGTTACCTCTCTATGACTCTTATCACTGAAAAGACATCCACGTTCGCTCTTTCTCTTTATCGCAGCGGAGGAGAAAGGCTGAAAGGGGTTTTGTCTGAACGAAGGACCCAGTTCAACAAAGCGTTGGTAAGAAAATTGAGGAAAAGATTTGAACTTGTACAAAAAGTGGCACGGAATCTGAAAAGGGTATTTCTTCCTTCTGACACTTTCACTTGGAACAATGATAGTCCTTTTGAAACATGACTAGGTTTTCTTGAATTGAGTGTTCCAACTTATTAAAGCATGCTGCTTTTCTCTTCCGTTGACTGACACTACTATTTCTTTAACTTTCTCTAGTTTGCTCGTGTGTTCAATTTTCTCAGTTCTTGTGTAGAAGATGAGTTTCGTATGATCGAACCGGGCAATCTGGGGGCTTTGAAGGCATGGACAGGAGTGACAAAGAAGAGTTCGCCACGGAGAACAATAATTGCAATAATGGTGTTGAAAACTTCGATTCGGTTGATACATCTGCGGATTGGAGAATCCCTGGTTCTAATCCAACAGTTTCGTATCATCTAGCAAATCCAATGTCGATTTGTCAGTCATCTTGCTCTCCTTCTCAGATGATGGATTCATCCAGACAGAATCTTTGGCATGATGGAGGTTTCAATGTCCACACCGATGCAGGAACCTCCAATGTAATGGCTTCCTTTAGAGGTAATATTGATAGACCTCTTGAAATGGGTTGGAGCATGGCTCCGTTCCCTGCTGATCCAGGGTTCACAGAGCGTGCTGCGAGGTTCTCGTTGTTCGGATGTGGTAGTTTTAGTGAAATGATGATGAACCAACAATCTCCTGGAGTTCCACAATCAGTTGGCTTGTTTCTTCAAGATACAGAAATTGCAAGTGGATCCGGTGATGGTGGACCTCTTAAGGATGGATCTAAGTTGGTGAAAGACAGATCTAATGTATCAGAGGATTCTCACTCTAGTGGAGGTAATGGTAAGAAGAGGAAAAGAATTGGGAAGGTGAAGATTTGCAGTACACTCTCTTTTGTGTTTCTCTTAGTTCTTCAGCCTTATGTACGCTGATAATGTTTCTGTTGGGTAGGATTTTGAACATGATCAAACACAAAGAGCTCAGCGATCTGGTGAAGAACAAGAAGATAAGAAGCAGAAAGCTGAGCAACGCCCAAATTCATATGCTAACAAGACAAACGGTGGGAAACAAGCTTCTGATCCTTTAAAGGATGGGTATATTCACATGAGGGCACGTAGTGGCCAGGCTACAAATAGCCACAGTCTTGCAGAAAGAGTAGGATTTCTACTTCCTAAAGCTCAGTAGAAAGCAATCTTGTATGTTCTGGTTTAGGTGTGGTATTGAACTTTTGATTATAGGTAAGGAGAGAAAAAATCAGTGAAAGGATGAAGTTTTTGCAAGATCTTGTACCGGGTTGCGACAAGGTTAGTCTTTTTCTTACTTAGTTGTTGATGTCTGCTTATAGAAGAAAGAAAACTAAAGCTATTCCTTTTTCATATAATGGGGAACTGAATTTTGTTGTGTAGGTGACTGGGAAGGCTGTTATGCTTGACGAAATCATTAACTATGTGCAATCACTGCAATGCCAGATCGAGGTTTATCATAGTTTCTGTTCTCGTTTAGTTCTTGACACATCACTTGATCAGCAACTTTGTGGTAGTTACTTTCAGTTTTTGTCTATGAAACTGTCGACTGTGAATCCTCTACTTGAGTTTAACCTCGAAAGCCTCATTGGAAAAGATGTAAGATATTTTGGAACCAACTTCTCGTTTTTATCATTGGAAGCAGTTTGCTTTTATTGTCTTGTATGATTCTGATTTTTTTTCTTTCATGAAGGCCATTCAATCATCTACACCGATATTTCCCCAAAGCATGTCGATGATTTATCCTCCTCTACCGTATATCTCTCTAACAGGAATCACACAACAGAACTTTTCCTCACCGTCTTCCTTGAATGGAAGATTAAAACGGCCGGTATATATATTTGGTTGCACATTATACTCATATCTTTTGCAGAATCGATTCTTTCTCTTGCATTTATCTGATATTGTTGGTGAGTTTTGAATAGGAAACACATGTGTACGAATGTGATCACCACAATGTTGTCCTCATGAATCATGGAACTGGCGCCGCACCTGATCATGAAGACGCAACAGATGGAAGTAAAAGCCCTGCTGATACTTTTCAAGTCTGCAGTCACTCAGATACTTAAAAACCGCTAATGATTTTCATGTTTATCATCATCTTACAGCCAACACGAAGGGGGAGCCATAGATGTTGCCTCTTCAATTTGTAAAGAGGAGGAAGCAGATCTGATCTTTGTAATCGGTACAGCTGCGGATAAATAGTCAAGGGTAAGAAGCAACAACGTTTTGTAATGTAAGGGTAACTGCCATGAGACTAGTGTTGTCTTCTTCTTATTTTGTGTACATAAAACTGGATGTAGGGAAGAGAACTGTAATGCTTTTCTCGAATAATATGTATCTATCTATCTTCGTTGTTTCTTCATAATTAAAATCGAACTTCATCATCTTGATCCAATCCTGACCTGAGTCCATGAACCTGAGTCCCTAGTTTCAACCTTTCTGGCAGTGCTCAATTTTTAAGAAGGCTAGGGTAAGTGACCTTTGACACAAGAATTTTACCGAACCAGGAGAACCAAAACCACCAGAACCTTGGACATACACAATCGTAGAAGATAATAAATAAAATAAAAACAAAACAATGGAGGTTCAACTTCCAGGAGGAAATGGAGTTGAAAACGAACGGTGGTTGATGATGATGATGAGGATAAGTGAGGAGCTTTTTCCTTCTCCCATTTGAAACAGAATCGTAAAACATTTATCTGGTTCTGAGAATCTTTAGCCAACCGGATCAAACCGGGAATTAAGTTTCAGGTTTTTATTAAATATTAATAAGAAGGATGTACGGACACCAATTCGAACTAAGGCAAAGTGGTAGCGACTCAGCATGTAAAGTGAGTCACACCAGGGTTCGAGCAACATATTGGTACCCGATTAAAGAGCAGGTGACTAAGTCTCCTCTCCTCTCCGATAGAGCACAGGTGACTTAGTCAACTCTCCGTCTCACAAGCCACAAGGAGTGTCTCGTGAGAGTACTTGCCTAACAATACAGCAGAAAAATCTGCTATGCCAGATCGATCTAAGATCAATCTGATGTCGGGTTGGTCCATCCGGAGAACATGCTATCTGAGATGGCGATATGAGGTAATCTAAATTACCTCTTTTATATTATTTTTTTAAATTTAATTTGGACAAAATTTCTCTTTACAATATTTTTTTCTTTTTTGGGAATATTCTAAAGAATAAAACGACGCAGGAACAACAATTTAGTATTTTAGTTACATTTCGATGACAAAAAAAAAAAAAAAAACAAAGTTATATTTCAGAAATCTTTTTTGATATTTCAGATATGAATTACCTAGAATTGTTGAGACCCTCCAAAAATTCGGTATTTATGGTTCCTCAATATTCGATTCGATTTGGAAACGACAGAAACCAAACCGAAACCAAACTTAAAAATATAAAACACGGATTAGATACTAAATGTTTATATCCGAAATATCTGAAACTGAACCGAATACCCAATATATGTATGTCTAATTCAGATATTAGCTTTTAATAGATTGGATTAAAATGTTTAGGGTTCATATATGAATTGAATATAATCTTGTTTGATTTAGTTTGAATAATCAATACTATTAAAAAATATTTAACTTTTAATTCATGTGTTTATTACAATGTATGTCATTGGAATTAATAGGTATTTTTAAGGGTATATTTGGAATTTAGTAAAATTAAAGCATATGTGGCTCATGCTAAATATGTAGACAAATTGTTCAGCTCCTATGTAGACAAGGGGATTGATGCCTAGAGCAAGCATAAGACTACGATCAGTTGGAATTAGCTCTAATTGGCAACCAAATCTTTCCAACACCATGTAGACCCCCAAATACGGAGCGTATACGAACGGTGAATGAATCGCGGGTTGTGTAGTCGTTAAGGAAAGACGAACGGAGTCGAGACGATGACGTCTCTTTCCTTAACTCGAAATATCACCCGCAGTGAGACGGTTTCTTTGTGGTATTCGAATCCCAGGATAAAATCGATATCGAAACGATTTCACTATCACTCGAAAACGTTTCCAACGAACGAAAGCTCAACGTATACTCTCGGTACTTACGTAGGAAAGAAGGAGTTGAGGGAACTAGATTTTGTTTCTCTGTGCGTGAACGTGTGTGTCTGAGCAGAGAGCTTACGCTCTGTTTTTATGGAGGAAAGCAAAGGAAGAAGATGAACCTTGAAGAGGTCGAAGAGACGTTGAACGCGCGGAAATTACGGGTAAGTGGAGTTGCTTTCGGCTATGTGGGGTTCGTGTGTTTATGATGTCGAGCAATAATGAAACTAAACCAGATCGTTTAGTTATTGAACCAACAAACCGAACACCAAAACCGATTAACCAATTTGTTTTGGTTTAGCAAAAAATTTCCCAAAAAATAATACGCGCACGGAGGCCCCTTTGGGGCCTATTACCAATACCCAATACCCAAGACCCAAGCTCAAGCCCCGGCCCGGCACGGCGGCGGCGCGCGCGCGTGTGGTCTTTGCATCCTCTCTCTCACACTCCATAGTGTATCCAAGCTATTTGGACAATGACATGAGAGTGTCCTTATTTATACTAGTGAAAATTTTCCCATCTAACCAATGTGGGACAATTTACACTTGCTTTCTCATTAAAATGTGCCAACAAATTATGGCCTTTTATGAACCCAAAGCCCATTCATTTTTCATTCACACACACACACATTTTATAAAGCTCAAAGCTTTATTTTACTAAAATTGTGTTCCAACAATCCCCCACATGAATAGAAATTACTCTATACATATGAAGACTCGACAGACTCGAAAGACCTATACTAGACATTGACTAGACTAGACACTGACTTGACTAGACTAGACAGACATTCAAGAGTATATGCGAAAATGTAACTGTGTCTGATAGGTAGCATTTTTCAGCTTTGAACCAATCATTTTTAATATCTGTCGGGTTTACTGGCCGGGAGGTGAACATGATGTCTTGAACCAACCGGAGTTTTATGTAAACCGAGACAACAGGTATCGCGCAGCGACATTTTCTCGTAGAACTTTGTTCTCTGTTTTTGTTCATTTTGGCCTTGAAGATTCCTGGTTTCATGAGTGAACTTGGAGAATATAGCCTATATTTCATTCTCCTAGAAACGGCCCCATTTCACACTCACTAGGTGATCTGCCATTAGTTTCTTTTCAGAAGTATCATGTCATACTCCACTATTGTGAAACTATGGAATCATTAAAAGCCAATGCTTATCCTTATTCACATACAGGTAGCACTTTTATCATTCAAGGAACTGGGTACAGACATAAGTCTTGCAGTGCTCGATTTCATTTGACTTAGTTTTCCCTTTGAACCTACATCTTGGGATCTCCAGTCACGTAAGTAGGGTTTCCATCAAATTTCATCTTAATTTGTAGGCTTTAAACCCATTCCTCTTGATGATTTTAGAACTTTATCTCGCGGCAATCCTTTTGTGAAAGGATCCGCTAGATTGTCGTTCGTTCTGATATAATCTACATGGATTATACAAGTGGTTATAAAGTTCCTAATGGATTTATGACGTCTCCTAATGTGACGGTTCTTACCATTATACAAGTACTTTTTGACCGCAGTATCGCTGATTGGCTATCACAATGCATACGGATAGCGGATACAGGTTTATCCCACTCTGGGATATCTTCTAGCCAATTCCGAAGCCATTCTGCTTCAGCTGCCGCGGTGTCTAGAGCTACGAGCTCTGACTCCATCGTGGATCTGGCTTGAATTGTTTGTTTGGAAGATCTCTAGGACACTGCTGCACCCGCAAGTGTAAAGACATATCCACTTGTGGATTTCGAGTTTTGAGAGTCAGATATCCAATTTGCATCGCTATATCCCTCCAAAATAGCCGGCTCTTTACCATAGTGCAGACCATAATTTTTGGTATGACGTAAGTAGTTCAATACTCTAGTTATACCTTTCCAATGTTTGTGTCCTGGATTACTGGTATAGCGACTCAGTACATTTACTGTGTGCGCTAAATCGGGTATAGTACAGTTTGTTAAGTACATAAGACTCCCGATCACCCTTGCATACTCTAATTGTGAAACTGCTTCACCTGAATTTTTCTTCAAGTGAAGTTGAGTATCAACATGAGTTTTTGCTGTCTCTTTTGAGTAAGCCTTAAACCTCTCAAGTATATTTTCAGCATAATGGGATTGGGATAAGATTATACCTTCCGTAGTTCTAATAATCTTAATCCCTAAGACCACATCCGCAAGTCCCATATCTTTCATGTCAAATCTCGGGCTAAGCATGTTCTTAGTCTGATTGATCATATCTTTGGTACTGCCAATGATGAGCATGTCATCTACGTATAAACATAGCAATACATACCCTTGTGGAGTACTTCTTATATAGATACACTTATCACACTCGTTTATGCTGAAGCCGTTCGACATCATTACGTTGTCAAACTTTTCATGCCATTGTTTTGGAGCTTGCTTAAGTCCCTACAATGACTTCACAAGTCTACATACCTTGTGTTCTTGTCCAGGGACAACAAACCCTTCGGGTTGTTTCATATAAATCTCCTCTTCTAATTCTCCATTTAGAAAAGCAGTTTTAACATCCATTTGATGGATTTCTAGGTCTCTTAATGCTGCTATACTGATCAACATTCGTATTGAGGTTATTCTCGTTACCGGAGAATAAGTGTCAAAGAAATCCAAACCTTCTTTTTGGCAAAATCCTTGAACAACAAGCCTAGCCTTGTACTTATCTACCGAGCCATCGGTTTTCAATTTGGTTTTGAAAATCCATTTACACCCTAGTGGCTTAAACCCTTGAGGTAGATCAGTTATTTCCCAAGTGTGATTCTGCATAATAGAATCAATCTCACTATTAACGGCTTCCTTCCAAAAAGGTGCGTTAGGTGTGGTCATGGCTTCTGTGAACGTCTTTGGTTCATTCTCTAAAAGAAAGACCATCATGAAATCCTCGCCAAAGTCTTTTTCCTTACGAGCTCTCTTGCTTCGTCTAGGTTCAACTTCTACAACTTCAGGAGCTGAGGTACCCGAAGTACTAGCTTCACTATCATCTCTTTGCTCACGTGTTCGCTTAAGATTAGATTTATCTTTACACGGGAACACCGTTTCAAAGAAGGATGCATTGCGTGATTCCATTACGGTATTTACATGGATATCCGGTATGTCCGATTTATGAACCAAAAACCGATAAGCACTACTGTTGTGCGCATATCCGATGAAAATACAGTCCACAGATTTCGGTCCTATCGTGACCTTTTTCGGAGGCGGCACTGCCACTTTTGCTAGGCACCCCCACACTTTCAGGTATTTATACGAAGGTACCACACCTTTCCAAAGTTCATAGGGTGTCTTGCCGGTGACCTTGTGCGGAATTTTGTTAAGAATATAATTTGATGTAAGCAACGCTTCCCCCCCCCCCACATGTTCTGGGCTAACCCAGATTCTTGAAGCATTGCATTCATCATCTCTTTCAGAGTTCGGTTCTTTTGTTCCGCAACTCCGTTAGATTCCGGTGAGTAAGGAGCAGTTGTCTGATGGATAATCCCATGTTCCATACAGAAAGTATTGAATCGGCCATCATATTCCCCTCCTCTATCACTTCTGACTATTTTAATAGTCTTACTAACTTGATTTTCAACTTCCAGCTTATATTCTTTAAATTTATCCAACGCCTCATATTTGTTATGCAATAGATATACATAACAATATTCCATATGATCATCGATGAAGGTCACGAAATACTTTTTCCCAGCTCTAGTAGGAGCATACTTTAAGTCACATAAATCCATGTGAATTAAATCTAGAGGTGCGGTAGTCCTTTCGACTTTGGGCGATGGTGTTTTTGTGAGCTTAGCTTGTACACACACTTCACATTTTTCTTTACTCATTTTGCATTTCGGGATTAGGTTTGAATTCATTAATCGGTGTATTAATTTGTAATTCACATGTCCTAATCTTTCATGCCAAATATTAAAAGACTCAAGCAAGTAGGCAACGGACTTATTCTTATTCATTGCGGAATCAGTTACAACAGTTGAAACATTTGCAACATCATTCTTAACAACAATCTCATTCTTATTCTTAGAGGTACTTGCTTCTTCTTTCTTGAGGACGGTCAAGACACACATCTTGACCAGTTCATTCTTCACGAATCCTCTTCCCAGGTACATGCCCCACTTCTTCAGGGTAAGGTTGTCACCTTCGAAGATCACCGAGAAACCGGCCTTGCTCAGCAACGTACCGGAAATCAGGTTCTTCCTCATGTCGGACACATGTTTCATGTTCTTCAACGTGATCTCCTTTCCTGAGGTCATTCTCAGCACCACCGACCCCTTTCCTTCGATTTTGGAGACAGCCTTATTACCCATGAAGAGCGCCTCCTCAGACTTGTTCTTCTGATAGGTATTGAACATGGACCTATCATTGTAGATGTGGGTTGTGTGTTGGGATAGTGTCCTGAAATCACACTTGTACTCACTCCTGTGATAGTTGTGTGTCGAGATCAGACATTCGTATAATACTGGGCGTTTGCAATGCTTTGCTAGAAGCCTCTTGCATTCTGTAAGTCGTGGGCTTACTGCCAGTATTGTATGATCCTATAGGGTCACACACCTAAGCGAACTGGAAGCTACGACATGGGAATGATCATTGTTGCAATGATCATATTATGTGTATTGAAATACACATAAGAATCGATATAATGGTGTTGTGTCGATCGACACAGCTTGTGTGTCGGTCGACACAGTTCGGATTTTCCGAACAGGCTTTTCGGGTTATGGCTTAATTGAGTCTGGCCCGTTAAGCGCGTTTAGGTCGAATAAAAGCTGATTAGTTTCGACCTAAACAATGAGCCGTCCAATTTTCTTGACAGAAACACTTGACACACCAGACACCATCGATCCCCATTGATCCGGCACTAGCATCCCGTTTCCAGCGAGCGTGCGTGTGTATCTGGTAGAGGCAAAGCGTTGCGTTGCTCCACTGATCTCGTTCACCATCTTCTTCCGCTGCCAAAGGTAAGAACGAGGTTGGTTCTAAATTTCAATATAACAAACCCTAGATCCAATGGGATCCTACATTGTGGCACCAGTATCATACCACCACTCATTGGTCTTCTCGTCCACCATGTTTACCTCTGTTACCACAGCACAAAGGTCCTCCTCGGTTAGGTTTGCCGAATACTTGGCCGCTTTCTCCTTGGTGCGACACTCACTGGACTTGTGACCATTCTTTCCACAAGTATGGCATTTGCCTTTGAAGAACTTCTTTTTATCCTCAGTGGGGGGATGGCTGGACGAGGAGCCAAACTTCTTGAAGTTCTTCCCGTTAGTCTTCAAGGGTGACTTAGCAACTGCCTTGCCCTTTCCCTTGTCCACATTACCTTTCTCCTTCTTTCCGCTGGAACGCCTCCACCTGTTCCATGATGGGTTTGTCGTCCACCATCTGGAACTCCAAGAACTTTGTCGTTGCGTGCTTCTGGCATCCAGCATCATCGACCTTGTATTTTTTCACCAAGGCGGCCCACAGGGATTTGGCGGTCTTTTGCTCGCAGTATATCGCATATAGCGGCTCAACGAGACGGCCAAGAATCTATCCTTTCGTCATGTAATCTCCTTGATTCCATGCATCCAGAGTGCCGACGGTGTACACATCGCCGGCTCCTTCTCCAATTTCGGGTTGACCCTCCTCGAGGTACCGCGAGAGATGCATCGCATGGAGATAGAACTTCATCTGGTTCGACCACATCTTCCAGCTTTTGCCGTTGAACTTGTCAGGCAATAAGCCCTGGCACGAGGCTTGAAGAGAAGCAAACGCTGGTGGAGGAGGTGGAGCGTGATACACCACGTTCTTCTCAGCTTTCTCTTTTTCAGCCCTTGCTTTTTCAGCTTTCTCTCTTTCCATTCTCTCGGAATCAGCTTGAAACAAAGCCATGCGTGCTGTTTCTTCGGCGCTTACATCCGGAGGAGAGTTTGGAGTCGAACCCGAACCAACCACATTTTCAGTTTCGTTTGTCATTTTCCTGACACAAATAAACAAGATGTATCAGTTTTTTACGTTTACAAATAAACGATTTAAATGATAAACGAAATGCTATTTAAAGCTTTTACAAAACCGTTTGGAAAACGCAATCGCTATTTTCAGCGATTAACCAACCGTATCATCGCAACGTATTAAAACGATTCGCGACAAGAGATTCGTGTAAAAGCGTTTAAGCAATTCACAAAACCAAAAGACGTTTTATAATCGTTAACACGATTAGCGTTATAAACGCGGTGATGCGGAAACGCTAATCTTTGATTTAAAAACGTTGTACAATCGCGGTAAAGCTTATAAGCAATTCTCGAACAAAGCCGTAAACGTTTGGCATGCGTTTTACAAAACCGTAAACGTTTTTAGAATCACTGAAACGATTAGCGTTTGAAACGCGGTGAAGCGGAAACGCTAATCTTTGAGTTAAACCGTTACGTCTTTAAACGATATACAATCGCGGAGAAGCTTATGAGCTAATCGCGAACCGTAACACAACTCATGTAATCGCAACTAACGATTCGCGAGTTCGAGTTTTCAATCCGTGTAACCGTAAAACGATTCGCAGATACGTTCCTTCAACCGAGAACACAAAACGCAATTCACCAAGTCCGGCCAATGTTATGAAACAGAGAACGGACTTGTAATTCGAGTTAAGACTGTAGACCCCCAAATACAGAGCGTATACGAACGGTGAATGAATCGCGGGTTGTGTAGTCGTTAAGGAAAGACGAACGGAGTCGAGACGATGACGTCTCTTTCCTTAACTCGAAATATCACCTGCAGTGAGACGATTTCTTTGTGGTATTCGAATCCCAGGATAAAACCGATATCGAAACGATTTCGCTATCACTCGAAAACGTTTCCAACGAACGAAAGCTCAACGTATACTCTCGGTACTTACGTAGGAAAGAAGGAGTTGAAGGAACTAGATTTTGTTTCTCTGTGCGTGAACGTGTGTGTCTGAGCAGAGAGCTTACGCTCTGTTTTTATGGAGGAAAGCAAAGGAAGAAGATGAACCTTGAAGAGGTCGAAGAGACGTTGAACGCGCGGAAATTACGGGTAAGTGGAGTTGCTTTCGGCTATGTGGGGTTCGTGTGTTTATGATGTCGAGCAATAACGAAACTAAACCAGATCGTTTATTATTGAACCAACAAACCGAACACCAAAACCGATTAACCAATTTGTTTTGGTTTAGCAAAAAAATTTCCAAAAAATAATACGCGCGCAGAGGCCCCGAACCAAGACCCAAGCCCGGCCCGGCAGCGGCGGCGCGCGTGTGGTCTTTGCATCCTCTCTCTCACACTCCATAGTGTATCCAAGCTATTTGGACAATGACATGAGAGTGTCCTTATTTATACTAGTGAAAATTTTCCCATCTAACCAATGTGGGACAATTTACACTTGCTTTCTCATTAAAATGTGCCAACAAATTATGGCCTTTTATGAGCCCAAAGCCCATTCATTTCTCATTCACACACACACACATATTTTATAAAGCCCAAAGCTTTATTTTACTAAAATTGTGTTCCAACACACCATTCAACATTGGGAAAAATGCCAAAAAATTCTTGAACTATTCAGAACTGGCCAAAACAAACCCGAACTAAAGAGCTGTCAAAATAAAACTCAAACTAAACGTTGACTTTCCAAACAATACCCCAACTTAGAGTTGACCTCGCCAAAATGATATGCCGTCAAATAAGTTAACGGATTGATTAGATGACGTTAATCAATTCGTTTATTAGTCCGTTAAACCGAAACGACGTCGTTTTGATTTATTGAAATTAATCCCAAAAAAATCGAATAGGCTGGGATTTGAACCATGGACTTGTTGTATATCTTGGATATAGGATGAAAGCACTAAGCTAATGTTATTTTTATACTTACGTATACAGACATATTTTAATAAGTTGTTTTATTTCTTATTCCCAATTTCTAGACCAAAACGGAAAATCAAAGGCTATGAAGATTCCAAGCAAAATTCGAACCAAAATCTAAGATCCATTTTCGAATTTGATTTTAAACAAAAGTCAAGATCGTTTGACGACAATCGTCTTCTTGTTTAAAACCGGGGATGTCGAATTGAAGATTCAATGCGTCGGTTTACTTTGCTCTGCGCTTGAAGGAACTTGGAGGTAGGGAAATTGAAAGCCAGCGAGAAGAGATGAGGGATGGTTAGGAATTGTCCAGCTGGAACAGCGATTTACTCTGCTTGACCGAGAAGTCTCGGGATGGGGGTGGCAAATATGTAAATAGGAAGGACGAATATGCATGAAACGAACAAGATAATCCAAGATCTCTGAATATATACGCCTAACATGTCGACTTGACCAGCTCCATATGCTTGGCCACAGAGTGTTTCAAGTGCACTTCCCATGCCAAGCTGCACATTTTCAAACCCCAAAAAGGCTCATTTCATCATTTAAACACAATTTTGGAACAACATGATTCGGTTTCTTGACTGATACTTAGTAGAGAAAGTACCAGGAAGCCCAAGGAGAAGGTGCTGATGACGGAGAGAGAGATGGAGACGGCGGAGAGCTCGATGTCGCAGTTTTGTCCTGATCGCAATCAGCTCACCGAAATACAAACAACTTATTAAAATATGCATGTATACATTAACAAAAAAGTAACATTAGCTCAGTGGTTTCATCTTATATACAAGTGCATGGTTCGAATCCCAGCCTAAGCTCAGTGATTAATTTCACTAAATCAAAACGACGTCGTTTCGGTTTAACGGACCAATAAACGGATTGTTAAACGTCATCTAATCAATCCGTTAACTTATTTGACGGCGTATCATTTTGGCGAGGTCAACTCTAAGTTGAGGTATTGTTTAGGAAGTCAACGTTTAGTTTGGGTTTTATTTTGGAAGCTCTTTAGTCCGGGTTTGTTTTGGCCAGTTCTGAATAGTTCAGGAATTTTTTGGCATTTTTCCCATTCAACATTCTAATAACAAGAATTCCAGTTTGATGAACAGTCGAAACAGGAAAAGCTAGATGTGGTATGCACGATAACATAAACAAACATGAGCTTGAATAGAAGCAATCATTGACGTTTAAAGATTGAGTGAGAGTAATGTTACCCACGAGCAGTGGAAGGAACTGTTGAACCAAAATTTACAGCACTACGTTAAAAGCGATTTAATCACGAATAAAATAAAAGTGTTAAGGAAACGATATCAAAACAATCGGACAGAAGGAGTAGAAATCAGAATATATGGAGGCGAGATTTGATCTCTTTCCTTAACTCAAAGAATCACCCGTAGTGTGACAGGTTAAATCAAGATTCATGAGTCCCAGGATACAACCATATGAAACCGTATCGCAACACTCGATATCGGTTCTGTCGACCATATGAACTACGATACTCTCGAAATTAGACACTAACCTAAAACAGAAGAGAATTGAAGGAACTTTTATTTGTGTTTTTCTCTGTGTGATTTTCGTTCTGGATGCTCTAAAACAGAGGCTTGGGGGTCCTTTATATAGGATTCACAAGTTTCCACAAAATAGAAATTTACTTGTCTAACAAGTTTCCACAAAATGGAAATTTACTTGTCTAGCAAGTTTACACAAACTGGAAATTTTACTTTTCTAGCAAGTTTCCACAAATTGGAAATTTACTTGTCTAGCAAGTTTCCACAAATTGGAAAATTTCCCTTCCATATCATTATGGGCTTAACACATTTCTTTTCACACAAACACTTTTTAATAAAGCTCATGTCTTAACATGTCTTTATTAAATAATTGTTCCAACAATCCCCCACATGAATAGAAATGACTCTAAACATATGTAGATGCAACTATCTAGACAGACTCAGTGAACTAGATAGACTTGACTAGACTAGACTTCACTAGACTAGACAGACTTTCGAGAGTATACGAAAATGTAACTGCATCTGATAGGTAGCATTTTTCAGCTTTGAACCAATCATTTTTGATATATGTCGGGTTTACTCGGCCAGGAGGTGAACGCGATGTCTTGAACCACCCGAACTTTGGTGTAAACCGAGACAACATATATCGCACAACTACATCTTCTCGTAGAACTATGTTCTCTATTGTGTTCATTGTGGCCTTGAACATGCCTGGTATTCGTGAGTGAAGTTGGAGAGTATAGCCTTACATTCATTCTCCTAGAAACGGCCCCATTTCACACTCACTAGGTGATCTGCCATCAGCTTTCTTTCCAAAAGTATCCGTCTGTACTCCACTATTACAAAGCTATGGAATCATTAAAAGCCAACGCTTAACCTCATCACACACATATAGCACTATTTATCATCCGAGGAACTGGGCAGAGTTATAGTGCTCAATCATGAATCAGTTCAATTTTGTTTTCCCTTTGAACCTAGATCTTGGGATCTCCAGTCACATAGGTGGGGTGTCCATCAAACGTCATCTTTGTTCATAGGCTTTAAATCCATTCCTTTTGATGATTTCACAATTTTATCTCTCGGCAAGCTTTTTGTGAACGGATCCGCTAAATTATCACCCGACTTGATGTAATCTATCGTTATTACACCACTTGAGATCAAATGTCTAATGGTCTTATGTCGTCTTTGTATATGACGAGTTTTGCCACTGTACATATTACTCAGTGCCCGTGAGATAGCCGACCGACTATCACAGTGTACGCATAGAGCTGGCACTAGTTTTTCCCACAACGGGATATCTTCCAAGAAGTTCCGAAGCCATTCTGCTTCCTCCACAACTTTCTTTAAAGCTATGAACTCTGACTCCATGGTTGATCGGACCATGAGTGTTTGCTTGGAAGATTTCCAGGATACTGCTGCACCAGCAAGAGTGAATCCACTCGTAGATTTGGAGTTTCTTGAATATGAAATCCAATTAGCATCATTGTACCCTTCTAGTACTGCTAGTTATTTTCCAAAATGAAGCCCATAACTCTTCGTATTTCTCAGAATACTCTAGTTATGGCTTACCAATGAGTATGACATGGATTACTCGTGTAGCGACTTAGTACATTTACTGAGTGCGCTAAATCGGGTTTAGTAAAATTCGTCAAGTACATTAGACTCCCGATCACTCTTGCATACTCCACCTGTGACACATGTTCACCTGAATTCTTTGTCAAATGAAGTTGAGTGTCAACTGGAGTTTTTGCTATCCCGTTTGAGTAGTTCTTAAAGCACTCTAGGATCTTTTCAGCATAATGATCTTGAGACAGGATTATTCCTTCGGAATTTCGAGTGATCTTAATTCCTAGAATTACATCTGCTAGTCCCAAGTCTTTCATATCAAACTTCCCACTAAGCATGTTCTTAGTTTGTTTGATGATATCCTTACTGCTTCCCATGATGAGCATGTCATCAACGTATAAATAGAGCAAAACGTTTCCATGAGGAGTACTTTTGATGTATATACACTTATCACATTCATTAGTGTGAAAGCCATTTGACATCATTACATTGTCAAACTTTTCATGTCATTGTTTTGGCGCTTGTTTAAGTTCATATAATGACTTCACAAGTCTTCACACTCTCTTCTCCTGCCCAGGAGCGACATAACCCTCAGGTTGATGCATGTAGATTTCTTCTTCTAAATCTCCATTTAGGAAAGCAGTTTTTCTATCCATTTGATGGATTTCGAGATCTCTTAATGATGTAATTTCAATCACCATATGAATCAAAGTTATTCTCGTTACCAGAGAATAGGTGTCAAAGTAATCCACCCTTCGTTTTGTCGGAATCCTTGTACCACAAGTCTAGCCTTGTACTTATCTATGGATCAATCTATTTTCAACTTTGTAGTGAAGATCCATTTGCACCCAAGAGGTTTACACCCTTGCGGTAAATCAACCAATTCCCATGTATGATTCTCCATAATGGAATTGATTTCACTATTAGCAGCCTCCTTCTATGAAGGTGCATCAGGTGTAGACATGGCTTCACTGAAAGTTCTTGGCCCATTTTCTTTTTGAAATGCCATTATGAACTCCGATCCGAATGTCTTTTCTTTACGAGCTCTCTTGCTTCGTCTAAGTTCAATTTCTTCTGCATCTTCGTTTATAGAAGTGCCAGAAGTGCTTGTCTCATTGCTAGCATCTCGTTTATCACGAGTTCACTTAGGATTTCCCTTATCCCTGCATGGAAACACCTCTTCGAAGAAGGAAAAGTTCCTTGACTCCATTATTGTGTTCACATGGATATCTGGTATATCTGAATTATATACCAGAAAACGATAGGCATTGCTATTACGTGCATATCCAATGAATATTCACTTTACCGTCTTAGGTCCGATGGTGACCTTTTCGGGAGTGGCACTGCTACTTTTGCCAGGCACCCCCACATTTTCAGGTATTTGTACAAAGGTACTTTACCTTTCCAAAGTTCATATGGAGTTTTTCCAGTCACTTTGTGTGGTATTTTGTTCAGGATGTAATTAGAGGTAAGCAGAGCTTCCCCCCACATGTTCTGGTGTGATACCCCGTATCAAAAATACGGTCAACGGGCAGCAGAAAGTCAACCGAGGGTAAAATTGTCATTTTACCTAAGTCAGGGGTAAAATGGTAATTTTATCAAAAGTCGAGACGGAAGGCGAGACGGGCCGAATATTCTTATATTTCAATATAAAGAATGTTCACAAGACCAGAGTTGGAGAAATCGGAGCAGAAACATGTTTTTCGGTGAGTCGGGAATGGAAACCGATAAAACCGAGAAAACTTCGGAAAATCATAACGGGAGCTAGGAAACTCCAATTGAGGTGATTCAAAATGCTAAATTCATCTAATAGCATGTAGAATCTGATTTTGGAGCTTTAGGGATTTATGGGAATCAGTTGGTATTTTCTAAAACAATATTCGCGCAATCGAGGAAACCGAAGCAACGGGTCAAGAAGGGTTTATTGTTGGTTAAAGCCGGTTTAGGGAAGGCTTTTTGGACTCAAAGGCTTCACCAGGGACATGTGTCATCACCCAGGGTCGCCACATATGTTGGTTAGGTGTCAATGCATGGTGATGCATGCATCTCTTGCATGAAACAAAAAAGCATGTGAAGGGAAAAACTTCATTTTGAGCACAAAAACCTCTCTCTAGCCTCACACCCACGAGCTCTCTCTCCTCTCTCTCTACATTCATCCCACATGCCCAGAAAACCCAGAAATCCCTTTGAATCTTCAAAGAAACTCAAGAACATTCAAAGTGTTCTTGAGTGTTCTTCAAACCTTCTTCCACCAAAAACACCATATCTCTCTCAATATAAACCCAAATCAACTTCTGCAAAGTGCTATAGCTTCCTCTCTCCCTCCTCTACAACCGCCATCCAGCCAGTCATGACCGCCGCCGCCGGAGCTGGCCGGAAACTGGCCGGAAAGAATCCGCGGATTAGGGTTTTGGGAATCTCTCTCTTCCTTCACCAGATATGAATGTTTTGAAGCCATGGATGGTTAGATCTCTTCTTTGCGGTCAGTTTGATAGGTGGATCGTCTTCTGGTTCACCGGAAAAGGGGTGAACCGGCCGGTCAACGCCGGAGAAGTCGCCGGAGCCGGTCACCGGAGAAGCTCAACCGCCGCCAATCTTCAGCAGGTTCTTCAAGGAGTGTGATGGGATGGTTTGATTCAAGATTTGGGTCGGTTTAGGGCTGGTTTAGCCTTGGTCAACAGTTAGGTCAAACCGGTCAATATTTGACCAAACCGGTTTAACCTAACCGGTTCTAATTAGACCGGTTCAGATGGTTCAGTGGTTCAACCGGGTTGGTTTGGGTGGTCAACCGGTTCAGTCAAAGTCAACGGTCAACCCTTGGTCAACGGTCAAAGTCAACGGGCAACGCCGGTCAAAGTCAATGCCGGTCAACGCCGTGGTCAACGCCGGTCAACGCGTTGACTCCGGCCATTCCTAGCTTGCGGTTCATGTCAGGGTGTTCGGGAAGCCTCGGGGTTCGTGTTCGTACATGCGGGAAGTTCGGCTTTCAGTTCGGAGGTCTCAGGATTCATACCGCGTCAGACCGTCATTCCGCGCCTATCTCACTGTGAGTCGGCTCACAAACCCTTAGTTACATATAGACCGAGAATTACTAAACCGTAGTGTTAGGTTGCATACCCGTTAATCAAAGTGAATATTAATTAATAAATAATTGGACGTTAATGATAAACCGGTTAGGATCAGATGAGCATGTTAGGGTTTAACGAATTAAAAAGGTTAATCAATTGTGTGCCGCTAGGTTGTTAGTAATGATTGGGTGATGCATTCATATAGACCGTTGTTTAGGACCGTATATGCATCTATATATGTATAAGAACGATAATTAATGAATCTATGTACGGGAATTAAGACGACACTAAAATACGAGTTAAACCTAAACAAACTTATAGAATATTGTAACGGGATTGGGGTTTAGGATTAATAGCGGGTTTGGGTAATGGATCAAATTAAGTTAATAATGAGACGTCGGGGAGTTAGTAAGTTTACTAACTCTAAACCGACGGATCGGGGAGTTAATGAATGATGACTAGGTTTGGTTAAGAAATAAGAAGTGTGATGATTGGTGAACCGTCTACGGGTTAACAAGCGGTTAACCCAAGGTAGCGGGCGTGAAATGGATTAAAAGACTTAGAAACCCTAATAAGCCTGCCTGTGTGTGATTGTGTGATTATGTGATTGTGTGATTGATTGAGATTGTGTGATTGGTTGTGACTGTGTGATTGATTGTGATTGCGTGATTGTATTGCTGTTTTTGTGAGCTTTGTGTGCAGGCTTGTTAGACTGCTCGGTGTTGGGCCGAGCAGTTATTGCGGACACTTACTCCGGTCACGGGACCGGGTAAGTTAGTGGTGCTGACCAGGTATCTTACCTAGTCAGAGCGGTGGTAGTGTAGAGGTTTGCGGATTGGTTGTGGATTTATTATTGATATTGATTGCGTGATCTGTGCTAGAGTCCCAGCGAGTCTGCGTGTTTACATTTCTGCACTAGGACTCTAGGGTGCGTTAGATTCCGCAAGCCTAGTGTATTTTGTTACGTTCCGGTACTTCCGACCCGATTGGATCCTCGGGTTTGACCTAACCGGGCCATGGTGGTTCTGGTTATGGTGTTAACCTATCGGGTGACGCCGGTAGGTGTGCGGTCCGGAGAATACGGGGTCATGTCCTAGGGCCGGACTGCATGGAAACTCGGGCTATCTAGGGGTAGTCAGAGTCACCGCGTATCGATGGACAGAGAACGGTGTCCTATGTGTGGGTCCTCGTGAGCACGTATAGGAGTCGAGGGTTAGTTGCCACATAGGCGACGATGTGAACCCGTGGAAGTTACCGAGTTCGTAGGGCCCAGCGTTGTTTTGTTATTTCTTTCGTTGCGCGGTAGATAGATCGAGTCCAATCGAGGACATGTGCCGCAGTGCCTTCGATTTCCTTAATTCTCTTGTTTTGGCTATTGCTTGATTGTGTGTGGGTTGACACGACGTGGTTGTGCGTGATCGACCGTTTATTCCTGCTGATTGTTATTTTGGGTTTTGGGGCGGGAATCTGTAGATGTTAGATAGAATAGAAGCCGATAGTGGGGAGCCGATTCACTGGGTGATCTTAGATCGCTCATTAGACTCTTTTGTGTTTTTCAGGTTTAGCTGCGACGGACGCGGGAGGTCTCGGTGTGGTTTCGGGATGGCTTGTGACGAGATTTGATTCGGGTTTTTGGGATTTGATTGTTTATTTTCGGTTCGGCTTTGGCGCCATTTTATGTGTTTGATTTACTTTTGGATATTTGACTTGACGATTGTTTGTAAAAACCTTTAAACGTTGTGCTTAACGTTTGATTACTCAGAAATGAAATTGTTTCCCTGATATGAGGTTTCGTCCGAACCGACACAACTCACCGAAGTGGTACAAGGTGTACAACTTGTATTACGAAGGTGAGGATAGCGAGGTCAAAGATGGATTAGTGCGAGCCTTTGTCTCAAACCGATCCGTCTCTGACTTCGTCCTGTGACGAACTTTTCTCATTCGACTTGCTCGGGTTCGATCGGTCATGTTCTTGTTTGATTGTTGACCGGTCAGCTCGACGGTCAGCGGAGAATGGGAAAGGGGCGTTACAGAAAGGTGGTATCAGAGCATGGTTCTGCATGGGTTTCAAAACATTTCATTTGTGGGTGTTTTCCGTGTTTTATCGAGTCAAATGTGTCACACAAGCATCCATTAGGAAACCGAGCCGCGTCCGTTAAACCCGGGGTTGGGATGGGAAAGAAGGATTTTTGTATTGTTTGTACTAACTTATCTTTGAGTGTTTGGTTGCAGTCTTACAGCAGTGTGTCCTGGGTGGAGTGGAGGTGTATGTGTGTGTGTGCGTGGAGTAGTTACTGATGAGCGGCAGGAGTCAGTAGGGATCAGTCGGTTCGCCGCAGGGTCAGTTGGATCAGTTTCAGGGATACCCAGCATCGACAGGCCATTCCCGAGGTTCTCGTACATCGGATCGTCCACCAGTTCCTTTGCGGCATTTACAGGGTTCGAGAGCAGCAGCAGGTAGATGAGCAGGTAGCTATGCTTGAGGATGTTTGGAGCAGCAGGCCTCATCACCAGCCGGACCTATGACCTGGATCACCCCGTACATAGTTCAAAATGGTTACGTCACCAGCGTCTACGGAGTCGCAATTCGAGCCAACCTCGTCACCAGCCGAGATGATAGAGGTACCGCCAGCAGTACCAGAGAGCCATGGAGCGTCGACTTGCCCGATTGCTGGACCAGGACCGTGTATACACGATGGAGAGCCGTACCGAGCACCAGTACCAGAGGCTTACCGAGCGGGACCCAGTCGCAGAGATTCCGAGCCCGGTCGGCCGCCCGTTGTGTCAGTTACCGGTTGTCCCATCATCTAGACTCGAGCCAGTGAGGACTTGCCAGTGGTGTAGAGGTGAGGGTCTTCGCGCACTGATATATCATGGTTTTTACTAGTTTTAGGCCATGATATAGATGTGTTTTAGTGTCTTTTGTCTTTGTTTAGAGTCTTTTACAGGTATAATCAGGTTGGGAGCTAAATTGGAGATTATGGAGCATTTTGGAGATTTTTGGAGTGATTGGCCGAGAGATAGAGTTCACTGTCCGAGACAGAGAAAGGTGTCGATCGTTGCACTCTAGCAACGATCGTTGCACCAGCGAGATGGGCCAAAAACTCGGCGGTTTAGAAGAATCAAGATATTGCACTTTGATCCAGAAGTTCCTGATATTTACAAAGAAGCCCCTGGCCGAGATTATGCCTATATAATAGAGTTTTTAGAGTTTTTATTAGAAAACAACTTCATAATTAAGAGCAGAGGATTTTTAGAGCTTTTGGGGCTGATCTGAACCTAATTCATCATCTGTATTTGGAGAAGATTTCGAACCCCTTTTACTCTTATTCTTTTATGCAATTTACTTATCATATGATCATGTTTTCATTATCTATGTCTGAGTAGATTCCTAGTTAGACTTAGGGTTTCTCACATAGGATTTCATGACTTGCTAGACTTGTTCAATTTCAGTTAAGGATTCATAACTATATATGTTCTTCAATTTAATTGTGCTTAAAGCTAGTTCTAACCTGATCAATTAGAATCTAGATCTTAGGTTGCTAAATACGTCACGGAAGTGGGGTTTAGGAATCTGAACTAATTAAATTGGGCAATTAAACTTTGCGCAAACGAAAGTTTGGTTTAGGATAATTGTGAACATATCAAACTTGAGCTTATTGCTAGTTTAATCTGTTAGTTCTCGCAAACGGAAGTTTGGTTTGCTGCACTTAGACTTAGAGAATTATCGCAAAGGAATTTGGTTAATTCTATATCTGTGTTTTGAGTTCTAGAACTGCGCTTAATTAGATCCTTGCTGAATGAACTGTCTGCTAGTCTGATCTCCTGAGAATACCCTAGGTTTGACGCTTTTAATTACTTGCTTTCACAACCAATAATCTCTGCTACTGATTTACTTTCTCGCACTACTTTCAATACAATCACATTGCTTATTTCTAGTATTCATTCCCTACGGTTTGATTCTCTTGAGACCAAGTGTCCCTGTGGATTCGATAACCCTATATACTACTTTGACATTGCTGTACACTTGCAGTTTAGTATAGGGATTAATTCTTGACCTATCAAGTTTTTGGCGCCGTTGCCGGGGACTCTTTTGAGTCTTCGATAGGACCGAACTTAGGGTTTTACTAGAAATTTTTCGTTTTTCGTTTTTATTTATTTATTTATTTTGCTAACTTTTTCTCTGTTTCTCTCTGTCGCAGGTACGAATTTCGCCTTGCATCGATCGTTGCACCCTTGCGTCGATCGTTGCTAAGCGATTTGAGATTGAATCGATCGTTGCACTGATAGCATCGATCGTTGCTGGACGATTACAGACAGTTTATGCCAACGCAGAACACTCGAAGTAATCCGAACTCGAGCTTAGTTAATCTCAATCTAGAGGAACTTGGACGTCTAGAGAGGACTATTAGAAGAGAAAAGAGAGAGAGAATGGTACAAGAACGCTTGATCTTGATACCAGATGCTGATGGAATCCTGAGGGATCCAGAGAACAATCCTTACAATGCTGCTGGGCAAAGGATTGATGCTGAGGGACGAGTGATCCCTGATGAAGTTGAGCCAGAAGGCCGGATGGTAGTTCATGAGAGGACACTAGCTGATTACAATAGACCCGATGAGTTTCATGCAAACCGAGCAGCTCTGTGATACCCCGTATCAAAAATACGGTCAACGGGCAGCATAAAGTCAACTAGTGGTAAAATTGTCATTTTACCTAAGTCAGGGGTAAAATGGTAATTTTACCAAAAGTCGAGACGGAAGCCGAGACGGGCCGAATATTCTTATATTTCAATATAAAGAATGTTCACAAGATCAGAGTTGGAGAAATCGGAGCAGAAACGCGTTCTACGGCTTGTCGGGATGGAAACCGACAAAACCGACGAAACTTCGGAAATTCATAACCGGAGCTACGTAAGTCCGAACGGAGTGATTCGAAATGCTAAATTCATCTTATATCATGGAGAATCAGTTTGTGGAGGTTTGTGAATTTATGGAATCATCCAGAGAGTTTCTAAAATATTAAACCCGAAAACCGTCAAAACCGAGCATTAGAAGGAAGGAAGATTAAGAGATGATTAAGTCTGATTAAGGAGAGTTTTTGGACAACAAAAATACCCAGAAGGACACCTGTCTTCACCCTGGGGCGCCACTTCTCAGCCTTGGTGTGTCATGCATGGAGAAGTGCATGAATCCTCTTTGCATGCAAAAAACTACCAAATTCATTTCACCAAAAAGAAAGAGATTCATTCCCTCCCTCTCAACCTCTCTCTAGCCACGACCACTACTCTCTCCCCTCTCTCCAGATTCATCCTATTTACCCAGAAACTCCCTTTGTATCTTCAAAGAAACTCAAGAACATTCAAAGTGTTCTTGAGTGTTCTTCATACCTTCTTTCACCAAAAATCCCATAACTCTCTCAATATAAATCCAAATCCACTTCTGCAAAGTGCTATATCTTCCTCTCTCCCTCCTCTACAATCTCCAATCGGTCGCCGTTGTCCCAGTCGCCGGAGCTCGCCGGAATCTGGCCGGAAAGCATCCGCGGATTGGAGTTTGTTTGATAGGTGGATCGTTTTCTGAGTCACCGGAAAAAGGGGTGAACCGGCCGGTCAACGCCGGACCACCGCCGGTCAACGCCGGAGAAGTCGCCGGAGAAGCTCCACCGCCGCCGTATCTTGAAGCCGGTTCTTCAGTGGTTGGGTCAGCATGGTTTGGTTCCAGATTTGTGTTGGTTTAAGGCCGGTTTAGCCTTGGTCAACGGTTAGGTCAAACCGGTCAACATTTGACCAAACCGGTTTAACCTAACCGGTTCTAATTAGACCGGTTCAGTTGGTTCAGATGGTTCAGTTGGTTCAGCCGGTTCAATTGGGTGGTCAACCGGTTCAGTCAAAGTCAACGGTCAACCTTTGGTCAACGGTCAAAGTCAACGGTCAACCGGAGGTCAAAGTCAACGCCGGTCAACGCCGTGGTCAACGCCGGTCAACGCGTTGACTCCGGCCATTCTTGAGTTGCGGTTCATCTACGGGTGTTCGGGAAGCCTCGGGGTTCGTGTTCGGGTATTCGGAGAGGTTCGGGAGTAGTTCGGGGTTCGAGTCGGGTCTCTCGGGATTTACATCTGCATCGAGCCGCCATTTCCGTGCCTATCTCACTGTGAGTCGGCTCACAAACCTTTAGATTCATTTAGACCGAGAATCGAGAAACCGTAGTGCTAGGCTTGCATACCCGTTAATTAACCTGATTAGTAATTAATAATTAATTGGACGTTTAATGTTAAACCGGTTAGGATCGGATAAGCATGTTAGGGTTTAAAGAATTAAATGGTAAATCAATTGTGTGCCGCTAGGTTGTTAGTATCGATTGGGTGATGCATTCATATAGACCGTTTGTGTAGGATTGTATATGCATATATATGTATAAGAACAATAAGTAATGAATCTATATACGGGAATTAAGACGACATTAAAATATGGTTGAACCTAAACAAACGTATAGAATATTATAACGGGGTTGGGGTTTAGGTTTAATAGCGGGATTGAGTAATGAATAAAGTTAATTAATAATGAGACGTCGGGGAGTTAGTAAGTTTACTAACTCTAAACCGACGGATCGAGGAGTTAATAAAAGTTATCTAGAATGGGTTAAATAAGGAATGTGGTGAGTTTTTAAGCCGTCTACGGGTTAGCAATCCGCTAACCCAAGGTAGCGGATGATAATGGATTAAAAGACTTAGAAACCCTAATAAACCTGCTTGTGTGTGATTGTATGATTGTGTGATTGATTGTGATTGTGTGATTGTATTGCTGTTATTGTGAGCTTTGTGTGCAGGTTTGTTAGACTGCTCGGTGTTGGGCCGAGCAGTTATTGCGGACACTTACTCCGGTCACGGGACCGGGTAAGTTAGTGGTGCTGACTAGGTATCTTACCTAGTCAGAGCGGTGGTAGCGTAGTGGCTTGCGGAATGGTTGGGGATTATTATTGATATTGATTGTGTGATCTGTGCTAGAGTCCCAGCGAGTCTGCGTGTTTATATTTCTGCACTAGGACTCTAGGGTGCGTTAGATTCCGCAAGCCTAGGTTTTGTTTACGTTCCGGTACTTCCGACCCGATTGGATCCTCGGGTTTTGCCTAATCGGATCATGGCGATTCCGGTTATGGTGTTAACCTACTGGGTGACGCCGGTAGGTGTGCGATTCGGAGAACACGGGGTCATGTCCTAGGGCCGGATTGCATGGAAACTCAGGTTACCTGGGGTAACAGGAGTCACCGCGTATCGATGGACAGAGAACGGTGTCCTATATGTGGTGCACATATAGGAGTCATGGGTTAGTTACCATATAGGTGACGATGTTAAACCCGTGGAAGTTACCGAGTTCGTAGGGCCCAGCGTTGTTTTGTTATTTCTCCCGTTGCGCGATAGATAGATCGAGTCCAATCGAGGACATGTGCCGCAGTGCCTTCGATTCCCTTAATTCTCTTTATCTTTGGCATTGATTGTGTGTGTGGGTTTATCACGACATGGTAGTGCGTGATAGACCATTTATTCCTGTTGATTATTATTTTGGGTTTTGGGGCGGGAATCTGTAGTTCTAGTTAGACTAGAAGCCATTAGTGGGGAGCCGATTCACTGGGTGATTTTAGATCGCTCATTAGACTCTTTTGTGTTTTTCAGGTTTAGCAGCGACGGGCGCGGGAGATCCTCGGTGTAGTGTCGGGATTGCTTGTGGCGGGTTTTGATTCGGGATTTGATTGTTTTATTTCGGTTCGGCTTTGGCGCCATTTTGTGATTTTGATTTGGTTGTGCGTTTGACTATTTTGTATATTTGACTTGACGATTGTTTGTAAAATTCTATTAAACGTTGTGCTTAACGTTTGATTACTCATAAATGAAATTGTTTCCCTGATATGAGGTTTAGTCCGAACCGACACAACTCATTGAAGTAGTCCGAGTTGTACAGCTTGGTACTATGGAAATGAGGATAGCGGAGTCAAAGATGGATTAGTGCGAGCCTTTGTCTCAAACCGATCCGTCTCTGGCTTCGTCCTGTGACGAACTTTTCCTGTTCGACTTGCTCGGGTTCGATCGGTCATGTTCTTGTTTGATTGTTGACCGGTCAGCTCGACGGTCAGCGGAGAACGGGAAAGGGGCGTTACAAGCTCTAGTGCTTCCTGCCTTCGAGAGGAATGATTTTGAGGTAAAAACTATCTACTACCAACTAATGAGGCAGATTGCTTTTCATGGTCTTCAATCAGAGCAGCCTATGGATCACATTGACAAGTTTGAGGACATAGTCACTGGCATGAAGTATGAAGGAGTATGCCCGGACTATCTGTTCCTTAAGCTATTTCCGCACAGTCTTGCTGGAGACGCTAGTGCATGGCTGAGACAACTGGCACCTGGTCAGTATACTACTTGGGCAGCCTTAAAGAGTGAGTTCCTGCGTCACTTCTACGACGCTGCGCGCTCAGATCAGTCCAGACAGGACATACTCACTTTTTCCCAAGGAGCTGTGGAGCCTTTGACAACCGCATGGATGAGATTTAAGCAGTATCAGCGTGATTGTCCACACCATGGATTCACAGAAGTACAGCTGATTGGTATTTTCTTCAGAGGAATAGATCTCCCTTATCAGACTGCTTTGGATAATTCCAGTGATGCAAATTTCAGCACCAGAACTCCTACACAAGCTAAACGGTTGATAGAGAACCTGATTGGCAGCAATAGTTGCAAAACAATGGATGAAAGGAGGAAGAGATCTGGTGGAACCGTAGAGAATTCTGATATGGCTAATATTAGATCCAGATTAGACACAGTCTACAATCTTCTGACAAACAAGAAAGCTGTCCACTTTGCCCAAGATGTGGAGGTGATTCAAACTGAGGTGGACACTCAGGAAGAAGAAGTGAATTTCATAGGAGGTTCCGGTTTCCAAGGTAATAGATTTAACAATCAACAGGGGAACAGATTCTCAAATGGAGGACAGAATGGAGGTTTTCAGAAGACCTATGGACAGGGTAATCAGAGAACCTATGGATCTACATCTTATCAGACTCCTCCTGCACCTACAGCCCATGAGAGCAAAATGGAAGCTATGATGGAACAACTGATGGAGAGTCAAACCAAGCTTTCTGTAGACAACAACAAGAAGCTGGACGCTGTCTATCAGGACCTCAATGGGAAGTTTGAGACATTGAGCACTCACATGAAGCAGTTGGACACTCAGGTGAATCAGATGTCCAGCTCACTGAAAGGAAAAGGAGTTGCAGACACTCATATTAAGGCCTGTTCTGTACTGATTAATGATGGATCTTACCTAGGGGAGAAATTTGAGCTAAGTACGGCTGAGTTGGTGACTGAGGAAGAATTTTCGGATTTCTGTGAAAAACTCTCGGGTGGAAGTTGTGATAATCGCGATGCAACGATCGATACACCTCTGGCATCGATCGATGCAGGTCGTGAACAAGCAGAGAATCCGTGGGATGAAAATGAGATTGATGCAGAACTAGCCCGCCTATTCCCTGATACATCTGAAATCACTCCAGAAGATGTCTATGCACGAGCTATTTGGCACAGTCCCAAGGTGTCTGAAGTGATTAAACAAGAGATTGAAGAGCTGAAAAGGCTAGAAAAGAGTGGTGAAGACTTGGAAGAAATTCCATCATCTGATGATCCACCTTATCATCCATGTGTTCAGAAATATTTGAACAAGATGTTGCCATTAGATGAAGAGCTAAGAGAATGGGTGATAGTAGTTCCTCAGCATATTAGTGATGTTCTGTTAACTAAGGTTCCAAAGAAACTGCCTGATCCTGGAGTATTTGTACTTGATTGTTCTATCTTTGAAGATAGTTTTAGGCGTTCTCTGTGTGATTTAGGAGCTGCTGGGAGCATAATGCCTTACTCTGTGGCAGAGAAGCTGGGTATGTTGGATTTTGCTCCTACTAGGACCTCTCTTGTCCTAGCTGATCAGTCCATACGAGTTCCTGAAGGACTCCTTATGGATATTCCGGTAAGAGTTGGAAACTACTTAGTTCCAACGGACTTCCTTGTGCTGAAATACGCCTGCGATCCGGATGAAGCTTTATTGCTTGGGAGACCATTCTTGGCTACAGCAGGAGCTGTGATTGATGTTAGACAGAGTCTAATAGACCTCCACCTGGGAGATGAGACACTGCGATATGAGATGGAGAAGCTGCGGAAGCCACTGATAGATGGACAGACTTTCAAGATCTTGGAAGCAGATGATGAGCAGCTGAATGAGACTGTGATAATAGATCCTGGAGCGCATTTTACTCCATCTTTTCTTGGACTGAAGCATTCTGCAACAGCCTATTCTCCACCATGGATGAGGAGACTTGAACAGAGACAGAAAAAGTCTCTGTCAGGATCTTCTGGCACTTGAAAAACCTTGCGCGTCCGGTCAAGCTATTGACCTTAAACAAGCGCTGGGTGGGAGGCAACCCACCATTAGGTACTGGTGTTTTTCTTTTTAATTTTTGGTGTTTTTGTTAGGATTTTACGTTTGTTTTTGTTTCTGGTGCAGTCATGTTTGCAGGTCTCGGATTAAATCGCAGTGCAGCGATCGATGCATTTCTGCATCGATCGTCACAACACGAAAGGAATCGCATTGCAGCGATCGTTGCGGTCCTGAGCAACGATCGACCATACACGAAAGTCGCCAAGTAATGGTCGATGCATCTAATGCACCGATCGATGCTGTGCGACAGAGGTAACCCGACAGACATAAACTCACCTTTTCAATTTATTTTATTTTCTTTTTACCGATCCTTCGCTGGACACTACTGGGGACAGTGTGTCTTAAGTGTGGGGGAGGTGCTACTGACGTTTATCTTTCTGTTTTCTTAAGAGTCAGTCCGTTTTTCAAAATTTTTTGTTTTATTGAGTCAAAATTGTTTAAGTAAGAAACCATGATTTTCGGAGAAGATTTACAAAACTTGCTGGAACTTAAGTAACCATTGGGATGAAGTTGCAGGATCTATCTCTGACTATTAGAAAACCCCATCACAGATCAACCTACTGGGAACACCCACATCACTTCAGGTATCAGAGGATCTTTTACTGACTTCACCCCTAATACTGACTTAGATTTCTCACCTAAGGGCTTGGTATACTTTATGTCGGATTCCCTGTTAGTTCTGACACAGCCTGTAAACCTGTCCTATTTAGTTCCCTTCTCCCCTTCTATAAAGTAAAAAAAAAAATAATAATAAACTGAGGATGAGTTAGTAACTCCGAAGTGGTCATGAGAGTGGTAGCAAACACTATTATCTCTCATGTGATCCATGGAATGTGTCCAAAGTACACCCCATAACGGGAAGAACACTGATAAAAAAAATAAAATGATACCCAGTGGGGAAAAATCAGTTGTTAAAGAAGGGAAAGAGAAGAAAGGGACTAGAGAAAGATAGTATGGTGGTCTAGAGCTGATTAGGTAAGAATCCATGTGCCTTTAGATCGATACTCCTTAGGTGAGACCGCACTTAAATACTTGCAGAAGTCAGTAGGGAGAATTTGAATGCTTGAATGTGATTGTGGAGTTTACCTAGGACAGTTGCTAAGTGTGGGGGAAGTACATGTTGGTCTTGATATCCTGTGATTGATTCTTTCAGTGGTTTACTAAGGGGAATCTGAGTATTGTAGCTTCTAAGATGAAATGAGTTTCTGAAGAGTTTTCAAACCTCTTCACCATGTTTTAGTTCTATGTTTTGCTTGAGGGCAAGCAAAGGCTAAGTGTGGGGGAGTTGATATATCATGGTTTTTACTAGTTTTAGGCCATGATATAGATGTGTTTTAGTGTCTTTTGTCTTTGTTTAGAGTCTTTTACAGGTATAATCAGGTTGGGAGCTAAATTGGAGATTATGGAGCATTTTGGAGATTTTTGGAGTGATTGGCCGAGAGATAGAGTTCACTGTCCAAGACAGAGAAAGGTGTCGATCGTTGCACTCTAGCAACGATCGTTGCACCAGCGAGATGGGCCAAAAACTCGGCGGTTTAGAAGAATCAAGATATTGCACTTTGATCCAGAAGTTCCTGATATTTACAAAGAAGCCCCTGGCCGAGATTATGCCTATATAATAGAGTTTTTAGAGTTTTTATTAGAAAACAACTTCATAATTAAGAGCAGAGGATTTTTAGAGCTTTTGGGGCTGATCTGAACCTAATTCATCATCTGTATTTGGAGAAGATTTCGAACCCCTTTTACTCTTATTCTTTTATGCAATTTACTTATCATATGATCATGTTTTCATTATCTATGTCTGAGTAGATTCCTAGTTAGACTTAGGGTTTCTCACATAGGATTTCATGACTTGCTAGACTTGTTCAATTTCAGTTAAGGATTCATAACTATATCTGTTCTTCAATTTAATTGTGCTTAAAGCTAGTTCTAACCTGATCAATTAGAATCTAGATCTTAGGTTGCTAAATACGTCACGGAAGTGGGGTTTAGGAATCTGAACTAATTAAATTGGGCAATTAAACTTTGCGCAAACGAAAGTTTGGTTTAGGATAATTGTGAACATATCAAACTTGAGCTTATTGCTAGTTTAATCTGTTAGTTCTCGCAAACGGAAGTTTGGTTTGCTGCACTTAGACTTAGAGAATTATCGCAAAGGAATTTGGTTAATTCTATATCTGTGTTTTGAGTTCTAGAACTGCGCTTAATTAGATCCTTGCTGAATGAACTGTCTGCTAGTCTGATCTCCTGAGAATACCCTAGGTTTGACGCTTTTAATTACTTGCTTTCACAACCAATAATCTCTGCTACTGATTTACTTTCTCGCACTACTTTCAATACAATCACATTGCTTATTTCTAGTATTCATTCCCTACGGTTTGATTCTCTTGAGACCAAGTGTCCCTGTGGATTCGATAACCCTATATACTACTTTGACATTGCTGTACACTTGCAGTTTAGTATAGGGATTAATTCTTGACCTATCACGCACCCGATTGTTTCATCGATCCCCCGCCAGAGCCGACTTCTCTTTATTAGTTGTGTGGAGGTTATGGACATCAGGCGCCCGTGTGTTATTGTGGATCACGTTCAGCGTCCACTCTAGTCTGTCAGTTATGTGGCCACGCATGTCACGTTGCTCATCTTTGCCGATTGCCGAGCCACAGCATGTCGGAGCACCATCTCGAGACACACACTCACCACACCCTTCCGGCGCACCTGCCAGCGGATACTTCAGCGAGCCGTTTTGCCAGTGGTGATTGGGCATTTTGGTCTTGCTGGAGGCGTTAGGTTATGATAGGAGTAGTTAGGCCAGGTAAGTGGGGGCACTAACTTCTTTTTGTCTTGTAGATAGATCGGCGGATAGGCGACTTTGTGTGTCGTCTTTGACTTTTCGGATGTATAGCGGAGTCGTAGGGGTTTTTGGACATGATGGCGGTCATGTGTGACTCTGATCAGGACCATGTTCTAAAAACTTTATGATGTATGATATATCGTTTTCTGTATGTGGTGGATGCAGAGTGTTCAGCAAATCATTTTGAGTAGCGTAGTACCTATTTGCCTGATTGAGATGGTTATGAAAGCAAGTAGATTACTACGTGAAACTAAATGTTGAGCGGAACTGACGACCGTTCATCATGACCTGAACCCGGACTGACGACGCATCCGACCGATCATTAGATTGCGTGATTTTGTGTTTGGTGATTGCTTGTTTTTATTTCCTGCTAGATTGATTGATTGCTTGAATCGTTATTGCGATAGATTGCGTAGTACTTGCGTGTGTGGTTTTGGTAGATGAATCGTTTTGGGTCTTAGAGACCGTTGGGTGGTTAGTTGTTCGGAATTCGAATAGTGATTGTTCGTTTCTCTTCGGTTTTGTTAGAAAGGTAAGTGTTGATTTTGTTTCAATTTTATTTCGAGTTTTGAGCCGACTGAGAACGGTTGTGTTTAACCGTCAGTTCACGAGGGAGCGGACGTATAGTGTATTGTTATTTAATCACGGGTAACCATCGGGTACGTGATTAAGTAACCATATTTCTATGGGAAAGTGATAGCGGGGATAGATCGGGATGGAACTGACTGTTTCAGTGAGTTGTTGTATTGAATGTAGGACGGAATGGCGACGCGAGGTGAATCCGAGACCGAACCCGAATCCGAAACGAGATGAAGTGACAAGATGTTGTGAGACAAGTAGACCGGGCCGTGAATCAGTGGTAGACATCGTCAGTGAGGAAGTGCATCAGTATCAAGCAACCGACAGAGTAAAGTTGTGGAGTATGATGAGTTCGAGGAGAGATTTGGGAAGGAAAGATCAGTGTGGTTGATAGAAGCAGTCGGATGGAAGCAAGTGATGGGATTCTTGAAGAGTATTCCAGAAAGAAAGGAAAAAAATCGCGATCCGAAGGATGTGGAGGTCGAAGCAAAGTGGGGAAGCCAAGTGTCAGATAAGGTTAAGGATCGAGGCCAATGGAAGACAGTTAAGAGTGAAGTGAAGCAAGATGGATGAAACGGAGAACCTTGGAAACGGTATGATCAGTGAGGAATCAGTGTAAAGATTAGTGAGATGAAAGGATTTAGAAGGAACGCAGAAGTGTCGAAGTCAGTTGGGTGGAATGGAATAAGACAGAGGATCTCAGTGATGACGAGACTCATTATGCCAGTGATGTCGAGACTCAGTATGCCAGCGGTGTCCGAGTATGGAAGCGTCGGAGGATTGGTGAAGCAACTTGCAGGGTTGGGAACCAATTTGAAGTCTGTCAGTGACGGAGAATTCGGGGACCGAATTCCTGTAAGTGGGGAAGAATGTGATACCCCGTATCAAAAATACGGTCAACGGGCAGCAGAAAGTCAACCGAGGGTAAAATTGTCATTTTACCTAAGTCAGGGGTAAAATGGTAATTTTATCAAAAGTCGAGACGGAAGGCGAGACGGGCCGAATATTCTTATATTTCAATATAAAGAATGTTCACAAGACCAGAGTTGGAGAAATCGGAGCAGAAACATGTTTTTCGGTGAGTCGGGAATGGAAACCGATAAAACCGAGAAAACTTCAGAAAATCATAACGGGAGCTAGGAAACTCCAATTGATGTGATTCAAAATGCTAAATTCATCTAATAGCATGGAGAATCTGATTTTGGAGCTTTAGGGATTTATGGGAATCATTTGGTATTTTCTAAAACAATATTAGCGCAATCGAGGAAACCGAAGCAACGGGTCAAGAAGGGTTTATTGTTGGTTAAAGCCGGTTTAGGGAAGGCTTTTTGGACTCAAAGGCTTCACCAGGGACATGTGTCATCACCCAGGGTCGCCACATATGTTGGTTACGTGTCAATGCATGGTGATGCATGCATCTCTTGCATGAAACAAAACAAGCATGTGAAGGGAAAAACTTCATTTTGAGCACAAAAACCTCTCTCTAGCCTCACACCCACGAGCTCTCTCTCCTCTCTCTCTACATTCATCCCACATGCCCAGAAAACCCAGAAATCCCTTTGAATCTTCAAAGAAACTCAAGAACATTCAAAGTGTTCTTGAGTGTTCTTCAAACCTTCTTCCACCAAAAACACCATATCTCTCTCAATATAAACCCAAATAAACTTCTGCAAAGTGCTATAGCTTCCTCTCTCCCTCCTCTACAACCGCCATCCAGCCAGTCATGACCGCCGTCGCCGGAGCTGGCCGGAAACTGGCCGGAAAGAATCCGCGGATTAGGGTTTTGGGAATCTCTCTCTTCCTTCACCAGATATGAATGTTTTGAAGCCATGGATGGTTAGATCTCTTCTTTGCGGTCAGTTTGATAGGTGGATCGTCTTCTGGTTCACCAGAAAAAGGGGTGAACCGGCCGGTCAACGCCGGACCACCGTCGGTCAACGCCGGAGAAGTCGCCGGAGCCGGTCACCGGAGAAGCTCAACCGCCGCCAATCTTCAGCCGGTTCTTCAAGGAGTGTGATGGGATGGTTTGATTCAAGATTTGGGTCGGTTTAGGGCTGGTTTAGCCTTGGTCAACAGTTAGGTCAAACCGGTCAATGTTTGACCAAACCGGTTTAACCTAACCGGTTCTAATTAGACCGGTTCAGATGGTTCAGTGGTTCAACCGGGTTGGTTAGGGTGGTCAACCGGTTCAGGCAAAGTCAACGGTCAACCCTTGGTCAACGGTCAAAGTCAACGGTCAACGCCGGTCAAAGTCAATGCCGGTCAACGCCGGTCAACGCGTTGACTCCGGCCATTCCTAACTTGCGGTTCATGTCAGGGTGTTCGGGAAGCCTCGGGGTTCGTGTTCGTACATGCGGGAAGTTCGGCTTTCAGTTCGGAGGTCTCGGGATTCATACCGCGTCAGACCGTCATTCCGCGCCTATCTCACTGTGAGTCGGCTCACAAACCCTTAGTTACATATAGACCGAGAATTACTAAACCGTAGTGTTAGGTTGCATACCCGTTAATCAAAGTGAATATTAATTAATAAATAATTGGACGTTAATGATAAACCGGTTAGGATCAGATGAGCATGTTAGGGTTTAACGAATTAAAAAGGTTAATCAATTGTGTGCCGCTAGGTTGTTAGTAATGATTGGGTGATGCATTCATATAGACTGTTGTTTAGGACCGTATATGCATCTATATATGTATAAGAACGATAATTAATGAATCTATGTACGGGAATTAAGACGACACTAAAATACGAGTTAAACCTAAACAAACTTATAGAATATTGTAACGGGATTGGGGTTTAGGATTAATAGCGGGTTTGGGTAATGGATCAAATTAAGTTAATAATGAGACGTCGGGGAGTTAGTAAGTTTACTAACTCTAAACCGACGGATCGGGGAGTTAATGAATGATGACTAGGTTTGGTTAAGAAATAAGAAGTGTGATGATTGGTGAACCGTCTACGGGTTAACAAGCGGTTAACCCAAGGTAGCGGGCGTGAAATGGATTAAAAGACTTAGAAACCCTAATAAGCCTGCCTGTGTGTGATTGTGTGATTATGTGATTGTGTGATTGATTGAGATTGTGTGATTGGTTGTGACTGTGTGATTGATTGTGATTGCGTGATTGTATTGCTGTTTTTGTGAGCTTTGTGTGCAGGCTTGTTAGACTGCTCGGTGTTGGGCCGAGCAGTTATTGCGGACACTTACTCCGGTCACGGGACCGGGTAAGTTAGTGGTGCTGACCAGGTATCTTACCTAGTCAGAGCGGTGGTAGTGTAGAGGCTTGCGGATTGGTTGTGGATTTATTATTGATATTGATTGCGTGATCTGTGCTAGAGTCCCAGCGAGTCTGCGTGTTTACATTTCTGCACTAGGACTCTAGGGTGCGTTAGATTCCGCAAGCCTAGTGTATTTTGTTATGTTCCGGTACTTCCGACCCGATTGGATCCTCGGGTTTGACCTAACCGGGCCATGGTGGTTCTGGTTATGGTGTTAACCTATCGGGTGACGCCGGTAGGTGTGCGGTCCGGAGAATACGGGATCATGTCCTAGGGCCGGACTGCATGGAAACTCGGGCTATCTAGGGGTAGTCAGAGTCACCGCGTATCGATGGACAGAGAACGGTGTCCTATGCGTGGGTCCTCGTGAGCACGTATAGGAGTCGAGGGTTAGTTGCCACATAGGCGACGATGTGAACCCGTGGAAGTTACCGAGTTCGTAGGGCCCAGCGTTGTTTTGTTATTTCTTTCGTTGCGCGGTAGATAGATCGAGTCCAATCGAGGACATGTGCCGCAGTGCCTTCGATTTCCTTAATTCTCTTGTTTTGGCTATTGCTTGATTGTGTGTGGGTTGACACGACGTGGTTGTGCGTGTTCGACCGTTTATTCCTGCTGATTGTTATTTTGGGTTTTGGGGCGGGAATCTGTAGATGTTAGATAGAATAGAAGCCGATAGTGGGGAGCCGATTCACTGGGTGATCTTAGATCGCTCATTAGACTCTTTTGTGTTTTTCAGGTTTAGCTGCGACGGACGCGGGAGGTCTCGGTGTGGTTTCAGGATGGCTTGTGACGAGATTTGATTCGGGTTTTTGGGATTTGATTGTTTATTTTCGGTTCGGCTTTGGCGCCATTTTATGTGTTTGATTTACTTTTGGATATTTGACTTGACGATTGTTTGTAAAAACCTTTAAACGTTGTGCTTAACGTTTGATTACTCAGAAATGAAATTGTTTCCCTGATATGAGGTTTCGTCCGAACCGACACAACTCACTGAAGTGGTACAAGGTGTACAACTTGTATTACGAAGGTGAGGATAACGAGGTCAAAGATGGATTAGTGCGAGCCTTTGTCTCAAACCGATCCGTCTCTGACTTCGTCCTGTGACGAAATTTTCTCATTCGACTTGCTCGGGTTCGATCGGTCATGTTCTTGTTTGATTGTTGACCGGTCAGCTCGACGGTCAGCGGAGAATGGGAAAGGGGCGTTACATCTGGGCTAACCCAGATTCCTACAACATTGCATTCATCATCTCCTTAAGAGTTCGGTTCTTTCGTTCCGCAACTCCATCTGACTCTGGTGAGTAAGAAGCGGTTGTTTGATGAATAATACCATGTTCTCTACATAACGCATCGAAAGGTTCATTGTATTCACCTCCTCGATCACTTCTAACCATTTTGATAGTTTTATCAAGTTGGTTTTCAACTTAGAGCTTGTACTCTTTGAACTTGTCCAAGGCTTCATCTTTACTTCGTAATAGATACACATAGCAGTATCTAGTGCAATCATCTATGAAAGTTACGAATTACATCGTTCAACCTCTAGTTTGCACAAATTTTAAATCACACAATTCCGTGTGAATTAAACCTAGAGGTTCGGTTGTTCTTACTACGCTCGGTCATGGCGGTTTTGTGAGTTTGGCTTGGACACAAACTTCACATTTTCTTATCTTGCTTTTAGGAATCAAATTCATCAATCTACTCATAGACTTGAAATTAACATGTCCTAAACTCCGCAACATAAGCAACTGGTTTCTTTTCATTTACCTTAAGGTTCTTCGAAATAGATACCTCGGTTACATTCGTTACGATTGTCTCAAAATTATTTTGGACCAATTCATCCTTAACCAAACTTTTGTCTACATAGACACTATTCTTTGTCAGTACAAGCTAATCAGCTTCGATATTGACAGTGAATTCAGATTTTCCGCAAATCTGACACATGTTTGAAATTGGTGAGAGTGAGCTTCATCACCACTTCACCACAACTTGCAGCTTTTGAAAGTGAATTGTTTTCGATGAACAACTTCTCGTTATTCAATGATAGGTGGGAAACATTCCCTTATCAACATATATGAACCGTCACACCGGTATCATACCTCCACTCATGTGGGCTATGCTCAACCATATCGACTTCAGAGATAACACAACATGTCTATCTTGATCAAATTGGCTTGAGCCATTCTCTTGTCTTTGCCTTGTCACATTTGTGACGTTTTCTCAAGAACTTCATATTAGTTCACATGAGATCATAAGTGGCTGACCTCTTCCAAACCGCGATTTGGAGTATCGACTCACTATATCTGTTGCAAATCACATAAATGATCACATCAGTGTTGTTAGTTATATTGAAATTCTAGTCCGTTCATGAGAACAAAATTGAATTAATATACCAACCAAAACTCCAAACACATCACTTTACTAGTGATTAAACTCTTTAAACAATGCAAAGACAAGTCTAAGACAATTTTATCCATTAGATTAAATTGCTTTATTGTTGAGATTATCCAGTTCGTTGAATAATCGTAAGCAAATTAGTTCAATTGGTCCACTCACTTTGACCAATTAACCAAAATCTTTAAACCAAAGAGAACCAGACTAAGATCTAGTTTCTCTCATAAACAATTATGTCGTTGACTTATTTAGGGTTTTCGAAACCCTAATCAATACCGTTTTAATTAATAGATAATTAAACGAAAAGATAATTCGATCAAATTCTGAATCAACTCTTTGCTTTGATATGGAATTTAAATCGCAATTTAACTAACCGATATCGAAGCGATTAGAACCGCTTAAAGCGCATTATCAACATTGAATCTCCGCAGAGCATTCGTCAAAGCGTCAAAACGCGTTTGATAATCGGGTTTATTTTTTTCAATAAACTGCGATTCTAACGATTAGAAACCGTTCAGACATCGCAGTAACACAGTTTATGGATCGCAATCAATAAACTTGTATGAAACGCACAAAGGTAATCGCGAAGATCGCTATGAAACGATTCGCAATATACACTGCGTTTTACCTTCAAATCCGTTTTGAAAACAGGTTTTAATCCGCCTCTACATTAACGAATCCTTGCTACAATTAGCGTTGATAACGTTCTTAGTATCATAAGCGGAAGAGAAATCGTTTGAAAAGCGTTTATTTACTCGCGATTAAAATATGTTTGATGTTAATAAAACAAAAACGGATTTCTTTGAGTTAAGATTGTTGAACCAAAATTTACATCACTACGTTAAAAGCGATTTAATCACGAATAAAATAAAAGTGTTAAGGAAATGATATCAAAACAATCGGACAGAAGGAGTAGAAATCAGAATATATGGAGGCGAGATTTGATCTCTTTCCTTAACTCGAAGAATCACCCGTAGTGCGACAGGTTAAATCAAGATTCATGAGTCCCAGGATACAACCATATGAAACCGTATCGCAACACTCGATATCGGTTCTGTCGACCATATGAACTACGATACTCTCGAAATTAGACACTAACCTAAAAACAGAAGAGAATTGAAGGAACTTTTATTTGTGTTTTTCTCTGTGTGATTTTCGTTCTAGATGCTCTAAAACAGAGGCTTGGGGGTCCTTTATATAGGATTCACAAGTTTCCACAAAATGGAAATTTACTTGTCTAACAAGTTTCCACAAAATGGAAATTTACTTGTCTAGCAAGTTTACATAAACTGGAAATTTTAATTTTCTAGCAAGTTTCCACAAATTGAAAAATTTTCCTTCCATATCATTATGGGTTTAACACATTTCTTTTCACACAAACACTTTTTAATAAAGCTCATGTCTTAACATGTCTTTATTAAATAATTGTTCCAACACGAACATGTGCAAAATCCTCGTCGAAGATTGATGATTAGCTTCACTCTTTACGATGATATGAAACAAAACAAAGCTCTCTTTTTATTCCTTTACTTTTTATTTTCAAATCTACAAAGTGATTTATAAAATACACTAACAGGCTTTAAACGGTACAGCAGCAGAAACCAAAGAGATCCTGAGGGTTTTAAGAAGTTTAAAAAATGAGAAAAGAAAACTAGAAGACACGTGACTAAATTCTCTTCATCTCTCGAGTCTCCTCCACACAAAAACCTGACATCAACGAATATTTACACTAAATCCATACCACTCATCTCTTCTTGACCATCTTTTTCCACCAGTCCAGTCTAAGCCAAGTCCTTTAGTAACACGACCTACACGATCCTTTATTCTCTTCTTCTTCTTCATTCTCTTACATCTCAAAACTGGCACGATGTTCCCAGCCTCTGCCTCAGATTCTGTCCTAAAGTTATGGCCTTGCGCTTTGAAAATGCCGGATAAAGCAGCTCTTGATATTTCTCCAGGAAAATCGTCCACTCCTCTTCACTCATATCCGACAGCTTCACAAAGCTTGTGCTTGCTGGCATCTGTTCTTCTGCACTCCTGTGCCCAGATGATGCATATGCACTCTCTGCTCTCGCTCCTGGGTGTTTCTGATACTTCTGGCTTTTCTCACCAACAAGAGTGCTTTTGAGAGACATTGAAAGCTTGTTAATCGCCCGCATTTTCTCTACATTAGAAATCTCATTCTTTTCCTTATCACTGTCTTCTTCTTCTTCCTCTCTTGTTTCTTCAACCTTTGATAAATGACTACGAGCGTTTCCAAGAGTGAATCCGAGTGGGAATGCTGGTTTATCGAGCATCGCTTCCTCACAATCTAAATCGAACTGGATCTCAACATCACAGCCCAAGTCTGATCTTGGGGATTCAGCTTCCTTCTCTCCCATCAAACTCCTAGCCTCAAGACAAACCACTTCAATCTCACTAGGTTCCTCCTCTCCAGGACGAACCTCTCGAGTCATCATCTCACCAATTTCCGCCAGACATAGGCCATAAGCAGCAGCTTCCTTTAGTAAAATCGTGCAGAGAACTAGAACATGGAGACTGGCCTCTCGTACCATTGGAAGCTCCCTTCGCAGCATCTCACAATCTTCAAAAGGATCAAGATTTGCTATGTATTTCAGCTCCTCTTCAGAGAATGGGATCGATGCCTGTGGCCAATGAATCCACTCAAAGTAAGGGTCCTCCAGAGTCTCCGGCAAGCAAAGACCGTGATCGATTGGAATTAGCTCCACTTGACCAAACATTCCAACACCATCCAGTTTCCTAACCAGAAGGTTCCCTGAGTGCCTGTCTGTGTTCAAGATTCTGATGTCAAGAATCCCTATACGGTGCACTGCTGAAACAGGGAAGCTGGACGTTCCATGCTCGCTAGCATCATAATCATGAGATATGAACTGCTGCATGGAAGCAATCTTGCTCACCAACATCTTCTCCATATGCTTGCTCGCCTTCACTCCATTGTTGACATTGAATATCGAGTGAGAAATCTTCACAAGAGCAGTGGGAGGAACATTTGCAAAACTATCCTTGTCAAGGAGATAAGCCGCGACTTCTCTGTAGCCTGTTTCCCCAACCCGAACAGAACGTTTCAAACCAGGCTGTCCAAGCGCCTTACCAACAAAACCTTTAGGATTGTTAGGAGCAAAAGGCTCCTCATCAGTTGGTTTAACAATTGCAACACTCTCACCACGACTGTTCTTAAAGTAGTAGGCTCCTCCAAGCCCACTATGGACAGCAACCGGATCAATGCCCTTCTTCAATGCTTGTGTAATACCCTTGGCCATTTGCCTCACAGATGCGGAACAAACCGAGTTCCCAAGAATTTCAACAGAACTGCTCTCATCTCTAAGATCAGCCCTCATTGGGGAAAGACATGGAGTCGATGAACTCCTATGAAAATTGTTTCGAGTTAGAAGGAGAGGAGAATCTTTCCTGACAGATGTAAGATCATTTTGAAGCACCAAATCCCCAAAGGTCAACGAGCTTTCCTCTGTGGGGAAATTAAGAGCAACCTGCAACTTCCTTTTCACTGTGTGCGCGTTATCACTACGATCCAACTCCAAACCCAGTACACAACCAGTCTCAGTTTGGACAAACACACGCCTACGACCCACAGGCGACTTCATTCCTATCTTGTTAAACTCGTGGAATTCCCCAGTTAGGGGGCTCTTTAGAAGCGCAACTGCCATTTGTGTCTGAATAAGACTGTCGAGCTTACGTGACATGAGAGTAGAGATGAAGCCAGAAAAGTCACAGCCTTTTTTTTTGCAAAGATGGCTGCAGAAGATAGTTCCTTTCTTCCTCCTACTACGGCAGGTTGCTAAATCCAAGACCACTGAAAGATTTCTTTAAGCAGTACAACAGACCATCAACCGAATCAATCCTCGAACTAAATAATGAGTTAGACCCCACGACAAGCTTCCATAGTTAAAAGTCCAAATGACAGGAACACAACAACAATCTGCAGATAAAGGTATTGAATCGAGTTAGTAAAAACACAAATATAAAAACTTTAAGCCTACCATAGATCCCCAAACAAACAAAAAAAAAATAATAGAGAATCATCTAAAACTAGCAAATAAAAGTAACGGAAACAAATTTTGGCGTGTCTTCTTCGACAGAGCATTATTAGAAAACATCGTGTGTAGTGAATCTTATCAAAACCGTGTGTATGCAAAACGTAAAAAGAAACATAAACAGAGATATCTAACATCCAAGATTCATTCTACTAATCATGTTTGATCTAGTTAAAAACGTAAGCTTTGTGAATTAAAGAGGAAACGGATCGAAGAGCGATTTAGAAAACATAATATACAGGAAAAAACATGGAAGAAAGAGAAGTCTCTTACCAGACTCGACGACAAATGAAAATGACGCGCCGGCGTGGGAAATAAATGCCAGAGAAAAACCAATATCAGGAAATGAGCTAGATGAAACAGCCAACCGAGAGAAGGAGCTCGAAAATGAATACAGTAGAGGAGAAAAACAAAAACCAACTCGTTCCGAGTCGACTCAGGAATGTCTCTCGCTTGAAGCTGTTCTTTGTCTTGTTCCTATCTCTTTCGCTTAAATCTCGCTCATCATCACATCACTTACACAACAGACATTTAACCTCTCTCCACACCGCTTAACTCAAGGGTCAAAAACTAACCATGGTCAAATGGCCTTAAAAGGCCCAGGAGAATATTTTTAAATTAAATATTTAAAATTAAAATCTAAGTGGTAAATTAAAAACTGCGTTCTTTTTTTCTCAACTTCGTAATTCGAAGCGTCTAGAACGGAAGATCACAGCGGTCTATTTCTCCACACATTTTGTTAGCGAAATGAGGAACGTACGATTGAGAGCACCGGCCTGAGGGGCTAAGAAACAGAAGGTGATGATGACGTGGACATTAACGATTAGAGCTTTGACGTGGCTGGGTCAAACATCTCAATTAGTTTGAATTATCCTTATGGACAGGACCAGTTTTAGTTTTCCTAAATTTGGAAATACTTGTCATACAAGTGTGTGATCGATACCGACGTCTCAAAATTGTATTGTTTGACGTATTCTCCAAGTGATTTCGACGTATCCGAAGTGTATTATCGGGATACTTTAAAACAAGATCATGATCATAATCTTTGGTCACTTTAAAGTTAGAAACACAATTATCTAATAACTCCATGATTAGATTAGACAACTGCATTCCCTTAAGATAATTATAATCATTGAAAAGCAACGTTGTATTTCATATTCACATTTTAGAATTAACTATGTTGATATGCAATTAAAATTGTGTCTTCCACTTAGTTTATACAATTTTACTACTGTCAATTTAACATAATATACTAGCTAGATCCAATGAGCAACATATATAAACTAATTAAGTGGTTCTCTTCTATTGATTCCCATAAGACTTAACATGTTGGTCTAGATTATTATGATTTTTAAAATCGTATAATTATTTAACTATTTCACTTGATCATGCCTAGATGTTTTCAGTCACGAGAAAATCTGAATTTCTACTGTTTATAGTTGCATATATGTATGGTAAGATTTGCAATATTTAATTTTTCTTATAAAAGGAGTTATTGTTTATTTATGTGCGGATTACTGCTCAATTGTAATCTTGAATTGACTCGAGATAGAACGAAAAATAAGAAAACGAGAAGAACGCAAAACACAGAGAAATTTGTTACCCGGTGTTTACCACACCACTCGATATGAGTGGATGTTATATTCATTGGGGCTGATTGAATCAGCAATGCACTAGATCAGCTCAACTCGAGCTCGGATGAACAACAAAGCTGTAAGTGAAAGCTGTTAGCGAAAACTGTTAGAGAAAGCGGTAACAAAAAGATGAGAGTAACCGCTTTTACTGTAGCTTTTAAAACGTTTTGGTGATTGGTAACAAACAAAGCGGTAAACCTCTAACGCTTTTACTATTGTGTCACCAATCGGAGCCATTATTTTATACTATGTTTTAGGATTGTTTGTCAAATTATCAAGACCGGCTCAATAATTCTGAAAATATTATGTATCATGTTCCATATATGAAATATTAAATATATTGCTCTAAATGGAGGACGGATAAAAGACGGATGAAACATAAAAGAGTAGCGACCGCACTTTACCTTCCATTCAACATTTTCTTTCACTTATGTATTAGTGGGGCTACACCCCGAGCGCCCGTAACTATTCATTATATTATATATTCCCTTTGTTTTTATTTATAAGGAGTTTAAGAGATTTGATTTTGTTTTTTTATATAAGGGATTTTTCAACTTTTAATGCAGATTTAAATCTAATATTTCTAGTGATTGGTTGGATTTATTTAAATGCATTAAATGCAATCATTAGTATTATGTAGTGTCTTTAGTTATTGGTTGGATTTTATTTAATTAAATTAAAAATAATAGTTTTAAAGGAACAATAAATGTATCTTAATCTTTGTGCTTTTAGGCAAAACCCCTTATATATAAAAACAGAGGGAGTAATAAAATTTTAAAGAACCGCTAATGGTTCAGATATGTGAACAAAAGTTAAGAACCACTAACTACAGTAAAACCTCATCAATTCTAGAGTGTTTCTGGTGTTTCTTTTGTTTTTCATTTCTAATTTGATTTATTTTTAAAATAACAATAAACATGCTATTTTTTTTTACATAAATTTTCTACAAAATTTTAACTTTGTCCATAAAAAGAATTCACATAATTTATTAAAAATATCAGAATTATTTAAATTTGGGGTTAATCAATTTTTATATTTTGTATATATATATATATATATATATATATATATATATATATAACTTTGTCCATAAAGAGAATTCACGTAATTTATTTAAAATATCAGAATTATTTAAATTTTGGGTTAATCAATTTTTATATTTTGTATATATATATATATATATATAATATTTCATTATTTATTTTGGTTATATCAAAATACTCTATAATAAAGATTGTAAAATATATAGATTATATGTATGCCAAAGAATATAACATAACATATTATAAATATGTTATAAGAAAATTAAAATACTTGACCATACTTTTTCAGAATTAACATTTTGTGATAAATATTGAGAATTAACATTTTGTGTTATTAATTTTAGTATAAACACTAGATGTTGTTATAATAATAAAATGCTAAATAAATGTTATTAATATTGTGAACATACTAGAATGATACATAAAATTAATTAATAAACAACAAAATCTATATTACACAAATTTGTATTAATATTTATTTAAATTTACTTTATGTATTGTGTTAAATACAACAATGTATATTATTTTAGTTACAAATTATATTTTCTAAAATAAAAAATGTTAGCTATGATTTTTTAACAATTTAAAATTTTAAATTAATTATTTTAAATGTATACAGTACTTTGGACCGCTTGTTATCCGCTTTTACCATTCAAATATAGGTTTTGGACTGTTAGATCCGTTTGATCCACACTTGTACTGCTACATCCGCTAGATCCGTTTTAGTTCCGCTTGATTCACTTGATCCGCTAGATCCACAACGTTTGTTCCGCTTTCTCCATTCGAAGCCATATTTGTATGTAAAATAGCTAGAGCGGTTCTCAATATGATGTTAAACTATCAAAACTATTCTTGCAGAAAAAGTGATACATAAATACGTTAGAATACTTTAGCACAAAAAAAAAATACGTTAGAATACTTAAAGTTAGGTGTCTGACGGCTCTGAAAGCAAATGACGCTGCATTGCAGTGGGCATGCAAATGCAATCTTTGCGGAATTTGGGATATAGACGAATGAAATCGAAGGAGCCAGCAAAATATTATGGACATTCTTGCAAAAATGAAGAAAAGTGGCGCTCTCAAACTACATTTTACTTTTAATATCAATGAAAAATGACGATTATATAAACTTATAAACACGAATAAAAATTATACACCACTTTTATATACAAACATTTAAATTATAATATGTAGAATATAAGCGTAAATGTATAAAATAAAGAGAGAAGCGAGAATTCAGAGGACCTGTGTATTCTTTTTTCCCCAATAATTTAAATTGTATAAGGATATACAAAATATATATATATATATATATATATATATATATATATATATATATATATAAAATAAATTAGTTGCTATAAATAAATGAGAAATGGTACATAAGAAAGAGAGAAAATAGTTTTTGTCAATAATAATTTTATATATTAATTCAATATTGTTCGGATCGAATTATCATTCTCAAAATTTAATTGATCGGATGTATTGTAATTTACATAAAAAATAGTATTTTGTACTTTCGTCCCTTTTATAAACTTATAGAATTCGAATTTATTTAAAAATAGAGAAATTTGCCTAATAAGGCTGAAAAAAAAAGATTATTGTCCCATTAAGATTTTCAATACCAAAAAATGTCCACCTAGTATTTTATTTAATGTTAATACTATTTTGACCTTGTGTTTAAATTTAAAATAAATATAAATTATTAATAAAACAATTAAATATTTAATAATTATTTTAATTTAACCATGTAGCTTATACTGCGTTAGAGAGAGAGAGAGAGAATGGCGTTTGATCTTTGAAATCGATGATCCTCGTTCTGGATCTGGTTAAAGATGATGATCTATCTTCGGTTGCTTACGGTTCTGGAGATCTAGGTCTATTTTCCTCAAAGATCTCCGGTGATTTGACGGTGGATTCTCGGTTTGAACGGTGGTTTGATTTGGATTCAATTTTTGAAAAAAGGGAATTTTTATTCGGTACACCCTCAAGATTTCATCAGTGAGGATTTTGCGCCTTTTAAAGGAGATCTGCGATTTGAAAGACAGCGGGTCTGAAGTTTCAGGTTTATGGATCATTGGTTCATTCTCTTTACAAATTTATGGCTCTTTGAGGATGGATTTATGGTTTATCGTTTTACGGAGGAAGGAGGCTCGTCTCCGAGTCTATTGAGATGGTGTCCCGATGGTAAGATGGACAATAGAGGTTGACTCAAAGGTCAGTGATCGTTCAAATTGGTGGTTACGAGCTGTTCGTTTGAAGTTTCTAAGAGATTTACTATTGGATATTGAAGTGCATTTCTCCACAAAAAATATTGGAAGAAGTGGTTTCTCGACAAAGGCATTGAAATGGGAGATCATACGGTAGAATGTGAAAGGACAAGAGATGATAAGGCTTATATGTGTCGCTGGACGTTTTACTAATATCATTAACTACCGATCCTCTGAGGTATGTTTACGGTTTCATAATTCTTCTTATTTTATGGTTTAGGCAAAAACAGGAAAACATGTCTCAGGCGGGGATAGGAATTGTAGTTCTAATCGGTTTGACTGGGAATGTAAGACAATTAATATTAAGGAGGTTATGGTGGTTAAAAGCCTATGTCTATGGAACTTTTGTACTGTTATCGGAGTTATGTTTCATAATTCTGGATGGTTAGCTCAGTCATTTCTTTCAAATATATCAATGGTTTTGCACTGGTGTTGCAAGGTGATTTATATTCATGTTTGGTATCAAAGTATAGGTATTAATTCTTATGTAGTAGTTATCTCTGAGGGTTTCTATTCATATTTACATATATGGCTCTTAAATATGATTGAGTTCCAAATTTTATCTTCAGAAGTCCGAACTAAATTGATTTGGAACTCAAGTATTGTGTGGTTTCTTGTTTAGAAGCTGGTTCAGTTTTAAATGGAATATAGTTTCATTCGGATCCACCTTTTCTGGCAGGCACTGGAAAATCTCTGTTCTTGAAGTTTGCTGCAAAACTAAGCAACAGAGCTGTAATTACAACATGACTAGGAATCACAAGTGCTGGATTGACTGTAACTGCAATGAAGGATGGAGGTAAGCACTCCAGTCTTTTGCTTATTTCTTGTATTAGGGACTTTGTAACATTTTCTTGCCATTTCAGTATTATTAATTTGTCTCCAGCAGAATGGATGTTGGACTAGACATGTTCGTGTGGTCTTGTGAATCTCAGGACTCTAATCACGAACAAGAATTTCTTTTGCGTCAAATTTGGCTCTACTGCATCTTCCTTGGTAGGCTTACCTACAACTAAAGCATTTACTTTTAAAATTTTCCAGAAGCATGAGGGAGAATGACAGAGAAACCATACATGACGCAATGGAGCAACAAAGTATAAGCGTTGACAAGGTAAACCACTCATTTATATTTATCTTTTCGTAGCAGGATCAGCTCCGTTGTTCTAGTTGTACATCGTTCGTGTTAAATCACTTTATGCCTATTTGGTTTTGTATTTCTCTGTTTCTTATTGTGTCTTGTTAATTTGAAGGCTGGACTTGTGACGACTCTTAGCACAAAGACAATCGTATTCGGTGCTACAAATCCTAGAGGACAAGATGATCCGTATCAGTGTATCCATATCAGATTGAATAGAACTCAAACATGCTTTTGCTTACTTACATGCTTACTTGTTGTAATGTACATATAGTGAGTTCTCACAGTATCGACTCTGAAATTTCAACAGAATAGAAAAATAAAATCTCTGGATTCAGCCAAAGCTTGTTTTGTCCTTTTAGTTCAAGAACACTAGCATCTGAAACAAAAGCCAAACTATGATCGTCTCCAATAATAATTTTTAGTTGTCTGAAAAAGCATTTTTAAGTGTGGTCATTCTCTGAGTCCACAACCCCAAAATTTGAATTTCCATCTGAAGTTTTAGCAACATGTAAAACATCTATGTATATACTCTTCAAAAATGTCTCGTCAACAATAACAACCCTTCGAATGACTTTGTAAAATCCTTTAACAAATTGACTGATGGAAATAAATAGATATTTAAAATCTACATATTGATGAATATCAAAAATAGGTATGAGACCTTTTTTTTTTTTGAAAAAGAAGATAATTTTCGAAATATTCAACATAAAATGATAAAGATGATCATAGATTTGTTTCTAGATTTTTTCTAATTTTTAACAGATTTCGTGGAATGTAAATTCCACAAAATGTAGAAGAAAGAAAGAATTGTAGATTATATGTTCCACGAATGTTAGAATAATGAGTAATTGGTAGAATGTAAATTCTACGAAATTGTAGAATAAAGTTAAAACTTCAGATTACGTATTCCACAAAATGTTTCAATTTTTAGAATACAGTGAAAAGTGTAGAAATCATATTCCATAGTTTTAGAATGCAGTTAAAGCCGTAGAGTTTACAATCTACAAAATGTGGATCATAGTGCAAGCGGTAGATTATGTATTCTAAATTGTTTAGATATTAGTGAAAACGGTAGAACACGTATTCTACATGGTAGAATTCAAGTTCTACTATTTTAGAACAACTAAGAAAAAAATATATTAAAATTTGAAAATAACAGGAAAAAAAGTTTGAAAAATCCAGATTGGTGTATTTTTATTTTTCATATTTTCTGTATTTTTGGGGAATAAAAATAATTTGAATATGAATTTTTAAAAATAATAATAAGGGTAATCATGTCAAATTAAGGTAAAAATATGAAAAAGGATAAATGGACAATAATCTTTTTTTTCCATCCCTTTTACACAAATCTCCCTTAAAAATAAGATAAAGAAGAATTTGGATAAAGAAATGAATATAAATAGAAAGTGTTGCTTGATTAAAAGTTTTATAGGAAAAAATCCAATGAAAAATATTGCAACGTTTACATTTCAACAAAATTGATATTAATATTTATATTATATATATATATATATATATATGACAAGTATCGATATTAATATGAGCAAATCACAAAAATAGCACAAAACATGCATTCTCACAAATCTAGCAACAAGGAAAAAAATTATATAAAGTATTTATTAAAGAGATAAGACTAAATTAACCCTAACCCTAAACTTTAAATATTAAACCTTAAATGGTAAATAATAAATTTTAAATCCTAAATAATAAAATTAAATCATAAATTATATAATATTATAAAAATGTTTGTATTTAAAATAATGTTAAAAATATTAATTATTTTCTTAATATTATATTTATGGCAACATATATATTTTTTATGCTATTTTATATTTTTCTCTGTTAACATTACTATTGCAGAAGAAGAAACTAAAATACAATAATCAATTCATTTCCACGAAGGGGAGAAGACAAGAAAAAGTCGTGCAGGCGATTAAATCTAAGGATTGGTATTTGGTGAACGTGAAGCTGATTCAGTTGCTAGATGAGCTATACGACGATCTTATCACCTCGTCACGTGTCATTATGTATCTCGTGCTCAAAGTCTAATTTTGCACACTTTCTGACATTCACTTCTACTTTCTTTTTTTTTTAATATTCACTTCTTGCTGTACTATTTTGTTTAACCAATATTAGTAATAATATTTTTTTTGCATAACATATTAGTAATAATATTTTTAAGTATTTAGATTATAAATCATAGTAGAAATCCTTTTGGTCCGGTTAATGGAGATATGATTACATGAGGTCTTCAACGTGGTGCAAATGCAATCGTCAAGCGTGGATCTTCATAAGGCGATTCAGTGTGAGGAAAGCATGAGACATGTAGAACCGTCAAACGTGGATCTTCATAGGACGGTAAAAATTGTCAGCTGATCATTAAATCTGTAATAGAATAGTAAAACCAGTGTTAAAAAAAAAGATTATAAATGGTATAATTTTAAAATTGAAATCGTGATAATTGATTAACTGTGGTTACGGATATTATGGTATTTCAACATATAAATCATGGGTTTTGGGCTCTGTCGTTTCCTAAATTTTATCCTTTTTTCTTAGGATTTATGTCTAAAAAGTGCAGTTTCCAATAGTGTTTTTTTAAAAGGAAAATTTGCATACGATTAGTTTGGCGTAGAGGTTGATCTCAAATCACTTGCTAATTCAGATTCCAATGAAAAGAATATACTGTATGATTTACAAAAACAAAAACAAGATTTACAGCGGTAAGAATAATTATTTCATAATTTGATTTTACATTTTTTTCATTTAAGTGTTACAGCTCAATTTATTTTTTCCTATAATATTATTATTTAATATGATGTCTAGTATATTTATGCAGATGTCTTATTTACTAATGGACGTATTAACAACATGAAACATTTAATGAAACATCCTAAATTATAATCTCTATTTAATATACTAGGCACCTACATACAAAACATGTTACGAAAACAAAAATCTATCTCATACTAACAGTTAAATAATAATAAAAAAATCTTCCAAACTCAGCTAAAATTAGCAAATATTTGGCTTGCCTACATCTCATTATCTACTTAAATATCACTTTATCTGTTATCATGGAATAAAAGTATTCTAGAAACATTCTAAGGGCATTTCCAATGAACTATTCTATTTTTTACTCTAAAATGGAGTCACTCTAAAATAGAGTTGAATTTTATTCTAAAATGAAGTAAAAAATGTAGTCATGAACAAACAAAAATGAGATTACTCCATATTTAGAGTAATCCTATTTTTACATCATTTTAAAGTGGAAAATGCAGTCTCATTAGAGAAAATTTACTCCAAACTCTATTTTGAAGTGGAAAATGGAATCTTATTGGAGATGGTCTTTTGATATTCGGCTTATGAAAAATATCAGGATAAATTTATATTAGAGATAATTGTATTGCAGTGAACTTAGGAATTCAATTATACTTGTCATTTTGCAATGATACATGTGAACATGCATTATATAAACAGAATATATATAAATAACGAAGATGTATATGTTTTCAATAAAAATAAATATAATAAATAAATAAATACTTGACACAGCATATTGTCTTTACTTATGACGTGTCTGCAATGTTATGTAAATGTACCCCTAGTTTTGTTGAAACCATGTGGAATATTTTTTTTGGGAATTATTTAGACAAACTTATTTTTCTACTTTTGTTCTGCATAAATAGTTAAAACCCTAGCCGCTTCTCTTCCAGGCCCGCAACCCGAGGTGTCTTTGATCCTTCGTCTCCGAGCTTCCTCCCTCTCCGGCGGCCGTTGATTCATCATGGCGGTGCCGGAGAGGTCAGTTCCCGTTGTTCTTAGTCAGTAGCCGGCGCCTCTCCGACTTGTTCTTGCCAAGCTCCGTCTCGCCTCGGGTCTCCGACGACGGTTTGCTCTGACCTCGGCTCTGCTCTTCTTCACGGTGGTGTTCTTCAAGTCGCGGTGGTCTGCGGTCTATTCCCGCCTCGGCGAGTGGTAGTCGCGGTCTCCTAGCTTGGTATGGGGCTCTTCACCGCTCCCTCATTGAGGCTTCTCGCCGGTGGCCAGATGTCCGGTCGAGTCTCCCTGTGCGACGGTGGCGCAGCTGGCTTCCATCTTGACCTGGATCGATTCGTTTCGAAATCTTGCCGTCGTGCGTGCGATGTGTTGAGGTATCTTGGGTTGGGTGGTTCGTTGGTTTAGTTTGGTTAGTGCTGGTTTGGGGTAGGTTTTAATCGTTTTAGTTAAGCCTTAGTCACCTCTGGTTATGGGATAAGTTAGTGGTATAGCTTTAGCTCTGATTTCTCAATTTGGATTTTGTGGTTAACCTTGGTTTCGTTTAAGAGCGCCTTTCAATCGGGTTTATGGTTTAGATTATTTGTTGGATTGTTTGGGCTTCGTTGGAGATTTGGTCGTTCAAGGCTTCTATTTAGGTTATTCTAGACGTTTATGAGTGCGTCTTTACCGCATCCGAAAGAGTCTTAGGGGAACTTTCTTAGGTTCTTTCTTGTCGGGTTATGGAGTCTGTTTCTGGTTCTGGGTTGGTGAGAGAGTGTCTCTCTGTGAGTCTCCTTGTTGTTGATGTTGTCGTTTGGTGAGCCGTGGGCTGCGTCGACTTATCTCGTTCTTTCTTCTTCTTTTGCGGGTTCCACAGTTTCTAAGTTTGAGTTTTTATGGTTAACTCTTGTGCTATTGACCTATGTTTCCTTGACCCGTAGGTTTGAGCAACCCTGTATGGGTTTTGTTGCCTGTTGTTTAGGCTTTTGTTGCCTGTTGTTTAGGCTCTGGTGCCCGTTGTTTGGGCTTTTGTTTGCCCGCTTGTTTGGGTTTTGTTCGCCTTTTTTAGGCTTTAGTTTCAAGAACTTTGAATCTTTTTGGTTATCAATATAATCCTTTCAAATGAAAAAAAAAAAAAACTTTTGTTCTGCATAAAATCATACTATATATATTATTAAAAAATTGTTGAATTGCAAGAAGACATATAAACAATAATATTTGGAGGGATAAAGGGAATTGGTCGTTTCTTCTTGTCTGACAGAATTTCTCTATGGGCGGGACTATCCGTTCGCTGACTAGCCTCTTGTTTCTGGTTACGTACTGACGCAACCACAGAGCAATAAATTAGTCTCCATTATACTGTTTTTTAATATAAACATTATACGGACGGATTCGAAATGGAAATTATTATAATTAATTCCCATTTTGAATTATTGTTTCTAGTTTCATAAGAGTCTAATAATAGGAATTTATTCAACTAAATAGTTTTATAATTATTATTTCTAGACATGTTTATTATTTTTTTGTAATTAGAGTTTAATTTTTAAGATTTATGGTTCAGTTTTTAAGGTTTATGATTTGAATTTAAAGTTTAATGTTTAGAGTTTGGGTTTAGAGTTTGTATTTAGGGTTAGAATTTAGGTTTTAGAGTTTAAGGTTTAGTTTTAGGATTTTGGTTTTGGGGTTTAGTTTTTAAGGTTTAAGATTTGGGTTCATGGTTGAGGGCTTAGTTATTAAGATTTGGGTTTATGTTTAGGGTTTGGGTTTATGTTTAGGGGTTAGGGTTTGGGTTAGGGTTTATGTTTAAGGTTTAGTTTATAAGATTTGGGGTTTGGGTTAGTGTTTAGGGTTTGGATTAGGGTTTGGGTTTGGGTTAGGGTTAGGGTTTATGTTTAGGTTAGGGTTAAGGGTTTGGGTTAGGGTTTATGTTTAGGGTTTGGGATTTGGGTTAGTTTTTAAGGTTTGATTTAGGGTTTAGGGTTGGGCTAGGGTTTAGAGTTTAGTTTTATAGGGTATATTTAATCTTATCTATTATTGTTTTTGAAAAATATTTTAGTAATAAAGTGACAAAAAATAATAACACAAATAACTATGAGATTCAATGTTTGGAAAATTATAAAACATATAATTATGTGAGCAGAATAGGGAATATATCGGCTGAAGTCTTCTATCTTGTGTGTATAAGGGTATTATAAAAATAAATGAGTTAATGTATTTGTGTTGATCTAATTTCTTAAATAATGATGTAATGTTATATACTTATAATTATAGCACTGAGAGTTTTACACCCAACAATCCCATTCAAAATAAATAACATTAATCAGTATAAGTGCCAATACATGAAAAATTAGTTGAAAAATATTTATTATAGATAATTACGAGCATCACAATCTTTTAATGCTTTAGTCGAAACAATTTTTTTTTATGATATGGTTATGCAAGACATTATTCATCTCCTTCTAAATGTTAAAGACAATGGTCTGTGTTGCCACTTTCCGGAGAGTTATTGGTGCCGCTGGGCTGCTTTCCTGCGACCATTTAACGATCTCGTCCCAGACGTTAAAACTTTACTGAATAAGCCATAGACTTGCCATTTGTCAACCGCCAAAGCTGTGCACTTTAAACCAAATCGCATATGCCCACAGCTACAGTCTTTCCGACAGATCGATCGGGAAATCAAAAACGTAATTCCAGCGAGAGTGGACCGCAGAAATCTCCTTGACTTTTGGCTTCGTTAATCTGAAATCTAAACTTTGGAAATTCATTCTTTAAATTCATATTTGTATTGATGTCCTATTTTTTTTTTTTTTTTTTTTTTTTTTTTTTTTTTTTTTTTGTCATGGTATCTCTGTTTTAGGATTATACAATTTGTATTTCCTCAATTTTCATTTTTAATAAATATTAATCTTTTGCCCAAAAAACAATATTTTTTTTATCATAGTTAACAACTCATAATTTCATATATATGATAAGAGCTATATTCTCTGTTCATAAAACTTCAACTTTGTAACTAAATGTTTTCGGTCGAATGACTTTTTTCTAGGAATTTATAAAGATTATTACACTTCATTAAGATCTTAAGTTCAAGTCCACTAGTACTTAGGAAAGAATTTAAGCAAAATTTAGATCCCGACGAGAGATGTATATACGAGCCAAAAAATTACATGCATGCGACATGCCAAAATATATTAAGGATTAAGGTAAAATGGACTTTTCCAGTGTATATATGGCTAAAAATTGCTGTTATTATACGTAAAGGATCGACCTTATATTAATTATTTTATATTGATTGGTATATATAGAGGCCTGGAGGGTCCATTTATTCGGCGAAGCAGCTAAGGTTGCAGTTGTAAATGGGTTCAAGAGTCAGATCAGGATTGTTCCTCCTCACCGCCTTTGGATCTTATCCTTGGTACAGGCCACTGAAATCACAATCATATGGCAAATAATAAATATGTATACATAACCATTCCATCTCATTATTCCACAGTTTTGGACTCGTAGTTACAAAATCACAACCTCTTAAGACACAATGTAGAAGTCTGGTTCACTATCCCAAGGTAACTGTAATCCAATCCGGTTGTTTATAAACCGGTTATGAGCTTGTATGGGCTAAGGTTCGACTTGTAATAGTCCATTGAGAACATGGAGCATTATGGCTGCTACTGGGCTTAGGAATTGATGTTAGCTAGCCCATCTGTTAATGATCAACACTTAAGCTTTATAAGAAGGGGTTTGTCCTTCGAGCTAGGTGTGCTTGATCTTTCTCTTTGATTTTCGCCATTGCTCTATAATCTCTGTAACAGAAAAGCTCTAGTGGATTACCAGGTTCTGACCCTGAAGAGAGATGTACCCAAGTTTATAAGGGGAACTCTATATTTCTTGTGTTCATCGTTTTTTTCCTTTTCTTGTCGAGAGTTAACAAACGAGTGAGCTAGAGAGACTGTGAGCTGAGAGTTGTTCTTGCTTGATTTCGGTAACAAGTGGTATCAGAGCATTCAAGTTCGAGTAGCTCAAAAGGAGATCGCAAGACACCTAACAAGATCGGAGGTTGTTCGATCGGGAGGCGCAAGAGCAATCGAAGCAAATCGGAAAAGAGATCCTTCATCCGGTGGCAAGCGAGGTGCGAGGAGGTTCGATTCTGAAGGAAACTAGCAAAGGCGATTGCAAGCTCATCGATATCGAGTGAATCAAACCAACTCCGTCAAAGATCGGAAAAGCATCGACTTCAGTCCAAGAAGTCAGGGAAGTGAAGTGTTCTTACTCATACCTATTAGAATTTAGGATACTAGGATTGCGGAACCTGGCCTTAAATTCAAATAGACCATCTGAGAAAGATATTGCCGGATATTGCATTCTTGTCTGCTTTGTGGTTTTCTTGTTGATTGCAGGTACTGGTCCTGGTAGTGTTTACCTGCAGGAGACATTCCGACTCAGCTGCAAAGAAACATCAAGATGGAACCTACAAAGGGTAGATTTGAGATGGAAAAGTTCGACGGCAAAGGGGATTTTGGGATCTGGAAATACAGAATGTTAGGCCAGCTTGAAATCCAAGGTCTTGTATCAGTTCTCACTGAAGATGAAGAGATAACATCCAGTTCAGAAACAGTAAAGTCAGGGGATGATACAGAGAAGAAAGTAGATCCGAAAAGGGCTGATAAGGACACCAGAGTTAAGAATCTGCTCAGTGCAAGCCTTAGTGATCTTATTCTCAGAAAGATAATGCATGAACCCACGACACTGGGGATGTGGAAAGCATTAGAGAAAGATTATCAGACGAAGTCGTTACCCAACCGAATCTATTTGAAGCAAAGCTTTGCTAGCTTCAAGATGGAGGAGAACAAATCAATTGAGGAGAACCTAGACACATTCATAAAGCTGGTAGCTGATCTCGCTAGCCTTAAGATCAACGTTAGTGATGAAGATCAGGCAATTCAGCTTCTAACAAGTCTCCCTCCACTCTATGAACCATTAGTTCATACCCTTAAATATGGGACAGGCAAGGAGACACTCACGGTGAATGAAGTGACTCAATCAGCTTATGCCAAAGAGGTGGAGTTGAGACAGAAAGGTCTCCTGAACAAACCCAAACAGAATGCTGAAGGGCTGTATGTGGAGTCAAGAGGTAGATCAGAAAAGCGCAGTGATCATAAGGGAAACTCCAAACACAGCAAGGGGAGGGGACACAATAAGAATAGGTCTAAGTCCAAGAGTAAGTTTGGACCAAAAGCCTGTTGGATATGTGGCTCAGAGAAACATTGGAAAAGAGACTGTCCAGAGAGAGGAAACAGGGACTCAAAGTCATCAAGCTCTGCAAACCTGGCTACAAGGTTACCTGAACCTATTGCTTTGACTGCAAGTCTTCAAGACTCGAAGGAAGAATGGGTACTCGATTCTGGATGTACGTTTCACATAACACCTAGGAAGGATCTTCTTACTGATTTTGAGGAGTTTGAGGGCAACAAGGTGTTGATGGGAAACAACACATCATGCACGGTAAAGGGAATGGGGAAGATTACTATAGACAACCCAGATGGTTCAGTGGTAATATTGAACAAGGTAAGGTATATGCCAGAGATGGGGAGAAATCTCATTTCTTATGGACAGCTTGAACAATCAGGTTGTAAGTACACAGGGGGAGACTTTGAGGTTCAGTTCTTCAAGGGGAACAAGAAGGTTCTCACAGGCAGGTATCAACAAGGTCTGTACTATCTACAGGGAAAAGTGAGAGAGCCAAGGGTCAATGTGGCAAAAGAAACAGTGGACAAGACAAGGATATGGCACTCAAGGTTGGCTCATATGAGCCAAGCCTCTATGGATTCGCTAGTAAGACATGGATACTTAAAGAAGGAAGAAGTATCAACATTGGGGTTCTGTGAATCATGTACAATGGGAAAGTCTCACAAGCAGAGTTTTGGAAAGGCTAAACACACAACTAAAGGAATCCTGGAGTATGTGCATTCAGACTTATGGGGCTCTCCAAGCGTTACACCAAGCATATCAGGTTGTCAATACTTTATGAGCCTCATTGATGATTACTCGAAAAAGGTGTGGATCTACTTCCTCAGAACAAAGGGAGAGGCATTTCAGAAGTTTTTGGAATGGAAAACCTTAGTGGAAAATCAAACTGGAAAAAGATTGAAGTGTCTGCGTACAGACAATGGGCTTGAGTTCTGTAACAGTCAGTTTGATAAGTTGTGCAAGGAAACATGGGTTAAAAGGCACAAGACATGTCCATACACCCCACAACAAAACGGGGTGTCAGAACGCATGAACCGTACTATAATGGACAAAGTGAGGTGTATGTTAGCAGAAAGTGGCTTGGAAGGAATGTTCTGGGCTGAAGCAGCTTACACAGCCGTCTACATCATTAACAGATCTCCTGCCACCTCCTTAAACTTCAAGGTCCCAGAGTCAGTATGGTCAGGAGGTGATCCAGAATACAGCCACCTCAGAAAGTTTGGCTGTCTTGCATACGTTCACACCATACGTGACAAAATTAGTCCAAGAGACACCAAAGGAGTCTTCATAGGTTATGCTCAAGGCACAAAAGGGTATCGAGTATGGTTAGTAGATGAGCAGAAAGTTATTATCAGTAAAGATGTGGTGTTTCAAGAGGACATGGTCTACAAGGATTTAACTGATACAACAGTTCATACAACTGACAGGGTGACCACCAAGCAGAAGAAAAGGGTCACATTCAGTGACAGTATATCGACTCAGTTGATACAAGATGAACATGGAGATAACAGTGAAAATCAAGGTGGAGCTGACATGATCCAAGATGAGACAGTTGATAACACCACAGAGGAAGGTGAAGTTAACCCTTCACAGGAAGGATCTGATGAAGACAGTACAAATTCAGGTGGAGTAGAATCAAGTCATGATTCATCTGCAACTGATAAAGGAGATGAAGATAGCTCCTCTGAAGAAGATGCAGAACAAGATGAAACTTCTGCACATGAAAGGGCCAAGAATTACCTCTTGGTTAGGGATCGTTCAGTGAGGAAGAAGAAGAAACCATCTCGGTATGAGGACACAGATTTTGTTGCATATGCTTTAACAAGCTTTGATGCAATAAACTTAGAAGAACCAAAGTCCTATGAGGAAGCAAAACGAAGCAAGGATAGTAAGTTTTGGGACATAGCAGCAGATGAAGAGATGGAATCCTTGCAGAAGAACAACACATGGATTCTTGTAGACAGGCCAGAGAAGCAGAAAGTGATAGGGTGTAGATGGCTGTACAAGCTAAAGCCAGGGATCCCAGGGGTTGAGAGACCTAGGTACAAAGCCAGGCTTGTCGCCAAAGGGTATGCTCAAGTGGAAGGCATAGACTACAATGAAGTCTTTGCCCCAGTTGTTAAGCACGTATCAATCAGAATCCTGCTGTCAATGGTGGTAAATCAGAATATGGAACTGGAACAATTAGACGTCAAAACGGCTTTCCTCCATGGAGTCCTACAGGAGAAGATCTATATGAACCAACCTCAGGGCTACATCAAAAGAGGATATGAGGATAAGGTTTGCTTGCTCAAGAAAGCTCTATATGGGCTGAAGCAATCTCCCAGAGAGTGGAACCATCGGTTTGACACGTTTATGATCCGAGAAGGCTACAAGAAAAGTGAGTATGATCCATGTGTGTACATGAAAGGTTCCAAAGTTGAAAATATGGTATATCTTCTACTATATGTAGATGATATGCTAATAGCCTCAAAGGACACAAAAAGGATTGAGAGGCTCAAGAACCTACTAAAGAAGGAATTTGAAATGAAGGATTTAGGAGCCGCTAGGAGAATCTTGGGTATGGATATATTCAGAGACATGAAACATGGGAAGCTGATACTATCACAGGAAGAGTATCTGAAGCAGGTCCTTCTAACATTTGGAATGGAAGATTGCAAGTCTGTTCAAGCACCAATAGGACCTCAGTTCAAGTTAAAGGCTCTGACAGATAAAGAATTTCTGGAACAATCTAAAGACATGGAAGATATTCCTTACTCAAGTGCAGTTGGAAGTTTAATGTATGCAATGGTAGGCTCCAGGCCAGACCTTGCATACGCTGTAGGTCTCGTAAGCAGATACATGGGAAGACCAGGTGTTGAGCATTGGCAGGCAGTACAATGGATCATGAGATACATCAGAGGTGCAGCGAATGTGTGTACAACTTTCACAAAAGAAGTAGACTTCAAGGTGAAAGGTTTCTGTGACTCAGACTACGCAGGAGACCTAGACAAACGAAGGTCACTCTCAGGATATGTTTTCACCGTAGGTGGCAACACTGTGAGTTGGAGGTCTTGTCTACAAAAGGTGGTAGCTCTATCCACTACGGAAGCTGAGTACATGTCGTTATCAGAAGCGGTAAAAGAAGCTCTGTGGCTTAAGGGAATCTGTGAAGAAATGGGATTCAAGCAGCAAGCAATAGAGGTGTTTTGTGACAATCAGAGTGCCATCTACTTATCAAAGAACTACATGTTCCACGAGAGAACAAAGCACGTTGCAGTTAAGTTTAACTTCATCCGTGATATCATAGCACAAGGGGACATAAATGTGCTAAAGATTCATACATCAGAAAATCCTGCTGATATGTTAACCAAAGTACTTCCTGGGAACAAGTTTGGAAGTTGCCTTCACAAGCTGAAGGTCTTAGTCGCCTAAGGTGGTGACAGCTGCAGTCGTCTCTGGTGACCAAGGGACGGCTGAAATGGAGCTCTGAAGGTTCTTGGTGCTCCAATTAAATCTACTTCTGGTGGTCAGGAAATAGGAAGACTTCTGTCACAAGTGGTGATGATAGAAGGCAGCTCGCTCAAGGTGATTGATGAAGCAGCTGGTTACCAGGGTCAGATCACAATTCACATGTAAGTGAATTGGAGTTTAAAGGGAACGTGAACCAAGGTGGAGATTTGTAGAAGTCTGGTTCACTATCCCAAGGTAACTGTAATCCAATCCGGTTGTTTATAAACCGGTTATGAGCTTGTATGGGCTAAGGTTCGACTTGTAATAGTCCATTGAGAACATGGAGCATTATGGCTGCTACTGGGCTTAGGAATTGATGTTAGCTAGCCCATCTGTTAATGATCAACACTTAAGCTTTATAAGAAGGGGTTTGTCCTTCGAGCTAGGTGTGCTTGATCTTTCTCTTTGATTTTCGCCATTGCTCTATAATCTCTGTAACAGAAAAGCTCTAGTGGATTACCAGGTTCTGAACCTGAAGAGAGATGTACCCAAGTTTATAAGGGGAACTCTATATTTCTTGTGTTCATCGTTTTTTTCCTTTTCTTGTCGAGAGTTAACAAACGAGTGAGCTAGAGAGACTGTGAGCTGAGAGTTGTTCTTGCTTGATTTCGGTAACACACAATTAACACAAACCATAAATATGAAATTGCTTACAAAATCATGTTTTCTGGACTTCTAACCTAAAACCAATTGATAATAAGTGTATTGGTCCAAGTTTCTTATATATATATATTAGTTGTTAAATGTGAGTTCATCATCCATCCCTAAGCCCATTAAAAATCTTATTAAATCAACAAATCCATCTCGGTCTAAGAAGACAAGCCCGTTAAGGAGCTAATGACAAAAAAAAGTCAGCTTTCAAACGCTGTAATTAGGACTTTTCACTCTTCATTTCAGACACATTTTAACTTGCGAGAGTGCCAATCTACTCTTATAAAGCTCTGAGCTCAAGCAAAATTTAGGGAGCACGTCATTTGACGGACTCCCACCTCGTAACCACCCTGTTCATTGCTCGGCCTCGGCCTTTAGACTAATAAAGAACATTTTGACCTCATTTAAGTTTATTTCACACATCGTAGTTCAAACTTTTCAAATCGCAACCCGACCTTCGGACTAGATCGAAATTCCGTAACAACAATTGGCGCCGTCTGTGGGGATCTCGATATAAACTCTTCCATACTCTAGAAACGAGGCCGAGATGACAAGACCACTTTCAACGAGCAACAACCCAAGACCATCCGAGCAAACCTCAAGCTCGCTCGCTTCGAGTTTGACCTCTACTTCACAACTACCACGCGACGTCATCAAGCCGACAGTCATAACCAGCCGGACCCGAACGAACAACATGATCATGGGAGGGCTCCGTCCTGTAGTGACACCGTACGATCGATAAAAGAGTATAAACGAAGAGTAAACACATATCGACGTCACAAACAAAGCACGGACCACAAGCTCGAAAGCAAGGATGGGGTAACTGATAGGTTGTATAGTTTTAACCCTATTCTAACTGCAAGTGCATAGTGATGTAGTTGTAGTACTTAGGGTATCGAATCCACAGGGACTCTGGTCAACGATAGATAAAAACAGAAGTGATTAAACTAGGAGAAAACAAAGATGATTAAACTAAAAGCAGAGCAGAAAAGTAAATCAGTAGCAGGCGAGTTTGTGAGCAAGGAAGCGAAGCGTTAGGTTTCAGGAGTTCTCAGGAAATCAGGAACGCAAGCAATCAATCTGTCTAGATCCAATCAATAACTATTCTAGAACTCAAACACTGATATAAAATTAACCAAATTCCTTTGCGATAATTCTCTAAGTCTAAGTGCAGCAAACCAAACTTCCGTTTGCGAGAACTAACAGATTAAACTAGCATTAATTCCAAGTTTGATATGTTCACAATTAACCTGAACCAAACTTCCGTTTGCGAACAGTTTAATTGCTTATCTAGGTTCTTTCTAGTTAAATTAACCAACTTCCGTTGAATTAATCAACCTAACATCATAACTCTGATTAGCTACTTCAGATTTAGCATTAAGAACAACTTAGATAAAGAACTAGCAGATATAAATCTCTACAGATTGATTTAAACTATAATTCTCTGAAATCCCTAATGAGAATCCTTCAACCTAACAGGTAAACTACTCAGACATGTTCATCGAAACAGAAAACATCTTAAGTAGAAAACCAAATATCATAAAACAGAAAAATCAACAGGGGTTCGAAATCCTCTCTCTTTGAGAGCAAGATCAGCCCCTAAGGCTCTCTGAAAATAAAATAAGACTTAATGAAAGCGTAGCCTAAACAATGGCTTAAAAACCCTTATATAATAGCTAAAACACGTTTTGGGCTTCTGTGTAAATATCTGGGCTTTTCTGCAAAATCAGCATTCTTCATTAAATCGGCGAGTCTGGCCCATTCGCATATGCAACGATCGATGCAGGTGTGCAACGATCGACGCAGTCTTCAAAACTGGATAGTGAACTCTGTCTCTCGGACCAAATCTCCAAAATACACCAAACAGCTCCAAAATCTCCACTTCTGCTCCAAATGTGTCTAAACCTGTAAACATACTAAAAAGACTCCAAAACATAACATAAGACTCTAAAAACACATCTATATCATGGCATAAAATGGGTAAAAACCATGATATATCAACTCCCCCACACTTAGCTCTTGCTTGCCCTCAAGCAAGTAAAGAACCAAAGTATAAGCGAAGAGGTTTGAAAACACATAAACTCATTTCGTCCTAGGAACTTTCACAATCACATTCACTTAGTAAGCCACTGAAAACTTCCCTACAGAACTCAAGACCACAATATACTTCCCCCACACTTAGCAACTGTCCTAAGTAAACTCCACAATCACATTCAAGCATTCAAATTCACCCTACTGACTTCTGCAAGTATTTAAGTGCGGTCTCACCTAAGGAGTATCGATCAAAGGCACATAGATTCTTACCTTATCAGCTCTAGACCACCATACTATCTTTCTCTAGTCCCTTTCTTCTCTTTCCCTTCTTTAACAACTGATTTTTCCCCACTGGGTATCATTTTTTTTTTTATCAGTGTTCTTCCCGTTATGGGGTGTACTTTGGACACATTCCATGGATGCATAAGGGATAATAGTGTTTGCTACTATTCTCATGACCACTTCGGAGTTACTAACTCATCCTCAGTTTATTATCTTTTTTTTTTTTTTACTTTATAGAAGGGGAGAAGGGAACTAAATAGGATAGGTTGACAGGCTGTGTCAGAACTAACAGGGAATCCGACATAAAGCATACCAAGCCCTTAGGTGAGAAATCTAAGTCAGTATTAAATTGAAGTCAGTAAAAGGATCCTCTGATACCTGAAGTGATGTGGGTGTCCTCAGTAGGCTGATCTGTGTCTGGGTTTTCTAACAGTCATAGAGGCTCTGCAAGTCTGTCCAATGGTCACTTAGTTCCTGTTCAAGCGAAAAGTTTCCTCGAAAAATCATAGTTTCATAAAAATTTTGACTCAATAAAACAAATTTTGAAAAACTAAGAAAACAAAAGCGTCCGTCAGTAGCTTCCTCCCCCACACTTAAAACTACACTGTCCCCAGTGTAATCGAAGCATGAGCTCGGTGAAAGAATAATCAAATTGAAGAACAAACCGAAAAGTTGCAGAATACTTACCTGTCGTCGCCCTGCGTCGATCGATGCCCAAGGGTGTCGATCGATGCACGGCGATTATGCTCGCAATTATTTAGATAACCGGTGTCTGAACCGCAAATGAATCGGTAAACCACAAATCGTGACTGCATCGACCGATGCACTATATGTGTCGATCGATGCAGTGCGATTTTGCCTGTTTCTCACGGCTCTGAACACACTTAAAAGAAAAATCAAAACACCAAAATCAAAACGAAAAATGAAAATAAAAATGAACCTACTAGTGGGTTGCCTCCCACTCAACGCTTGTTTTTAGTCATTAGCTTGACTATTGGAAAGAGATTGGATTCATGGTGGTTTCAACAGAGACTTTGAATGTCTCTGTGAATATCTCCTCATCCAAGGAGGTGTATAGGCATTATGATCATGAGGCTTTCCAAGGAATGAGAAATCAGAATCAGGGCGGGAGCGAAGCTTGGGCGGTCTACTGCGTTTTTCTGCATTCAAAACAATATGATCAGAAGGTTTAAGCTTAGATGATTTGTTCCTTACCTTTGATGTAGATCTGATGTTTGGGGCTTTGTGCTTATGAGCAGTTGCAGGTACTGAAGATGTTAGAGCAGGTTCAAGAGGAACTGCCATCTTCTTCTTTCCACTATCAGATACTGTAGTTCCACCAATCTGAACTTCTTCTTTCAGATCACCTTCAGTGGAGATCATCTTCTTTGCATGAACTCGCAAAGTTTCAACTGGTGGTGTTTTATTCACCTTCTTATCCATCACTTTTATGCAGTTAACCACTTCTAGCTCTTGTCTGGAAGGTTTAGGAACCTTACACTACAAGAAAACATCACTTTTGTTACAACAGCAATAGTGGCTAATTAGTAGCAAATATGAATTTTGGGACTGTTTTGCCACTCCACATATTGTGACAAAACCATGAGTCGCAAATCACGGTAGTGACTTTTTAGTTGCAAATTTGCAACTCTTTTGCGATTAATTATATCGTTGTTAATAAGCCACTGATTTGCCACTAATTTTCCATTAATTTGCAACTTTAGTGCTACGGTTTTGCTATCTATTTGCAACGGTTTTGCTACTAAAGCGCAGAAAAATATTTTTGATATATTTTATTACTTAAGTAGTAAATTAGTGGCAAAATTTTAGTTGCATTGTAGTAGCAAATTTAAGTTGCATTTTAGTAGCAAATTTTGCCACTTAAAAATGACTACATTTGTATACATATTTGCAACTAGATTGAGACTTCAAATTTGCTACCAAATTTACACTTATTTGCTATTAGTTGTTCTCTAAATTTTGCAACTAATTGGAGACTACTAATTACAAAATTTGTTTATTATTTGAATTATAGATTTCACTAAACTTTTTTATTATGCAACTTTTGAAATTGTCTAAATTTAAATAGCTAAATAAAATAACATATAAGATGAACTTGTTTACATCAAATGCCAATGAAAATACCAAAAAGAACAAAAAACATTGGACTTACATTTGGTCATACACTTAAACCCCCCATTTTAAGTCTTAAACTAACCGATATAACTACACAAAATACCAAAACACGTGCCTGCATGAAGCAGTACGTAAAACAAGTGTTTGACCATTACACTAACCGACAATAGATGTTAAACTACTATTAGTACGTACACTTACACAAACTTACATTAGAAGAGTTTTACTAGTTTGTGCCCGAGTTGTGGTCACTGTCCGAGTTGTGGTCACTGTCCGAGCAGCTTCTTGTGGCCGTTGTTGGAGTGTGTCTTGTGTCCGTTGCTGGAGTATGTCCTGTGGCCGTTGTTGGAGTAAGTCCACTCAAATAAGCAAGAAAATTTGGATCTTTATCACGCAAGTAACTTGCAATCCCTCCCAAGTAATCCAACTTCTTTTGCTGCTCAGCCAAAAGCCGTGCTGACTCTGCATCACGGAGAGCTTGCTCCACATCACGGCGAGCTTGCTCAGAATCACGGAGGGCAAGAGCAGTGGCTTGTTCTTCAATCTGATGTTGAGCAGATTTGAGTTGTTCCTCAATTGCCACAAAAGCTGATGGCATGGTTCCTGGCAATTCTTTTCCCTTACCGTTGATGTGAGTTTGTTCAAGACTACCAAGACCAAAATGATGTCCCCTCACGTCGACAAAAGTAGACTGCAATGGAATTAGAAAATCAGAATCAAGCATACAACAAGTTAAGCTTAACCATGCTTCATAAAAGCCTAACCATGATTCATAAATAAAAATAACTAAGCTAAGAGAATGAGACAATCTAATGGAAAGAGACACGTGAGATAATTTAATACTTGTTGAGATAGCTTCACAAAGATAGAAATAACTTAATACTTGCTGCATATTATTAGTCTAACCTGAAGAAATAAAGCATTAGACTCTTCTAGGCTAAGTTGTGGAGGATGAGAAGCCCCATCGTGAGTTTCAGAAAGCTCCATCTCGACTTGGGACAGCCTAGCTTTCAAGTTCTCTTCATAAGTATCACCAACCTTCTTTGCTTTTTCATCAATGTACGTTCCGTCTGCCCGTGTATGTGTCTTTATGAAGACTTCACCTAAGGTCACGGGTCTTCCTTGTTCTACTTCCTGGCATGTTACATAGTTTATATAATTGCAACTCAGAAATGATATAAATTATTATGCTACTATTTAAAACTGATAGTAAAAAATAATAAGTCGCATACCATTTCATCTTCAACTTGTATGAACGACTTTTGTCCAGACACGTGTTTGTGTGGACCAAGACCGTTACGTAAGGAATTCCGAGCTTCAGATGCCATTTTACTCCTCTTTTTAGCTGCTTCGGTATTCCAAATGGCAACCAATTTTTTCCACAGTGTATCGCCTAACAGTGCTAATCATTCCCTTCATCCGTCGAATAGACACTTTCTCGAACTCCTCTAGAACAGTCTCGGTGATAATCGGATCCCATGTGTGTGTTTTCTACATATAGATTAGTTTGATGTTACAATACAAACACTATACCTAACCGATATGAACAATAATATAGTATAACATCACATTTAAACATTACCGTGAATTCAACAAAGTATCTCCGTTGTCTATCCTTAGGCACTTTTGTCCAACTTGTATACAGGCCATCATATTTGTTTTTCAGAATCTTGGAAATATCACGAGTCAATTGTCCTTTGTCCCTACGGAACCTGTGTGCAACGTCAAAAAACATGAACAACTTGCTAATAATCAGAAACGCAGGGGCAGAAAACAAGTGAAACAAAGTCTAGTTTCAGGTATTTGGAAGGTGCCGCAATCAAAACCCAAGGCTGTTAAAAGAACATGCTAACTACTAACGTTAACGCAGACAGAGCATTAAAGATTACCAAGTTGTCTTCTCCCTCGGTGTGATAGAGAGAGTCGTTAGATAGTCTTCCCGACCAGGTGTCTCAAGGAGAGCTTTCAAAGTCAACTGCTCTTCTTCATGGCTAAGCGGCGGTGTAGGTGGAATAGCAGCAGTGTAATCTTCGAACTCGGCAGTCGTATCTTCCTCATTATCATTCTCGTAAGTTCCATCATCATCATCACCCTCCGACTCATACTCGTGATCAACAGAGGAAGGATCGTGACGGGGTGGCGGTGGTGGAATGTGTGGAGGCAGTGGCGATGGTGGATTGTGACGCGGTTGTGTGTTCGGACGCTTTGGCTGAGGAGGGAATTGACTCGGTGGCAGATGAGGATTGTGACGCGTTGGCAGCGGAGGATTGTGACGCGGTGGCAGCGGAGGATTACGAAGCGGTGGCAGAGGAGAGTTTTGACGCGGTGGCAGGGAAGGATTACGAAGCGGTGGCAGCGGAGAGTTTTGATGCGGTGGCTGTGGAGGAATTTGACGCGGTGGCTGTGGCGGGTGCAAAGTCGGTGGCTGTGGCGGGTTCAGAGTCGGTGGCTGTGGTGGGTTCAGTGTCGATGCCGGTGGTTTTGGAGTGAAGCTGTACTGCTTCGGGAGAGATTGAAATGAAGATTTCGATTTGGAGGATTTAGAAGATTTTCCCAACCCTCCGGAGACTGGCTGACGGAGCTTTCCAGTTATCCCACCTCGCCCCCTCAAAGATTTACCGACGCCGGCCATCAAAGACTGACAAAGTTTCACAGATTGAAAGAGAGTAACACTAGATTTTGGTTGAAAGAGGCGGATGAGATTTTGGTTGATAGGGAAACGAGATATTCAGATATTTCTTGGCGATGAAAACGAAGTTAATTTGGGGGGAATAATGTAATTAGGTTAGAGCCAAAACCAAACAATTTAATTTACTTTGGAGCCAAAATGAAAAAGTGAAATTATTTTGGGGGGAAGATTAGAGCCAAAAAATTTGGCCCAAACCCATTTTTTTGTCGCCAGTCATTTTTTGTTTAAGTGTCAATTTGTCAAAACACATTTTATTATGAAAATAGTATACACATAATTGTCCAAATATTATACAAAACATATAAAACAAAACACAATTTTATTATACAAACATAATTACTTATTCAAGAAAATATTAGACGAATTCTTCTTCTTCTTCATCTGAAGATGATAAATTACATTGAAATTCATCTATCGGTTCAGAATCTTGGATATCGAAATTGATATTTTCGGCCGGATTCATTCCATCTGTCAAACGGTCAACTATGATATCTTCAATGGTAGTTAGCATTACACCATCATCATTTTCTTGTTGCAAAAGAGTCGGTTCATCATTATCTTCATAATGTCCGAAAATATTCCCTCTTGGATTGACTTTGAGAACATTAAGCCACAACTTTTTAGGTTTCTTTGTGTATGGATATGGAACATAACAAACTTGATCCGCTTGAGAAGCTGAAAAAAGTAAAAATAAAATTAAATTTGTATGATATATTATTTAAAGATATTTATTTACATACCTAGAATGAATGGTTCATATTTATTATATCTTCTCGACGAAAGGACGTCAACAATGCCACCATTGCTCCGTTGAGTGCCTCTACCAATGATAGGGTCATACCACTCACATTTAAAAAGAATTATCTTCAGATTGACCAACCCCGGATAGTCAAGTTGTATAATATCAGTTAAGATCCCACAAAAGTCGGCTTCATCAGATGCATCTGAATAATTAACTCCTTTTACACATAGCCCGTAATTACATGTTTTTTTGTTATGTCCATGCTTCTGGGTATGAAATAAATAACCTCTTGTAAAATAAATAGGCCACGTTTTCACCTTATTTATCGGACCATGCACAATCTCTTGAACCCAAGTAGGAAATGGTTCAATGCCTTTCCAGTTTGTGACATGTATATTACATGATAAATTTAATATACACATACATATATAAAATATATAGTTATCTATATAAAATTTATTTACATATATACATATAAAATATATAGTTATTAATTGTATTTATACATACATAATTTCTAACCCATGTAGGAAATCCTTCATCTCTTATGGTTGATACGTCATCGTTTGAGAATTCTGGATTCTCATAACGAATATGGTCTTCAAACAAACTATTTGGTCAGCAACACCTTGTTCGTGAGAAACTATTGGATCATATATAAATAAAACATATATTACAATAAACTAGTCAAATCATACCTCTCTAATGGCCGAAAATATTCACAATTTTGCAAGACATATGCATGTGCACATTGATAATCTTTCTCGGAAATCCATATTTCCTTCATTACACCACTTGGACGGCCTATTTGAGTAAATATTTATGGTACATTAATAGGATATGTAGGAATTTCACCTTCATCGAATCTTGTTGAACTAACCAAATGAGTAAAAATTTTTTAACAATTCAATAAATACATTATTATATCTCACTATATGAAAATTAAATAAAACTTGTTTTACTTTGTTTTTGTTTGTATATGTGTCGCAAAGTAGTGCTCGGAGAAATATGATATCTCATCATTCACATACGATTCAACAATCGATCCCGCCGCATATCTTTTGTTATTTGCCTTAGCTTTCAATTTTTTGAAAAACCTTTCAAAGGGATACATCCATCGATATTGCACAGAGCCTCCTAGCTCTGCTTCATACGGGAGATGGACAGGTTGATGCTCCATCACGTCAAAAAAGGATGGCGGAAATATCTTTTCCAAATTGCATAAGATCATGACAATGTTTTCTTTCAGAATATGAACATGACTGCGTTGCAAAGTTCTTGAACATAAGTCACGAAAGAAACATCCAATCCCTACAACATAAGAAACTTAAAACTGTTAATTACTAAAACACTACAATCACATATATATAGCACTGTAAAAAATTATAGTACCTGATAATGCAAGGTGAACGTCTCGCGGTAAGAGTTTTGCAAAGATAAACGGAAATAACCGCTCCATAAAAACATGGCAGTCATGACTTTTCATGCCTGCAAACTTTCCTCCCTCTATATTCTTCACACAACAGGCTAAGTCAGATGAATAACCGTCTGGGAATTTAACATCATTTTTAACACACTCCAGTAAACTTTGTTTGGCTTGTGAACTCAATCTAAACAGAGGAAAAGGAGCTTCACCATTATCATCAACATGTAGCTCTTGCCGGTTACAAAACTTTTCTATATCCAGTCTTGACTTCAATGTGTCTTTTGATTTTTCCCGGTCGTTCATAAGAGTGTTCAAGATGTTGTCGAAGAAGTTTTTTTCGATATGCATCACATCGAGATTGTGCCGGATATTTAGGTCCACCCAGTACGGCAACTCCCAGAATATACTTTCTTTATGCCAATTATGTACCTTCCCATATCCTTTTTTCTTTTTTTCATGACCGTTTCCACCACAATCAGATGTTTTCTGTGGATTGACTTGCCTTATTCGCTCGTACAAAACTTCTTCACCGGTTAAAGATTCAGGTGGAACCTCATTCAAAGCATGTTTTCCCTTCATGAAGTTTTTCTTATTCTTCCTTAAAGGGTGGTCGTGAGGAAGAAACCTTCTATGACAATCAAACCAACACGTCTTTCTTCCATTTGGCAGGTAAAACGCCTTCGTATCTTCCATGCAAATTGGGCAAGACAATCTACCATGTGTCGTCCATCCTGATAGCATGCCATATTAAACTCTTCACCATGCTTATACCATATATAATAATCAGGCATGAATCCTCTGCTATACAGATGACTCGAAATTTTGCGTCCAGGCAACACATTATTATTTCTGCAATCATTACAAGGACAACAAAACCTACCTCGATTATTTTGCGCTATTGGTTGGCTACTTGCAAAACTCATGAACTGCTCCACCCCAACTTCGAATTCCGCAGAGAAATTATGAGTTTCTTTATCGATTCGATTATACATCCACTCTCTAGGATGATTATAATTTCCACTCATTTTTTCTGTAAAAAACGTTTTTTTTTTTTTAGCACAAGTAAAAATCAAAAGAAAATATCGATTGAAGTTCATGGACGGAAAATGTTGGGTATATATAAAAGAAACTGCCACTACTTGGCCACTACGATGCCACTACTTTTCCACCACTTTGTGACCCCACATTTTGTTGGAACAAGTCGGTGTACCTACTTAATAAACGTATGGAAAATGTGTTCTTTTATTGTAACTAAAAATTGCAACTAATGTGCCACTTCGTTGATACTACAGAGGGACGTTGCAAATTAGTGGCGAATCTGCATCTATTTTGCCACTACTTTATTGGTCATTACGTTTGCTACGAAATTGCTACTACCATTTTACGTCATCTAGTTTTGGTTGCAAATTTGTGGCTATATTGCCATTGAGTTGCGACTACAATTATTGGTTGTTAAATAGTAAGAATGGAGTGGCAAATATAAGACTAAATTGCAACAATATCTTTTTGTGGTTATTTAGTTGCAATTTTGTGACACTGAAATTGTAGTGGCTTGTTAGTTGTAAAAAAGTCCCTAATTGGTAACAAAAATTTGCCACTATTAATTGAGTGACTAAATAGAGTGACAAATTTGATGTTTTCTTGTAGTGTTAGGATATGGCACTGGGGGCTTGTAAGCTTGTTCTGGTACTGTTGCAGGTTTCTGGACATGTGTGCGTTTTGTGTCGATCGTTGCATAATGTGTGTCGATCGATGCAAGGCGATTCTGTTTCTCGAAAGAACTCGAAATTGCTGTCAGAATGGCGTGTCGATCGTCACTAAGGGGGTGTCGATCGATGCATGTATCAGGCAGACAATATTCATCCAGAAAATTCGAGATTATGCTCTCTTCTTCTTCCAGCAAGTCAATCTCATCCCTTAAGATCACAGCTTTGATGGATCTACACTGTTCAGCTTTCCTAGCTTAATTACGCCTTTCTATTGCTCCATCTTTTTGTTGAACTTGGACATCTAGCTTCTTCAAATGTGTGCTCAAGTATTCAAACTTCCCATTCAGATTTCCATGTATAGCTTCCAGCTTCCTGTCGAAGTTTGCAGCAATCTTAGCCTGATCCTCTAGCAACTGCTCCATCATGGATTCTATCTTGCTCTCATAAGCTCTGTTTCCTTGAAACCCAGGACCATTTATGTAGTTCCTCTCCTCTTCATATCTTTCCAGTAACTGCTCCATCATACTTATCAGCTTACCATATTGTTTATTTTGAGGAGGAACAGGCTGATATGATGGAGATTCATAATCTCTGGTGAATGAATAGGAACCATAGCCTCCGCAGAACGAGTTATTCTGCTGATTTTCCAACATCTGTTCCATCATTCCCATTACACTACAAGAAAAATCTCTATTCTTAGCACACGAAAAACGCCATGGTATGTATATGATGGCGTTTGTGATAATGCTATGTCTGCCCCAGCTATAATAGGTAGGCCAGATACGATAGCGTTTTTTGTTTGTGCTATAATATTGTTCACTATAATAGCGTTTTTAAAATGGCTATGTCTGCCCTAGCTATAATAGATGGGTCATATATGGTAGCGTTTTCGTCGTGCTATTATATCATGCATCAATGATAGCGATAGTTTTCTTTGCTATAATTGAATCTATCTATAATAGCTTTTTTAGCCGAGCCAAGCCGAGCCGTATTTAAAAATATATATTATTTTATATCTTATAATCAATTTATTTAAAAAAAAAATATTTGAAATTTAATTCAAAATATGAATTTTCATTAATATTCCAAAACTGTCTTACACAAATATCATTACTAAAACATAACTAATTTAACATTAAGTTTCAAAACAAAACATTATCACATGAGCAGCAAAACCTCCCAATTACTCGCACAGACTCCAAATGCTGCAGAATAAAAAAACAAAGACCATATGGAAGTTTAGAACCAATAAAACTGTAACAATACGAGAAAAATCTCAAGTATTTCAGGCTTTAGTTGAGCACCTTAGAGAGCAGCTTTGCCAGATAGTTTCTGGTTGTCCCTCTGGAAATCAAAGACAGAATCAATCAGAATCACCACACAGCCATTGATAAGAAATAATTGAAAACCCAAAGAAGAGGTGATAAAGCTCAAGAGCTCTTTATTTAAACCTCCTTCTCCCCATGGTTCTCGAAGTCAAAAGCACTAAAGCTGCAAGCGGAATAGCCAAGAGATTATAACGTGTCAAGGAAAGAGTAAACAATTATTTATGTTAAACTTCTCTAGAACAACTCATGGGATTTACCTGCAAACATTGCCTACACCTTCGATATCAACCGTAAAATTTCTGATGAATTGCAGTATATCATCAACTCGCTGCAAAGTGAACGCAAAATGTGTTAACTTCTCAATAGTGATGTGGGATCTATATAAACTAACTCAAACGACGAGAAATATACCTTTGGCACGACAAACATCAGCAGAAACGGTGTTATAAAGATCGAAGCTATCTCCTCCAGTAACATCATTCCAGTATACTGCAGTGAATAAATTTCCATTAAGAATCATTTATCGAGAAAGTAAAAAGAAAAGAAGGGAAACAAGATAATGTTTGGAATTATATCATGCATGCCATACGATCATCAAAGCATCAAAGAGAAGACATCAAAATTACTGGGGAAAAGAAACTTAACATGTAAACATCGTACCTGAAACAGAGTCTCTAACTCCAAACGGACATTATCTTTGTTTTCCTTACCACGCCATCTCTTAGGCATATAGTGAGTGTGTTGTACCACCTCAGACATAGTTCCCACTGGGTCGAGGACCAAAATTTCATCCGAAACAGCAGCCCGACTAATGGCTGTAATAGCTCCAAAAACAGCAGCGTACCAAAACAAATTGCGACCGAATATCTACACAAGAGGTCAGGAAAACTATAACAACCCAATTAATGTATATACTAAATGCTTTTTGTGTCGTTAAGATTTCTTACATGGCCCTCTAGAAGAGATTCTTCAAGAAACGCAATGATGATTAATACAGCAGCAAAGCCACCAGACACAAACGAGACAAACTTTGCAATAATGGAGATAATAGGTGAGGGGAATTGATTTAGATATTCGGACGCGTGTTCTGCACTGCTGTTAATCCGATGCTTGAATAAATGGTCAACCTGTTGTAGAAACAAACAGTTTAGAGAAGGCAACAGTGATATATTTTATAAAAGAAAAAGTCGAGAAAATTTGTTGGTATGAAAGCCAGATAAAGGTAACTACCTCATTGAAGTTCCCAGAGGTCTTAAAGACACTAAACCACTTGCGGGTTGTAAGTATATCCCACAATAGAATCAGAGGGAAAGTCCCTGAGTGGTTTTGGAACCTTCCTAATCTAAGCATAGCGATTCTTAGTAGAAACTTTTTCAACCGTTTCGAAGGTTCAATAGATGTTTTAGTAAATTCATCGGTGCGGATTTTAGATATCGCTTCTAACCATTTTGAAGGAGCAATTCCTTTCCCACCACTCTCTATCAACACCTTGCATGCACGATTCAATAGTTTCACAGGGGACATACCTCTTTGGATCTGCAACCGAACCTCTCTTACTGTTCTTGAATTATCCTACAACAACTTCACCGGTCCAATTCCTCAATATCTGAATGACTTCACGGTAGTGAAACTCCAGAAAAACAGCTTGGAAGGAAGTCTGAAAAGATACTTACCAATATAAAAGCCTCAAGAAACAGATGAGAATCAAGAACCAAGATATGCAAGATACATACCCCGTATTGTTGAAGTGCTAGAAGATTCAATGTACTAAATCCAGTGAGAAGAACACCAATCCAAACCAGGATATTGAACTGTTACTTCCCATCAGAAATTGAAACTAAAACTCCAAACTTTACCTGCAAAAATTCAACAAACAATATATACATGTCACTGGAGAATCCTCGATATAAAGTTACGATCTAAATCTAGCTCAGGCGATGCTTGTTTCAGATATTTTCTTCCTCTGTTCATCTCTTTAACCCTTCAACTCAAACTTTGACAGTAAAATAACGCTAAAATAGCAAAAACACAAGAAATCAGGTGACTAGTTAAAATCAGTCTATAACCTAAATCAATCTAAGAAAAACTCTAGAACGGAGACATACCAGGACGCTCAGAGGCAACAGATCCGTTGAAGTGGCTTTTGTCCTTCGTCGGCGACAGAGATAGCAAAAGAAAAGTTGCAGATCCAGCACGCTCAACAACATATTTGTTTCATCTGAGAAGAAGTCATAAAACAATCAATATCAATAGATATATACCAAATCCACATTTTCTAAAACTCAAAGCTCACCTTGGTCGTGCACTTGATTCGATCCCCAAAAAGCAGGGCTATTATCAAACAGAAGAAACGATGAGACGATGGTGGATGGCGGAGGAGAGACGATGGAGGATGGCCGAGGAGGAAAGCCAAAACGAGAGAGAAGAAAATAAGAGAGGAGAGACGATAGAGATCCGATCAGGAAAATAATATTTGGGCCAAAACCCTAAAGAATGGGAATAAAATTTTGCCAAAACAAAAATTTCGGTAAGTATTGGCGCTATAACGAAAATGAGGCTCCAAAACTTATTTTTATTTCCCGCTTAATGAAATTTTAGGCTTAGCTTTAATATAATGCTGTAATAGAGTATTCCATCCCTGTATATCTTTTATGATAGCACTTCGTAAAACCGTGCTATCTTTATGTGCTATGAATGTCCATATTTTTTGTAGTGATTATTCTTTCGCACTGTGCCGATCGATGCAGAGTAGCGTCGATCGATGCAAGCTCGAGAATGCAACGATCGACACACAGGACAGTGTCAATCGATGCAAAGCGATTACAGGCGTACCTGAAACGCAAGAACAGAAAAAGAAAAAAAAAATTAGTAGCAAAAATTAAAAACGAAAATCCTAGTCTAAACCCTAAGTTCAAATCTATCGAGGACTCAAAGAGTCCCCGGCAACGGCGCCAAAAACTTGATAGGTTGTATAGTTTTAACCCTATTCTAACTGCAAGTGCACAGTGATGTAGTTGTAGTACTTAGGGTATCGAATCCACAGGGACTCTGGTCAACGATAGATAAAAACAGAAGTGATTAAACTAGGAGAAAGCAAAGATGATTAAACTAAAAGCAGAGCAGAAAAGTAAATTAGTAGCAGGCGAGTTTGTGAGCAAGGAAGCGAAGCGTTAGGTTTCAGGAGTTCTCAGGAAATCAGGAACGCAAGCAATCAATCTATCTAGATCCAATCAATAACTATTCTAGAACTCAAACACTGATATAAAATTAACCAAATTCCTTTGCGATAATTCTCTAAGTCTAAGTGCAGCAAACCAAACTTCCGTTTGCGAGAACTAACAGATTAAACTAGCATTAATTCCAAGTTTGATATGTTCACAATTAACCTGAACCAAACTTCCGTTTGCGAACAGTTTAATTGCTTATCTAGGTTCTTTCTAGTTAAATTAACCAACTTCCGTTGAATTAATCAACCTAACATCATAACTCTGATTAGCTACTTCAGATTTAGCATTAAGAACAACTTAGATAAAGAACTAGCAGATATAAATCTCTACAGATTGATTTAAACTATAATTCTCTGAAATCCCTAATGAGAATCCTTCAACCTAACAGGTAAACTACTCAGACATGTTCATCGAAACAGAAAACATCTTAAGTAGAAAACCAAATATCATAAAACAGAAAAATCAACAGGGGTTCGAAATCCTCTCTCTTTCGAGAGCAAGATCAGCCCCTAAGGCTCTCTGAAAATAAAATAAGACTTAATGAAAGCGTAGCCTAAACAATGGCTTAAAAACCCTTATATAATAGCTAAAACACGTTTTGGGCTTCTGTGTAAATATCTGGGCTTTTCTGCAAAATCAGCATTCTTCATTAAATCGGCGAGTCTGGCCCATTCGCATATGCAACGATCGATGCAGGTGTGCAACGATCGACGCAGTCTTCAAAACTGGACAGTGAACTCTGTCTCTCGGACCAAATCTCCAAAATACACCAAACAGCTCCAAAATCTCCACTTCTGCTCCAAATGTGTCTAAACCTGTAAACATACTAAAAAGACTCCAAAACATAACATAAGACTCTAAAAACACATCTATATCATGGCATAAAATGGGTAAAAACCATGATATATCAGTAACATTCACCAAGAGCGACGAAAAAGGTTTGTATAGACCACACAACGACCCGCTCGTCGTCGAGGTACAGATCGGCGATTGCGAGGTAACTAGAGTCTCAATCGACACCGAAAGCACAGTCGACCTCATATAAGATGAAACATCATAGAGAATGGAGCTATACGACTACGATATAAAACACTCATAAAGACCCCTAACCGATTTCACCGGAGGGACGACCACAATTATTGGAACAATCAAACTGCCAGTCCGCATCGGAAGAACGACAATAGTAACCAAATTTGTGATTGTTGATCGACCAGCAATCTACAATGCCATTTTCAGAACGCCGTGGATCCACGCCATGAGACCAGTCCCGTCGACCTACTACCAGTGCGTCAAATTCCCAACCTCGAGCGGAATGTTTACACTTCGAGGAAGCCAAGAAGTTTCCAGCACTTGTTTTCTTGTCGAACACAAGCTACGAAAGAAGTTCCGAGCCAGTCTACTTGCCAAACCGAAGATAGAACTACCACCCCAAGAAGGACCCAGCCGTGACGCGGTCGAACAAGTCAACATCGACATTAGCGACCCAGAACGATGCGTGGGCATATGCGCGTAACTAAGAAAGGACCTGAAGGACCGACTCGTCGTGTTCCTTCGCCGAAACGCCTCGTCCTTCGCTTGGTAAACTATCAACATGCAAAGGATCTATCCTGCAGTAACATGCCAAAAACTCCATGTCGACCCAGTGTTCAAAGCCGTCAAACAGAAAATAAGGAATCTCGGGCTGGAGCGATCTCAAGCGGTGAACAACGAAGTAGAGAGGCTATCCAAAGCGGGTTCGATAACCGATGTAAAATACCCAGACTAGCTTGCAAATCCGATGGTCGCCAAGAAGAAGAACGTGAAGTGGAGAGTATGCGTCGATTTCACCGACTTCAACAAAGCCTGCCCAAAAGACAACTTCCCACTCCCTCATATCGACAGACTCGTTGAGGCAACAACATGCAACAACCTCCTATCATTCATGGACGCTTTTGCTGGATACAACCAGATAATGATGCACCCTGACGACCGAGAAAAAACATCGCTCATCACGGACCAGGGGACATACTGCTACAAGGTAATGTCGTCCGACCTCAAAAACGCCAGAGCAACGTATTAAAGGCTTATCAACAAAATGTTCGCTGACCAACTCGGACAAACGATGGAGTTGTATATAGACGACATGCTGGTAAATTCAGCCTCAACCGACGACCACATCGCCCACCTCACAACTTGCTTTAAAAGCCTTAACAAGTAAGGGATGAAGCTCAACCCAGCCAAGTGTACATTTGGTGTCACTTCAGGGGAGTTCCTCGAGTACATAGTAACCAAAAGAGTGATAAAAGTCAACCCACAGAAGATTGCAGCACTTACTGAACTCCCTTCACCAAGAAACACGCGCGAGGTGCAAAAACTCATGGGACGAATCGTCGCACTAAACCGGTTTATTTCGAAATCAACAACCATGTGCCTACCATTCTACCAACTTCTTAGAGGAAACAAGAAATTCGAATGGGATGCCAGATGCGAGGACGCCTTTCAACATCTAAAAGGGTACCTATTTATACCTCCCGTTCTATCCAAGCCAGAAGAAAGTGAAACCTTGTACCTCTACATATCGGTGTCAAGCTTGGCAGTAAGCAGCGTCCTCGTCAGGGAAGATATGGGAGACTAGAAGCCGATCTTTTACATCAGCAAAAATCTCGACGACGCCGAGACCCGGTATTCCACCCTAGAGAAACTCGCCCCAGCGGTCGTCACCTCGGCAAGAAAAGCTGTATTTTCAATTCCACTCAGTAACCGTCCTCACCAACCAACCATTAAGGACCATACTTCATAGTCCAAACTAGTCATGACGAATGGCGAAATGGGCGGTGGAACTAAGCGAGGAGCCGAGGACGACACCGAGTACAAAGCATGAACTAGCGCAAAATCACAAGCCCTAGCAGACTTCTTGATCGCGCTACCACCATAGTTAACCCGCGATGGCTACCTGGCTGCAGTCAAGAAATGGACCCTCTTCATCGATGGATCATCTTCCCAGAACGAGTCGGGTATCAGCATCAGACTGACCTCCCTGACCGAAGAAATATTGGATAAATCATTCCGACTCGCTTTCCCAGCATCCAAAAACGAGGTGGAATACAAAGCCCTGATAGCGGGATTGCAGCTGGCGAAGGATTCAGAGCAAGGCACATTAATGCATTTTATGACTCGCAACTTGTTGCCAGCCTGTACAATGGTGAATACGAAGCAAAAAATGATCGAATGAGCGCATATTTAAAAATCATTTAAAAATTAGCAGGAGAGTTCGGAATCTTTTCGCTCACCAAGATTCCGCGAAGCGAAAAATCATCAGCTGACGCATTAGCAGCTCTCGCATCCACGTCCGACCCTGACCTACGATGGGTCATACCAGTCGAATGCATCGCGAAGCCGAGCATAAGTCTAACCAAAAATTTGCTCGTTATTTCCGAACTCGAAAGCAGGACGACCGACCCCGACAAGATAGACGAACCCGCCACAGAAAGGACCTCCGAGCAAGCACACGACTGGATGGACGAGATCATGGCTTACATCCTGGAAGGGACGATTCCCAAGGACAGAACGGCGACCCGAATTCTAAAAGCGAGGTGTGCTTATTACGTCATGAGCGACGGAAAAATATTTCGAGTAAGCGCATCAAAGCTCTGATGAGCTGCATCCACGACGAAGAGGTTAAATGGGTAATGGAAGAAACACACGAAGGAGCAGGAGGAAACCACTCCAGCGGCCGGACACTCGCTACAAAAATCAAGAAACATTGACATTTTTGGCCAACAATGGTAGCGGAATGTGAGAAGTACATCGCCCGCTGTGGAAAATGTCAAAGACACGCACCCGACATCCACCAGCCTGCTGATCTGTTAACCACCTCAGCCGCCCCTTACCCGTTCATGAGATGGGCAATGGTCATAGTAGGCCCCATGCCGGCTTCCATATAGAAGAAATTCATCATCTTCATGACGGATTACTTCATTAAGTGGGTAGAAGCTGAATCTTATGCCAACATACGCGACCTTAACGTACAAAAGTTTGTTTGGAAGTACATCAATTGCCTTTACGGCCTACCATACAAAATCGTCACAGATAACATGTTATATCAAACACCTTCGAAGGCTTCTGCGCGATATGGAAAATACGATTAAGCAAGTCGATGCCTCGCTATCCCCAGGGAAACGGACAAGCCGAAGCCACAAACAAAAAAATTATCGATGGAATCAAGAAGCACCTCGAAAGCAAAAAGGTATTTTGGGCTGACGAGGTAGACTGTGTACTATGGTCCCACGGAACAACCCCACACGAGCAACCGGGAAAACCCCCTTCTCACTATCACACGAAATGGAAGCAATGACACTGACTGAAGTTTTCATACCAACAATCAGACGCGAACATGCACCAAAGAATGAGGATCTCAACAACAACATGATTCTCGATCACCTCGATAACATAAAAGAAAAACGCGACCAAGCACTCCTTAGAATCCAAAACTACCAAAAAAGCCACACATTATTACAACAAGAAAGTCAAAGGACGGCATTTCAACGAAGGAGACCTCGCCTTGCGAAAAGTGTTAGAGAATACACGTAAACATAGAGTAGGAAAACTCGACGCAAATTGGGAAAGTCTATACATCATTTCCAAAGTCGTCAAACCAGGAGTATACGAACTCGTCACAATGCAAGGCGAAGCAATACCCAGGTCGTGGAACACAAACATGCTAAAGCAATACTACTACTTAAAAAAATATATTAATGTAAAAGCGAATTACGATCGGCTTGATCCTTCTTCGGAGGGTACGTAGGCAGCCTTTGTTTTCTCAAGGTTCAACCATATAAAAAAACTCCTTAAAAATTTCCTCCTCTCTCAAGATGCTTGCATTTCCTTACACTCGCCGACGTTCTGGCCAAACGATCGACGAGAGCAATGCACTGCACGACATAACCCAAGTTGGTCCTGTCCCGCAAAAAGTCTCTGAACGAATATACCAAATAAGCCGAACATCAACTCGCACATCCAGTTCAAACGAGACTTCTACAGGGTAAGCTAAGCACGTACTTACAACTAAAAATTGTTATCAACAATATAAGCCGAGCGCGGGCTCACCCCTAAATATTATTCACATGGTAAGCCTGTTGGGATAGTGTCCTGAAATCACACCTGTACTCACTCTTGTGATAGTTGTGTGTCAAGATCTGACATTCGTATAATAATGGGCGTTTGCAATGCTTTGCTAGAAGCCTCTTGCAATCTGTAGGTCGTGGACTTACTGCCAGTATTATATGATCTTATAGGGTCACACACCTAAGCAAACTGGAAACTACGACATGGGAATGATCATTGTGGCAATGATCATGTTATGTGTATTGAAATACACATAAGAATCGATATAAAGGTGTTGTGTCGATCGACACAGCTTGTGTGTCGGTCGACACAGTTCGGATTTTCCGAACAGGCTTTTCGGGTTATGGCTTAATTGAGTCTGGCCCGTTAAGCACGTTTAGGTCGAATAAAACGTGTTTAGTTCGACCTAAACAAAAGAGCCATCCAGTTTTCTTGACAGAAACTCTAGACACACCAGAACCTTTCGATCCCCATTGATCCGGCACTAGCATCCCGTTTCCAGCGAGCGTGCGTGTGTATCTGGTAGAGGCAAAGCGTTGCGTTGCTCCACTGATCTCGTTCACCATCTCTTCCGCTGCCAAAAGGTAAGAACGAGGTTGGTTCTAAATTTCAATATAACAAACCCTAGATCCATCGGGATCCAACAGTGGTATCAGAGCATGCTTAGGGTTTAGCTATTGAAATTGGTAATATGAAATCGAAACTTGATGTTGTTGATCTGTATATTGCTTGCTAAATCGTGTTTTCATAGAATAATTCTCGGTTTTGTTCCTGTTGAAAAGACGAAGAATTGATGAAAACGCACTGTGTCGATCGACACAAAGCGTGTGTCGGTCGACACGCCGCGGCGCAAAATGTAAAATTTTAGGGTTTGTCGCAGGGTGTCGATCGACACAAAGCGTGTGTCGGTCGACACAGAGCGAAAACTCGCGAATAAAATTTAGGGTTTATCGCACAGTATCGATCGACACAAAGCGTGTGTCGGTCGATACAAAGCGAAAATCCGTAAATAATTCTAGGGTTTCGATCTGAGATCGAGTACCTGTAATCGTGTTGCGTCGATCGATACACTGGGTGTATCGGTCGACACAGGCAATGCGATCAGATAGATCGGTTCAATTGGATTGGACCGGTTATCTAGCTCGGTTAATTTTATTAACCAAATTGATTCTGGTTTGGTCATATCGATCGATACACAGTGTGTGACGATCGACATGGACCATTAAACCGAATTGGTTCAATTGAATTGAATCGGTTAAGTAAATTCGATCCGGTTTGACCGGTTATCGAAGAACGTTTTAAATAGAGTTGCGTCGATCGATACCAATGGTTGGCGTCGATCGACACAACGTCCGCAGACATGTTGGTTTAACCACAAATTTGATAAACCAGAATAATTTAATCCTAAAAGTATTAGATGAATCTAAACTTAACAAAACTAAATGTTTTAATTAAAAGTTATTATTTTTGATATATATAGTGAATATAAATCAAGATAAGATTAGTTCTTTTCCTCAACTAAATATCAAGTGATCTTGATGTCTTGCCCGATCTTGTCTACTGTCAAAAACTCCTGATGTTGTTGGGTATCCTTGGAGTCCTTGGTATCCACAGCAAAATGAGTAAGGCAGGTGGTCAGTGACAGACTTGCAGTGCAACTGTCAGTGATCACAAGACAGATAAAAGATTGGTTATACTTGACTGGGCTGTCAGAAGTTCTGGGCCCAGAGACATCAAAGTGGATTGGACATAGTTTGTCTTATTCACGACCAAGAGTTGTACTGAGTACAATTAGCAATGATTTGCTTACCTAGATAACTAAAGCTTGAGTAACGGCGAGTCGCCCACTCAAATTTTAGTAATCTGAGGATCTTGGATCATTGTATTCATATGAGGAAACATAGTTTGAATACAATGCGAGTTTTCTTATTAGATAAGAATTCTCATTCCTTGTGCTTTATAACTAAAATCTACCTTTTATTTGAATTACAGCTATGTCTGTCTCAAATCACATCAACACTTTCTCACTAAGATCCGTCCTTGAGAAGGACAAGTTAAATGGATCTAATTTCTTGGAATGGTATCGGAACCTGAGAATAGTTCTCAGGCAAGAGAACAAGGAATATGTCCTTGAAAGAGTTCTCACCGAGAGGCCACGTTCCAATGCTCCGCAGACAGAAAAGAATGCTTGGGATAAGCATTCAGCGGATGTCAAAGATGTTAATTGTCTAATGCTGGTGACTATGAACTCTGAGCTGCAGAAGCAATATGAGAACGTGTTGTCACCCATTGAGATGATTAACAGCCTGAAAGCTTTGTTTCAGGAGCAAGCTCGCACAGAGAGATACCAGACGGTTAAATCTCTCATGGATTTCAAGCTGGCTAAGGACAGTCCAGTAAGTCCTCATGTCCTTAAAATGATGGGTTACATTGATAACCTGGGGAAACTGGACTGTGCCATTAGCCAGGAGCTGGCCACTGACATGATTCTGCAGTCATTGCCGTCGTGTTTTGATCAGTTCATTATGAACTACAACATGCAAAACATGACTAAGACATTGACTGAGTTGCACGGTATGCTGAAGACAGCAGAACCAAATCTCAAGAAGGCTACTCCCAGTGTCCTGATGGTACAAGGGAATAAGAGGTTTGACAAACCTAAGAAGGGTAAGGGTAAGGCCCAGGTTGTCCAGGCTGAAAGTCAGGACAAGCCCAAGCCGAAACCCAAATCCGGGCCTTCTCCTGAGGATAAGTGCAACTACTGCAAGCAGTTGGGGCATTGGAAGAAAGACTGCAAGAAGTTCATGGAAGATTACAAGAAGCTGAAGAAGACGTATGACGCGTCTGATTCAGGTATTTATGTTATCGAACTTGGTATTATATCTTCTCGTTCTACTTCGTGGGTATTGGATACCGGCTGTGGTGCTCATATTTGTACTGATGTGCAGGCACTAAGAAGCAGTAGGATGCTGAAGAAAGGACAAGTAGAGCTACGAGTCGGGAATGGAGCTAAGGTTACTGCACTGGCCGTAGGCACCTACGAGTTGTCTTTACCTTCGGGCATGGTTTTAATTTTGAATAATTGCTACTATGTACCTGCGATTAGCAGAAACATAATTTCAGTTTTCGTTTTGGATTTGGAAGGTTTTGATTTTGCTGTTAAGAATAAAGTTTGTTCTTTTAATCGTGATGGTAATTATTATGGTAGCGCCCCATTAGATAATGGGTTATATCTGTTAAACCAAGAAATGCCTGTCTTTAACATAAATACAAAGAGGTTAAAGTCCAATGACGAAAACCCGACTTTCTTATGGCATTGTCGTTTGGGCCATATCAATGAGAAACGCATCCAGAGGCTCCATCGAAATGGGCTTCTGGGCTCATTTGATTTTAAATCATGTGAGAAATGCGAATCTTGCTTGGTGGGCAAAATGGCTAGAGCCCCTTTCAACAAACCAAATGAAAGGGCCAGTGATTTATTGGGCCTTGTTCATATTGATGTATGTGGGCCAATGAGTACTGCTGCCAGAGGAAATTTCAAATAATTCATTACCTTTACTGATGATTTCAGTAGGTATGGCTTTGTCTATTTGATGAGACACAAGTCAGAATCCTTTGATAGATTCAAGGAATTCAAGAATGAAGTACATAATCAACTTGGCATGAGTATTAAGATTCTGCGATCGGATCGCGGAGGAGAATACTTGAGCCAAGAATTCAGCGACTATCTGAGCGAGTGTGGAATCGTTTCACAACTCACTCCTCCTGGTACACCCCAATGGAATAGAGTGTCGGAGAGGAGAAATCGAACTTTATTGGATATGGTTCGGTCTATGATGAGTCATTCTAATCTTCCACTATCCTTTTGGGGATATGCTCTAGAAACGTCTGCGTTTACACTGAATAGAATGCCATCTAAATCAGTAGAAAAGACACCACATGAACTGTGGACTGGGAACGCTCCTAGTCTGTCTTTCCTAAGGATTTGGGGTTGCGAGGCTTATGTCAAACGTTTAATCTCCGACAAGCTTGCGCCCAAATCAGATAAGTGCTATTTCGTTGGTTATCCTAGGGAAACCAAGGCATACTACTTTTACAACCAATCTGAGAACAAAGTATTTGTTGCTCGGGACTGTTCTTTTCTTGAGAGGGAGTTTCTCTCTAAGAAAAACAGTGGGAGTAAAGTACATCTCGAAGAAATTCAAGATGCACAGGAGACTGCCCAACCTATTGAGGAAGAGCAGCAGTTGGATCCACAAAGTTCTGTGGAACCGGCGCCTGTGGAGCCTGAAGTTCGCAGATCCGGAAGGATCCGTCACGAACCCGAGAGATACTATGGATTTCTCGTAACCAATTCAAATGATCTGATGGTCATTGAAGGTGACGAACCAGCGACCTTTGCGGAAGCAATGATGGGTCCGGACTCCGAAAAGTGGCTTGGAGCCTCTAAATCCGAAATGACATCCATGTCAGAGAACCAAGTATGGTCCTTGGTCGATTTACCTAGTGGTGTAAAAGCCATTGAGTGTAAATGGATCTTCAAGAAGAAGATTGACGTGGATGGCAATGTACAGATTTACAAAGCGAGATTGGTGGCTAAAGGTTTCAAACAAATTCATGGTATTGACTATGATGAAACCTATTCCCCAGTAGCTATGCTTAAATCTATTCGGATTCTTCTAGCGATTGCTGCTCATTATGATTATGAGATTTGGCAGATGGATGTCAAAACCGCATTCCTGAATGGTATTCTGGAAGAGGATGTGTACATGACACAGCCTGAAGGTTTTGTCGATCTTAAAAACGCTGGGAAGGTATGCAAGCTTCATAAATCCATTTATGGGTTGAAGCAAGCATCACGGAGTTGGAATCTTCGTTTTGATGAAGCAGTAAAACAATTCGGTTTCATCAAGAACGAAGAAGAATCATGTGTATACAAGAAGACAAGTGGGAGCAAAATTGCATTTCTTGTACTGTATGTCGATGACATACTCCTCCTCGGTAATGACGTTCCGTTGCTTCAGTCTATTAAGACTTGGCTAGGAAGTTGTTTTTCCATGAAAGACATGGGAGAAGCAGCATACATTCTTGGAATCAGAATCTACCGAGATAGAACTAACAAGCTGATTGGATTGTGCCAAGACACTTATATTGATAAGGTGTTGCACAGATTCAGGATGCACGATTCCAAGAAGGGCTTCATACCAATGTCTCATGGCAAGAGTCTCTGCAAGAAGCAGTGTCCGGCGACACCTGCTGAGCGAGAACGCATGAATAGGATTCCTTATGCCTCTGCAATAGGATCTATTATGTATGCCATGCTCTGCACTCGTCCAGATGTAGCTTACGCGTTAAGCATGACGAGTAGATACCAATCTGATCCAGGTGAAGCTCACTGGACAGCTGTCAAGAATATTCTCAAGTATTTCAGACATACTAAGGATAAGTTCCTTGTGTATGGAGATAGTGATGAACTTGTGGTGAATGGATTCACCGATGCGAGTTTTCAGACGGACAGAGACGATTTCCAATCACAGTCTGGATATGTCTTCTGTCTAAATGGCGGTGCGGTGAGCTGGAAGAGCTCTAAACAGAATACCGTAGCTGACTCCACAACGGAAGCTGAATATGTTGCTGCTTCAGAAGCGGCAAAGGAAGCTGTTTGGATCAAGAAGTTCATGACTGAACTTGGTGTGGTTCCTAGTATCTTGGAGCCAGTGGCTTTGTTCTGCGATAACAATGGAGCCATTGCTCAGGCGAAAGAACCCAGGTCACACCAGAAGTCCAAACACGTTGAGAGGAAATATCATCTGATTCGTGATATTGTCAATAGAGGTGATGTGAAGATCAGTCGAGTTCCGACAAACGAGAATGTCGCTGATCCTCTAACCAAGTCACTCCCAAGGCCTAAGCATGAGAGTCATACGACTGCTGTAGGCATTAGAGATCTTAAGATGTAATCTTGATTCTAGTGGGAGTTTTGGATTTTGTTTTAGTTATAATAAGACACTATTGTAAACATTCTTTTAGAAGTGTTTAATGAAATTTGATTTCAGCATTATTTATTGTGATCTAAATAATGGTCCCAAAATAAGTTTATGACATATTATAGGTCATCAAGTTGAGAACTTGATCATGAAACCTTATAAGTTAATAAATTATTTTGTCCCTAGTCAAGGTTACTGACAACCGTTAGAGACTAGATTGTGAGGTGACTGTTGGCTAAGTTTCATGGAGCCAATGATATGATTATCGCAGTCAGTCACATAGATATATGTCAGTGGACATATGATCGGACATGACCCGCTAATGAGAAGTCTACAAGATAGTAATATCTGTGTCATAAGAGGTTCTCATTACGACTATAGAGTATAGTCCTAAGACCTGAGTTCATCATGCTTTCTTGCATATGAATTGGTACATTTTGACTTTGTCAAACGTCGATCCGTAACTGGCGGCTATAACGACACTGTTCAAGTTTATCATGAAGTGTGCGTTGAAACAGGGATGGAACAAGATGGAATTTGTCCCTCATGTATAACGGGAGATAAATATCTCAGGGCCTATCGAAGATTGAATACTGAGAAAATGTGTGGCCGCACTCAAACGAACTGTAGTTCAGTTGTTTGTAATGTTCAGTATGAGATCAGGAGTTCGATAAACACGATATTGGCTTAATAAGGATGACACAAATCTTGCCTTATGCCAAATCGAGATATAGAGACAAAAGGATTATAGGAATTGATGATTCCAGTACAAGTGGGAGATTGTTGGGATAGTGTCCTGAAATCACACCTGTACTCACTCCTGTGATAGTTGTGTGTCGAGATCTGACATTCGTATAATACTGGGCGTTTGCAATGCTTTGCTAGAAGCCTCTTGCAATCTGTAGGTCGTGGACTTACTGCCAGTATTATATGATCCTATAGGGTCACACACCTAAGCGAACTGGAAGCTACGACATGGGAATGATCATTGTGGCAATGATCATGTTATGTGTATTGAAATACACATAAGAATCGATATAAAGGTGTTGTGTCGATCGACACAGCTTGTGTGTCGGTCGACACAGTTCGGATTTTCCGAACAGGCTTTTCGGGTTATGGCTTAATTGAGTCTGGCCCGTTAAGCACGTTTAGGTCGAATAAAACGTGTTTAGTTCGACCTAAACAAAAGAGCCGTCCAGTTTTCTTGACAGAAACTCTAGACACACCAGAACTTTTCGATCCCCATTGATCCGGCACTAGCATCCCGTTTCCAGCGAGCGTGCGTGTGTATCTGGTAGAGGCAAAGCGTTGCGTTGCTCCACTGATCTCGTTCACCATCTCTTCCGCTGCCAAAAGGTAAGAACGAGGTTGGTTCTAGATAAAAGTTACGCACCTCCAAAGACCACAAGATAAACCGAGCACGTACTCTTCCCTAAGAGTCATTAGCAGGATAAGCCGAACTCGCCCCTAAAAATCAGATACAAGATAAGCCATCAATAGTTCCGCACCTCCAACGACCACAGGGTAAGCCGAGCACGTACTCTCCCCTAAAGGTTATTACGGGATAAGCCGGCAATAACCCGCACCCAAACATAAATTACAGGATAAGCCGAGCACGTACTTGCCCCTAAAAGTTATTTATGGGATAAGCCGATGACGATCTCACACCTAAACATAACCAACAACGAAATAACAAAGGAAGAATGATTATCAAAGTAAGACAAAAACATAACCCTTTTGCATTAACATAAGCAAAGTACGGCCAATCGGAGGCCCACAAGGGAACCAAAGCTTACAAAAAAAGAAGAAGAAAGAAAGACAACAACCTACTTTTCTAAAAATAAAATCAAGAATCAAGCCTCCGAAGGAACAAGCCCTTTTTCATAAAGCCTAGCGACACCGGTAGCGGTAATAATCCCCTCGTTCAAACCATGCACATCCCATACGATGCGACCTGCCAAAACATCCTGTCGACGATCTCGACTACCCAGAGGTGTCATACGAAGATCCCTTCCGTAAGGTCAATATCACCCATCGAATAAAGCTCATCTTGGAGGGTTTTCTCATCAACAACCAATCGATCAATCTTCGAGGTCGGAACCTCCAAACCATCGTTAACCAGAAGACGATATGACGCTAGGAACGAAACAACCTGGTTCCGTTCCAGGAGTTTCCCCCGAGATCGCACATCCTCTTCCCAAGCTCTACGAATCTTCGACAAACGAGCCTCGGCCCTAGCAAAAACCTCGGCCTTCGATCGAGCGACCTCGTTAGCACACAACGCTCGCAATTTGCCATATTCGGACCGATGCACGGCCTAGGCGGCGAGCAAAGCTTCCCTATCCCATGACGAGTCAGCTACCCGAAGTTCAAGACTCAACCTTCCTTTTTATCCGACGAAGAACTTCACCGACCCCCTCAAGTTTGCGAACCTTTGCATGCATTTCAAGAAGCCTCGATCCAAGTTTTTCCTTCTCGAGTCTGAGTTCCTTGATTTCTTACTCATAAGCATCCGCCAAACGTTCTCATCTGCAAACGTCTGCCATCAAAATCAACAGCTCACAACGAGAAATAAAGGGCTGGGAAATAGAGACATAAAGAGAGGAAAAACCTTACCCGAACAAGACCACATCCGATCCGCCGAAGAAGGTCATACTTGAACAAAGCAGAAACCGGAAGGTGCTCATTTAAAGGTTTTGACCTCACTGACCGAAGAAATCAGACACATGCATCATCATCATTAACCATTGCCTCAGAACCAGAATATTGGAAGCGAACCGAGAAATCAGCCGCTTCAGTCCGACCACACCCCCTAACCTCTCGGACAGCAAGATCCCGGAATAACACCTCCGACTTAGAATCAGAGGCCAAGTCTCCCTTCTCTGTTCTTCTTTTCTTCATCAACGACAATATAAAACCGTCACTACCCCTACCATCTTGTATACCAGCTGACATAACCCGGACGGCCGCTTGCTTTTTAGATCCCACTTAGCCGCCCCGGCATCCATGCGAGAAAAACTCCTTTGATTCCTCGCTGCATGGACATCATGCCACGATAAAGGGCCAAGCGAAGTCAGCTTTCTCAAACAAAAATAAAAAATCATTCGGGTAAGGAGCACTGTACATACGACGATCTGGAGAAAACAAAACACGAAACGATGAAAAGGAAAAAAAGAGAGAAAAGAAAGAAGGGAGGAAAGGGAACCATACCATGATCATGATTCCATGACGACCTATCACTGCCAGGAACCGACGCGCCATTAAATTTCGCGAAGAAATATCGATCCTGCCAGTTGAATATTTTACTCACCGCGCCAGTAACAAGCTTTAGCCCATATTGACTCCCGACTGAAACATAGTACGTTCAAGTAATCGCCTTGTTAGTCGATATCCTCATTCCTAAAAAAACCAAAGAATCTTGTCAAACTTTCCCTCAACACCTAGCAATAAGGCAGCAACTACATTACGAACCGCAACCGGGCAAAGTTAAGAAAGAGCGATCCGACGCTGCTCACAGTAACCCACCAGAAGCTTAGGAAGAGGAAACCAAAGGTGACACTTAACAAACCAACAATCGTAGAGACAAATCCACCCATCAGGAACCCACCACGGTCTCTCATCCACAGCCGAGAGTTGGAGCACGAGGCCCGAAGTACGAGCATGAACTCTCACTATTTCGTCCAAAGTCGCCTACTTGCACAAAGATCCCTGAACCTTGCGAGTCACCGGAACCCTCTTCATCCGAGTCGTCTCACCAACAATATTCAAAACAGAACCATCTACTTGGTACTCTGAGACATCAAAGCGGAGACGACGACGTACATATGACAGGTTTCTTACTTAAACCCGAGACTTTCCCCCCTCATCAGGCATCTTCGAGATAGGGGAATCCGTTCATAAAGAAACAAACTATCTGTCATCATCGCTATCACTGTTGGTAGACGAATAATCAGACGAAGAACTCATAGACGAATATCAAATAAGGAACGAAACCAAGAGAAAAAGAAAATGAACGAAAGAAGACCTATTTAGAGAGTATTTATACAAAAAACTTTCGACAGACGTCGGGGGAGCACCATCATTATCTCTGCACAGATCCCAAGGCCCGACGGTTGCACTAGTGACGTTGCAGGAGATACACAATATTCCATCCGTACAACCGTTAGCACTTTTATGTCCCCCAAGGATATCGCGACACGTGTACAAACGAACAAAGGAATGAAAGGGCCACGAGAACCGAGCATGTTTAACAAGATTCCCGCCTGACTTAAAATCCTCAAAAAAAATTCGTCGACTCCGACTAAATTCACAGATCGACGAACTGGGGGGAGGACTAATTATTGGATATGGGTTTAACACCCATCCCTAAGCCCATTGAAAATCTTATTAAATCAACAAATCCATCTCGACCCAAGAAGACAAGCCCTCAAGGAGTCAATGGTCCAAGAAGAAGTCAACCTTCAAGCGCTATAAGTAGGACCCTTCACTCTTCATTTCAGATACATTATAACTTACGAGAGTGCCGAGCTACTCTTATAAAGCTCTGAGTCCAAGCAAGATTTAGTGAACACGTCATTTGACGGACTCCCACCTCGTAACCATCCCGTTCATTGCCCGGTCTCGTCCTTTAGACTAATAAAGAACAATTTCGACCTCATTTAAATTTATTTTGCACTTTATAGTTCGGATTTTTCAGATTGTAACTCGACTTTCGGACTAGATCAAAATTTCGTAACAACATTAACATTAGTGATGACCCATTAATCTCTATATATCTCAATACATCATCATCTACTTTGAAGTATCAACACTAACAGTGGGATGTATATATAAATATATGATAATTTGACATTGGGGCAAAAACCTCAAAACTTTTAATTATACAAATGAAATACTATCGTTACCACTTACCCCATATTTAGGAAAGGAGATGTCTGGTGAGAGATCATGTAAGGATGTAATTGCGCTTGCGGCTGTATATGCTGGCTGCGGTTCTGCTGCTCCCAAAGGTTTTGATGCGTCTTTAGGATACCCTCCCTCTCCTTTATCTACTACCGATTTCACACACGGAAAAACGTCATCGACTAATTATGTATCATATCATCATCAATGTTGGCACCGTATTATGCTAAGAGCAAGCAATTGCACTATATGATATATAGTACCAAAGACAAGGCATTATATTAGTTTTCCATTTGTAACTAATATTATATCAAAACATACATAGGCGTTATATCCTATTTGTAACTAAGTGATTAGTTGCAATTTTTCATGGGATTTCGCTTTAGTATTATTACATTAGCTTTTTTTCTTTCTGTAATTCAATAATTATATGGACACAACGTAACGTTTTGTCTTTTAATTAAATAGTTTCCTACCGCACTTGCTTACTTTTCAATAAAACTCAAAGAAGATGTACATCAGTACATGTCCTAGTTCATATAAAGCTCCTGGCTAGTGTGTGTAGTGGGGTTCATATATAGCTAGACCATGATAAAAAAACTAGACGACCATGATTACGAGAAGACACAGTTCAAGTTCAAATCTGGGAGACAACCTTAATACTAAACGGACAACGCCCACCTATACGTGCAGCTAGCTAGCTAGGCTCATGATTATACCAATCAAAAGAAACTATAAATTTTAAACCAGAGTTGGTGCCGAAAGTGAAGGGATGGTAGAGGTTGAAGTGGAGTAGAACAGTGAAATCCTAAATAGTTAAATAGTTGTGAAACAGTAAGAAATGAAAGAGAAAAAGCCATGATCACCTGTTTGGCAAGCATGCTGTTTTCCTCATGTATATCCTTCTCCTGTCATTTCCACAAAACAAGAAGCCATTCTTAAGGATCTCTCTACACGCTCTTTCTACATCAATATGCATATATATATATATATATACACAGTACCTCTAATTAAACACTAGCTAATATATCATATATATATATATATATATAAAAACCTATATATAAAACATATCCAGTTTTGTATTTAATAAAATATTTAAACACCTAACATAAGTCGCACATACACGTACGAGTCGAGAGATGAAATAGTTTTAACGTACCTTTTTTTGGAGGTGGTTTAGGGACTCGTACATTAGTTGATTCTGCATACAATTCATTCATATGAGACAACCTCTACACAAACTCAAAGATAGTATAGAGATGTGTATGTGTGTGTGCGTGCTTATAAGGGATATATATATATATATATGTATACATACTTTTCTTGAGCGAATATGTCTAAGAGAAGTTTCAAGCTGCTGCTTCAGATTCTGGAGATCCTTTAGGCTTATTGATTCTAAATCTTCTCCCAGATAATGTCTGTAATTAATCCATACCACCATCTCTTCTGTTAATTACCAATGTTTGACTAATAAATCATAAAATTATGTATATGTTCATTTGGTCTTTCTAAAAATGTATAAAAACCTTTGGTTCCTCTCCAAAAGCTCAATCTTAGCCTTAAGCCTGCTATATTCCATTGACCAGTTCGTTTGTGCCTATACAATTAATTTTAATGCATAGAAGCCAGTTTATGTGTTATGTTATTAAGTGTTTTTAAAAACGCATTCAAGATATAGTATATATATTTTTTGAGATCATTAGAAACATACATTAACGTGGGAGTCAGGAGCTTTCAGCTGTCTCTCGGCGTAAGAGTAGCTCTCGTAGCGTTCCAGTACCTTCTCCATGCTATCATTAAGCTTAGGGTTAGTACTGTAGAAAGGTTGCCGGCGTATTAAAATAGTCTATGCGCATTTATAGATATAACCAATTAACCACACCAATATGAGTATCTTCTCAGCTTAGAAAAAGAGGACACTTGCTTAAAATGAAGCTCTTCACCCAAAATATAAAATACATGACAAATTAATTAATTACTCAATTTCGTAGGGTTACATAATTAATTGGATATGTAATGAAACATCAATTTTATTAGGGAAAAGATATGATATCTGGTTTTGTGCCTTAACCCTAGAAACAATATATCTACAAATTTTCTACATAAAAAACCGTTGAATTACTAACTCCACACCTAAAGACGTATTGCAGCGTCCTATGCCAGCTTTGAGTTTCAAGTTCTTCAGTAAATATGTTATTATATTTTTACAAGATCGCCATGTACGAAATGACATAACGTGACAAACATATAATAATTTATATACCATTTTATAATATAAAGAAAAACAATTATTGAAGTTAAGTTTGACCATCATAATCGGTACGGCGAAGCTGTTAGAAAATAGAATGATCTCTTTTACATTGATCCCCAGAGGTCAAAGACCCCCTACACTTAGATGTCACATCCTTAGTTATATATAGTTTCTCTAAACGTACCTATGATATAAATTATAAACCATTCGCAAAAACAGTAAAGATTTCTCTTTCTAAATTTAAGGTTACTGTTTGAATATTTTGTGTATGATAGAACAGACTGAGGTTATAGACTTTAATACAACACTGTTGAAATATAATTAAGGCAAAACCCACTCTAGCCTAGATCAACATATATAAACATTGGTCCTTTGAAAGGACTCCTTTCTATGATTAAACATTACTTAACTCTCTATTTGAAAAAAAATGTATACACATATCCAAATTAAAGAAGATAGTGGAGATTTTAAATCCATGTCGCTACCAGTATAAGTAGATCTTGTTCTAGGGTTCACTTCACGTATTCACCTTATTAAGCCCTAAATTTTGCATTTTCATTTGATATAATCAATACAAATATACTACAATGGTTCGACTTTGACCAAATCAGTTCGTAGATCCAAGCAATTTGTGACAATTTTCATACAGACAGATAAAAAGATACCCACAAAAGGCCTTAAGGAGAGCAAAAACTACTAATTAGGGCAAACAAAGGCACAATAAAATTAAAAAAAAAAAGAAATCTTGCAGTTACCAAGATTCAGAGGAGTACTCGAACAGTTTCCCGTTTTGGGAGAAGACAATAAGGGAAACCTCGGCATCACAAAGAACCGAGATCTCGTGGGCTTTCTTGAGAAGACCAGCTCTTCTTTTCGAGAATGTCACTTGTCTATTGATCTTGTTCTCTATCCTCTTCATTTCAACCCTACCCCTTCCCATTTCTCGTATAATATATAAAAGAAATCCAAAAAGAGAAGCAAACAAACAAGTCCCAATCAGAAATAGAAACTATAATAGAGAGATAACGGCGATCTTGATCTAATTAGGGAAAGTTTTTCTTCTTTCCTTTCTGATGATAATAACAATGTGAAAGAGCGAATGAAATCTAAAAGCTGGTTTTGGACAATGAAAAAAACAAGAGTAGTTTACTAGGATGTGCTGTCGATTTCGCATTGGTCTGAATGGACTTCCACTTCCTTATTATATTATCTATTATTTCAAATAAAATAAATAACAGTAATTGGGTTTTTTTTTTGTTTTTTTTGATCAAACCAGCAAATTTTCATTCATAATAAAACAGAGTTTAACTGAAACTGGAAACAGAGGATAGAGAGAGGAGAGCATTTTTTGCGATACGATCAGCATCAACATTCAATGCTCTCGGCGTAAAGAAGAAAAGATAAACTTCAAATTGCAGGCTAAGGGACCAGATGTCTGATAAGATCCCGTACAATTCGTTTGATGCATTTCGCGAGTTGATCATAGTGATCAAACTTTGCGAGTCGGAGAAGAAGCTCACATCGCGGATGTTGGCTTCCAGTGCTGCTTCCATGGCAGAGAGCATGCTGAGCCCTTCACACAGTAGAGCTGAGCTGACGTGCTTCCTACGAGCCAAACCTGAGCTTATGGCGTGGTTGAATCTGTCCTTAAATATCCATCCCATGCAACCATCTCCTGTCGAGCTAAGCCAAGCACCATCAACATGGCAGGAGACTAGTGACAGGGGGGAGGGAGCTGGGTTTGATGTCGGATGGTGAGGTGAACGGATGATCCGAGGCCCAGTCAGGTTTGCTTCCTTCCACTGTTCTGCATCTTTAGTAGCTCTCTGTAACACTTCCTCCTTCGAAAGGAACCTGTTCTCAAAGACTTTAGTGTTTCTGGCTTTCCAGAGGTGCCAAAGAATCTAGTGTGAGAGAGGGTTTCCAGCTGGGTCCGAGAGCGATGGCGAGGCTGCTGAGTCAACCGCTTCTATCAGCTGATGGGTCGAGAGGACGACGGCTGGTGATGGTTTACATGAAGTCGGTGCTTGCTCCCAAACTGCCTCTGCAAACGGGCATTTTAGTAGAACATGAAGCTCGTCTTCAAACTCACCGCAGTGTTTACACGAGGCTAGCTGCAGGATTTGTCGAGATATCAGGTTTGAACCAACCGCAAGAGCCTTGGAGGCCAGCTTCCAGAGAAAGTGCCTGAGCTTGGGGGTATATGGGCCTTCCAAACGTATTTAGTCCAATTCCAGTCTGAGTTTGGGCTCTGAGAACTCTCTGATTTTATGAGAGCATAACCTGATTTCGAAGAATACTCACCTGAAGTTGTTAGGAGCCAAGAGCGTTTGTCCGGAGCATGACTAGAGCTGGGGATTAGTTTCCTGATCTGGTGCTCATGCTGAGGAAGGTGCAGACGGACCGCAGCAAAGTCCCATTCTCTTGAGCTAGGGATTAACAGGTCACTGACCTTGAGCCCGGCTTGTGCTTCCGACGGTGGTCCCATGGGAGCTTCCGGAGCTGTGACACTCAACCAAGGTTCACGCCAGACTTGGACAGACTCGCCATTGCCTAGCTTCCAACCCAATCCTTTTTTGATTACTTCCAAAATCCCTCTCCAGCCATGAGAGATTTGGCCTTTTGGTAAAGCTTCTAGGAACGGTACCGAGTGACAATATTTGCCTAGTAGGATGCGGCTAAGAAGGGATTCCGGGTTTTGGAGAATTCGCCAAGAGATTTTTGCAAGGAGCGAGTCATTGAAGAGCTCGACGTCTCGGAACCCCAAACGTCCTACTGATTTTTGCGAGGTAAGTTTTTTCCAAGAAACCCAACACATACTTCATTTTCCCAGCTTGTTATCCCACCAAAACCGAGTGAGAATAGACTGGATTTGCTTGCAAAGTGATCTCGGGAGCTTAAAGCAGGACATGGCGTGAGAAGGCATAGCGGACAACACTGATTTGAGCAAAACTTGCTTTCCGGCACCCGACAGGAAGTGATTTGTCCAGCTCTGAGATTTCTGTCGGATACGATCTATGAAACTCGCAAAGATATCCCTTTTCCTGCGGCCGAAGTGCTCCGGGAGTCCCAATTGGGTTATAAATCGAAGTCTCGTGACGTAGAAATGGGAGACCTAGACAAGTTAAATAAGACCATGACACAATATCCTAGATAAAAAGAATAAAAAGTATTATTTTTAAGAGACTTAGTGTAGGGGAGGTTCTTATTTAAGAACTATTAGGCACCGTCTCTTCACTGTGCCACCCATCGTGTTCAATCCTGATTGGTTCCTTCTTTTTTTTCCTTTTTGAATTTCTTTTTTATTCTTTTCCTTCTGTAAAAAAAACAAATATTAAAATAATGGTTAAGAACCCCCAAGAGGACGGTTCACTAATGTTCATGCTCTAAGCACGGACGACGCCCGGCGCTTTCCCAAGTGTCACCTTCGCTCTGCATTGACGGTGGAGATTTCTCTGTAAATGTAAACAGTAAAGTTACATATAGATGTTTTTTCTATAAAAAAATATACATACATATAGATGTAACATATAGATGTTTTTTGCCAGAGTTGAACATCAATTGACAATTGTGTATTTTTTTTTTTATAACATCTATCTTTATTTATTTAGAATTCAAAGTTACATACAATATAATTGAAAATAATATAAATACAATCAAAAACATAAATAAAATATTGAAAACACAATAATCAACAATTGTGTATTATGTTTGAGACTTTGAGCCAATAGATATCCACGTTTTTGGAGTTTGGAAACAGAAAAAAAGAAAGAAAATTAATTATCAATTTTGGTAAACTATTTAATCAAATATCCAAAATGTAAATGACCAAATCATCTATTTATTTTGCCAAAATCGGAAGATATAATCGGCAGTTTGCTACCGTTTAGCATATATCTGCCGATTTTAACCTTTTCTTATTGGCATTCATTATCAATATTTATATGTGTTGAAAGATTAATGTTTTAGTTTTTTCAAACATAAAATAATAAATAATATATTTATGAATGTTATAATTTTGATAATCCATTTACTAAACTTATATTCTATTAGTTGTTTTAATATTATCAAAAATATATTAATTAGTCTTTTTGACCCGTTTTGCAATTGGTTAAATAATTTATATATTTGGATTAAATAAACTGTAAAATCGGTGATTGTAAACATCATTCTATCTCACTATATGATGGAAAAATATATATTGAATTATTTTTAATATTTTAATTTATCAAGTTTAAAATATATCGATTTAATTTTAATATTTTGAATTTTTGTAAAAATTTGGAATTTAAATCTTATAAATCATAAACTTATTAATCTTACGTTTGAATTTTTCTGTTCTTTTATATTTTTCAGATGAAAATACCAATATTTATTTTTATTATTTATGAAATTAATTTATTTATTAATTATTTAATTATATATCATTTTATTTAATATTTTTTTCAAAATTTATTTTTGAATATCAAAATTCGATTGTCTTAAAATATAATATGTATTGTACTAATTCATTTTATAAACTATTTTTATATAAATAATTCAATTTAAATAAATACTATTATATTTATGAAAAATTAATACAGTAACACTCAAAAAAAAATTCATATAATTTTTTTTGTGCAAATTTGAAGGAAGTGCTCTAAGAACTTAGTTATAGATCTGAATCACAACTTTAAAATTCTTCATTTTATAAACTAAAATGTAATTAATATTAGTTTAAGTATTTATTTTATAATATTAACTTTTGAATTGTATCGAAAAACGTATTTGTGTTGTTTTGAGTATGATTGCTTAGTTGATTTTATAGTTTATATACATAAGTTATGTATTAAATTATATAATTATATTTATCAATTTATTTAATAACTTAATTATGTTTATATATATAAATATCATATCATTTTAATGTTTTGTAAGTCAAAAATTTAGTTAATATTATTTTACAATAATATATTAATAATAGTTGCAGATTTATATTTTATTTTTTAGAAATTTTTGAAAAATATTTTTGTAAAATTTTATTTTGATAGAAAAAAATAATATAAGATATTATAAATAAATTACGTATAAATAGATTTGACATTTTTATCCTAAATCTTAATGTCTAATGACATGTATTTTAAATAACACATATGGATGATGTTTATTTTATAATGGTCTCATGTTTTAACTTTTAGTAGATTAGATGTAATAGTTCATATTGTAGTGTGAATAGTCAACACTTTAATCTATAATCCACTTGGTGATTTTCCTTACATTTTAATTGTTTCCTAGATCTTTTATGTATTAAAAATTATTTCAGCTTCTGAGTTCCATTTTCTCTTTCTCTCTCTCATCACTGATTTTGAGGATTATGAGTTATCTTTGATCGATGATTCAAAATTAATGATCGATGATATAGTTTCTTGAGTCTATTTAGGTATTTTATATATCAGTGATCAAAGATTTAAAATTGCTATTTGATTGAGGATTCAATATGTCTTTTGATTTTTCATATCTTTGGTATATGTTCTATATCTTTTCTTTTGAAAAAAAATATATTACATTTAAAGTTTAGTTTTGATTGCTTATGGCTCATTGTTCTATTTGTTTGTTGATTTTTGAAATATTTAAATGTTGATACTTTGATTTTGATTCATCAAATCATTTTTGTTTTGTTGCTAGTTAACCCTATATTTTTTTTTTCACAAAATTGCACAAACAATGAACGCGTTGGGAGTTTCAGTTAGCACTACCATTATTCTACTTGTCAAGTATCAGTTGGATGAGTGTCTTCTAAAATCACACTTTGATAAAATGAAGATTGTTCTTGTTCAATTAAGAAATTATGTTATCATCAAAATGCCTAAATCAAAAGTAAATTATCGATTAATAATTTACTTTTGATGATAAATGATAGGGAACTGATATTTTAGTCTATATCCAATAGTGTTTTGATTTTGTTTTGTAGCTAACAGTTGATGCTGGAATTTCTTCATAAAATCGCTAAAACTATGAAGGATTTGAGTGTTTCAGCCAGCTAATATTTTTCTTATCAAATACAACTGGGATGAAACTCTTCGAGCATCACACTATGACCAGATCATATCTGTTCTTTCTCAGCTACAGAATTGTGTTCCAGAAACACAACCAATTGAAATCCAGTCTGAGTGTTCAAAATGCGAGAGTGACACTAATTATTTGCAAATAAATTGTGGATACAGCTTGTGTCATCATTGTCTTAGCAGTAAGTTCAATATTACACATTTTATTTGTTTTCCAAACTCTTTGCTAACAGTTTGTTTTGTGTTCTTTCAGATTTAGTGAAACATCAACGGGAAGAGAGAAATCTCATTCTCCTTTGTCCGGTTGTAGGCTGTCACAGCTACATAAATATGTTGAATCTGCCTGATGAATTGCTAAATGCATATATATCTGCATTGCTTTCTGACTTGCACCAAAAAACAGCTCCTCATAGTTGTATGGTTAAGTGTAAGTGATGTTGTTTATTTACATTTAATAGTAAAAAAAACAAGTGTTGATTTTTTTATTTGAAGACTTATAAAAAAGCATGTTTTTGCAGAGGTTGAAGATTTCACTTGCTCAATCCTAAAAGTGTGAGCAAGTAGAGATCACTTCATACTGGAGATTTGGAAATTTTAGAAGTTGTGTTGTTTAGTCTGATACTAAGGCTTTGGATATGTGCGCTAGTTTGGTAGTTTGTGCTGATGGCAAATCCTTGGAAGAAGCATAAACTGAAAGATATGGCTTTACGTCGTTTAAGGATTCTTTTTGCAGTTACTGTATCTATAGTTTTGATGTTGGTGTCTGTACCCAGAACATATTTGAATAGGAGTTTCAGAGATCAATATTTGGATGATTTAGACAAAGATTTGTAAGTTAAGCTTAATGCCTCATTGGTAAGGGTAGCTAGAGATAATAGAATTTGCTTAGGTTGCATAGAAAGAACATTTTCCCTCCAAGAAATCTAGATTTGTACTCGAATTTGGTGAAAGGCCATGTGGTTATCGTCTTATACGTGATGTGAGTTTCAGTGGAAGACTCTGTTTTCTGTGTTGCAGGCCTCTCTTTTGCTTGGCGACACAAAGTTGCCACTATATGTCTATGTCAAGATTCTCTATAGGCTATGCCCTTTACAAAGGATTTTGTTACAGAGAGTATATTAAATATGGAGTGAAGCTCATTCAAGTCGGATCCGAGGTGAAGACCTGGGCATTTTCAGCCAAGAGATATGCATCTGAAGCGACATATTATATCTCTGAATCTTATGTCGGATCTCAAGCCATTACCTTTGGAGGGTCTTTGAAGAAGGAAGTCATGCGCTTCTTCTCCAGCAAGTGAGGGCCTCATAACTAGCTTTGAAAAAAAAAGATTACACCAGTACTACGTTTTACCTTTCTTTTTACTATATTCAGTAGACGAGATGTACTTTTCGCTTCCTTGTTTTCAAAGTGGTGCTCTGTTTGCATTAAGTTTACTTCTGCTGCACTAATTCCTCAGATTATTGGATTATAATCATGTTAGTTTGACTGGTGCACTGTGGTATTGACATAGACTTCTTGACACATTCGTAGATTTGCATTTAATGGGTATTAATTTAACTCACATGACGTAACTGGATCTATATTTTTATTTTGTATCCATGTACCATATAAAACAGTAAAGAGATGTCTGAACCTGCAATAAGGTGTTTTGATATTGCCAGTAGAAATAAGACATCTCGAGTGTTCCCTGAAGACATGTAACAACTATCATATACTAGAGAGGAGAAACAAGATATGGTAGTAATCATGCAGTATAACAAAAGAAACTAGGATTTTTTTTATGTAATTTACATTTCCACCAGATTTGTCATCCACAATGGGGAGTATGGACCTGCGATAGGTGTGTTGAGCAGTCATGCATTTGCGTGCCCTAATAGGAATGCTCCCAAACACGGAGTTCGAGGTAGCCGCCATCAACCTTTCTACGGCAACCATCATCCTCTGTCCAGCCGTAGCTGCTCCTCCGCCTTATTAAGTCGTCCATCCCAATGATTCCCAGTGGTCTCCCCTCTGCCACCCCACCAGAACCTCCCGACCCTCCACATCCGCCATTAGTTTTTCTGCTCTCCTTGCCCCCCGTTCCTCTGCCTCTTGACATCTCGCCTCTGCTCGTCTACTTCCCATCCTTGTCGGTGCCGTTAAACTTGCCTCTTCCTCCGCTTTGTCCTTCCTCTCAGATCTGGTGGCACTGTTGTTGTCTCTCTATCCTCCGAATCTCCATGCTCTAAAGCTTCTGCCTGAACCTCAGCATGAGTCTCAGCCTCCTCTCTCCGCTCACCCCCCACAGTTCTTTCCCCTGAAGCTTATGTTCGCCTCTCCTCCACCACGCTTGTCCTCACACACCCTCGTCGTCGACTCAACCTTATCTTTACCGTTAGAGACCTTTGTTTGCCTCTGTGCGGCTCTCCCTCTTCACTGGTGAGTCTCACCCTCACCGTCGCTAGTGGTTTTAATGTTCCAACGAGTCCTCTGCTTTTGTATGCCGTGTACTATGCAAACTTTATCCCGTCGATGTGTTTGATCCCGTGTACGGTGAGTTTGTTCCCGTGTATGGTGTATACCCAAAGATCCACTCGGGTGTGTTTGCATCTGTGTGAAGCCCCATTTGATTCTCGTCCATGCGCCTGTTTCAACAGGTTTGATCATTACCACCCATTGGCTTATTGTGGTCTTGAATGGCTTTTGTCTCTTAGGTAATCTTAATTTCCTTAGAATTGAGTCTCATTTAATCTATTTACCTCTTCATGAGGATGTTACCCCTTTTCCTCTTTATGAGGATGTTACCCATTTGCCTCTTCATGAGGATGTTACTCAATTACCTCTTTATGAGGATGCTATTCAATTACCTCTTTATGATGATGTTACTCAATTAGCTCTTCATGAGGATGTTATTTTCTTTCTTCCCTTTAATCAGGTCGTTTTGGACATTAGTTTTCCATTTGCCTCCATGTCGGAGATGTCTTTCTTCCTTTGTTCAAATCCTTCTTCAAGTGAGTTTGGTGTAGGAAATGCTCTGGTGAAGATTATAGAGATTCTGGTCTCGAGTTTAATCAAAGGCTTTGCAGCTGCTTTAGAGATTGTTAATTGTGCACTTGATGCTGTTCCAATCTCGGGGTGATAGATCGCTATATGTGGTCTCTTGGTTTCGTCTCACTTACCAACTCGATCGTTATTGAGTTTAGAGGACTTCTCCACGACTATTATTTGTTTAAGTCCTTTGTAGGGCCCTATCTTTCTATATTGTTTACCTTGCTTTGTTTTGAGGATTGTTTGTATGCCATAATGGCCTTGTATCTCGGAAACACTTGCTCCTTTTATGGAGACTAAACATTTATAAAACTTTGTTGAAGTGGTCCAGAGACTTGGATGCCCAGTGTCTCACCAATATGCCTTTGAACATTCTCAAATTCTGACGCTGGAAATGAGGATGGTGATGTACTTGTGTGTTCAAAACCATGAGCTGGCCTTATATCTTTTTGTATCACACACGCCTCACTGCTAAATACATTGGTGAACTGATTGTTATTCACCTTCATCAGCCCAGGACACAAGTCCATCAAGTGTGCCTGTTACTCCATGACCAGATAATTCACTTACCTTTACTTCTCATCTAATCCAAAAAGCAAAACTTATTCTTCTCGAACATGAAGAAAACATGGAGGTAGAGAACGTGTATGTGTGATGATACCTTGGATCCAGTGGACTTCCTAGTATGACTTGATTTCTCTCGAGCAGGGCTAGTATCCAATATATAGCTGATCTTTCTACAATCTGATTTTCAGCTAAAGGCCATAGGTTGGTGCACATACGCAAGTTGAGTTGAAGGATATACAACTAAAATTTGAAGATGCCATGAATGCAACTAAGGTAACTCGAGTCAAATCATGTGATTCCTGTGGTTCAGAAATAGTCAGTCCGAGAAACCCGATCTATCCAAATTTTGTCAGCAATTGAAGAAGGGATTGTAGTTGCTGGTGGTTGTTGCTTGGAACACGTTGAATCAGTCGCTAAAACGTTTCTGACATCAGATGCTGTTGTAGTTGAGATCAAAGAAATCAAACCCAGACCAATCATCAATCCACCAATACCTACTTCTCCAGCTACATCCTCCATGTTCCCTGACACGATATTGCCAAGATTTCCTCAAATTATGCCCACAACTCGAAGCCACTTTCCAAGGAAGTAGGAAGCAGTCGTACAATCTACTTTAGAAGATGCATAAACGACCAGATAACATACAAAGGTCACATTTAATGTACTCTTGAAACTTTACTACACGTTTGTATACACGAGGACCGTCTCAAATTGCGCTAAATCTCATAAGTTCTGGACTGGTCATCTCATAAACGTGTCAAAGCAAGAGGCTTTTCTTTTTCTTCTTCGAAGCATTTGTAATTATCCCCAAACAAAAAAATCTTATCGTAGCAGGAAAATATTTTAAGAGAATGATGGGAATAAGCGTGCAGACGGCGATGGATCTAATCGTTTTTGGAGTCTCTATGACGATTGGATTAGGGTTCTTTGCTCTCATCGCCTCCATCCTCTTCTCCGTCGCCTTCTTCCACCATGCCAATGCTACTTCTTAACAAACAAAATCAAGTAATCGAAATTTCCTCAAAGCGAATCTTCAATCTAGCTAACAATTCAATTACAAATTCTAACTTCTTTGAGTTTCTCTGCATATTCATTACATATATCAAAGATTGAGCCTTTTGAGGAAGACGAAGAGCTTGAGCTTCTCATTGCTTTCAGTTTGTTCGACAAGTGTAGTTTAAAAGACAATTGTAATGGAATCTTTGAGTTTACAAAAGGGAAAACGTGTTCATTTTTTTTTGTTTTTCTGTTTGCCTATAAAACCCATTCCTCGGATCGGATCCCATCTGGATCGGAGACGAACCCAGCGGGCCGTTAAAACTGAGAACCCGGGGCTCCGAATACAGAGTAATGTTAGTATGTTACATATCCCTTTCCTCTGACAAATCCTCTATCAGCCGCGGCTTCATCACCGCCTTTCCGAGCCCTAAGCTTTGAAAAGACGGATCGACCACCATGTCCCATATGGCTGCGTTGAACGCGCTGTCTCCCGTTGCCCTAGCGAACGCCACCGGTCGCCGCATTTTCTCGTACTCTCCCACAGGCCCACAACATCGCGTCAGTGTACTGCAGCGCCACCTCGATCTTCGCCATGGGAACCCCACTGCTACGAAGACATAATTTAGCTGATCTAAGTTCAATCCATCCGCTGTCCAAAGGAGAAGAAAGCCTATCGACTCTAAATCCACGTCGGTGATCGAGTAGCTCGGCGGCTCTCGTTTAATCGCCGCCGGAAACGCCGCTTGCGATGAAGGAGAAGTTAGGCTGTTTCGAGTAAAAATAAAAATAAAATCGGATTTAATTCAGTACGAAGAAACTCATGCTTATCAGAGACCACTGTCGTATGGTAGTTGAGAAATATTCTTTTGGCGGACGATATAGTTAGTGTCTTGAAAAGAAGAGAACAAATCCTTAACTACAACAATACTTTTAGTATTGCTTCAGTGATCCTCCTTGTTGGTTTGTTTATGCCCTTGATTTTCTGGCTTCTTAGATATAATTTTATGATTTATATAGCTTTGATCACTGGCTGTCTGCTGATGCAAAGAAACAATTGTTAGTATTTGTCCTTGGGCCATTTTGTGTGTTAACAAGTTTTGAGGTCAGTTGCATGTGAATATGTGATCAGCACTTCTTTCTTGCTTATCTAAAGACGTCTGAAGCTCTTCCATTTTGATTGATGTGAAGGGAAGAACCGAAAGATTATAGTATTGCAAATAACCGAGCATTTGTGTCTTTATGGACTGCAGTACGAGTCCATCATGGCATAAACGACAGTCCATGAGGACACAAATGCTCCGCTCTTGGCAGTTGGCAATACTCAAGTTTCCTAGTAGCTTTTTGATCGATAGTGAGTTTGCTTCTTGTTTAAAACTACCATTAGAATATGATGTTGTCCTCATTTATACAGTAACCGAAACTAGAAAGATTCAGTGGCATATTCCCTAGTCCGACTCTGATGCATTGTAGCTTCTTCTAACTCTCGAACATGCACATCTTAAGCGCCATTATTACTATTGTTTATTCCAGCTCTACAGCTTGTAACCAGCTGGTAATGTTTACGTTCTACTTTTGGTTACTTCAACAGTGTACATGAAAGACCTGTGCAAACCACCACCTCCGTATTTTTGAACTCACTAATGTTCATGCTGTTGGTAGACCCCAGAGAAATGCCCAGACAGCAGAACCCATCTACAGGACTATAAAGTGGTCAAGTCTTTTTCAAGAGAGATACCGTAAGTTGAAGGTGGTAGCACAATTTTCTTAAACCTTTCAAATGGTCAGAATTATATTATGGGGGAAATGATCTTGGTACTAGCCCATAACGGTTCAAGTCAAATTAGGAGCCTATTAATGATACGAATTCAAAAGTAACATCAATATCTTAAACTGAGATAGGCTAGGACTGAATCTCCTGAATCTCCTAATATCAATAGCATCTCTTGTAATCCTGGGAACCCCGATATCATTTTATTGACATGGTTTCTTGAAGACATGACTTTTTTGACAGAAAGATTTTAAACTTAGTTTTGTTTTGTAATAGTACTGTTAGGCCGAGGTACTGTTCTGCAAATCAATAATGATTGGTGGTTGTTTGGTGTACCAAGACACTGTTGTGCTCTCTTTGGTTGTCCAAATGCTTTTACTAATCTTTCTTGGTGTCATTGTCAACTAGGAGTGGAACGTGCACATGCTATTGTTGACACAAATGCTCGGTTCTTCGCTTTTAATCGTTGAACTAGTCTGGTCCTTCAATCTTCCTAAAGGTGAAATTGGTAGAACAAGTTCAGTGTTTTATGCATTTACCAAGCAACGTTCTCTCATGTATCTCACGTTTTGTGGGTCACGTAATTAGGTTGAGACGAACCATCTTTCATTTTCATCTATCTATTTACTGCTCCTACGTGCATTATGATGGACTGGAGATTGTACAAAGTCTAAAGTGACCGGAGAATAACATCAACGTGAGGGTCTTCCTCTTCTGGAAGTTGCCGACTGAAGTCTCTTTGTTCTTTTCTGTTTCCATTAATTGTGCTCATTAACCTTAATACTTTGAAATGATTATCTAGAGCGCAATTGATATTTTTACCATTTTCTTGGCTTTCCAGGATCAGATATCAAGATCTCATAAATCTATCAGTTGATTGGTCAAGTAAGGATTTGTCTCCATCTTTTGTGTTATTTCTCTAGCTATAATTCTCTAGCACAGTTTCCCAAACTGTTTCTTGAGTTATGATGTTATTATGGAAATTCGATCTAGTAATAAAAGCCAGGCTACGATCTGAAATGTTCGAACTACGAGATGCGGGATAAAATTAAATGAGGTCGAAACTGTTCCTTATTAATCTTAAGGCCAAAGCCGAGCTATGAACAGGATGGTATGAGGTGGGAGTCCGTCAAATGAGTGCTCCCTAAAAAATATTTCTTGAGGTCGGACCTTTATAGAAGTAGCTCGACACTCTCGCAAGTTACAATGTGTCTAAAATGAAGAGTGAAGGGTCCTATTTATAGCGTTTGGATGTTGACTTCTTCTTGGGTCATTGACTCCTTAGCGGACTTGTCTTCTTGGGCCGAGATAGTTTTGTTGACTTAACAAGATTTCCAATGGGCTTATGGATGGATGCTAAACTCATATCCATCAATTAGCCCCCCCCCCAGTTCATCGAGCTGTGGTGTTTAGTAGAGGTCGGCGAATTTCTTCGAGCATTTAAGTCAGGCGGTGACTTCGGCTTATCCTGTGTTTGACTCGGAGGGGCGAGTATGTGCTCGACTTATCATGTGGACTCTTGGAGGTGCGGATTTGATGCCGGCTTATCATGTGGTTCTTTTGGGAGCGAGCTCGGACTCGGCTTATCCCGTGGATATATATTTTATGTGCAAGTTCGTGCTCGGCTTACCCTATGGAAGTATCGTTCGAATTGGACGTGCGAGCGGGTGTTCATCTTATTTGATCCGTTCGGGTGGGGACTTTTTGCGTGTCTGGGCCCAGCTTGGTTCATGACATGTGTTGGTCATTTCTTTGTGTGGCGCATTGTTTTCATCGATTGTTTGGGATTGCCTCGTTTTGGAAGAGGTTATGTCATCTCGGCTTTGTCTGAGAATATAAAGAAGTTTCTCGGTCCACACAAACGGCACCAATTGTTGTTAAGGAAATTCGATCTAGTAATAAAAGATGGGCTACGATCTGACATGTTCGAACTACGAGATGCGGGGTAAACTTAAATGAGGTCAAAACTGTTCTTTTTTAATCTTAAGGCCAAAGCCGAGATATGAACATGATGGTACGAGGTGGGAGTCCGTAAAATGACGTGCTCCCTAAATATTGCTTGAGGTCGGAGCTTTATAGAAGTAGCTCGCCACTCTCGCAAGTTACATTGTGTCTAAAGTGAAGAGTGAAGGGTCTTATTTATAACGCTTGGATGCTGACTTCTTCTTTGGTCATTGACTCTTGGGCCGAGATGGTTTTGTTGACTTAACAAGATTTTCAATTGGCTTATGGATGGGTGCTAAACCCATATCCAACATATGATAACTGAAATTATAGATTATTTATCACCCATGAATATGTTTATCACTCAGCTAAATGAAAACAATATTGGTAACTTTATAAACTCATATTTTGTCATCAACCGGTTTGTCCTCTATCATGAGCGTCTCTTTTTCTCGAAAAAGATGATTGGTATTTCATAAATAGTGTGTGTTTTCCAATGCCAAATATTGGTTTCAAATGCCCATATGCTAGATTGATATGGGCAATCTCTCCATTACCAGCACCTTCCAGCGGTGAAATGGAAAATACCTTCCATGAGAATTTCTTCCGTGTTATGACAATATCACCAAATCATCCATACGAAGCGGATAAAGGGAAGATTGCACCATGGATTTTATGAAGGCTTTGGAGGAACAGAAATGTGTTGCTCATTAAAGGAAAAGACTATGATACACAAGCAACATTATCCAAAGTGATAGAGGATATAGAGGAATGGAAAACATATTGGATGGGGAGGAACTAGAGTAAGAGTAGAGCCAAAAGTCCCGAGACACTTTAAATGGAAACCACCAACAAGATGTTGGGTCAAGTGCAATGTGGATGCGGGTTAAGCTGGATCCTCAGGGACGATAGCGGCAAGGCTTTATGGATGGGAATGAAAAGATTATCAAATGTGAGGACAGTGCTTGAAGCAGAAGTAGAAGCTCTTCGGTGGGCAATTTCAAATCTCCAGAGATTTAAATATAAGCAGGTTATTTTTGAGACTGAGTAACATACACTAGTCCAAGCATTAACTCATTAGGAAAGATGAATGAATGGCTAAAGATCAATGTCAATCTCCAGGATACACTCCAAATGCTTAACTCATTTGATAATCACAAAGTCAAGTTCATTGGAAGGGAAGGAAACAAGGCCGCATATAGAATTGTAAAGGAGGCTACATCCTTAAGAGCTAATGTTTCCAAATTGTACTATATTGTACCTAGTTGGATCAATTTATTGTTGTAGAGGATGAACACTGATGTAGCAAAACAGGTTTTATGATATATTTTTTTTGTCAACAGTGGATCGAAGCATGGGCCAAGGCCTTATACAAACAATTGAGATGGAGCCCTACAACAGAGAAACGACAAGGTCCACTAAAAGCCCAAGCCGAGGATAAGGTCACCACGTGGCGAACTCAGCAGAAAACGAGCATGCAGGAACACGTGTCGCGGAGCAAAGCACCACCGGAAACCAGCCAGCGAACGTGGAGGCGTACAGAGCCGAACCGAACCGGAAAAACTCTCTGTAAGAGCGAAGGACCAATCGCCGATCTACGTTTCCCGAAATATCAGAAGAACCACCTGCATCAAAAGAAACCGGTGACTACAACCCCGCCGGAGCAATTACACTCGAGGAGACGCCGGCGCCGAACAGGTTAGAAACCCGCCTGATTCAACCATGCGCTTGGCCTCAAAAGCAGTGGAATGCTGACGATATTAATCCCGGAGAAGTGGAGGGTCGAAGGCGAATCTGAGACAGACCAGAGATTCCACGGCGAGAAGACAGTGAGAAACGAGATCGAAAACGAGAACAAGAAATCCCGGGACAACCAGGAAAGTCTAATGAATCGGAGAAATCAGCCAGCCATATAAGACGACCACTGAGTTTATTGGGGGCAGAAATCCAAAAGAAACAGGGTCACCCAAACATGGTGAACAACAAACAAAAAAAAATCTGATCCGAGAGATAGATGCAACGCAAAAAGAGGATCGGAACGGTGAAACCGGGGGAAAAAGATCTCACGATCTGAAAGATAGAAGTGAGAGAAGATCGAAAAATCAGAAAAACACTCCATGACCGAGAGCGAACCACCGGCAAAAAATCAAGAGTGATAACGACGGCGAGCTCTCGCAGAGGAATTCTTATAAATAGGATGTATAACAGCTTTTATGATATGAATTGATTATTGAGTTAAAAAATAAAAACTTAAACATCAGCGTATGAGAAATATGTAAGAAAACAGAAAAAGGAAAACCATATCCGCCTAAATATCTTTTTCTCTCTCCTTTTTCTCCATCCTCTCTCTAAGACTCGTTACACGAAATCCGATCTCGTTCTCCGGTCATCGGTTTGGGCTTCACCGCTCGACCGATGGCCGACTGTAACATACTTTTTGTGGGTTTGTGTTCTCGGTTGCGGCTAACGCCGCCAATAATGCTTCGGCGTCAAATTTTGCTCTGTTTATTTCGACGGCCGACTTTTGCTTCCGGCCTTCACGCCGGACTAGATTTAGTTTTACTCCGGGCAGTTTTTATTGTCTTTCTATCGATCTATCTCTGACGGCTCTTCCCTCCGCTGGCCAAGGCGGATCCTAAATTTTTTTGACCCTCTCATTTGCGTGGATAAATTCCGGACTGTGAGACCTCTGCATGTAAGCGCGGCATGCACCGACGGTACCAGTTTTGCTCGGAATACATTTCTATGGTCCTTTTGTTGGACCTGTTAGGCGTAAATCTCTTCCCGATGCAGCGGTGGTTTGAAGATTGGGATTCCTAGAGCTTTCTCCGGCGTTCCTTTCACCTCAGTATAGATCGGCAGAGCGATTTTAGGTTTACTCGGCTATTCGGCGTCGCCGGCGGTTCGTGACTACTCCGGCGCCCACGTGCATGACGGAAACACTGTGATGTCGACACGTGTACGTTCATCGACAACACGTGGCTATCTCGCAACCGCGCTCGAGTTGACTCGGTTGTTATTGGGCTACACTTATCCGTTTGTCTTGTGAGCCCATGTAATTTCTAATAATTGCTCTGTAAATGTACAATGTATTCAGCCTATTTGGGCCCAAGTAATAAAAAGTTTGCCGACTAAAAAAACAGAAAAAGGAAACAAACAAGAAAAAAAAATATATATATATTCGATTTTGATATAAAGTCCCGAAGGTATCTCGAATTTAAGAGCAGAAGATAAGATGGGGGACAAAGAACGAAACCCTAATCCTATCTACATAGTTGAAGATCTGGTGGAAGACATACTTCTTAGACTGCCGTTGAAATCAATTCTCAGATTCAAAACCGTCTCAAAACATTGGAGATCAACACTGGAGTCGCGGAGGTTCGCGGAGAGGCGTATGAGTGTTCAAAAGAAGCTGAAAATCCTGGCTGTCGGGTATCGGGCCGAGTCGCTGATCCAAGGAGACGCAGAGATCGATATGGTCTACCTAAACGCCACAGGACCTTCATTGACATGTAACGGTTTGGTTTGCTTCCCGGAACCAGATTGGGTCAACGTTTTGAATCCTTCGACGGGAGAATATCTTAGATTCTATTCCGGCCTCGCCCACTGTGAGAACGACATGTCTACCGGTAAATCTATATGAATTCTTTTTTTTTCTTCATGATATTCGTTTTCAGGATCTTAGAAATTATTACAATCGCAGAAGTATGGTGGAGCACATACAATGTATCTGCGGCGATGGGATTCGGTAGGGACGAAGTTAATGGGAACTATAAAGTAGTGAGTATGTTGTTTGATCATAACCAATTCCAGATTCTTGATGTTAGCATTGGCGAATGGCGGAAACTGGTTCCGCCTCCTTACACGGTTGACTCGAGAAGGAAGTCGGCGTGCGTGAATGGGTCTATCTATTGGTTAGCCATCTTTCGTAAATATAAGATACTAGCTTTGGATCTTCACACAGAAGAGTTCCGGGATATCCCAGTACTTCCGCCCAATAGGTACACGGCTGCAGGTCTGATAGTGAACCTTGACGGCCGTCTAGCCGTAGCCGACACCACCAGTGAGTTTGGCCATGATTGGAGGCTAGATATATGGAGCATGGATGCACAAGAAGAAACATGGAGTTTGACTTACAGAATAAATTTATCCCATAGATTTAATTCACCGTACTGGAGGAGAGACTATTGGAAAAGGTGGTTCACGCCCTTTGCTGTTTCTAAGCAAGGGAGTCTTTTCATCCATGACAATTGGAAGAACTTGTTCAAATATGATCCAGAAACAGACATCCTCCGTTGCCTCTCTCCAGATATTTGTGTCATATCTCCTTTTGTCGAAAATTTGGTCCGTTTACAACCAGGATCTGTTTCGAAAATCAGGCCACCTGGGATTCGGTATGAACGTAGGTATCTAGATCATGTACCGGGGGGCGGCTCCCGGATATCTAGTCTTGTTAGACGGATCGAACTGCTGATCCCAAATATTTTACTTACCTCTACTCTAGTGTCTCTTATTTTTTTGGGTTATAGTTATAGATATCGTAGTTGAATAACCTGGCTACAAGATTCACAGTTAGGTGGTATGGGCTGGTCTCTGGTGCATATGGGATCAGCTTCTCTACTTGATCTTTAGCAAGAAGATTTGTGACCTAGGCTTTAGTTGCTGAAGCTCTGGCTGTCAAGGAAGCTTTGTAAGATAGTTTTAAGTTTGTACAATCATTTAGTTGAAATTATAATTTTACTATTTTTGAGATTTTCTAATTTTAATCTTTTATTATTTTTTGTAAATTAATAATAATTTTTTATTTTAAATGATTTTTTTACATAATTTCTATATCTTTTATATTTATTAACAAATTTTTTAAAATTAATAAACATATAGTTACATATTTGTATTTTTGGTAAATTTATTATTAAATCTCAACAAAAAGTATTTTATTTATTTTACTATGATGAAATAGAATTGATTTATTTCATTATTGTTATGTCACTCAAATAATTTTTATTAAAAAGTAAATACAATAACCAATACGTAAATCGTCATTGCCATATTTGTCATATCAGTCAATTTAAAATATTTGTTTTAATGACATAAATTTGTAAGTTAGTTTTTGAAAATATATTAAATATTTGATAAGTTATTTCAAATTCTATATTATTTTAAAATTGTGTAATTTTTTTTTTTAATTTTACAATTTTTGTATTAACAGATTTTTCTATAATTAACGTATTATAACATTTTTCCATAAACTAATTTGATAATTTAAAAAAAAAAAACTTAAGAAAGCATTTAAAATTTGTAGATTTTCTCTAATTTTGAATAATGCTATTAATTATTTTAAATTTTTGTAACCTTTTTTAATTTCACAATTATAATTTAAGTTGTATAACATAATTTTCCATAACTGTTTTTAATGTTATTCTTTTTACTTTCATAATTTTAATATAACATAAACTCCATAATTATCTTATTACCTTATTTCCATAAGTTAGTAGAATATTCCAGAATTATGAAAACATTTTATACATAAATACAAATTGTCAATTGTTTCTATAATTATCTTATTACCTTATTTTCCATAAGTTAGTAGAATGTTCCATAATTATAAAAACAAAATTTATACATAAATACAAATTTTAAACTTTATTAATCTTGAATACTTGAATTTCTTAATTATACTTATATAATAACTAAATTTCTATAATTTTATAAATAAATATATTTATATAATAAAAATTTGTAAAATTACTCAATTTTGGAAATTGAAATGGACCAATAAAACTGAGTATTTTAAATTCTATGTGGACACCTTCAAATACATATAGCTTTAACTTTTATTAGTAATAGGATTTAAATTGATGCAACGGGATTACAATATATCTCGTCTTATTTTTAAAACCCATTTTCTTTATTAACACTATGATTATGAGGGAGCTTTGACTTTGGCTAAGTCAATTAGTCAACCTTTAGTTGGTTAACTTACTTCTTATACTTAGATAGAATTCATTTCTTCTGAATTATTCATTATAATTGTCAAATAACTAATCTAATCTACCTAGGCGTAGATTGCAATATCCACAAACCGATGATGTGATTGACAATGGAAACTTCTTCTCAGGTAGTCAGATTCAAAATTGAGCTCGAAGATAAACCAATTGGCACTAAACGTTTTTTGATATTGGAGATTAGATACATCAATACTTTGAGATTAGAGATTAGAGCAAGGAAAACTGGTTATGGTTTTGTGATTACTAGAACTCAGCTGACTGATTGGAAAAAGTACCGTCTCAAAGGCTACCATAATTAATATGGAAGCCACTACTTTGTGTTACTATCGTCCTCAAAAGGAGGGAACACTGTAAAATCTCTTTCTCGACTTCCTCATCATTAGTTGTTTATGCATCCAAAATAGAGAAGACAGAAGATTATCTCTCGGAATTTAAGCATAAACTTTACCTTGCTTGTTTTGTTGTGACATCAGTGAAATCATTCACCCAACTAAGTAGATATTGCCAGTAAAAATAAGATACTCCCCATCTGGAGTGACGTGAAAATAAGACATCTCGAGTGTTCTCTTAGGATATGTAACAACTGTCATATACTAGAGAGGAGAAACATGGTAGTAATCATGCAGTATAACAACAGAAACTAGGAATTTTTTTACAGGATTTACATTTCCACCAGGTGCTTTAACTGCTATCTTGTACATAAATAGGGTTCTCACTCTATCTTCTGTAGCAAAGCTCAACACACAAATATGGACATAATTGAAACCGATGAAACAAGCATGGGATGAAAGTAGCAGCCAAGCAGCTCAGCATTTTTTTTCCATCTCATTGTTGATCTTTAAATTCGAACTAGCTGGAATTTCCGGCACAATAGAGATGCTTTTCTCGATGTTCAGATATTTGGATGCCCAGTGCCTCACCAATATGGCCTTGAACATTCTCAACTTTTAAAGCTGGAGATGAGAATGATAATGTAGTTGCACTTCCAAAACCATGCGAACCCATAAAAAGTTGTTTCCCAACGTTCTTACCGTGGAAGAGTCCTAACAAAGCAGAGGGCTCACTCTCGAGTCCTTCTGCAATGGATGTGAGAATCGGAACTCGCACGGTCGATTCTTGTAGAATAAATTTTTAGGGAACGAAAGATTCTAAGTAGACAACATGAAAAAAGATTCGGAGAATAATTTTGTTGATTTGTTTGACAGAAAACAAAGTACAAAAGCGTAAGAGCCAAAGAAAAAGTTTAAGTGTTTTTGCTAGGGTTTTTTGTCCACCCTGATCGTAGATAGTCCTTCGTCTTATATAGTCGTGGCGAGTCGGTTTAGAAGATATTCACGTGAAAGATTTTCGAAGATCTTCATGTTATCGCATATTCTATTTTCGTTTGAATTTACTTTTCTGCTCAGATTTTTCTCTTCTTGCTCGGATTTATCTTCTTCTTTTCTTCCTCGAGTTTATCTTTCCATTTTTGTATTTATCATTCCGCGACTTAATTTTATCTTTCGAATGGACCGAAAATATGATATGAGTCCGTTGTTGGATTCCCTAGGATCCAGGGTCTAGGAGATTGAATCTAAGAACTGACCTCGTGTTTACCTGGAGATTGGCAGCGGAAATTGGAGCAGGTAAACGAGATCTAGAGCGCCTCAATCGCTGCGCCTCTATTGTAGTCCACACGCACACAAGCTGGAATCCGCCGGGATGCTAGTACCGGTGATCGGATCTCCTGGGATTCTCTGATCGTTTCTCGAGGAAGAGGGTCTGTTTTTTCTGTTAAGAAAAAAACTGTCTGCGACGGCTCACCCTCTAGGTCGTGTAACCTGGCCCCTATAAATAGGCCCACGGTTTACAAACCGTAACATCTGTTATGGTATCGACCTTGTGTCGATCGTTGCACCCAATGGCAACGATCGATACACCTCTTGTATCGATCGACGCACCAATGGCATCGATCGACACACCTCTTAAAACACGAATTCAATGTGTATCCAATACACATTGATCGGATCATATGCCAATGATCAATCCCATACTAAGTGTATCCAGCTTGCTTAGGTGTGTGACCCTGTAGGTTCACACGATACTAGAAATGAGTTACAACTCATTTGTCATAAGCGGTTTCTAGCAAAACATTATGACTACCCAGTATCACATGAATTGTCTGATCTCGACAATACAATTATCTTTACAGTGAGTACAATGTGATTTCAGGGCATAATCCCAACAATCTCCCACTTGTACTGGAATAACCTATTCCTATAATCCCTTCGTCTCTATATCTCGATATGGCATAAGGCAAGAGACTGTGTCATCCTTATTATAGCCAACATCATGTTCATCGAACTCCTGATCTATACTGATAAAACAAACGACTGACAATCACCTCGTTTGAGCACGGCCATGCATTTTCTCAGTATCAAATCTTTGATGGGCCCTGAGATATTTATCTCCCGTTATACAGGAGGGACAAATCCCATCTTGTTCCATCCCTGTTTCTACACATACTTCATGATACACATAAGCAATGCCGTTATAGCAGCCAGTTACGGATCGACGTTTGACAAGGCCAAAGTGTACCAATTCATATGCTAGAAAGCATGATGAACTCAGGTCTAAGGACTATACTTTATAGTCGTAATAAGAAACTCTCATGACACAGATATAACTATCCTGTAGAGTTCTCATTAGCGGGTCATGTCCGATCATATGTTCACCAACATATATCTATGTGACAGACTGCGATACTCATATCATTGACTCCATGAAACTTAGTCAACAGTCACCTCACAAGCTAGTCTCTTGCGATTGTCAGTGTCCCACTTTGACAATCTCGACTAGGGACAATCATAATTTATGTCATCCTTTTACTTATAGGGTTTCATGATCAAGTCCTCAACTTGATGTCCTATAACATGAACATAAAATACTTGGGACCATTATTTAATCATCCAATGATCAAATAATGCTGATGTCAGTTTTAACTTATACCAACACTGCCATAGCATGTCTTATGTAAAGATTATAACATAACTAAAATAACTCCCACTAGAATCAAGATCATCTCTTCAGATATCTTATACCTACAGCAACAGAATAAATCTCGTGCTTAGGCTGTGGGAGAGACTGCGGTGTCATTGCTTGAAACAATTCCAACAAACCACACCGCCATTCAGATAAAAGCACTATTCTACGGTCCACTGCTTGGAGCCTTTCCAACAGATAGCAACGCTATTCAGACAAAGATACATAACCTGGTGGGAACCGGGAATCGTCTTTGTCCGTCTAACTACTTTCAACTGGTTCGTCACTTTATTAGTTCACCACGAACCTATCCTTAGTGTTCCTCAAACACTTGGGATATTTCTGGTAACTGTTTAGTGATTACTACCGGAACATATTGGTATTTTCTCGTCATGCTTTATGCGTCAGCTGCATCCAGACGAGTGCAAAATATGGTATTCATGATGGATTCTATTGCAACAGCATTAGAAATCACACTCATTAATAATAGCTCAGCCAGTGTCCAAAACACTTCATCTTGCTAAGATTATTGCCATAAGACCTTAGGTATGAAGCCATTCTTGGAATCATGCATATTGGAACTGTCCGATACCTTATCAACATAAGGATTTTGACTCGATCCAATTAGCCTTTCTGATCCATTCCAATGGATCCTTATTCCAAGAACTTTCACGGCATTCTCCCATGTCTATCGTTAAATTTAACTTCCGACAAAAAATCTTGACAAGACTTTAGCGTCAGAACGTCGTTTATGAGATTAAGTACATTACGTACATACGGTGAGAGAATTGCAATTACGCTCCCACTAGTCTTCTTGTAAACGCATGGTTTCATTCCTTTTCTGATCAAGTCACAACTTTTGACTACATTATCAGAATATTGATTCCAACTCCAAGATGTTTGCTTCAATCCAGAAATAGATCGGTGAAGCTAACATGCATACCCATCCAATTTTCGGAGTTGGGGCTCACCTTCGCTACTTTGAATTTCGCACGCTCGTTACTTTTCAATGATCAATAGATCACGACAATCAGTTACGAGAAATCACTCGTGAGTTAGTGACGGATCCTTTCGGATCTGCGATTTTCAGGCCCCACAGGTGTAGGTCCTACAGCACTTTGTAGATCTCACCGCTACTCTCCCTCAACAGGTTGAGCAGCCTCCTGTGCTTATCGAATTTCTTCGATGTGTACTTTTACTCCCACTGTTCTTTTTGGAAAGTATGATCTTTCTTAATGGACACAGTTCCAGACAACAAAACTTTGTTCTCGGATTGGTTATAAAAGTAGTAAGCCTCGGTTTCCTTGGGACAACCAGCGAGGTAGAGCTTATCAGATTTGGGTTCAAGCTTATTAGCTTTCATCCCCAAATGATCTGAAACAACTTACTTGAAAAAACTTCCAGTCCACATCCAATGTGGTGTCTTTCAATTGATTCTGATTGATTGAAACCCTTTTCTGCGCAAAGACAGACATTTTAGAACGTATTCTTAAATGATTATGGAAGATTCCTGTGACTCATCATTAATCGGAGCATATTTAATAAGATCCGATTCATTCTGTCAGATGATCACCCAATTCTTGACTCAAATGTTTTTCCTCCGCGATTCAATCGAGGATCTCAATACTTTTGTCAAATCGGTTCTACACTTCATCTTGGAACTCCTCAAGGGATTCCTGCTCGTGTCTCATCAAATGAACACAGCCTCTGGCCCATTTTCAATAAGGTAATGAAGTACAGAAGATTTCATTTGGCACTAATGCTCATCGGGCCGCATACATCAGTATGTGTAAGGCCCAATAAGCCTCTGGCCCGTTTTCTTTTAGCTCTGCTAAACTAGCCTCAGTCATTTGGCCCAGCAAGCAGAATTCATGTCTCAAATGATTTATAATCAAATGAGCCTGAAAGCCCATAACTATGGAACTTCTGAATCTGCTTCACTTTTATGTGGCCAAGATGACTATGCCAAGGAAAATCAGGTCCGAATCATCAGACTTAAACCTTTAGTATTTGTGTTATATTCAAACTCACGTTGGTTTAAGGTACAAAACCCATTCTAAACGGGGTGCTACCATAGAATATTTCATTAAGATCAAAAGAGCAAAACTTGTCTTTTATCAGAATGAAAAACATCCAAATTCTTACAAGAAATTGAAAGACATCTCTGCATAAAGCAGGTACATAGTAGCAATTACTTAACTTCTAAAATCAAGTATGAAAGACTCCTACAAGTGGATAATCTCTACGGCTCATGCAACAACCATTGCTTCATACCAGACACGCAGTTCCACTTGTCCTTTCTTCAACGTTCTACTGTCGTTTAGGTCCTGCATATTTCAAAAATATCAGTACCACAACTAGTATCCAATACATACGTAGAACTTGAATTAATAACACAATACCTGAAGAAGAAGAAGTACCATACATCTCCTTCATCTCTTGTGAATCTTCCAAGAATTTAATGCAATCTCTCTTCCAATGCCCTGACTCATCGCAGTAGAAGCACTTTATAACACCAGATGGGCTAGACCTGGGCTTATAAGATGACACATGATTATCCTGATTCCAAATCTGGAAGGCCCTGCCTTCACCCTTGTCTATACATGATTTCTCAAATCTTTTACCCTTTTTGATATTTTGCTCCGCTGCCTTGAGCATGCCATGCAGCTCAGTCAACTTCTTTGTCAAGCCCCTCTTGATATAGTTCTTAATGAACTTATCATAGCTTGACGGCAGTGACTGCAGAATGATGTCAGTGGCCAACTCTAAGCTGACAGGACATTCCAGTTTCCCCAGGTTATCAATGTAACCCATCATTTTAATGACATGAGGACTCACTGGAGCATCCCCTGGTAGCTTGCACCCAGTGAGAGACTTCACCATCTGGAATCTCTCAACTCGTGCCAGATCCTGAAACTTCAATTTCAGACTGGTGATCATCTCTATTGGCGACTCCATGTTCTCGTATTGACTCTTCAAATCCGAGTTCATGGTAGCCAACATCAGACCACGCACATCTACCACATCAATATAATGCTTACTCCAAGCATTATATGCTGCATGCGAGTGATTGGTCCCAAGCCTTTCTGGGAGAGCCTTTTCAAGAACATAGTCCTTGATCTCCTGCTTGAGAATGAATCTCATATTCCGATACCAATCCAGGAAGTTGGATCCATTTAACTTGTCCTTCTCAAGGACGGATCGCAACGAGAAAGTAGTCATAGACATAAACTGAAATCCAAGAAAAAACAAAGATTTAGTTATGCTTATCATGAGAAATCTTATCTTATAAGAAAACTCGCATTATATTCAAACAATGTTTCCTCTATGAATATAATGATCCAAGATCCATACTTCACCAAAATCTGAGTGGACGACTCGTCATCATCCAAAATTTAGTTATCTAGTAAGCAAATCATTGCTAATTGTACCCAGTACAACTCTTGGTCGCAGATAAGACAATCCATGTCTCATCTACTCTGACGTCTCTGGGCCCAGAACTTCTGATAGCCCAGTCAAGTAAACCAATCTCTTTTGTCTTGTGATCATTGACAGTCGCACTGCGAGTCTATCAATGATCATCTGCCTTGATCAGATCACTGTGGATACCAAGGACTCCAAGACTATCCAACAATGAACCGAGTCTTGACAGTAGACGAGATTGGGCAAGACATCAAGATCACTTGATATTTGGTTGAGGAAACGGAACTCAAAAGTTAATAATTCAATCTCTTAGGTCATGTAATTGTTGATGTCAAGCACTGCAAGACCATCAGCACTACTACCTGCCTTACTCACGTAATTGTGGACACCAAGCTCTTGGCAAGACTATCACAACAACCAAATGAGTCTTGACAGTTGACCATGTTGAAAAATAACCTTTTTATCTAATACACATCCAATGTGTACCAGATAGATTTAGAACATGTTTTACTTTTATTTCAATTAAGTTTTTCTTGTTCTAATTCAAGTGGGTTATGTCATTTGGTTCGGTTTTTCAATCATTTGGTTCAAAACCAAACGATTACGGTTCGCATCGTCACCTTGCGCACCGACTGACACACTTGGTCGACATTTGATATGCAACCTTTACCAACCCTATAACCGGTCTTAGACCAATTGCGATAAACGGTCCAATCTAATTGAACCGACTTATCCAATCAAACTGATCTTAACCAATTAAATCGGTTTATACCAATTGAGATAACTAATTCAATCCAATTGAATCAATTCATCCAATTTAAACCGATCTGATCTACCTTAACCAAGCATGATAACCAGTTCAATCCAATTGAACCGATTAACCAATCGCAAGACCTGTGTCGACCGACACTAAACCTGTGTCGATCGACACAGTAGGGTATCAGGGAATTTTAGTCGAATTAAACCGTCATGACCATGCAAGATAACCGGTTCAATCCAATTGAACTGATCTATCCTTTCGCACAGCATGTGTCGATCGATGCACCGTGTTTGCCGATCGACACAGTGCGATTTCTTATTCGAAACCCGCGAATTCGCGATGCATCGATTGACACAAACTTGTGTCGATCGACGCTATGCGAAAACACAATATCCTTTTTTTTTGCATTTTCGCGCTGCATCGATCGACACACCCAGTGCATCGATCGATGCTGTGCGAAAACCCTAAAATATTTTCATCGTTTTCGCGGTGTGTCGATCGACACAAACTTGTGTCGATCGACACTGTGCGAAAACACAGTTCTTCGTTTTTGATATTAACAAATCCGAGATTCTTATTATCAAAACGAATCCTAGCTAGCAACAATTCAATCAAATACCATTTTAATCGAATTCTAGGCAACTGATTCAATCGATTAAACCTTATGGCTCTGATACCACTGTTGGATTCCCTAGGATCCAGGGTCTAGGAGATTGAATCTAAGAACTGACCTCGTGTTTACCTGGAGATTGACAGCGGAAATTGGAGCAGGTAAACGAGATCTAGAGCGCCTCAATCGCTGCGCCTCTATCGTAGTCCACACGCACACAAACTGGAATCCGCCGGGATGCTAGTACCGGTGATTGGATCTCCTGGGATTCTCTGATCATTTCTCGAGGAAGAGGGTCTGTTTTTCTGTTAAGAAAAAAACTGTCTGCGACGGCTCACCCTCTAGGTCGTGTAACCTGGCCCCTATAAATAGGTCCACGGTTTACAAACCGTAACATCACCCAATGGCAACGATCGACACACCTCTTGTATCGATCGACGCACCAATGGCATCGATCGACACACCTCATAAAACACGAATTCAATGTGTATCCAATACACATTGATCGGATCATATGCCAATGATCAATCCCATACTAAGTGTATCCAGATTGCTTAGGTGTGTGACCCTGTAGGTTCACACGATACTAGAAATGAGTTACAACTCATTTGTCATAAGCGGTTTCTAGCAAAACATTATGACTACCCAGTATCACATGAATTGTCTGATCTCGACAATACAACTATCTTTACAGTGAGTACAATGTGGTTTCAGGGCATAATCCCAACATCCGTTTGAGTATACATCTTCTTAGTCCGGCCCAAAGTCTATAGTACGAACCTTATGGGTTTAGCCCAAATCTGTATTTCGTATAGCCTATTCGGCAATTCTGTCAACGGCTAAAAGTGTATCAGTTGTCATTATGAAGATGGACTGCGGTTTGTTGCGCATTTGAAGGAAGATATCGGCAAGTGTCCGAGCAGTTAATCTAAGCAATGTGTCTTGCTCGGAATGTTCGAGGAATATGTTCTGCTCGAAACTTCTGAGGAATGTATTCTGCTCGAAACTTCCAAGGAATATACCATGCTCAGAACTTCGAGGATTTTGTTATGCTCGGAACTTCCTAGGAATGTATTATGTCTCCTCGGAACTTCCAAGGAATGTGTTATGCTCCGATTGTTTAGTCCATATTCGACTACTTATTTCATCGAGGGAGATTTTGACCCCAACAGTTAGCCCCTAACTCGTAAGATTTGAATGTGATGATGGCAAGATTTAAGTTTTTGAGGCGAAAACAATTGTTCGAAAGTTTTGATTTGGACGTTCTTCTCTTCGATGATGAAGGGGGGTTGCCCGAACATTCCCATTACAATTCACCAAGGGCCGGCACGCCGAGAAATTTGTTTATGGAAATAACGAGTTTGAAGTTAAGATAGGAGATGTAACGTCCTGAAAAGGATTCATTATGGTCTCCGAGTGAGATGAGTCGAGCCGGTCAGTATGTGTGTAGGAGTTTCTCGGGTCGCATGGCTGTAAAAGATCAGTTTTGTACATGTCCCAGTAAGATAGTGCCGATTTTAAAGCTAGGCCCAACACTGACCAGTTTAAGATTTTTTTAGCCGAACCATGATGATGTTAAAATAATCATGCGTAGTTACGATCAAGACCCCATGCCCTGGAGAAAATCTATAAGTATTTCTGAAGGAACTTCGAGCCAATTCTACCGTATTCAGAATCCTCGCGAGTTCCAGATAGCCTAGGATCTAGGGTCTAGTTAATTGAATCATGGATCTCACCTCGTGATTACCTGGAGTTTTGGCAGCGGAAGATTCAGGTAACACGAGATCTCTGGAGCGCCTCAGATGCTGCGCCTCTACTGATAGTCCACACGCACACAAGCTGGAATCCGCCGGGATGCTAGTACCGGTGCTCGGATCTCCTGGGAGCTGAGTTTTAGAGGTTTCTGTGTTTTCTCTCAGAGAAAACACTGTCTGGGCGGCACTCTCAATCTCTTAGGTCGAAATTACATAAAATCACTTATATATGTCGACCTTGACATAAACCGAAACATCAGTCTCGGTTTCGGCCTTGTGTCGACCGACACACTTAGTGGTGTCGATCGACACGCGTCTTGTGTCGACCGACGCACTTATCAGTGTCGATCGACACACCTCATCAAAACTATATTCGATGTGTATCCAATACACATCGACCAGACCATTTGCCAATGATCAATCCCATATGGACTATGTCCAACTTGCTTAGGTGTGTGACCATGTAGGTTCACACGATACTGGAAATGAGTCACAACTCATTTGTCATAAGCGGTTTATAGCAAAACATTATGACTACCCAGTATCACATGAATTGTCCGATCTCGACAATACAACTATCTCTAGAGTGAGTACAATGTGATTTCAGGACATAATCCCAACAATCTCCCACTTTTACTGGAATCACCTATTCCTATAATCCCTTCGTCTCTATATCTCGATATGGCATAAGGCAAGAGACTGTGTCATCCTTATTATAGCCAACATCATGTTCATCGAACTTCTGATCTATACTGATAAAACAAACGACTGACAATCACCTCGTTTGAGCACGGCCATGCATTTTCTCAGTATCAAATCTTCGATGGGCCCTGAGATATTTATCTCCCGTTATACAGGAGGGACAAATCCCATCTTGTTCCATCCCTGTTTCTACACATACTTCATGATATGCATAAGCAATGCCGTTATAGCCGCCAGTTACGGAACGACGTTTGACAAGGTCAAAACGCACCAATTCATATGCTAGAAAGCATGATGAACTCAGGTCTAAGGACTATACTCTATAGTCGTAATGAGAACCTCCCATGACACTGATATAACTATCCTGTGGAGTGTGGAGTTCTCATTAAGCGGGTCATGTCCAATCATATGTTCACCAACATATATCTATGTGACTGACTGTGATAATCATATCATTGACTCCATGAAACTTAGTCCAGCAGTCACCTCACATACTAGTCTCGTGCGGTTATTGGTGCCCCACTTCAATAACCTCGATTAGGGACAATCATAATTTATGTCATCTTTTACTTATAGGGTTTCACGATCAAGTCCTCAACTTGTAGACCTATATGATGACTATAAAGTACTTTGGGACCATTACTTAATTATCCAATAATTAAATAATTCTGATGTCAGTTTGACTTACATAAACACTACCATAGCATGTCCATGTAAAGATTACAACATAACTAGAATTACTCCCACTAGAATCAAGATCATCTCTTCAGATATCTTATACCTACAGCAACAGAATAAATTTGGTGCTTAGGTTGTGGGAGAGTTTGCGGTGTTTTTTTTTAAACAATTCCAATAAACCATACCGCCATTCAGATAAAAGCATTATTCTACGGTCCACTGCTTGGAGCCTTTCCAACAGATAGCACCGCTATTCAGACAAAGAGACATAACCAGGTGGGAACCGGGAATCGTCTTTGTCCGTCTAACTACTTTCAACTGGTTTGTCACTTCCTCAGTTCACCACGAACCTATCCTTAGTGTTTCTCAAATACTTGGGATATTTCTGGTAACTGTTCAGTGACTATTACCGGAACATATTGGTCTTTTCTCGTCATGCTTTATGCGTAAGCTGCATCTAGACGAGCGCAAATATGGCATTCATGATGGATTCTATTGCATCAGCATAAGCAATCACACTCATCAATACTATTTCAGACAGTGTTCAATAACACTTCTTCTTGCTAATATTGTCGCCATAAGACACTTGGTATGAAGCCATTCTTGGAATCAAGCGCAATTGAACTGTCCAATACCTTATTAATAGAAGGATTTTGACACGATCCAATTAGCCTTTCTGATCCATTCCAATGGATCATTATTCCAAGAACTTTCACGGCCTTCTCCCATGTCAATTGTTAAATTTGACTTCCGACCCAAATCTTAATAAGACTTTGGCGTCGGAACGTCGTTTATGAGATTAAGTATGTTACCTACATACAGTGTGAGAATTGCAATTACGCTCCCACTAGTCTTCTTGTAAACGCATGGTTTCTTTTCTTTCTGATCAAGTCAAAACTTTTGACCACATTATCAGAATATTGATTCCAACTCCAAGATGTTTGCTTCAATCCAGAAATGGATCAGTAAAGCTAACATGCATACCCAGCCAATTTTCGGAGTTGTGGCTCACCATCGCTTCTTTGAATTTCGCATGCTCGTCACTTTTCAATGATCAATGGATCACAACAATTGATTACGAGAAATCACTCTCGAGTTAGTGACGGATCCTTTCGGATCTGCGAATTTCAGGCTCCACAGGTGTGGATCCTATAGCTCTTTGTAGATCTCACCGCTGCACTCCCTCAACAGGTTGAGCAGCCTCCTGTGTTTATCGAATTTCTTCGATGTGTACTTTTACTCCCACTGTTCCTTTTGAAAGTATGATCTTTCTTAAAAGACACAGTTCCGAACAACAATACTTTGTCCTCGGATTGGTTGCAAAAGTAACAAGCCTTGGTTCCCTTAGGACAACCAGCGAGGTAGAACTTATCAGATGTGGGTTCAAGTTTGTTTATTGACTACTGTCTTACACAAACCTTGCGATCCCCAATTAATCAGAAAAACAAATTTGGAAATCACCCAGTCCACATCCAATGTGGTGTTTTTCACTGATTCTGATAGAAACTTGTTTAGCATAAACATAGACATTCTAGGACGTATCCTTAAATGATTATGGAAAATTCTTGTGACTCATCATTAATCGAAGCATATCTAATAAGATCCGATTCATTCTGTTAGATGATCACCCAATTCTTGACTCAAGTATTTTCCTCCGCGATTCAATCGAGGATCTCAATACTTCTGTCAAATTGGTTCTACACTTCATCTTGGAACTCCTCAAGGGATTCCTTCTCGTGTCTCATCAAATGAACACAGCCATACTTATTGATGCCATCAATAAGGTAATGAAGTACAGAAGATTTCCTTTTGCACTAATGCTCATCGGGTCGCATCCATCAGTATGTGTAAGGCCCAATAAGCCTCTGGCCCGTTTACTTTAGCTCTGCTAAAAGGGCCTTAGTCATTTGGCCCAGTGAGCAGAATTCATATCTCAAATGATTAATAATCAAATGAGTCCAAAACTATGGAACTTCTGAATCTGCTTCATTTTGTGTGGTTAAATGACTATGCTAAGGAAAAATCGAGTTCGAGTCATCAGACTTAAACTTTTAGTATTTGTGTTATATTCTAACTTTCGCTGGTTTAAGATATAAAACCCATTCCAAACGGGGTGCTACCATATGATATTTCATTAAGATCTAAAGAACAAAACTTGTCTTTTATCAAAATGAAAAACATCCAAATTCTTACAAGAAAATGAAAGACATTTCTACACAAGGCAGATACATAGTAATAATTACTTAATTTCTAAAACCAAGTATGAAAGGCTCCTACAAGTGGAGAATCTCTACGGCTCATGCAGCAACCATTGCTTCATACCAGACACGCAGTTCCACTTGCCCTTTCTTCAACGTTCTACTGTCGCTTAGGTCCTGCATATTTCAAAAATATCAGTACCACAACTAGTATCCAATACTTATGTAGAACTTGAATTAATAACACAATACCTGAAGAATAAGTACCATACATCTCCTTCATCTCTTGTGAATCTTCCAAGAATTTAATGCAATCTCTCTTCCAATGCCCTGACTCATCGCAGTAGAAGCATTTTCTAACACCAGATGGGCCTGACTTGGGCTTATGAGATGACACAGGCTTATCCTGATTCCAAATCTGGATGGCCCTGCCTCTGCCCTTGCCAGCACAAGATTTCTCAAATCTTTTACCCTTTATGATGTTTTGCTCTGCTGTTTTGAGAATGCCATGCAGCTCAGTCAACTTCTTCGTCAAGCCTTTCTTGATATAGTTCTTAATGAACTTATCATAGCTTGACGGCAGTGACTGCAGAATGATGTCAGTGGCCAACTCTAAGCTGACAGGACATTCCAGTCTCCCCAGGTTATCAATGTAACCCATCAGTTTAATGACATGAGGACTTACTGGAGCATCCTCTGGTAGCTTGCACTCAGTTAGAGACTTCACCATCTGGAATCTCTCAACTCGTGCCAGGTCATGAAACTTCAGTTTCAGGCTGGTGATCATCTCTACTGGCGACTCCATGTTCTCGTATTGACTCTTCAAGTCTGAGTTCATGGTAGCCAACATCAGACCACGCACATCTACCACATCAATATAATGCTTATTCCAAGCATTATATGATGCATGCGAGCGATTGGTCCCAAGCATTTCTAGGAGAGCCTTTTCAAGGACATAGTCCTTGCTCTCCTGCTTGAGAATGAATCTCAAATTCCGATACCAATCCAGGAAGTTGGATCCATTTAACTTGTCCTTCTCAAGGACGGATCGCAACGAGAAAGTAGTCATAGACATAAGCTGAAATCCAAGAAAAACAAAGATTTAGTTATGTATATGATGAGAAATCTTATCTAATAAGAAAACTCGCATTATATTCAAACAATGTTTCCTCTATGAATATAATGATACAAGATCCATACTTCACTAAAATCTGAGTGGGCGGCTCGCCATTACCCAAACTTTAGTTATCTAGGTAAGCAAATCATTGCTAATTGTACACAGTACAACTCTTGGTTGTGGATGAGACAAACTATGTCTAATCCACTTTGATGTCTCTGGGCCCAGAACTTCTGATAGCCCAGTCAAGTAAAACGATCTCTTCTGTCTTGTGATCATTGACAGTCGCACTGCGAGTCTATCAATGAACACCTGCAAGATCAGATCACTGTGGATACCAAGGACTCCAAGACTATCCAACAATGAACCGAGCCTTGACAGTAGACGAGATTGGGCAAGACATCAAGGTCACTTGATGTTTAGTTGAGGAAACTAAACTCTGAAAGGTTAGTAAATCAATCTATTAGGTCATGTAATTGTTGATGTCAAGCACCGCAAGTCCATCAACATAATTACCTGCCTTACTCACCTAATTGTGGACACCAAGCTCTTGGTTGGACCATCACACAATGAAACGAGTCTTGACAGTTGAACATATTGAAGCTAAGCTTTGATCGAGGTTTAGGTCGAGTTTGGTTTCTGTACATTCAAGGTTCAATAACCAGAATTTCAAGCACTGTGTCGATCGACGTAGACTATATCTGTCGATCGACACCACCAAACAAAACCGGACTTCAAAAACCGGTTAATCCAATTAACCTGGTTCATCGATCCGGTCATGTCGATCGACACAACCCGTGTGTGACGGTCGACATAGACCTTAACCGAAGACAGTTTTGATAACCGGTTCAATCCAATTGAACCGACTTATCAGATCAAGCTGATCTTAACCAATCGGTTTATACAAATTAGGATAATCAGTTCAATCCAATTGAACCAATTCATCCAATTTAAACCGTTTAAACCAGTTTCAACTGATTGCGATAACCGGTCCAATTCAATTGAACCGCATTATCCAATCAAACTAATTTAACCCATTAGCTCATGCTAATTGAGATAATCAATTCAATCTAATTGAACCAGTTCATCCAATTTAAACCGATCTATTCGGACTTAACCAAGCATGATAACCGGTTCAATTGGCTGTGTCGACCGACACTAACCTGTGTCGATCGACACTGTGCCGAATTTGCTCTGTGTCGACCGATACACAACCTGTGTCGATCGACACAGTAGGCTTTCGGTTTTTCTTCGCGAAAAACCCTAGCCGCCGAATCCGTCGATTTCGCTGTTCTGTGTCGACCGACACACCCAGTGTGTCGATCGACACTGTGCGAAAACACAGATTTGACTTTCGATCATAATCGATCTTACATGTTCTAACCAAACAACCTAGTTTGCGAATCTAAATCATCAAATTCATTTAGACAGGTTGATTCAATGGAAAACCCTTAAGGCTCTGATACCACTGAAGGAACTTCGAGCCAATTCTACCGTATTCAGAATCCTCGCGAGTTCCAGATAGCCTAGGATCTAGGGTCTAGTTAATTGAATCATGGATCTCACCTCGTGATTACCTGGAGTTTTGGCAGCGGAAGATTCAGGTAACACGAGATCTCTGGAGCACCTCAGATGCTGCGCCTCTACTGATAGTCCACACGCACACAAGCTGGAATCCGCCGGGATGCTAGTACCGGTGCTCGGATCTCCTGGGAGCTGAGTTTTAGAGGTTTCTGTGTTTTCTCTCTGAGAAAACACTGTCTGGGCGGCACTCTCAATCTCTTAGGTCGAAATTACATAAGATCACTTATATATATCGACCTTTACATAAACCGAAACATCAGTCTCGGTTTCGGCCTTGTGTCGACCGACACACTTAGTGGTGTCGATCGACATGCGTCTTGTGTCGACCGACGCACTTATCAGTGTCGATCGACACACCTCATCAAAACTATATTCGATGTGTATCCAATACACATCGACCAGACCATTTGCCAATGATCAATCCCATATGGACTATGTCCAACTTGCTTAGGTGTGTGACCCTGTAGGTTCACACGATACTGGAAATGAGTCACAACTCATTTGTCATAAGCGGTTTCTAGCAAAACATTATGACTACCCAGTATCACATGAATTGTCCGATCTCGACAATACAACTATCTCTAGAGTGAGTACAATGTGATTTCAGGACATAATCCCAACAATTTCCCCTTCTTCATTCATTTCTTCACACCTGCACTTCTCTCAAGATTTCTATGGTAACTTCTCTCTCTAGGTTCTCTCTAGTTTCTTTCTTGAGTATTCTTGAGCATTTTGCAACTTATATCTTTTGATCTTCCACAGGTTACACTACTGTTTTACGGTGTTCTTCTTTTAGAAAAGTTGCAAAATCTAGGAGAATGTCTCTTCCGATGTCTGAACGTGAAATAGTGAAAGCCGAGAAAAGGGCGGCAGAATAACGGAGGCGGAGAGATGAGGAGCGTGCGGCCGGCATGATCGGAAACAACCATGGGAGTGTGCAGGACCCGACGCTCGGCGAAAGTGTTTTTGCTGTTGCGAGCGGAATGGAAACTGGCCAACATGCAACCTCTCCTCATATACCACTGGGGCAGATCTTAGGACTACCGTCTCGGATTCTTACGGTCAAAATGAAATGGAAAAGGATTAAGAAGGCGCGTGATAGCGACTCCGAGGTTCCCTGTTCTGAGTTGGAACCGATCCGGAGCGGCTCCGTAGTGTGGCATTTTGACGATGCCCATGTCCGGTACGAGGACAAGGTCTGCAGTAGTTTGATTACCTATGCAGGCCAACATTTCGTGAAGGTTAATACATTTTTATCTCAAGTGGTAGGAATCTTCCTTTTTGATCTAAAAAGCATGACTATTAATTTGTTTTTATCGCAAGCGTGGGCGTCGGTCAACAGACACGCTGTTGAGTCCAAGAAGGAGATATGCGGGGCTAAGAAATTGCTTCACAGGCACTCCATTGATAACCAAAAGTTGGAAAGCTCCCTCTCTGAGTTGAGAACCACATATGAGGGAAAAATGACAGAGTTTGAGGCGGCGTGGCGCTCGGTTGATATTAAAAGGGTGCAAGCCATTGTCGAGGCTGAAGTTCTGAGAGTCCAACTTGCAGAAGAAAAGTCTTCCCATGAAGTTGGCTTGAAAGAGGCTGCTAAGAAAGGGAGGAAAGGGATGTTCAAAAAAAATCGCATCCTGTCTCATCAAGCTTCGCGGAGTCTTGTTCAAGCTTCATATTGCTAAGAAGAAGCACATTTATTACCTCAAGATGAAAAGAAATATCGAGATGATTTCCTGGCTGATGGTGTAGATTCTCCGGCGTTCGAAGCTGAGGAAGAGGAGTCGAAGGTGACGAAGGCCAGTCTCGAGGCGAGCGACGTCCCTGAGTATGATAGGCTGATGGCCGATGATGGAGGCTACATCGACCTTTCCCCCATTTCGGAAAATTGAACAAATTTTGTCGGAAAAATCCACCTCGTTGGCTTGGTAAACTATTTGAGTTGGTTCTATAGTGCTTGAAAACTTTCCGAGTAGTTTTGTATATTTCTCGGAGAATAATGTGATATTGTCTTTACAATTGATCCTTCGTGCTTTGACCATATTGTTCGGGATTTTTTTGTTGGAAGAGTTTCGAGTTATATTTCGAGTTTGAAGTTCAGCGAGATATACTCGACTTACGAACCTACTTTGGCAATGAAATGATGCTTAAGATCAGTGTTCTTAGCACCGTTTTCCGGGATTTGAGTCAAGTTCTGAGTTAGAAGGTTAGCGAGATATTCGACTTATGGATTTATGATGATCAAGACCACTATGGTTGGAATCATTTAATTGGGTTTTAAGTTAAGTTTTTAGTTTGAGGTTGGCGAGATATACTCTACTTAGAGACCTATGGTGGTTAAGACCAGTGTGGTCGGAAGCATTTTACTAGGTTTTGAGTTATACTCCGAGTTTGTAGGCGAGCAAGACATACTCGACTTACAGATCTGTTTCAGTAGTAAACTATAAACGAATATCGGCTAGGATATAGTTAGCGGATATTAGACCTGGTATACTTAGTCGAGACGTCGTAGACCAGTGTGTTAGGCAGCGTTTACTGGTTTAGAGGTTTACTTTGAGTTTGGGATTTTGCGAGACATCTCGACTTACACTCCCATTATCGATAGTAAAGTGATATGAATATCAACTAGAATATACCTAGAGGATATTAGACCAATGTATACTCAATCGAGATGTCGTAGACCAGTTTGCTAGGCCCCGTTAACTGGGTTTAGTGGTGTACTTCGAGTTTGGGATTTTGCGAGACATCTCGACTTACACTCTCGTTATCGTTAGTAAAATTATATGAATATCAACTAGGATATACCCAGCGGATATTATACCAAGGTATACTCGGTCGGATTTGTATAGCGTGTTTATCCGTTTAGAGGATGTAATAGAACTTCAATCCATATAGTATGTATTGGTTAGGATCAGTAAAGGATGCGATTGTTCATCTGTTGTGGCCAGCAACAGACGAGAAAGAGAATGCTGACAAAAAAAATGAAAATGCACTAAATTTGACTAAAAATGATATGACAGTGGGATAATTAATGAATTAAATTGGTATGTTACGAAGTTTGAATTTTAAATTTTCTTTTAAGACAAGCGAATCGAATGAAAATAAAAATAAAATCGTTTATAGTTTACCGGATAATTCTGAGCGTATGATTGATGAGCTTTGCGTTATAGGAGGCGTCGAGCTACATGCTTGCTATATGGTGAGACGTGCCTCTTGAGGGAAGGCCCAATAAAACGTTTCTCGGGTTGAGTGCACAGAGTGGATCGTCCAAGCACGACTTGAAGTCAGCCAAACGAGCAAGCATGCAAGTTTCATCGCTAGTTGAGCAGTATTGTATGACGCCGACCAGACCAAGTATTAATTCGAGTGGGTTCTTCGCTGAGGAAAAGTCAATCTGCCGATCAGCCTTTGTTGTGGAAATTCGAATAGCTTTGTTGTGGATATCAGAGCAGCTTTGTTGCGGATATGTGAGCAGCTTTGTCTGAGAAGAGATTCCCGCGTCTAGATTACGTACCCGTTTCGGGGATCAAGCCGTTCCGTAGTTCAAGTCGGTTCTTTTTCTTTTTTAGACGTTCGGAAGTCTTGTCTTAGTGATAATACTTCTTAAGATGCATTGCATTCCAACTCCTTGGAATCTTAATGTCGTCCATGTTGGTTAGCTCGTATGCTCCAGGGCAAACCACTTTCGAGTCTTTGTATAGTCATTCCCAGTTTGCTCCCAGTTTTCCTGCGTTTTGTTCTGTGGTGTTCTGAAATACTTTACGTATGACTAGGTCACCTTCAGGGAACCTTCGGCTGTAGACGTTAGAGTATAATATTTGATTGTTGCTTGTTGGTATTTTGGATGGGACTAGTGCATGATCGGATCGTTTGTTGATCAGGTCCAGTTCATCGAGAAGCATCAATGATTTTGTCCTTCTTATCTAGGGAGCAGTTTGCGGCATACTCCCGGGAACTCAACCTTATCTGGGATTACGCATTATGTTCAATAAATGAGTGCAAATGATGTTTCGTTAGTCGCTCATCGAGGTGTTGTCCGATGAGACCAAAGAAATCCTTTTAGCTTGTCTGCCCATCGTCCCTTCTTTTCGTTGAGTCATTTTTTCAATCCATCAAGGATTCTTTTGTTAGCATCTTCGGTTTGTATGTTACCTTGGGGGTAACGCGGAATGGAATTTTGTAATAGTATCTTCCACTTTTCGCAAAAATCTCCGAAACATGTGTAGATGAACTGTCAGTCGTTATCTGTGATGATCTCGTAAGGCACTCCATGCATGCATATGATATTTTTCATATGAAGTGTTCATCTTGGGCGTTTTGATGTTGGCGTAAGATTCAACTTCAATCCATTTTAAGAAGTAGTCTATCAGGACGAGCATGAATCGCTTTTGCTTGGATCGGTGAAGTGGGCCTACTATATCCATCGACCAACCCATGAAAGGATAAGGTGCTGAGATTGAAGAAATCAGCTCGACCGGTTAATGAATATTCAGGGTGTGTCTCTGGCATTTTTTGCATTTCCGAGAAAACTTCTCGCAGTCCATGACCATCGTTGCATAAAAGTAGCCATGACGCTTGATTTTGATTTAAAAGCTTTGCCTCTGGGATGATTTCCGCGCGATCTGTTGTAAACTTCTTCAATAATACTCCTTGCTTCTCTGCCTTCGACGCAAGTCATTAGAGGCACGAACAGTTTCCATTTATGAATGTTTCTGTTCATGAAGACGTAACGAGTATGAACTTTGATTTTGCAAGCTGCTTATTTGTCTTCTGGAAGTTTTCCATCCATTATGTATACACAATTTCTCCTTCCATTCTTTGTCGCAGCCATATTCTCCTTCATGATGCATGTCTCCTTCTGCATCGACCACATCTGGTGGAGGGTTTTATTTGTTATTCTCGTCTTCCTCGGGTGGATAAACCATGTTGACAGTCCTGAAGTTTTAATTCTCGGATGCTCGATGAATTTTACGGGGATGATCCGCTTCAAGCCGGATTTGGAAGTCCAGGAAAAGGCTTGTAGTGTGTCGATTGGGGCGTTTTATTCTCAAGGCAAAGGCTTGAGTGACTTTACTAGACTCTGAACGATCTTCAGATAAGCCTCCATTCTTTCGTCTCTTGTTTTGTATTCTTCGTTGTACTGGTTTACGACTAAGTAAGAATCGCAAAACGCTTGTATGCTTTGAATTTTGAGTGTGTGGGCTAGCCATAACCCGGCAGTTAGAGCCTCATATTCTGATTCGTTGTTCAAAGCGTGAAAATCTAAGCGGAAGGACTGTTCCAAGATTTTTCATGTTGGCGAAGTCAAGCGAAAACTAAGTCCTCTAACCTTGTTTTGATAAGGAGCCGTCGACGGGGAGCAACCAGTCTGAATCCTTTGTTAGCTCTTTCACCCCTTCTTGCGGTAACTCGACCAAGAAATCTGCGAGTACTTGTGAGTTTGTGTACGTCCAGGATCGGTACTCGATATCGAATTCGCTGAGCTCTACTGCCCACTTTGCTAGTCTTCCAAATTGGCTCAGACTGTGAAGGATCGCCCGCAATGGAAAAATTATCAGAACTATGATCGAGTGAGATTGAAAATATGGCATTTTTTCCGAGCAGACACTACTAACGCGAGCGCCAGCTTCTCTATTTGAGGATAACTATTTTCTTCGTCCGTTTGCGTTTGACTCACGTACAAGATTGATTTATGTTTGCCTCGATCTTCTCTAATAAGGACTCCGCTTATTGCTGTAGCCGATATTGCGGTGTACAAGAATAACAGCTCTCCTTCTATCGGTTTAGCGAGTATTGGCTGATTCGCTAGGTCTTTTTCCAGCTGTTGCCAAGCTTCTTCGCATTTTTCTGACCATTCCAAGGTTTTGTTACCTCTCAAGATGTCGCAGAAAGGTAAATACTTGTTTGTTTATCGCGAAATAAACCTATTGAGCGCTGCCACTCGTCACGTTAATCGTTGGACTTCGTGTTTGGTTATTGGAGAAGACATTTATATTAGGGCATTGACCTGCTTTAGGTTTTCTTTGATGCCCAAGTGAGTGAAAAGGTAACCAAGAAATTCTCCAACGCGACTTTGAATCTGCACTAGACTGGATTGAGTTTCATTTTATGCTTGTTTAGTTGTTTGAAACATTCTGCAGATGCTCCACGTGGTCTTTTTCGTCGAGAGATATAACCAACATGTCTTCTAAGTGGACCTCCATAGTCTTTCCAAGTTTCTCAGCGAACATCTTATTTACTAGTCGAGGATACTTCGCTCCCGCGTTTTTTTTAACCTGAAATGCATGACATTGTAGCAGTATACTCTTCTGTAGGTAACGAACGTTGTTTTCTTCCGATCGTCTGGATTCATCATGATCTGATTGTAACCCGAGAAATCATCCACGATTGTGAGTATTTTGTTTCATGTTGTTACTTCCACATGTCGATCGATATGCGGAAGTGGGAAGCTTTCTTTAGGGCATACCTTGTTTAGCTCTGTGAAGTCGACACAAATCGTCGATTTTCTGGTTTTCTTCTTTACCACAACAGGATTCTCGAGCCAGTCTCGATACGTGAGCTCAGTGATCAAACAAACTAAGTAATCGGTCGACTTCGTCATTGATCGCTTCAGCTCGTTCCGTTCCTAACTTCCTCATTTTCTGTCTCATTGGTTTGATTGTCAGATCCACGTTTAGGTCGTGACAAGCAATGTCCATACTGATCACGGGCATGTCTTATGCAGACCAAGCGAAGCTGTTTATGTTCTCTCTGAAGCACAAGACTATGTCCTTTTTGTTCTCGTCGTCCAAATTTTCTCCCACATCTATGCAATGCTTCGGGTGGTCATTGTTTATGCATACTAATAACACTGGTTCTAAAGGCTCCTCTTCCTCTTCTTCTTGCTCCTTGGCAGCCTTTTTGGTTTTCTACCGATCCTTGATTCGCTTCAGTATGTGGTCACTTTACTTTTCAAGAGACCTCGATTGTCAGCTTTCTGAGTTAATGCACGGATATGAAAGAAACTCGGGATTGTTCATGACGTCTCCAAATCGTTGTGACCCCATCGGGTGTTGGAAATTTTAAGCAGAGGTGATATGTTGACGGAACAGCCCTCATGGAATTTATCCAAGGATTACTCATGATCACGTTGTAGATTTTCGGGGTGTCTGCTACTGAAAACTCGATGACTTTGGTTACCCTTCCTGCTTGTACGGGTAGCATGATTGTTTCGAGAGTCATCATTGTATCCCATGTGAATCCCATTAATGGTTTTAAAAATGGAGACACTTCGGATAAGCCAATGTTGATCCTTCTTAGAGTGTTGCGGAAGACTACATTCACGAAATTTTCAGTGCCGACCATGATCCTTGCTACTTGATGATCCTTGATGATTAGTTCGATGACAAGGGGATCATTGTGGGGTCGATCAATTCATGCGGTTTCACACTCCTCAAAAGTGATAGCATCATTTGGGAACTGAGAATGAGCAGACCAATGAGCGCTCGTTCCTGCTCATCTCTTGTAAGCTTTGATCGAGGATACCGTGTCTCGGCAGGATTGTGATCCCTCGATAATCATATTATTGGTCGCGTTACTTGCCTTCTCCAGATATTGAGTCTACCACACCGGTACTACTACCATCTCTTCTAAATTAGTCAGCGCTACGTTGGTTGTCGTTGCATCGGTTGCGGCTGCGTTTGTTGCAGCCTTGTTCATCGTGGTATCGTGTGTTGCGGTTGTGTCTGAGGCATCATTAATTGCCAGTGTATGATATGTTATGTCTCTGTTTCCGTAAGTGACCATCTCTTCGGATTTGCTAATAATCGGTTTAGGTGTAAGAAAATTAATAATTCTCCAAAGACGGCGCCAAACTGTGAGAGTTGGAATTCGCGCGGTCGATTCTTATAAGGTAAAATTTTACGCAACATAATATTCTAAGTAGAAAACATGAAAAGAGATCCAGAAAATATTTTTATTTATTTGTTTAATAGAAAACAGAGTACAAAAGCGTAAGAGCCAAAAAAAAATTTAAGTGTTTATGTTAGGATTTTCCGCCCGTCTTGATCGTAGAAAGTTTTTTATCTCATAGTCGCGGTCGATTCTCATGGCTATTGTTTTATTGTCCAAATAGTAGTGGTATTATGACAAAATAAAAAAGTAAGTATTTACTGGGGGAAATGGATCAAACAGTGAGGCAGATAATTTAAATGGTCTGTGGACAAAATATGATCACACCAGCTTTGAGAAACCCACAAAAACAGACACACCTCATCTATCCACGTAAGAAGAACAAATCATCTTAGAGCATCGAATAACTGACGCAGTAAAATAGAGACACTTGTTATATGAGTTTTTTACTAAGAAACCATGCATAGGTTCTTGTTTAAAAACCTTTCGCAACTTTTAAAAGCTTCAACACTTTCACTTTTATATTTTAAGATCTTTATTATAATAAAAGTTTTAGAAGCCCTTTATCATCTCCCCGTTGGAGATTCCAATGTTCTTATTTTAGAGCATGTACACCGTAAGTTCTTAGCACGATTTCTAAGAAAATAAATAATAAAATAATACATGTGCTAAAAACTTTTGTTAAGAGAGGTTCTTATTTTAGGATTTTAAGACCCAGATCCTTCACTGTGTGCGCTGAGTTGGCGCTGACTGATTGGTTCCCTTTTTTTTTGATTTTATTTATTCAGCTTTAAAAAAAAAAGGCTTAAGAACCCCAAAGGGCAGCTTCATTGCTGTTCCTGCTCTTAGCGACTCAAAAGCACGTAAAAATGGGAGAAATGGCGAACACAGAGCTTTCAACGGTGACCAATAAGCAAATCATATTCCCAGATTATGTGAGTGGATTCCCGAACGAATCCGATCTCAAAATCACCACTGCAACCATCGATCTAAGGCTTCCGGAGAGATCCACATCAGTTTTGGTTAAGAATCTTTACTTGTCTTGCGATCCTTACATGCGCATTTGCATGGGAAAGCCTGATCCCTTGAGTTCTTCGCTCGTTCCACCGTACAATACTGGCAAGGTATCTCCATTGTTCTCTAAAAATTAGGATAATTTTACTATTATGTTTGTGATAGTGCAATGGTAACCGATGATTGACAATTTGTATTTCATGTAGAAATATTATTATATTATGTAATATGTGTGTGTGTGTCTTAATAATATAGTGGTTATATATATACGTTTTCCGACCGATTGAAGCTCTTGTCGGGAATTCTTTGGTTATGGCTATTTCCGACGGCTTAATAATGGTTTTTTTTTTCCATCGCTTACACCGTATTTTCTTATAGTGAATGTTGCTATCCTTCTCGAAAAATTCATCTTGAAGAATCCAACAAAAGATTCAAAATTGAATCGGATGTTTTACACCATTTCAGTAGCACTAAACAAATAATTTTCTATGACGCATAAATTATTCTATATGGTGTTCCCGAATAAATTATGTCTCTAGTAATTGAAAATCTCTTTGACGTTGATTTATTTATTTTTCTTTTGAGAGTTAACTTGAGTGTGTTGCATGTAGCCAATCGTTGGACTTGGAGTGTGTAAAGTGATAGATTCAGGGCATCAAGATTACAAAAAGGGAGACTTACTTTGGGGACTAGTTGGATGGGAGGAGTACAGTGTTATTACTCTAACTCCTTACTCACATTTTAAGATCCATCACACCGATGTTCCATTATCCTACTACACTGGACTTCTTGGTATATATTTTATCTCGTTCTTGATTTTGATTGTGAGAAGTCATGTCTATGTGAATTGCTTTCATTTGATATTAACAGGTATGCCTGGCATGACTGCTTATGCTGGATTTTACGAAATTTGTTCACCTAAAAAAGGAGAGACTGTCTTCGTGTCAGCTGCATCAGGGGCAGTTGGTCAGCTTGTTGGACAATTTGCAAAGATGATGGGTTGCTATGTCGTTGGAAGCTCCGGTAGTAAAGAAAAGGTAGACATTAATTACTTATCAAACAGTAATGGCATTTATATCAAGCTCATAACCTTGCTTCTCTATAAGGTTGATCTTCTCAAGACAAAGTTTGGGTTTGATGACGCTTTCAATTACAAGGAGGAGAGTGACCTTAACGCTGCCCTAAAGAGGTCAGGAAATACAACATTAGCTTATATATATATAAAATATATGGCTCAATCGACAATTAATAAATAACTTGCTAGGTGTTTCCCGGAAGGGATCGACATATATTTTGAGAACGTGGGAGGCAAAATGTTGGATGCAGTGCTCACAAACATGAAGCTGCATGGTCGTATCGCAGTTTGTGGAATGATCTCACAGTATAATTTAGTGAATCCAGAAGGTGTACACAACTTAGCTACGATCATTTACAAGAGGATACATTTTCAAGGGTTTGCTGTTGGTGATTTCTACAACAAATACCCAAAGTTTTTGGATTTTGTGCTTCCTTACGTAAGAGAAGGGAAGATAACGTACATTGAGGACATAACCGAAGGACTTGAGAGTGGGCCTTCTGCTTTGTTAGGACTCTTCCACGGTAAGAACGTCGGGAAACAACTCTTTGTGGTTGCTCGTGAGTGAGACCACGAGAGTTTACAATATTTTGGTGTTGATCTAAGAAAAGTGGTTGTGACGGAAGTTTTTGTACGGAATGAACAATTTTCTTCCTCGACATGAGGAAACATTCAAAAATAAATCGTTGTAGAAACAAAACAAATTTTTGTTGGATTTTGAAAGTGAGCCTATGTTTTCAGTAGTCATTTGGTCGATCTCCGGATGGTGCAAGTTTCACGTGCATATGATAGAGTTTGAGCTACCAATCCTTCTCCAAACTCAATCCCGAGCAATCACAACTCTGAATTTTATCAGGCTAAATCCAAATGAGAATTTTGATACCGAATAATTATTTTTGGGTCTGAAAGCTTACATAGGCCCAAAAGCCCAACGAAAGTGAGTTTATAATATGCTGTTTAAGCTTCGGCCTTATAGATTTGATAGTTATGGAGGGAAATTATTCAGTTCCCGCGACTCGGTAAAGCATAATCAGCCTCTCTCTCTTCCTCACATTTCTACGGCTTATCTCCGTTTTCAGGCGTTGCGATTTCCTCTACCGTGCTGCAATCTCGTGTTTCACACTTTCAATGGCGAGTCCAAGTGCCGTCTCTAAAGATAGAAAATCGGATGACCTCGAAATCGTCTCCGTCGGAGCTCTCTATAGCGGCTCCTGGGACAAGAAGTACTGGAGTTCATCTAGGGTTTGTTTTTCTGCACTTTCTTAATCTCTCGATATATTTTTCTTGCTATCTCTCAGTTTATTTGTTCACGTATCTAGTTCCTTTGAAAATGAGAAGAAATTTGTAATCTGATTGACTTCGATTCCTGCGATATAATCCATCTTCAGGGTTTTCAATTGGGGTGATAATGACTGTGATTATGATGAATCGCGACAGTAGATATTTCTCTATCTCATGATCGATGATGGAACTATTGTCTCTGATTTTGAACATTTTTGATTTAAGGTTTTACGTCCAGTGATACTGCAGAGGATATAGGCTGATGATATAGATTGGGATCAAAGTAGAGAAGCAAACTTATCAATTTGAGAGTTATTGGTTCCTGAACAACACGTGTAGATTTTGTGATACAACTAATGCGTTTATGTGTAGAATTTCTGTTTAATTACATTTTTTTCTTGCATCAGGGAAAAGATCGTTTCCCTTATCCTGTGGGCTATAAAGCTATTCGAGCTCATGATGGGAACTCATATTATATGGAGATTGAAGAAGGTGCCAAAGGACCTTTATTTCTGGTGTGCTGCGGATTCCTTACAAATCTTATAAGGTTGTCGAACGTGCATACGTTTTTAGAATTGAACTGAGTCTTACTCTATTGATGCAGATTAGATATCTGGATGAATCATGGACTGGTCAGACACCAGATATTGCTTGGGGAAAGTTCCAGAAGACGGGTTTCTCCAACTTAAAAGTATGGCATGGGAAACGATCTACATGTAAGATGAACGGCATGGAGGTACATCTCAGTTTCCTCTTGTTACCTCATTAGAGCACCTTGCATGTTACTTTTATAGCCAAGCATAATCTACAATACAATAGATGTTTCAAAATCAAACATGCTTAATTGCCTTTCCAAAAATGCCTACGTGTTTGTTGAGATCATTTGCCCAAGCTTTTGAAGAACACTTGCTGGCCACATGATCACTATTTGTATGCTTGTGACCTTTATAGGGACAATTAAAATCTGCATTTACTTTAGGTCATGGAACATTATAGTATGAGTAGCGCCCTGCTAAATGGATTAAGAAGATATAACTGACATGTCGGGATCTAGAAGCTGTGATCATGCCTTCTGTTCTTCCTGATAATTTGATAACAAGGCACTGCATTTTACTGCTAAAAAACAACCGGTCTTTGTCACTATAGGCGTACTATAATATTCTTGCATTTCTGACTTTCAATTCTGAGTTGATACATAGACAAAGCCATATTACTTGGGATATACCTTCCAGATAACTCGAGCATACTACTTTAGCTAAGAGTTCTTCAAATGTTTTCCTCCAGGCCTTCCTTGAGTGTTGGTCACTAGTGTCACTTGGCTTGTAGTTATTCAGATCCACCACTATGATCGGGCTAATTAATTACTTGCTGTCTAAGATGACTGTGATTTTTCTTTTCCTGCAGTTTTTTGGCTTCAAAAATCCGTTGGTTCAGAGATTGCTCCGGGAACTTGTGACCAACTCCCACGGGATGGTAGAATCCAACTCCAGCAATAGGGTTTCTCAAATCAGGGTCGATGATGAAAGGCCAGTCATGTGTGACAATCTAGACATGCCAGTGGCTAGAAAGAAAAGAAGTAGAAAAGCTGAAATAGTACACCAGAATTCAGTAGTTAAAGAATGCCAGAAAAAGCCAAGATTGCAAGACTCATTATCAGGTGGAGAGATTTTAAATTCAGCACCAGTGTCAATCTGTTCAGCAAAAGGAGAAGTGGAGATAGTTGGCCTTCAAGGAGCATTGCCAGAGCAGTTGCGTTCTTGTCATGCTATTAACGAAAATTCATCTCTACCAACGGAAAACCCTCCGGAAGTGAAAGTAGTCGTCCCTATCCAAGAAACAAACGAGCTTCCTGACAGCTGTAAAACAAAGCCACTATCCAATATTTCTAAAGAGGTAATCCAATCAGGGTTATATTCAGTCCATAAAGAACTTTTATTATACTTTTCTCAAATCCCTCTTTTGTTATTTGGCATAGTAGACTGGTGAAGTTTTATTTCCGGGAAAGTTGACAAGATGGTCTTAAAATTTGCAGCTTCGTGGGTTGAAAGAAAAAGAATACAAACCCAACGATGATACTATAATAAACGAGAGCCAAAATATGACCGGTTCCAATCTTTGTGCACCTGATACCTTGGATTTTGTGCAAGGTATTAGCTTTTCATTCTTCTTGTGAACTTGTTTGCTATGTAAGACGTCTTCTTCTAGCTGTAAGAAGATTGTGACCATTGTGGCTGCATCTTCTTAGATTCCTTTTTGTCCAATTCTTGCAGATAATTCTGCGCTAGTAACGGACGATAATACAAGCTGCGAGCAAAAAGAAGAATTAACCCTTGCTGACATGGTAGTCAATGAAGGTCATTCAGCTAAACCAGATTCAGAAGATTTAGCTGATCAGGAAATTGCCAAATCAATGATCTCACTTCTACTTCCTCAAGCAATTCCACTGCTCAAGAAGCCCCCCAAAAATGATATATCAGGAACAATGTCTGCTAGATTAAATCGTTCAGACAGCTGGAAAACAAGCCAACTTGATGATGCGTCAGGAACTGGTATACTTTACCCTGCAAAATGCCTGATTATAGGTCTTTTTCCGATTGAGATTCACAATATTTTTGCACAGTATGTCATTCCTGAAGTATTCCCTTATCCCATTGTCCATAATTCATCTTCAAATTTGCAGCTGTGTCACTGTCGATAAGAACATGCAGTGGAGATGATGAGAACAGGCAAGTGGTTGCTCCAGATTCTTTTCAGGATTTTACAAGTGATGTGTCCATTGCTCCTGACAGTTTTGATGAGTCTCACTTGGATGTTCTTGGGAGTGGTCATATCATCTCATCTTCCAAGGAAACCTATCCAGCAGATCTTCCCAAGCAGCACATAGATGATGAACAAGTTGTAATAGTAAATGCAAGCCTATCGGTTTCTGCTTTGGATACAACTGAGATCATAAAGCCGTCTTCACATGATGTTAGCACTATTTTGGAAGAAAATAGTCAAGACGGATGTGTCAAGAAGTCTATGTCAATACCACAATGCACCAGTCCAACTAACAGGATAATAACCCAAGAATCTGAGGAACTCTGTGCAAAAGAAGGAAATTTAATGCAAACAGAGCACCACTCTGAAAACAAGGAAGCAATGAGTACATCTTGTTCTACTGAAGGTAGTAAGTTAAATCTATCAGTATCACTATTTGCCTCCAACGACACAATGCTTTTCATGACTGTATCTGTCCACTGTGTGATATAAGGATGAGTCTAATTGCCTGCAGGTAATGGTTTCGTCGTTGGTACAACCCCTACTGAAGTTAGTTCTGTTAGAAAAGAAAAACATAAGGTGTATAGCAGGAAAAGAGTCTCGAGCGATCAACGGCCAGGAAACAAAAACTCATCCTCTGAAAGTAAAAACAGTTGCAGAAATACTGGAGAAGATGATTACGTAAGCAAAGTGTCTCCTATTAAAACCCCACGTATCTTGGAGCCTCAACCAACCTTGTCTACCAACACTGTATCAGATAGAACAAATCCACAAGGGGATGGAAACAGTCATGTTACCGAACATTACCAGGGTCCTGAGCTGATAAAGGTGAATAACAATCAGCTCACCAATGTATTTATCAGTGAGGCGTGTGTGATACCACATGATATAAGGCCAGCTCATGGTTCTGGAAATGGAACTACATCATCATCCTCATTTCCAGCGTCAAAATTTGAGAATGCTCAAAGCGATATTGGTGAGGCACTGGGCATCCAAGTCTCTGAACCACCTTCTACAAAGTCTCAGTATAAGGAAAATACCAGTGAGAAAAGCATCTCTAGTGTGCGGGAAACTCCAGCTAGTTCGAGTTTAAAGCTCAACAGAGATATAAAGATAAACAATGAGATGGAAAAAACTGTTGAGCTGCTTGGCTGCTACTTTCATCCCATGCCTGTTTCATCGGTTTCACTTCATTCTGTTGGTAATGAAATCTATATTTGTGTGTTGGGGTTTGGTACAGAAGATAGAGTGAGAACCTTATTTATGTACAAGATATCAGCTAAAGCACCAACCAAAGGATTCCCCTCTGTCGTTGGTCACACACCTGTCATACTCCCCATTGTGGATGACAAATCTGGTGGAAATGTAAGTTCTGTAAAAAAAAATTCCTAGTTTCTTTTGTTATACTGCATGATTACTACCATATCTTGTTTCTCCTCTCTAGGTATCTGATAGTTGTTACATGTCCTCAGAGAACACTCGAGAGGTCTTATTTTCACGTCACTCCAGATGGGGAGCATCTTATTTTTAACGGCAATATCAAAACACCTTATTGCAGGTTCAGACATCTCTATACTGTTTGATATTGTACATGGACACAAACAAAGATATCAGCTAAGGGATTACTCTCTCTCTCTTGTTTATGCAGGAAGAAGGAATTTGATTGCTCGTGTTTGACTTGTACATCAGCCTCCTTTGAAGAGAATGCAGTGAGAATTGTCGAGGTGAAAACTGGTTATGTTTCTCTTGTGACAAAACTTCAAGCAGTTGACAGTGTGCAGTGCGTGGTGGTGGTGTACGATCCTAAGTATCTCATTGCAGTTGTTAAAGGTGGAAACCTTATTGTCTGGGCCATGGATTCCAATTGGAGGTGATCTCATCAGAGTTCATTGCTCTTCTCTTAAAATTGTTGTCATATCCTTCTTATGTTTGGAGCTGCAGGCTGCATCATCATTTAAGTATCTGCTAATGTTCATTTCTCCTAAATTTGCAGTGATCCGACCGAAGAATTCGTTATCCTCGCAAATCCTTGCATATCTTCATGCATCGTTGAACTGAAGAAGATCCCAAAATGTCCTCATCTCATTATTGGGCATAATGGTTTTGGAGAATTCACAGTATGGTAATTTGCTCTCTTTTTTCTCTATCTCTCCGAAGTTTTCTTCTCTGCCCATCTCTTTGTTAAATTACAGAACATTATTCCTGCTAGCCTGCTAACTTTGTTTATTCTCGACTTAGGGATATTTCAACGCGAAGCCTAGTATCAAGATTTGTATCTGACAGCAATAAGATCTTTGAGTTCATCCCAACCAGTTTGTTTGCGTGGCACCCTGTACATAGCCAAATAGAAGATCATATCGACATGATTTTAGCTGCAACGAAACTGTGGTTCTCAAAAGGGATCAACAACAAAACATTGGTTCCAGCTGAAGTCAAAGACACTGCCATCTGGCTTTTAGTCTCTACCGATCCTGACGCAGACGTTAAATGCGACATTGTAGAAAGACCAGCTAGATATTGGAGACTGGCACTGCTTGTGAGAAATCAGGTCATACTGGGTAGTCCATTGGATCCAAGGTATCTATCATCACACACCACTTTCTCTACCTGCATGTTTTGCTTTGAGGATTAGATGAGAAGTAAAGGTGTATAAATGTGTTAACATTTCTAAATCCATTGTCCATTGGCTAATGGTTATGTGGTTCACAGGGCTGATGTAGCCGGCACAGTATCTGGTCATGGAGTAATAGGCACACTTGATGGACTTGTGTACTTGTGGGACTTGTCGACTGGCATTAAACTCGGCTCTCTGCATGATTTCAAAGGTAAACATTGATTGAAAGTAGCCATGAAAATAACGAAGCCATTTCTCAAAAGCCTTTTTATGGATTTTTGTCAGGTCAAAGAGTTTCATGCATAAGCTCAGATGATTCCGGAAATATATGTATAGCAAGTGAGGATGGTCAGCTTCTGGTTTATTGCCATCACTCGAAGGAAACTCAAAGTCAAGGGGTGGAACAAATTTGACTTCGAAAGAGGTTATACCAATTTGGAAATGTAAGAGGATAAATGATACAAAAAGCTAATGTATATTCGTTGTTATTTGGAAATTCAATAATTCATATTTAGAAACTAACGCTATAAAATAGTATTATTACTGTGTTCACTTTTTAGATTTAATACAAAATTACTAGAACTTATTGAATGTATAAACCTCTTTGACTGGTGTGATCATACAACAAATATAAGCCGCATTAGAACCAATCCGTTAATTATTTGGTGTAGATATGTCATATAAATTGTTATATCATGACTAATAATTTCATTCAAGAATAATTTCCTGGCTATTAAGTGCAGTTCACGTTAAACATGAATTAAGTATAAAACTAATAAGAAATTAAGCTGATAACGACGTCGTTTCTAGGGTTCTTTATCGAATCATTAGCTCATTTGTCCTTAAGTGGCTGCCAAATGATCTCATGTACCCCCTTATAATCTATCTACCATCCATAATGTAGTTTACCGATTTAACGAAATTAATAACTCAATTAATAAATTGAAAAGTGAATTCTGAATATTTAAAATATTCAATTGAAACTAAAAAAAAAGAAATGTGGTCGTCTCTCTCTCCTCACTCTCCTCACTCTCTCTCCTCACCCGACGAGTTGAAAGAGAAAACAACTCGGAATCGTCGCCGGCGGCTCGCAACCGATCGCTCTCCGACCGTCGAGACACCGTCAATCGGCGGCGTAAGTCACGCCTGGACCGTCGGCATCGACCATTCTCTCCGATTTGAGCTACATTGTAAGTATGAGTAATACTATTTATGGGATTTCCAATTTGATTTGAAAAATATTTGCATTAGTACAACATAGTGCACAAGATTCTTGGATTGGGCAAATTTTGCCATTTATATGCCGGATGAAACTGATTTTACTAATCTATTCCGATTTGAGCTCGATTTTAAGATTTGTGGTTGTTCTTGAAATCGGTAGAGATAGGACAACTGGAACAAATAGGAAAACTAGGTCAACTGGGACAAATGGTACAAATGTAACATAAGACAACTGGTACATTTAGAAGTACTCTACAGAAGAGTGGGTATTTTCTAATATTTGTGTTATCCTTTTTATTGTACTTACATGATGCAAATACCATCATGCACATCAACATACATTTTGACTATGGAGGACATTATTCAGAAGAGTATACATGGATTTCCTGTAGTAATTTAATCTATGCTATTTCATTTAGGACCGCAGCTTTGGAGGAGATCACATATGCGAAGTTAGTGGAAAAGATTTGCCTGAAGATTGGGGTAGAAAAAACGATAACGAAGATGAAATTGAGTTACATTCCGTTGGTGGCTAAGTCTTTATACCCGTCAGATATTATGGATGATGAGGATGTTCTTATTTATCTAACGACATTGGACAAAGACCAACTTAGGTCTGTTTTGAATGTGGAGGTTATTAAAGAATTGGAAACAAATGGGATGGGTGACCAACTTTCAAAAGTATTTGGGGGAAGTTCAATTGGGTTGAATTATGACGTGCCTGTTTCAAATGCTCCAGTTGCTGATGAAGTTAATGCTGGTGTTTTAGCTATCTACATAGGTGGTATTGCACCACTGACGCATCAGAATGAACCGGTAATTGAAGAGATAATGGATGAAGATGTTAACAAAGATTGTAATAATGCAGAAACAAATGTTGAAATCCCGGGTGTGGAAGAGGTTGAGAAAGAAGATGATATGCCTGAGGATGAATTTGTTGAGCTTCCATGTTCTGTTGAGAGTCCTAAGTATATTGAAGAATGGGAAGATGGTAGATGTATTGAGTTAGGCCAAGAATTTTGTTCGAAGGAGGCAGTACAAGATTTGGTTGATAGAGCTTCAAATAAGAACTGTTTTGGAGTCTCCACTGTTAAGTCTGATACAGAGCGACTTGTGCTAATCTGCCGTCAAGCGAAAGAAGGATGTAATTGGTATTTACGTGTTGCAAGAATAATGAGATCAGATTATTTCAGTGTTAGAGTTTACAGAAAGATGCATACATGCTCTCGGGTTACTGAAACTGGTAGCAGCAGTAGACGGAAAGGCACACCGCGAATTTTAGATTCTCTTTTGCTTCAAGACTTTCCAGGTCAGATGGATACCCCTAATCCTAAGAGTATTATAAGTCTTGTTCATGGGAGACTTGGTGTGGAGTGCTCGTACTCGACGGCCTTAAGAGGAAAAAAACTAGCCATTAGTAATATTAGAGGGAATCCTGAAGACAGCTACACGAATTTGTACTCTTACTTGTATATGTTAGAGACGGTTAATCCGGGTACGATAACAAATGTGAAGGTGAATAGTGAGAACAAGTTCGAATACCTATTCATCGCCCTCGGAGCCAGCATTGAAGGGTTCAGTTCAATGAGGAAAGTTATTGTGGTCGATGCAACTTTTCTTAAAACTGTTTATGGTGGTCAGCTAGTATTTGCGACAGCACAAGATCCTAATCGCCACCATTACCCCCTTGCTTTTGGTGTAATCGATGCTGAGAAAGATGTTAGTTGGGCGTGGTTTCTCGAAAACCTGAAAACTGTTATTCCGGATGATCCTGAATTGGTTTTTCTTAGTGACAGAAATTCAAGCATCATCAAGTCTGTGCGTGAGGTGTACCCGAGAGCTCAGCATGGACATTGCATTTGGCACTTGTCTCAGAATGTTAGGAAAAAGGTAAATAACCTCAGCAAAGATCCAGTTAAAAGTAAATTCACTGAGTTAGCTCATATCTACACTCAGGCTGAATTCGACAGAGAATATTCCGACTTTAGAATCAGGTTTCCCGAAGCGGCTGAGTATCTGGATAAAACGGTTGAGGTGGATAAATGGTCAATAGCCTACTTCAAAGGAGATAAGTACAATTTAGACACTAGCAATTCCGCTGAATCTCTAAATAGCACATTCAAGAAAGCAAGGAAGTACCACTTATTACCTTTGATTGATGTTATCCTTGAAAAAATTTCTGAATGGTTTAACAAACATAGGAAAGAAGTTGGTTCTGCGGCGGACACAAAGAAATTAGTACCGGTCGTGGAGAACGAATTGCATACACGATGTGCGATTGCAACGTGTTTGGAGTCGCATGAAATAAACAGCTTCCGGCTAGAGTACTATGTAATTGGACTTGATGGGAAGACGTATCTGGTAGACTTACTGAAAAAAAGTTGCAGCTGTAGAACCTTCGACATTGACAAGTATCCTTGTGTGCATGCAATTGCCGCAACCATTTTACGAGTGAAGAATCTAGGGAGAACGGGGAATGTCAGTATCTATGAGTTGTGTTCCAGGTATTACTTGATTGAGACTTGGGCAATGGCTTATTACAGGACACTTTATCTAGTTTCTCATGAGTCTAAGTGGAGTGTGCCTCCAGATATACAAAGATTGGTGGTTTTACCTCCGGATTACACTAAAGGACCTGGAAGAATTCAAGAGAAGAGGTTTCCATCCGGTTGTGAACGTCGTCGTCGAAGGACGAATAACAGGTCTAACCGTGGTATTAATTTGGAAAATTGGTTACAGCCTGAAAGTGGCTAAAGAACATTTCTGGGATGTATTTTGGAGATTTGATGATGTATTGTTTTTTCGTATTAGTACTACTTGGGACAACTGAGAACAACCTGCTTTTGTTTTAAAAAACGTAAAACTAGGTATTTTTGTGGTACGACTATGAGTTTAATTCATAGACATGTTGCAACTTCTTGAATACTTGGAAAAAAAAATAGAGGATGTATACAATATTTGCAACTTTTTGAATACTTGGAATCTATAAAAAGGTAAGTATAAAGAAATTTGAATTTTTTTAACCAGTACTACTATTTTTAAATATCATTTCAAATAATAAACCCAATATTTGATAAATTTACAAATAGTTTTATAAAATACACAAAAATTTCTTCATACACGATTTACATGTATTTATTACTATTTTAAATTTAAAAACTAAAAAATCAAAAATTTAGAAGTGAACATACACAAGATTGTTGTTTAACATAAAAAGACACTAGGTAATATGGAAGTCTTACTATAATGTCACCTTATGGAGGTAGTCTAGAATAAAATAATTTTTTAAGAAAACTTTTCCTATAAGAACAATTTAAATGTCATGAAAAACTATAAATTAACATGGACAACTACAAAATATAAATTTAAACGTAGGTACAACTTCAAGTATCGGAAAAACGCAAATGTACAACTGTGAAGAAGAAAGGACAACTACACATATGGATACAACTAAGTGTCTTTTATGTTCAAATTTCGCTGAAACTTAAAGCGGGAATTTTTCATGTAGGCGGGAAATTTTTAATTTTTTTAATTTTTAAAAAGCATAACTCTTTTTTTTTAAAAGACTCCCATAAATCTCGCTAGATATCTCTCTCTCTCCATTATCTTCTCCTTCTCCACTACGACATCCTTTCTCCTCAATCCTCCTCTCTCCCCATATTGACAGGTATAGATTCGATTTAACAATCAATTAGGACCTGTATCGATTTGGTCGATTACGATTTCACTTATTACCTGATTTCAATTTTTTAAAAAGCTAATGGATTTGTATTGGTTTCGATTTTTGCAGAACGTTAAACATGGACCGATTTGAAGCAGACCCTTATTACGCTGACATGAAGAGGAAGAAGAAAGAATACAACATGTTGTTCTTCTGTGCAGATGCTGATACTGGCATACCGATAAGATGTCCTTGCGGTGGTCGAATTGTTGTGGAGCCTAACCCGCACAAACCTGACTTGCAGATGATGTACTTTGTTTGAAATGCATTTGAGGTAAGATGCTTTGACTTTGTACTTTGGTTATTTGGTGATATGAATAACTACATTTCATTTGCAGGATAATGGCCTACACGTTCGTAAACTCTGGGTACATGGCATCGAACAAGAAACCTCTAATTTAAGGAGGACTGTGGACCGTCAGGCAGAGACGATTCGAAGCCACGAATATCGTATCGACCAACTTGAAAAGGCGATGAAGAATAGCAAAGGAGAAGGTTCAAAACCATGATTAGTTAATTCCTATCTTATCATTATCAGTTTGTAAGACTATTCTGTGTTCTATCATTTGGATTTTGTAAGACTATCAGTATCAGTTTGTATTGTAAGGAAGATATGTTTCAGTTGTTAAGGAAGACTTATCTATTTAGTTGTACTAGTTGTCCGTATGGATCTGTTTTTAGTTGTACTAGTCGTACCTAGTTTTACCATTTGGAATATGTTTTTAGTTGTACTAGTCGTACCTAGTTTTACCATTTGGAATATGTTTTTAGTTGTACTAGTTGTACCTAGTTTTACCATTTGTTATCAGTTGCCTCGAAGTGAACTAGGTTGTACCACAAACACATTAAAGTTCCAAAACAATCCAAGTTCATAGGTTCACCTAATAACAACATACCAAAAGGTCAAACAAAATAAAACATCAAGTTCAACTAACACAACAAAAGCACCGAGCATTGTTTTCTAAACGAACAACATTCATTTACTTATTCTTGAACTTCTTCACACCAGCCTGATAAGGTGTCCGTATGTTCTGCGAGGGTTGTCTTGCCCGCTTCCTAAGCACCTGAGGAGTAGTATCCTTCTTCTCTTCCTTCTCCTCTTCCCTCTCATCTTCCTTCTCCTATGTCTTCTTCCTTCCTTTCTTAGACCCTCTCTTCTTTCGTTTGGTCGGTCCCTTCTTGGTTACTTTAATTTCCTGAGCAGTAGCTATTTCGGCTTCCTCTTCACCATCACCATTCTTTTCCTCACCTTCTTTCTAACGCTCAGCTACATTCTCAACATCTTCCTTTCCACCATCACCATCAACATCTTCCTTATCTCCACCATTCTCAATATCATTAACCTTCTCAAGATCCTTATCACCAGTTACTACATCAACTCCACCAACTACATAAAAATGCCCTTATAATTAAGAACAATAAAAAACAACTTAGCTAAATAAATACAAAGTAACTCATGGTTATCTTTCTCAACAACTCCTCCACGGTAAACAACCACGGCTTGATTCTCTCGCTGCTCTGACACAAAGCTTTCAAGTTCCTTCAACCTCTCATTCTGGAGTTTGATCGTCTCCTCCATTGCAGCAATCCTATCCATAACTGTATCAGCTTGGGGTAGAGGTTCATCATCAGAATCACTGGAGCCACTACGGGAAGCAATGTCCCTTCATACATATCTTTCCACCATATCCTCTTCTTCTCCACAGTTAGCTGCTTTGTCCAGTTATCAACGACTGTATCAATATTCTAATATGCGCTCCAACAAAGCTTTCTCATTAGTGTCAGGTTCCAATATGCTGATGATATCTTGCGCAAATGATCAAATTTAAATAAAAATTCAAACTATACACAAACACAAATCACCAAATAGGAACTAGAAATCTAACCTTAGTACTTCCAAGCTCTTCGTATAATTCTTCCAATGAAAAACCTTTCATTGAACTCTCGGTGAACTTACGCTTGCACAACCTAGGACAGCCAATCTCTGCAGGCACTACTTCTCTAAATTTGCGTCCAAAGTTTGGAATACACTCAAACGCCAGAGCCTACACATATTTAACGAGTTACATCAAAACGGATAAACATGAAATATAAAAACTATAATGTCACAAGCAGCTTTTACCTCCAGAGGAAGAATGAAACCACCAAATCCGGTAGTGGCTTTTGGTTTAACAGAGCCTTTGAACTTCTTCACAACACGTCCGATCTCGCGAATAGACTCCTCGAATGTAAAACGGCCCCATGGAAATGTCTCACAAGCCGACAAATCATCGACAATACGGAGAATGAAGGAATCAATGTTTCCATCTGCTTTTGCCTTAGCTACCATCACCTTGCTTAAAAAATATAAGATAATTAGCTTCTTCCTATCTGCAGTGCTCTTCCCTTTCATATCCATCTTCTTCAGCTTCTCTTCGACATCCGCTAATTTGATTTTCTTAGACCTACCAAACACCTTCTTCACAAACTTAAAACTCCCCAATTCCTTATACTTGTTCGGGTAATTGTGGCAGTCCAATCCAGTTAAGAGTGCGTGTTCTTGCAGAGAATACCTACTCGGGACTCCATTAGGCACAAACCACCACTCATCTTTCTTCTCGGTATAAGCTGTGCGAAGGAGAAGCAACCATAATCCTTGAAGCATGTGGTTAGAGTGTCTAGGCATGTGAAATACATGCTTAAACTGAGAATGGTTCCTGAACCATTTCACTTCGGGAAGCGGCTTAATGAAGTCCACCACCGCGTTGATGCAACACCGAGTTCCAATCTTGCAACCTTTGGTGTACTCGCTAGGAGGGAAGAACATCTTCTCCGGCTGTAATGGTTGGGAATCATCATCGATTTCCTGAAAAATATAAACATACAATGAGTCATCGCATTAACACAAGTTGTACAAGTTGTCTACACAACCATCTTCAATAGACATAGTTGTACCAGTTGTCTACACAAACATCCTCAATAGACCTAGTTGTACCAGTTGTCTACACAACCATCTTCAATAGACATAGTTGTACTAGTTGTCTACAGAACCATCATAAATATATATATATATATATATATATATATATATATATAGTTGTTCTAGTTGTACTACTAGGCAACGAAACAATTCAAATAGTTCTTAGTTGTACCTCTTCAACACTATCTTGATTCTCTTGAGGAGGATCACGATTCTCTTCTTCCCGCTCCAAATCCGTAACGTTACCTTCATCCGATTCTCCATCAATGTCTCTAAGTCTAGCTCGAGTCATTTCTGTATAAAACATCACAAACGAAGCTAATCACAATCATATACATACATCACAAACATATACAACCCTATACAAACCCGATTCGACACTAAAAACCCTAGACTACAACCATGCAATCGAAAAGTCAGTAGCTTTACACTTAACTCCTAAGTCAGAAGTTGGAAGGAAACTCAGTCGGAAGAGAGCGCGAGGGTCGGAGGAGGCGGTTTGGACGGAAGAGGCTAGGGTTTCGTCTTCGTCGGAGGATTAAGGAGTTTGGACGGAGAGAAGAAACGGAGTCAAAATCTCGGAGGATTAAGGAGTTTCAGAAGAGACAAAAGGGTCGGAGAAGTCAGAGAGCACCGTCGGAGCAGTCAGAGAGCACCGTCGGAACCGTCGGAGGAGACGATTCGGTCGTCGATGTCGGAGGAGAGAGAGATGAATCGCAATTCAAAAGAAACGCTTCAAAATTTTTTTTCTAAATTGTAAAAATGTAAATTTTTTATTGAAGTAATCGAAATAGTAAATAATAAAGAGGCGGGTCGGATCATCCAGATCGGGTTATGAATATTTCTGGTTGAGGCGGTAATTAAATCGAACTTCTGGGAATAAACAAGTAAACAACCACATTTTACAATTAAAAAAAATGTAAAAGAAATTGTTTTTTTTTAAAACGGGGACAAATGAGATCATTTTTTTGAGATAGGGTCATATGAGATTTTGACTCTTCTTTATCTTTCTCCCCTTCTCTTACCCAACCTCAAACCCCAGGAAAAAGGGGGGGGGGGGTTTGGCTCTCTTACCCCTATGTTGCCAAAGAAAATCCACAATGCCCCTCATTAATCTACAATACCCCTCTCATTAAAAGGGGGGGGGGTGGTTGTTTACTGGGGTACCCTTAATGAGTTGTTTTTTTAAATCAAGTAAATATTAATTTAGGTAAATGGGTTGGGTCGGTATGCTTGACCCGAAATCGAAAATGAATATGAAACCGAAACCGAAATTGAATTTCAAACCGAAATCGAAATTGATTGGGCAAATTGAATTTCAAATCGAAATCCAAATCGATTGGGCAAATTGTTTCAAATCGACACTGAAACCAAAATAGAAATCTCAATTTCTCATTTTAGCTCTCTTGGATTCTCGTCGGATTCACCTCCAGAGCTTGGGAAACGTCGCTCTTCGCCGGATCTTCGCTGTGTACGTCTCAATTCGATTTGATGCACATTCCCATTTTAAATAATGTTTCTGGGTAGTTTGTTGACCCTAGTATAACTAAGTAAAACCAGGTAACACTAGGACGTGTTGTTTAACCAGTTCCATTGTCAAGAGAACTAGAACTGTCTCACGCAAAATGGAAAGAAACAGAGTATTCAACATAAACAGAGCATTCAACATAAACCGAAAGAGCAAAACATTAACAGAAAGAGTATTCAACATAACATAAACCGAAAGAGATCATTCAACATAAACAGAAAGAGTTTTCAACGATAAACAGGGAGTGATACTAAAAAACAGAACATGAAAGAGTTTATCAGTTAACCAGAAAAACCGTAAAGTGCTCATCAACCATTCTACAGAAAAACGCTACCTCCAGGATCCAGAAACATTTATCGCACAACTCATCCTTCTTTGGCTCCACAAACTTAAACCCCCACCCCCACCATGGATCGACTTTGGAACAGTTGCAGTGCGAGATCAAATGTGGCTCATTTTGATCTCGTTTAACAATCATCCAATCAGGCATCGCCCTTCCTCCCCACCCATTTCCAGGCAGCATAGGCAGTTTGCTGCTAAGCTGAGTTGCACGTTCTCGAGTAAGGTGATGATTACCGAACAGACCTTCCTCCCAATCGTCCCTGAAGAGGTTGCTCATCATCCCGTAGATGTACTCGCTGACGAAGATTCCTTTATTTGCAGCCGCCTTGAGTTGCTCGAGTCCTTCAACCTGCTTATTCTCGAAAAAGAGGTTAGAGATGCCTTTAAGGCTGACGGCGGTTGGATTCCCTTCGTCGTAGCACCTTCTGTGAAACTTCTTCCAGTCAAAACCTGGAGACCAAACATAAGGATTCATCTTCATTAGATTAACAGAGGCAAAGAACGAGGCTCCCGTGGTGATAGCATTAAGGCGAGTGCATGTGATTCTCGAGTGACAGAGATCCTGCATGTCTTCTTCGCCCACACGAACCATTATTGTCCTTATGATATTCTCCGGCAATCCGAGCAGATCGAACGGTGGCTGTTCCTTCCGCCTTCGCGTAACAGACCTCGTTTCGTAGCGCGGCTGGTTGGGACGATGCCACGACCAGTACACATGTGCGTTACGCATTTCTCTTCTTCGCGACCGTCTGTTTCCCCTGTTTTCCGTCATATTTTGCCGTGATCTTCTTTCAGATTCGAGTTCGTTCCTTCGGAAGAAAGAAAAGACGGGTTTTTTTCTTCTAGGGAAGTGGTGGAGAAATGATGATGAGAGCAGTTGTGTTTGAGAAATAAAATCTGGAAGCGACTGCTTAATTTTCCCCACGCAGACCTATGTAATACTTAGATTACCTCTACAGATTTTGTGTGTAATACTAGTATAACTATTTAATCATTATAATAACTATTTAATGAATTGTATATTTAAATATAATGAATCATATTCTTAAACATTAGTCCTTAAATTATATGTTTTAGAAAGAATAAGTTAATATAATTGTATTCGAAATGGGACTCTATGAATCATATTCACTTTCTATTTACCAAACTTTCCTTGCGTTTTAAGAAACTCTTTCTAATTGAGAAGTGAAAGTTAATGAAAATAATATTCAAACAAAAAAATGTACGAGGCAATGAGATTCATATGGTAGATAAATAAAACAAAATGTCATACTAGGAACAATAACTTTTATTTGGTGTAATACTAATTTAACTGTGAACCAAAGATTTGAATATTTGGTTTAACTAGTAACTAGGCATTACTATGTGTGATATTTTAAAACTTTTAATTTATTTTTTAAATAATAAAAATTATCCAGGCGAGAAAACCAATTTTTTGGCGCCGAAATGAAATGATTCGACTTCCTCTCTTCCTTATTTATAGCTCTCTCTCTCTCTCTCTCTCTCTCTCTCTCTCTCTCTCTCTCTCTCTCTCTCTCTCTCTCTCTCTCTCTCTCTCTCTCTCTCTCTCTCTCTCTCTCTCTCTCTCTCTCTCTCTCTCTCTCTCTCTCTCTCTCTCTCTCTCTCTCTCTCTCTCTCTCTCTCTCTCTCTCTCTCTCTCTCTCTCTCTCTCTCTCTCTCTCGAAAAGATTAACTCGATTAAGAAGCTACGTGGAACGTTGAAGAGACAAGACAAGATTGATTGATTAGGCATAAATGTATTATTATAAAATTTTGAATGAGATACCTATTATTCTACAATCCAAACAAATTTTGAATGTATTATTATAAATGTATTATTAGGATTAAGTTATCATAATATTACTTAGCTAGTTATCCTAGTTATCCTAGTATTACTTAGCTAGTTATCCTAGTACTACATATCTAGTTATCCTAGTTATCCTAGTTATCCTAGTATTACTTAGCTAGTTATCCTAGTTATTCTAGTAATCCTAGTTATTCTAGTAATCCTAGTTATCCTAGTTATTCTAGTTATCCTAGTTATTCTAGTTATTCTAGTTATCCTAGTTATCCTAGTATTACTTAGCTAGTTATCCTAGTATTACTTAGCTAGTTATCCTTATTTAATTTTTGTTACACTTATTTAAGCTAGAACAAAAACACAAAATAGTCTTATAATAGTTCATCAAAGTCTTACAATACCATAACAAAGTCTTCAAACTACAACCAAACTCACATAGTGATTACAAATTCCTTACTTTTACCAAACAGGAGATGATAGATGATCAAGAAAGTCAAACAAATACACAAAACAACAGTCACCATGAACTTCAATTTGGTCTTACGTATCTCGGATTTGCACACCACCATCTCCTCTTTCAAGTTTTCGACAATGTCTTTAAGATCATTAAAGACCACCATAAGTTCTCTTCTGTCAATCATCATGTCTTGAACCTCTTCATACATCCCATCTTCTACCCATTTGAACAAGTGACCATCCTACATTTCACTTACAATAATCACTATGAAGCTAACAAAATCACAAATCAATACTAGGCCTACGTCAAAACAATGTTACCTCTCGGCTAAAAGTACAACGGAAATAAGGACGTCCGAGATTTTCTTTCGATTTTGATGTGTAAATCGCAAGTTCGCTTCCACACACACAATTTTCGGGAAAACCTCTTCTACCATGGGGACTCCTTCTACCATTGAATCCATAGTAAAATGAGTTAGAACTGATTTCCTCCTACACTCAAAGATATTCAATTACACAATTAATCATTGTCGTTTATAAAATTCATCCAAACAAACAACGCAGAGATTCATAATCGTATTTTGAGTCTGTTTTCGGGATAAAAAATAGAACTTACGGATTGAGATGACTCTGAGATATGGGTTTTCGTTTTCTTGCTATTCTTCAATCGATTGTCGGATTGGTTTCCCATCTGCTGAGACTCGGATTCGCTAGGGTTTGTTCTTCGATTTCGAGAGGGATCTGTTTCCCGGGAAGAATCCGATTACATGGGACTGGGTTGTAGGAGACTGGATCACCCAGGTATAAGTTGTAATTTCATGCCCTTCATTCGGTTTATTAGTAATTTACCATTTTTCCAGATTTAATTTAAATAAAAACGAAATTGATCTTATAACGGGGTCATGAGAGATTACTCTCTGTGTACCGAGGGGCATAGGAGGTGATTACTCAAAAAAAAAGGGAGAAACAAAAATTTGCTTCGTTCTCGCAGCTTGTAGCAGAAGAAAATGCCGACTCTCACAAAGCTTTACTCTATGGAAGAAGTCGCAGCTCACAACAAGCAAGATGACTGCTGGATCTTAATCGACGGCAAGGTCTGCCCTCTCCTCTCCATTTCTTCCTTCTTTCTTTCTATTTTCAGGATTTCATTTCAAAATTGGTTCATATGTTTGAATCTTGATGGATTTTACACTTTCGAAACTTACGTCTATCTCTCGAGAATATATAATCTAATGAAGAGATGTGTGATGTCTGTTTTAAATTAAGTAAGATGGAGCGACTCTAAATCTTCTTATTTTTTGATAATGCGTTGACTCTGAATCTTAGTCCCACTAGAAAAAATATTTGGGTGAGATGTGTTATCTGATCATCTGGTTCCCTTTCGCTTACAGGTGTATGACGTAACATCTTATATGGATGAGCACCCTGGAGGAGATGATGTGCTTCTTGCTGTCACCGGTAGCTTCTTCTTCTAACTCGAGCTTTGCTATTTATCTTTTATGTTTATCTCTAATCCAAGTAAATGTGTTGTTTTTGAAGGTAAAGATGGAACGGATGAATTCGAAGATGCAGGGCACAGCAAAACCGCTAGGGAACTCATGGACAAGTATTTCATTGGCGAGCTAGACGAAGATTCTGTACCGGAAATACCAGAGCTTAAGATCTACAAGAAGGAGCAGCCAAAAGACTCTGTTGAGAAGCTGGTCGACTTGACAAAGCAGTACTGGGTTCTTCCTGTCTCCATTATCACCATCTCCGTTGCTGTGAGTGTCTTGTTCTCTCGCAAAAATTAGTCTCTGGAGATGAGCTGAGATATTGAATTACTGGGGAATCAAAGAACTCCTCGTTATAGATTTTAAATCACAGAAAAAGATTAGATCAATATTATTTCTCACATTTCATCACTGAATGGTGTTAGATTTTGAGTTTGGATCATGGATCATGTTTCAATGCACAAATTAATGATATGCTTAATGGATGCTTTGTTCACTGGTATATCATCATCCCTTTTGACCTTCCTCTACTCAGCATTGCACAAAGTAGACTCGCTAAGGCTACAATAGCAATGTGGACGTCTTATTATATATGTATAGGATCTCAGTAAATTTGCATCGGGGAGACCACAAATATCTCCTAATATGTCGATGTCTTTGATGGTCCTATTATTGTGAGTGAGACATTGCTGGATTCTTGACAGAGCTATGAGAATAACTATGGTCCGTTTTCATTAAAACCTGAGTTCATAAAAGTCCGGTAGCTCCAACTCTAGAGTGTGGTTGAGAAAGCCGCATCCTTGCAGATTTTGTTTGCTCTACATTGTACATGGATATACCTCTCAAGTACATGGCAAACTAAGGAAATTGATGGCCTTAAACTAAAAATAGCCATTATCAGAAAGGGAGGGAATACATGATCTTGTTGGTTCTGACTTGTGTGGGTGACAGAGCTAGTGTATTAAGATGTGCGACTCTCATAATTGACATAACAATCTAGTAGTCCCCATGAACCTAGCACTTAAACCTGGAGATAAAGAAGAAACAGATTGTTCCATTTTGGTGTAGCCATCTCTGTCTCCTTCCTCTGCTCCTCTACAACTCTTGCAGCTGCCATTATTACATTACATGTCTTGCTTCCCGTTTGATGTCATTACAGAGGTTGTAAAAAAAATGGAATGGTAAGATATCAAAAGTGACTACGTACCATTATGAGCTTTAAAAATGTATCCGCCAAAAGAAGTTTGAAAGAGAACGGCTCAAAACTAAGAGAAAGTTGTACAAATTCTTACAATCAAAGTGATAATGTTTGCATATATAGATAACGGGAAACAGAATAGTTAGATCAATGCATTAACAGAATAGTTTTAGTTTTGGTGTTTGTTCGAACTAAGTCACAACCATTCAACATAGTATGCGGCTAAGCACATGAAGACGACCAAGTTTTCAGCTTCGTTCTTCTTTTACCAAGTCAAAGAAAAAGGTGAGTGTCATATTTTGCCAACAAGAATTATCAAAACGAAGTTGTTGGCTGTTTCCGCCACCACCCGAAGAGGTAACTGAGAGATGAGCCGCCTCCAAGGGCTGTATGAACCTTGGTCGACCGCTTATTTTATAGAATTTGTTAAATGTTTTTTTTTTTTTTTGCCAACTGAATTTGTTAAATGTTATACCGACTTGGTAAACTTTATTAATTTATATGGGATCAGATATTGAATATTAATTTATATTCAATTAATCGTATTGCAAGCGGGTTTCTGACGCTGCCTCAACATTAAAGATTACTAGATTCAAAAAGCATAATTGGTTTAACCTTAACATGTGCTAAAATATTTTTTTTTAATGCAAATCTTATTACACGTACCTTGCTTTACACAGGCTGTCCACCAAATTTCCGAGTCTACCACCTCAGCATCCCTCCAAAAACTATTCACTAATCTTCAAAATAATGACACAACCATTTCTGTTGGGTGCAAACTGGGTGGTCCTAGCTTGGAACATGAGATCCCTTATCTTATCTCTGTCAAGAGCTAGAAAAAATTATCAAGGGCACTTCTCTAGAGGGATCAATACGGACCTATTTTGAAGGTCGTTTTGTTGACAGTTGATATTCATACATTTTCATGCATTTAGGCTTGTATATAGTTCTTGTTTTGACTTCTTTTCTCCAATATTCTTGCCATTTTGTCGAGTTATTGTCGCGTCTAGAGTTTAGAGTTGTCTAGGACTAGGATAGGCATTCTAGGCTTGCATTTGGAGTGTTTTGTAGGTTCTTGGAGGCCAAAGGAGTGATTGCAAGTGAAATGGTGATGAAGGACCAAACCGATGAGCTTGAAAGATTGAGTCATATGAAGATATTACGTTGACTTTTAGCTCTGGGATTCTGAATAAAAATCATGGGAAATTGAGTTAGCTTTCTAATGGAGGTGGTTTGAAGTCATTCGGAGCTATATGGAAAGAGTTATGCCTGATTTACTGGATGCATCTCAACACAGTCTTCATATCAGGTTGCATATCGGCCAGCCAACCGATACGACCTCTCGGATTAATTTTTGTGCATCCATATCGGTTGGCATATCGGTTCAGCCAACCGATACGCTCCTTCGACAGAAAATCCGAGAGCTCGTATCGGTCGGCGTATCGGTCCAGCCAACCGATACTGTCCCCAGATTTTCACTTGGATCCGGGTCAACACCCGGTTTGTTCCGGGTTGACCCGGCTCGCACCCTATTGACTATTTAAGCCAAAAACCTATTTCTATTTGTTTCAGAAGCTTTATTTTATGTTCTAAACACTTTGTAAGAACAAGTTTGATTTTGGGTTAATCTAGTACTCTTTTCTTGTGATTTCTCTCTTTGATTATCCAATCTATCTCTATGATCAACATTGTTTCTATGGATTCTGTTGTTCACATGATGATTAGTGAGTAGTTCTTCATAGGGCTTATGGGTTAGGTAGGATTAGGTTGATTAGGGGTGATCAATGGATTTCTAGTGCTTGATTGTTTAAAATCTCATCTGTCAAAGTGTGTTTAATGTCTAATTAGCCTTGATCAAGTTGATTAGAATGCTTAAGATTTCTTGTTCACAACATGTTCGATGAAATTCCTGTTCATAGCTTTGATAGAACTTTCACATTCTAGCGCATGAGAATGTATGTTTAGAGTGATTGTTAGTTGTTTGGAACTTGTTTGATTGCTTGCTTGATTCTAATTCACAAATGAGAATTTGTTCTTGGATTAGGATTAAGTAAAGAGATTAGTATTAAGAGATTAAACTGATCGTATCGTTGTGTTCCTTACTAGGAGATTAGCTTGTTTGAAGTTTGAATTAGGATCCTTGATCATCCCGAGTCACCTGTCCGTTGACCTTGACCTTATGCCCTATCTTTATCATTGATTGAATTCGCATTCGTTTACTTGCCTTTTACTTACTTCTGTTTGAATTGTTCTCGTTAGGATTGTTAGAAACCAAAAACTTAATTGAGTGATTTGACTCTAGAGGTTTAGTGTGTGCTTATTGGTTTTATCCATCCCAAAAAGGTTCGATACCTCAAAGCTACACGATAAGCTTGAGGAATTGGTACCTCAAAGGATTGCAAAAATCCTAGTTATCAATTTGGCGCCGTTGCCATTTTGGGATTCTGGATATATCAATTCGTTTTCTATTCCTTTTTAGTTCAAGTTTTGTTACTGATTTGCTACTTTCTCTCTTGTTGATGTTAGGTGTATGAACTTGCGCAGCAAAGGGACTACAAACTTAGTTGCAAGGGTTTACGACATCAAAGCACACGAGAGGAGATTAGCAAGGGAACGACGAGCACAAGAACGAGCTGTTAACGTTGAGAGACTTGGGTTGGAACCAACTGTTGAAGATATACAAGACTTTGAGAGTGTTGAGCAACAAGTTATGGATAATCATCAAGATCAACAACAGCAGCAGCAAGAGAGGCCAGCTAGGGCCATTGGTGATGGAGACACACCGGATACAAATGCGAACCGGCATGGGATCATTCCACCACCGGTGAACAACAACAACTTTGAAATCCGGGCTATGGTGATGAACATGGTGCAGAACAATCAATTTCATGGGCTAGCATCTGAAGACCCGTTGCAACACTTGGACACTTTTGACAAGATATGCGCTACTACAAGGTTGAATGGTGTGACTGACGATGGTTTGAAGATGCGTCTCTTTGTCTTCTCTTTGGCAGATAGAGCCAAGGATTGGGAAAGCACCATCCCACCAGGATCCATCACTACTTGGGGAGACCTCAAGAAAGCTTTCCTGAAGAAGTTCTTCTCAACTACCAGGACCGCCCGTTTTCGCAGTGAGCTATCCGGGTTTGTGCAACGCAACAATGAGAGCTTTGCTGAAGCTTGGGAGAGGTTCAATAAGCTCACTACTCAGTGCCCCCACCATGGTTTCACCAAGGAAACATTACTCAGCAACCTCTACCGTGGAGTGCTTCCTAGAATGAGGGCAATGCTAGATTCTTGCAGCAATGGACACTTCCTAGGCAAGGGAGTAGATGCAGCTATGGAGCTGATTGAAAATCTTGCAACAAGTGATGGTAACTACAATGAGGACTATGAGCGCACCAATAGAGGATCATCTTCCACGGATGAGAAGTATGAAAAGGAAATCAAAGCTTTGAATGAGAAGTTAGACAAGATGATCTCCATTGGCCAAAAGAACATCAGCTTTGTGGGACACTATGAGAATTCTAAGCCACAGCTTTATGATGACGATGAGGATTTGACATAAGAAGAGATTAACTTCATTGCTGGACAAGGTGGTTTCAATAAGGGCTTCAACCAAAACTATCGAAACCACCCAAAATTTTCATACCGCAATCCCAATGTAGCCAATCCTCAAGACCAAGCCTATCCTCAAGCTCCATCTCAAGGACAAGCTCATCAACAAGAGCAGCAATGCTTTCCTCCGCAGCAAAAGCCTTTTGTTCCATACACCAACCAGCAAGGGTTTGGAAATAAGCCTCAGTTTCAAGGCCAGCAAGGATATATTCCCAAGCAGCAATTTCCACCCGGTTTTGGACAGCAACAACCACAAGCTTCTTCTTCCTCCGGAGTTGATAATGAGTTAAAGGGAATGATGCAACAACTCATCCAAGGACAAGCTAGTGGGGCATTGGAAGTGAAGAACTTAAAGAATGAGTTGCAGCATTTGACCTCTCGCTTGATCAATGTTGAAAACATGCACGCTTCCACTTCTAGGCCTACCGGTACCTTGCCTGGAAACCCGGAGAAGAACCCGAAAGACTACTGCAATGCAATCTTCTCTACTGTTGATCATGAGAAATCAGATTATGAGCGAGAGGTTGATGAGATAGAAGCACTTCTCTATGGTTATGAACTCCCTCCGGCTGCACATGTCCCCCTCAAGGAGATGAAGGCCATTGTAGTTAAGCCTTCCTATGTTGCACCAGCTAAGGTGGTGAGTGCTACTGATACTTTTGCTGAAGATATTGTGCCTACTGTCCAAACAGCACCAAAAGTGCTTCCTAAGATTGGCAATCCGGGTAAATTTACCATCAGTTGTACTTTGGGAGACTTAGAGATTACGGATGCATTGTGTGATTCCGGCTCTACTGTGAGTGTGATATCTCTTGACATGGTGGAATCTCTTGGGATTAAGAGCATGGAAAGGTACCCATCGTCTATTACATTTGGAGACTCTTACTCAAAAACTCCAATGGGAATGATCAAGGACTATCCACTGAAGATTGGTGAGTGCACTATCCCAACTGACTTTATTGTCATGAAGATGAAGAATAGTACCCAACTACCTCTCTTACTTGGTACCTCTTTCCTCAACACCACTGGAGCTTGTCTGGACTTCAAAAAGAAACGTGCTGTGCTGAATAATGTTGACACCAAGGCTTTGTTGGATCCCGATGGATCTAGGGTTTGTTATATTGAAATTTAGAACCAACCTCGTTCTTACCTTTGGCAGCGGAAGAAGATGGTGAACGAGATCAGTGGAGCAACGCAACGCTTTGCCTCTATCAGATACACACGCACGCTCACTGGAAACGGGATGCTAGTGCCGGATCAATGGGGATCGAAAGGTTCTGGTTTGTCTAGTGTTTCTGTCAAGAAAACTGGACGGCTCTCTTGTTTAGGTCGAACTAAACACGTTTTTATTCGACCTAAACGTGCTTAACGGGCCAGACTCAATTAAGCCATAACCCGAAAAGCATGTTCGGAAAATCCGAACTGTGTCGACCGACACACAAGCTGTGTCGATCGACACAACACCTTTATATCGATTCTTATGTGTATTTCAATACACATAACATGATCATTGCCACAATGATCATTCCCATGTCGTAGCTTCCAGTTCGCTTAGGTGTGTGACCCTATAGGATCATATAATACTGGCAGTAAGTCCACGACCTACAGATTGCAAGAGGCTTCTAGCAAAGCATTGCAAACGCCCAGTATTATACGAATGTCAGATCTCGACACACAACTATCACAGGAGTGAGTACAGGTGTGATTTCAGGACACTATCCCAACAATCTCCCACTTGTACTGGAATCATCAATTCCTATAATCCTTTTGTCTCTATATCTCGATTTGGCATAAGGCAAGATTTGTGTCATCCTTATTAAGCCAATATCGTGTTTATCGAACTCCTGATCTCATACTGAACATTACAAACAACTGAATTACAGTTCGTTTGAGTGCGGCCACACATTTTCTCAGTATTCAATCTTCGATAGGCCCTGAGATATTTATCTCCCGTTATACAGGAGGGACAAATTCCATCTTGTTCCATCCCTGTTTCAACGCACACTTCATGATAAACTTGAACAGTGTCGTTATAGCCGCCAGTTACGGATCGATGTTTGACAAAGTCAAAATGTACCAATTCATATGCAAGAAAGCATGATGAACTCAAGTCTTAGGACTATACTCTATAGTCGTAATGAGAACCTCTTATGACACAGATATTACTATCTTGTAGACTTCTCATTAGCGGGTCATGTCCGATCATATGTCCACTGACATATATCTATGTGACTGACTGCGATAATCATATCATTGGCTCCATGAAACTTAGCCAACAGTCACCTCACAATCTAGTCTCTAACGGTTGTCAGTGTCCCGATTCTACAACCTTGACTAGGGACAAAATAATTTATTAACTTATAGGGTTTCATGATCAAGTTCTCAACTTGATGACCTATAATATGTCATAAACTTATTTTGGGACCATTATTTAGATCACAATAAATAATGCTGAAATCAAATTTCATTAAACACTTCTAAAGAATGTTTACAATAGCGTCTTATTATAACTAAAACAAAAACCAAAACTCCCACTAGAATCAAGATTACATCTTAAGATCTCTAATGCCTACAGCAGTCGTATGACTCTCATGCTTAGGCCTTGGGAGTGACTTGGTTAGAGGATCAGCGACATTCTCGTTTGTCGGAACTCGGCTGATCTTCACATCACCTCTATTGACAATATCACGAATCAGATGATATTTCCTCTCAACGTGTTTGGACTTCTGGTGTGACCTGGGTTCTTTCGCCTGAGCAATGGCTCCATTGTTATCGCAGAACAAAGCCACTGGCTCCAAGATACTAGGAACCACACCAAGTTCAGTCATGAACTTCTTGATCCAAACAGCTTCCTTTGCCGCTTCTGAAGCAGCAACATATTCAGCTTCCATTGTGGAGTCAGCTACGGTATTCTGCTTAGAGCTCTTCCAGCTCACCGCACCGCCATTTAGACAGAAGACATATCCAGACTGTGATCGCAAATCGTCTCTGTCCGTCTGAAAACTCGCATCGGTGAATCCATTCACTACAAGTTCATCACTATCTCCATACACAAGGAACTTGTCCTTAGTATGTCTCAAATACTTGAGAATATTCTTGACAGCTGTCCAGTGAGCTTCACCTGGATCAGATTGGTATCTACTCGTCATGCTTAACGCGTAAGCTACATCTGGACGAGTGCAGAGCATGGCATACATAATAGATCCTATTGCAGAGGCATAAGGAATCCTATTCATGCGTTCTCGCTCAGCAGGTGTCGCCGGACACTGCTTCTTGCAGAGACTCTTGCCATGAGACATTGGTATGAAGCCCTTCTTGGAATCGTGCATCCTGAATCTGTGCAACACCTTATCTATATAAGTGTCTTGGCACAATCCAATCAGCTTGTTAGTTCTATCTCTGTAGATTCTGATTCCAAGAATGTATGCGGCTTCTCCCATGTCTTTCATGGAAAAACAACTTCCTAGCCAAGTCTTAATAGACCGAAGCAACGGAACGTCATTACCGAGTAGGAGTATGTCATCGACATACAGTACAAGAAATGCAATTTTGCTCCCACTTGTCTTCTTGTATACACATGATTCTTCTTCGTTCTTGATGAAACCGAATTGTTTTACTGCTTCATCAAAACGAAGATTCCAACTCCGTGATGCTTGCTTCAACCCATAAATGGATTTATGAAGCTTGCATACCTTCCCAGCGTTTTTAGGATCGACAAAACCTTCAGGCTGTGTCATGTACACATCCTCTTCCAGAATACCATTCAGGAATGCGGTTTTGACATCCATCTGCCAAATCTCATAATCATAATGAGCAGCAATCGCTAGAAGAATCCAAATAGATTTAAGCATAGCTACTGGGGAATAGGTTTCATCATAGTCAATACCATGAATTTGTTTGAAACCTTTAGCCACCAATCTCGCTTTGTAAATCTGTACATTGCCATCCACGTCAATCTTCTTCTTGAAGATCCATTTACACTCAATGGCTTTTACACCACTAGGTAAATCGATCAAGGACCATACTTGGTTTTCTGACATGGATGTCATTTCGGATTTAGAGGCTCCAAGCCACTTTTCGGAGTCCGGGCCCATCATTGCTTCCGCAAAGGTCGCTGGTTCGTCACCTTCAATGATCATCAGATCATTTGAATTGGTTACGAGAAATCCATAGTATCTCTCGGGTTCGTGACGGATCCTTCCGGATCTGCGAACTTCAGGCTCCACAGGCGCCGGTTCCACAGAACTTTGTGGATCCAATGTTGGAATTGTGTCCAGTAATCTCGGTACTGTCTCTAGAAAGTAAGAGTATGTCGAGATCAGACATAAGTCATATAATACTGGGGATCATGATGGCTTGCTAGAGTCCGCTCATGATCTATAAGTCTTGAACTTATTGCCTTTATTATATGATCCCATATGGGTCACACGCCTAAGCTAACAGGAAAATGTGTTGGAACGGCTTAGCAGAAGTACGACAAAAGTGCCAGGCATTTGTCGTATTAAGAGAGAAAGATTAATGGGTCTGATTAAATCCATGGGATTTAATCAGATTGGTGTTTTGGGCCCATAAGCCCAAAAGGGAAAGAGAAGGCTTTTAATGATCAAAAGCCAAATCTCTTTCTCCCCAACCCGAACCCTAGCCGCGTCTCTCTCTCTCCCTGCGCGCCTCTCTCCTTGTGGTCTAGCAGCCATTCCTGTGATCGCGTGTGTGAACCTTTGGAGGATTCATCCCTCGGTGCATCTATCTGATCTCTAACCTGTTCTATTCCTTCCGCTGCAACAAACAGGTAAAAGGTGAGATCATCTAATGTTTCTAATCAAGAGAACCTAGATCTGTATGTTTAGGTTGAGATGAATCTGTGAATTACATCAGGATCAACCAAACGAATTCCTACAGTGGTATCAGAGCCATTGGTTCTTAGGATTTCTTGTTTTAGATTCATGTTTAGGATGTTTAATCTGTTTAGAAGTGTTTTGAATCCATTACTGATAAGAAAAACACTTAAGAAACTGAATTAAATCCTGAACAAACATTAAAAATCACAAAAACCGAGCTATATGACTCGGGTTTTGGTGATCGGCCATGGGTCGGACGGTCGGGATGGCCGGTTGGGTCGATCGGCCGAGTGATCACACGGCGATCGCGTCCGGATCGATCGGCCGAGTGGATCGCACGGCGATCGCGTCTCGGCTGTGCGTCGTCCCGATCGCGTCTCGGCTTCGTCTCGGCTGTGCGTCGCGTCCCGATCGCTCGGCGATCGTGGAGCGTCCGTCCGAGCATCCCGTCCGGCGATCGTCCCGGCTGTCGCGTCCCGTCCGAAGCTGCGCATCGTCTCGATCTCGGATCGTTGACGGCTTGCGGCTGGACGATGGTCGCGAAGCTAGGGCTGACGTGATCGTCACGGTTCAGCAATTCGATCGGTTCGGTTCGTATTGTCGGTTCGGTTCAAAACTTAATTAAAATTATTCATTCTGGTTTAATAAACAGATTTTAATAATTTTATTAAATCTGGTTAAACCGGGATAAGAAATCCAATGTCGAAAGAAATATTGGATTTAGTGCCTAAACCAGGAATTTCTAATTTGATTTGGTTGGACCAAATAAATTGAGAAATTCCGGTTTAGTAAATAACCGGTTGACAATTGTGGTCATCGTAGTAATTGAAACTTGGTTAGACCAGTTTTAATGAACCAGACCGGTTATGTCAATTAATTGGACAATTGGGTCATGTCTTGGACATGGACCAATTCTTGGGCCTCGGGCCAAGAAGTTAAAACAATTGGGCCAATTATTTGAGTCTTTCTTCAGATTAATTTAAAAATCTATTTTATAAAATTATAAAATTGTTTTAAATTAAAGTTTCCGAAATTTTGAAATTAGAAAGTTTCTTAAAATAGAAGTTTCTGAATTTGCGGGTTTTGGATTTTAAAGAAATTTCTAAAGTTAGAAAGTTTCCGGTTTTAGAAAGTTTCCAATTTTAGAAAGTTTCCAAAAATAGTAGGTTTCCAAAAATAGAAAGTTTCCGAAATAGTAATCTTCTATTTTGGGAATGAATTTTAATAAACCTACGAACCTCAAATAATATCAAGCGTTGGATGTCTTGTCCAGGCTATGTCAGCTGTCAAAGCCCATTCAATTGCATTCATGGCCTTACAGTGTGAGGATGTCTGTTTTTGCGTGGGTAAGACGGTTTGTGATTCATAAATGTCATTGGGAGTCCCAGACATTAATGATTACATGACTGTATAGTCCGGCTTTCTTGACTAGGCCATCGGGAGTCCCGGGCCTTGAGACATCAGAGTGGATTGGGCCTCGGGCCCAGATTCACAACCAAGAGTTATATCACGGATATAATTAGCCGATATAGGGCTTACCGATATAAGCTAAGGTTGGGTGACGGCCAGTGGCCCACTTTAATCTTAGTTATATGTGGATCTTGGAATCATTATATTCAATTGAGGGTAACTTAGGTTATTGAATATAATGCATGATTAATCATATTAAATTTTAATACGAGATTAGTCATTTTGAACATAATAACTAATAACCTTTTTATTTATATATTTCAGATATGACTACTACAAGCACACAAAACACATTCTCGATCCGGTCTGTTCTCGAGAAGGAGAAGCTGACTGGAACGAACTTCCTGACATGGTCAAGGAACTTGAGGCTGGTCCTCAAGCAGGAGAAGAAGGATTATGTCCTTCGAGATCCCCTCCCCGAGAGGCCTCTTGCCAATGCTGCCAGGACTCTGCACAATGCTTGGGAAAAACATTCGTCAGATGAAAATGATGTTTATTGCCTGATGTTGGTGACAATGACTCCTGAGCTGCAAAAACAGTTCGAAAGTGTATTGTCTCCAATCGAGATCATGGCAAGCCTGAAATCGCTTTTTCAGGAGCAGGCTAGGACCGAGAGGTTCCAGACAGTCAAGAACCTCTTGGACTGTAAGTTGGCTGCGAATGCGGCAGTGAGTCCTCATGTCTTGAAGATGATGGGTTATCTCGATCATCTTCAGAAACTCGACTGCCCAATCAGCCAGGAACTTGCCTGCGACATCATTCTGCAGTCTTTACCTGCAAGCTATGATCAGTTCATTCTGAACTTTAACATGCATGGCTTGAGTAAGACACTACCTGAGCTTCACGGAATGCTCAAGACTGCAGAGCCCAACTTGAGGAAGACCGCCAAGGACCCCAATGTGCTTATGGTGCAAAAGGGCAAGGGGTTTAAGAAATCCTCTGCTAAGGATAAGGGAGCGGCCAAGGCTGTCCATGTCGCGGACAAGGACACGCCAAAGCCCAAGCCCAAGTCCAAGGCTAGGCCAACTGACATGTGCAGGTTCTGCAAAGAACTGGGGCATTGGAGAAGAGATTGTAAGAAATTCCAGGAAGGTCTAAAGGAATTGAAGAAGAAGACTTTCGAGACTTCTTCATCAGGTATTTTTGTTATAGAAGTTAATACAACTACTTCTGATAATACCTCATGGGTCATGGATACTGGTTTTGGGGCTCATATTTGTACTAATATGCAGGCACTCAGCAACAGTAGAAGGCTGAAGCAAGGACAAGTGGAGCTACGAGTTGGGAATGGAGCGAAAGTTTCAGCACTAGCTGTAGGCACATACTTGTTGTCTTTACCTTCGGGATTGATTTTAGAACTGAATAATTGTTATTTTGTACCTGCTATAAGCAGAAATATTATTTCAATTTCTTTGTTGGATTTGGAAGGTTATGATTTTTCAGTTAAGAATAAATTATGTTCCTTCAATCGCAACAATTTGTTCTATGGTTCTGTCCCTCTTACAAATGGGCTTTACATACTCGATCAATCCGCGCCAATTTATAACATTAATACAAAACGGTTTAAACCTAATGAGGAAAACCGAACGTTTCTATGGCATTGTCGTTTAGGGCACATCAGCGAGAAACGCATCAAGAGGCTCCATTCGAATGGACTTCTTGGCTCATTTGACTTTGAGTCATGTGAGAAATGCGAATCCTGCATGATGGGCAAAATGACACGGCCCCCCTTTAATAAACCTAACGAGAGGGCCAGTGACTTATTGGGCCTGATACACACTGATGTGTGTGGCCCAATGTCCACAAATGCAAGAGGAAACTATCAGTACTTCATTACCTTCACTGATGATTTCAGTAGGTATGGATATGTTTATTTGATGAAACATAAGTCTGAATCTTTTGAGAAGTTCAGAGAATTCCAAAATGAAGTACAGAACCAACTTGGCAAAAGCATTAAGGCTCTTCGGTCCGACCGAGGAGGAGAATACTTAAGCCAGGAATTCAGTGATCATCTGAGAGAGTGTGGGATCGTATCCCAACTCACTCCTCCTGGAACACCTCAATGGAATGGTGTGTCTGAGAGGAGAAATCGGACCTTATTGGATATGGTTCGATCTATGATGAGTCACACAGACCTTCCAATATCCCTTTGGGGATATGCTCTGCTAACAGCAGTGTTCACTCTAAACAGAGCGCCATCAAAAGCAGTAGCAAAGACACCATATGAATTATGGACTGGAGTGGCTCCAGTGCTGTCTTATCTCAGAATTTGGGGTTGTGAAGCCTACGTCAAGAGATTAATCTCAGACAAGCTTACACCAAAATCTGACAAATGCTACTTCATTGGTTATCCACGGGAAACCAAGGCTTATTACTTCTATCTACGTTCCGAGAACAAGATCTTTGTTGCCCGGGATTGTAACTTTCTTGAGAGAGAGTTTCTCTCTAAGAAAGACAGTGGGAGTAAGGTACTGCTTGAAGAAATTCAAGATGAACAGGATACTGCTCAACCTAATGAGGAAGAGCAGCAGGAGGATCTACAAGAAATTGTAGAGCCTGAACCTGTAGTACCTGAAGTTCGAAGATCCGGGAGGATCCGTCACGAACCCGAGAGATATCAGGGATTCCTCGTGACTGACTGTCATGATCTTTTGATCATTGATGGTGATGAACCATCGAACTTCAATCAAGCCATGATGGGCCCAGATTCCTCTAAGTGGCGCAAGGCCACTGATTCCGAAATGGACTCCATGTCGGTCAACCAAGTGTTTTCGTTGGTTGACTTACCCGTTGGTGTAAAAGCCATCGAGTGCAAATGGATCTTCAAGAAGAAGATTGACGTGGATGGAAATGTCCAGATTTACAAAGCCAGGTTGGTGGCAAAAGGTTTCAGACAAGTTCACGGTGTGGACTACGATGAAACATATTCACCAGTGGCTATGATGAAATCTATTCGGATTCTACTAGCAACTGCAGCTTTTCATGATTATGAAATTTGGCAGATGGACGTGAAAACCGCCTTCCTGAATGGTATTCTGGAAGAGGATGTGTATATGACACAACCTGACGGTTACATAGATCCAAAGAATGCTGGGAAAGTATGCAAGCTTCACAAATCCATTTATGGATTGAAGCAAGCATCGAGGAGCTGGAATCTTCGTTTTGATGAAGCGATCAAGCAATTTGACTTCATCAGAAACGAAGAAGAACAATGCGTGTATAAGAAATCTAGTGGGAGCAAGATTGTATTTCTTATTCTGTATGTCGATGACATACTGCTTCTCGGAAACGACGTTCCAATGCTAAAGTCCGTAAAAGACTGGCTTGGAAGTTGTTTTTCCATGAAAGACATGGGTGAAGCCGCATACGTTCTTGGAATTAGGATCTATCGGGATAGACCTAAGAGGCTGATAGGCTTGTGTCAAGACTCATACATTGACAAAGTCCTACAAAGATTCAGCATGAAAGATTCCAAGAAGGGCTTCACGCCAATGGTACATGGCACAACGCTAAGCAAGAAGCAGAGCCCCACGTCGGCTGCTGAGCTTGAGCGCATGAAGAACATTCCTTATGCATCTGCAATAGGATCTGTCATGTATGCCATGATCTGTACTCGTCCTGATGTTGCTTATGCATTGAGCATGACGAGTAGATACCAGTCAAATCCAGGTGAAAACCATTGGATTGCCGTAAAGAATATCTTGAAGTATCTAAGACATACTAAGGATAAGTTCTTGGTGTACGGTGGAAGTGATGTGCTTAAAGTCAGTGGATTCACGGACGCAAGTTTCCAGACAGACACAGATGATTTCCGGTCACAGTCCGGTTATGTCTTTTGTCTGAATGGCGGTGCAGTAAGTTGGAGAAGCTCCAAGCAGGACACCGTTGCTGATTCCACTACAGAAGCTGAATATATCGCCGCATCAGAAGCGGCGAAGGAAGCTGTTTGGATACGAAAGTTCATTATGGAACTAGGTGTGATACCAGATGCGGCTGAGCCTCTGGCACTGTTTTGTGACAACAATGGTGCTATAGCTCAGGCAAAGGAACCAAGATCACACCAGAAATCCAAGCATGTTCAAAGAAGATATCACTTGATACGTGACATCATTAATAGAAAGGAAGTCAAGATCAGCCGAGTTCCGACAGATGAAAATGTCGCTGATCCGTTGACAAAGCCACTCCCAAGGCCTAAGCTCAAGTTCCTGACTGAAGCTGTAGGCATTAGAAACATTGAAATGTAATCTAAATTTGAGTGGGAGTTTTGTGAGCTTTATTTTAGTTATTTGATATGTTCTTGTAAAACATTATTTTATGTTTTAATGAAATTATTATTTCTAGATTATTTTAACTGTGATGAAATAATCGTTCCAAAATGATATGAAGCATTTTATAGGTCATCGAAGTAAGTGACTTGATCTTGAGTCATCAAAGTCATTTAGCTTGATCATGAGGCCCTATATTTGATAAATGTTTTATATCATCCTGTCCCTAGTCGAAGGTTGTTGAAACTGGAACACCAACAACCGTGTGAGACTGGATTGGTACGTGACTTATGACAAAGTCTCAGTGTGTCATAGATGCGCGGCATCAAAGTCAGTACATAGGTGTATGTTGGGAACATACGACCGGACAAGACCCGCTTATAAGAACTCTTCAGGATATTTATATCTGTGTCATAAGAGATTCTTACTACGACTATAGAGTATAGTCCTTAGACCTGAGTTCACATGCATGTGACTGCACATGGACTGATGTACTTTGATCATTGTCTAACGCTATCGTTCTGTGATAGCTATAAGGACCTTGTTTGGGTACATCATGAAATGAGTAGTTTGCAGTGATGGAACAAGATGGGATTTGTCCCTCCAATATAAATGGAGTGAATATCTCTAGGCCAATCGGAGATTTGAATACTGGAAAACGCATGGCCATGCTCAAACGGACTTTCCCGAGTCGTTTGGATTGTCAGTATCAAATCAGAGTCCGATGAACAAGATTAGGCTTTATAAGGATGACACCAATCTTGCCTTATGACTAATCGAGATATTGAGGCAAAAGGATTATGAATACAGAGATTCCAGTACAAGTGGGAGATTGTTGGAATTGTGTCCAGTAATCTCGGTACTGTCTCTAGAAAGTAAGAGTATGTCGAGATCAGACATAAGTCATATAATACTGGGGATCATGATGGCTTGCTAGAGTCCGCTCATGATCTATAAGTCTTGGACTTATTGCCTTTATTATATGATCCCATATGGGTCACACGCCTAAGCTAACAGGAAAATGTGTTGGAACGGCTTAGCAGAAGTACGACAAAAGTGCCAGGCATTTGTCGTATTAAGAGAGAAAGATTAATGGGTCTGATTAAATCCATGGGATTTAATCAGATTGGTGTTTTGGGCCCATAAGCCCAAAAGGGAAAGAGAAGGCTTTTAATGATCAAAAGCCAAATCTCTTTCTCCCCAACCCGAACCCTAGCCGCGTCTCTCTCTCTCCCTGCGCGCCTCTCTCCTTGTGGTCTAGCAGCCATTCCTGTGATCGCGTGTGTGAACCTTTGGAGGATTCATCCCTCGGTGCATCTATCTGATCTCTAACTTGTTCTATTCCTTCCGCTGCAACAAACAGGTAAAAGGTGAGATCATCTAATGTTTCTAATCAAGAGAACCTAGATCTGTATGTTTAGGTTGAGATGAATCTGTGAATTACATCAGGATCAACCAAACGAATTCCTACATCCAACTGCTGCTCTTCCTCAATAGGTTGGGCAGTCTCCTGTGCATCTTGAATTTCTTCGAGATGTACTTTACTCCCACTGTTTTTCTTAGAGAGAAACTCCCTCTCAAGAAAAGAACAGTCCCGAGCAACAAATACTTTGTTCTCAGATTGGTTGTAAAAGTAGTATGCCTTGGTTTCCTTAGGATAACCAACGAAATAGCATTTATCTGATTTGGGTGCAAGCTTGTCGGAGATTAAACGTTTGACATAAGCCTCGCAACCCCAAATTCTTAGGAAAGACATACTAGGAACGTTCCCAGTCCACAGTTCATGTGGTGTCTTTTCTACTGATTTAGATGGTACTCTATTCAGTGTAAACGCAGACGTTTCTAGAGCATATCCCCAAAAGGATAGTGGAAGATTAGAATGACTCATCATAGACCGAACCATATCCAATAAAGTTCGATTTCTCCTCTCCGACACTCCATTCCATTGGGGTGTACCAGGAGGAGTGAGTTGTGAAACGATTCCACACTCGCTCAGATAGTCGCTGAATTCTTGGCTCAAGTATTCTCCTCCGCGATCCGATCGCAGAATCTTAATACTCTTGCCAAGTTGATTCTGTACTTCATTCTTGAATTCCTTGAATCTATCAAAGGATTCTGACTTGTGTCTCATCAAGTAGACATAGCCATACCTACTGAAATCATCAGTAAAGGTAATGAAGTACTTAAAGTTTCCTCTGGCAGCAGTACTCATTGGCCCACATACATCAGTATGAACAAGGCCCAATAAATCACTGGCCCTTTCATTTGGTTTGTTGAAAGGGGCTCTAGCCATTTTGCCCACCAAACAAGACTCGCATTTCTCACATGATTCAAAATCAAATGAGCCCAGAAGCCCATTTCGATGGAGCCTCTGGATGCGTTTCTCATTGATATGGCCCAAACGACAATGCCATAAGAAAGTCGGGTTTTCGTCATTGGACTTAAACCTCTTTGTATTTATGTTAAAGACAGGCATTTCTTGGTTTAATATATATAACCCATTATCTAATGGGGCGCTACCATAATAATTACCATCACGATTAAAAGAACAAACTTTATTCTTAACAGCAAAATCAAAACCTTCCAAATCCAAAACGGAAACTGAAATTATGTTTCTGCTAATCGCAGGTACATAGTAGCAATTATTCAAAATTAAAACCATGCCCGAAGGTAAAGACAACTCGTAGGTGCCTACGGCCAGTGCAGTAACCTTAGCTCCATTCCCGACTCGTAGCTCTACTTGTCCTTTCTTCAGCGTCCTACTGTTTCTTAGTGCCTGCACATCAGTACAAATATGAGCACCGCAGCCGGTATCCAATACCCACGAAGTAGGACTAGAAGACATAACATTAAGTTCGATAACATAAATACCTGAGTCAGACGCATCATACGTCTTCTTCAGCTTCTTGTAATCTTCCATGAACTTCTTGCAGTCTTTCTTCCAATGCCCCAACTGCTTGCAGTAGTTGCACTTATCCTCAGGAGACGGCCCGGATTTGGGCTTCGGCTTGGGCTTGTCCTGACTTTCAGCCTGGACAACCTGGGCCTTACCCTTACCCTTCTTAGGTTTCTTAAACCTTTTACCCCCTTGTACCATCAGGACATTGGGAGTAGCCTTCTTGAGATTCGGTTCTGCTGTCTTCAGCATACCGTGCAACTCAGTCAATGTCTTAGTCATGTTTTGCATATTGTAGTTCATGATGAACTGATCAAAACATGACGGCAAAGACTGCAGAATCATGTCAGTGGCCAGCTCCTGGCTAATGGCACAGTCCAGTTTCCCCAGGTTATCAATGTAACCCATCATTTTAAGGACATGAGGACTTACTGGACTGTCCTTAGCCAGCTTGCAATCCATGAGAGATTTAACCGTCTGGTATCTCTCTGTGCGAGCCTGCTCCTGAAACAAAGCTTTCAGGCTGTTAATCATCTCAATGGGTGACAATACGTTCTCATATTGCTTCTGCAGCTCAGAGTTCATGGTCACCAGCATTAGACAAGTAACATCTTTGACATCCGCTGAATGCTTATCCCAAGCATTCTTTTCTGTCTGCGGAGCATTGGAACGTGGCCTCTCGGTGAGAACTCTTTCAAGGACATATTCCTTGTTCTCTTGCCTGAGAACTATTCTCAGGTTCCGATACCATTCCAAGAAATTAGATCCATTTAACTTGTCCTTCTCAAGGACGGATCTTAGTGAGAAAGTGTTGATGTGATTTGAGACAGACATAGCTGTAATTCAAAAAGGTAAATTTTAGTTATAAAGCACAAGAAATGAGAATTCTTATCTAATAAGAAAACTCCCATTGTATTCAAACTATGTTTCCTCATATGAATACAATGTGCCAAGATCCTCAGATTACTAAAATTCGAGTGGGCGACTCGCCGTTACTCAAGCTTTAGTTATCTAGGTAAGCAAATCATTGCTAATTGTACTCAGTACAACTCTTGGTCTCGAATGAGACAAACTATGTCCAATCCACTCTGATGTCTCTGGGCCCAGAACTTCTGACAGCCCATCAAGTATAACCAATCTTTTATCTGTCTTGTGATCACTGACAGTTGCACTGCAAGTCTGTCATTGACCACCTGCCTTACCCATGTTGCAGTGGATATCAAGGACTCCAAGATATCCAACAAACGACACGAGTCTTGACAGTAGACAAGATCGGGCAAGACATCAAGATCACTTGATATTTAGTTGAGGAAAAGAACTAATCTTATCTTGATTTATATTCACTATATATATCAAAAATAATAACTTTTAATTAAAACATTTAGTTTCATTAAGTTTAGATTCATCTAATACTTTTAGGATTAGATTATTCTGGTTTATGCAAATTTGTGGTCAAACCAGCATATCTGCGGACGTTGTGTCGATCGACGCCAACTATTGGTATCGATCGATGCAACTATATTTAAACCGTTCTTCGATAACCGGTCAAACCGGTCGAATTTACTTAACCGATTCAATTCAATTGAACCAGTTCGGTTTAATGGTCCATGTCGATCGTCACACACTGTGTGTCGATCGATATGACCAAACCAGAATCAATTTGGTTAATAAAATTAACCGAGCTAGATAACCGGTCCAATCCAATTGAACCGATCTATCTGATCGCATTGCCTGTGTCGACCGACACACCCAGTGTATCGATCGACGCAACACGATTACGGGTACTCGATCTCAGATCGAAACCCTAGAATTATTTACGGATTTTCGCTTTGTATCGACCGACACACGCTTTGTGTCGATCGATACTGTGCGATAAACCCTAAATTTTATTCGCGAGTTTTCGCTCTGTGTCGACCGACACACGCTTTGTGTCGATCGACACCTTGCGACAAACCCTAAAATTATATATTTTGCGCCGCGGCGTGTCGACCGACACACGCTTTGTGTCGATCGACACAGTGCGATTTTAGCAATACCATCGTTTTCAACAGAGACAAAAATCCGAGATTTAATCAGTGAAAAACGATTTCAACAAGCAATATACAGATCAACAACATCAAGTTTCGATTTTATATCACCAGTTTCAATAGCTAAACCCTAAGCATGCTCTGATACCACTGTTGGATCCCGATGGATCTAGGGTTTGTTATATTGAAATTTAGAACCAACCTCGTTCTTACCTTTGGCAGCGGAAGAAGATGGTGAACGAGATCAGTGGAGCAACGCAACGCTTTGCCTCTACCAGATACACACGCACGCTCGCTGGAAACGGGATGCTAGTGCCGGATCAATGGGGATCGAAAGGTTCTGGTTTGTCTAGTGTTTCTGTCAAGAAAACTGGACGGCTCTCTTGTTTAGGTCGAACTAAACACGTTTTTATTCGACCTAAACGTGCTTAACGGGCCAGACTCAATTAAGCCATAACCCGAAAAGCCTGTTCGGAAAATCCGAACTGTGTCGACCGACACACAAGCTGTGTCGATCGACACAACACCTTTATATCGATTCTTTTCAATACACATAACATGATCATTGCCACAATGATCATTCCCATGTCGTAGCTTCCAGTTCGCTTAGGTGTGTGACCCTATAGGATCATATAATACTAGCAGTAAGTCCACGACCTACAGATTGCAAGAGGCTTCTAGCAAAGCATTGCAAACGCCCAGTATTATACGAATGTCAGATCTCGACACACAACTATCACAGGAGTGAGTACAGGTGTGATTTCAGGACACTATCCCAACAGGCTTGCTATCCTCTGAGGAGCACATCTCTTCACACTTGTGGTGTCATCCTCTCTCCAAATGAGGATGATGTGTTAGAGGAAGCAAGGCTATTTGCCAATGTCGGCAAGGAAGTTTGGCCTAAACCCACTACTCATGGATCATTGAGTGAGCACATGGGACGTGCTCAAAAGAAGGGGGTGGATATAGCTATTGGAACTCCTCTCATGACCATAAGGACTGAGTTTGTTGGATCCATCTCTTCGAAGAAGCTGAGCATCGATGAGGAAAAAGCTCCCAAAGAGAAGGCTGTGGATATGGTGACAAAGATGTCTCCAAAGGTTGTAAAGGCTTCGATCAGTCTAAGGTTCCAAGGCGACTCAGTCAATCTCAGTGAGCTGACTTCTCAGGTCCTAGCCATCACTCTCGAGGGCAGGCCACACTCTTCAACCGCCTAAAACTCGGTTTGCGAAAGTCGAGCTTAACGACTTTAAACAAAAGCGCACTTGGGAGACATTCCCATGTTTATCCTTGTACATATTGATCTTTTGCTAGTCATCTTTGATGTTTTGCTTTGAGTTTTTATCAGGTTTTGGTTGATAGGTGAAGCTATGGACTCATTGGCGTTAAGAAAGGGCCGAAACATCTTAGACGAGGTGGTCGAAAGGAAAACAGTGAAGCAGTATCGGCCACGATATCGGCTGGTCAGACCGATACGTGCCTCCCAGAAATAATCCGAGACATCATATCGGCTGGCGTATCGGTTGGCCAGGCCGATACGCTCTCACTGCCTAGGTTCACTCGACCGATACGCCTTCTCTTGGACCAGGTAACACTCCAACTTGTACATACTTGCATTTTAGCTTCTTCTCTTTCTTTTTCTCCTTTTGTTGAGTCTCTCTCTCGAGCTTGCTTTCCCACCGAGACGGTGTGAAGTAAGTTTGGGGGAGAGGCTAGTTGCTAATCATGTTTTCTTTGTTCTTATTTTCGATTTTCTCACTTTGAGTCTCGTGCATTTCACTTAAGGCATAGAAAATCCAAAAAAATTGAAAAAATTACAAAAATTTCAAAAAAAAAGCATGTAGTTTCACTTGCATCATAGGATCGAGTCTAGTTGCATCATATAGGACGCATGCATAGGGAGCAATGATTGAAATTCCTTGTAAGACTGATTGAGTGATGACGTGTTCTTTATGCTAGTTGTTTGAGCTAGTTGATTGTCCTAAGATTGCAATTCAAGAAAGGCTAGGAAGTTAAGACGAACCATGCTAGGATTGCTTGTTTTGAAATTTGATTTGAAACTGAAATAGGCTTTGAATTGACACTAGCTCTGCCTAAGTGAGAACTTTAATGATGACATCTAATTATCTTACTCATGCTCTGTGTGCTAAACTCGTGGATACCCTAAAATATTTGAGCATTCTTATCCTTTCTACCCCTCTCTACCTGCTCAAATAGACTTTCATACCTTTCACCACCCTTCTTTCAAGCCACAAATACTATCTTGAGTGGTAGGCCTATTTGGAATGAGCTAGGTAAAAAGTGTTGAGTATGAGGCGACTAGGAGAAATTTTCATATAGTGCAAGCTCAACACCTTTAGCTTTGCAATAGGCTAGAATCCAAGTTTTGGGGAGGAATTGGGAAAGGAGAAAGAGAGTAAAGAAAAGAAAGAATGAAAGGGATTTTGGTTGGAAACTTATGTTTGTTGGCAAAGTGTTTTAAAAGAAGAAAAGCTCTTATGTGTTTAAAGAAAAGAAAAGTGTCTCATATTTTGAAATGAAAAGAAGCCAAAGGCTCACCTTAAAGAAAGAAAAGAGACCATTGCTAAAGAAAGATTTGAGCTAAGTTAAAAAGAAAAGATTTGCCACTGTTTTGAAAAGTCTTTATTGATCCTTGGGGAGTTTGATTGGAAGGTATCTGATTGAGAAAAGGGGATGAGGCAAAAATAGCCTTGGTCAAGGGTAGTATCCATTTAGGTGGGCTAGATTAGGAGAAGAAGTAATTGGGGCATGGGTAGATGGAAATCAACCTAGTATGCACCAATTGCCTCTAACTCTTAGCATTTTACTATAGCTCATTCACTTCTTTATGAGAGAACCTTCATGCTTTTGGAATAAACCCCTCTTTTTATTGAGATCACTTTAATCTCAAAACCTTGTCCCTTTGCCAAATGAGTTTGATCACCTTGCATTGAGTAAGATCCACTTGAAAACCTAATGAATGTTAAAGAGCTATTTGATAGGAATGCTTGTCTAGGTTGAGAATTGAGCTGAGAGTTTTGTCTTGATGAGCATGACTAAATTTTTGGAGTAAGCCTAACTTGGTTGCATCTTGGTGACGTTGACTCGAATTGGAACTTGTTGATCTCAGTTTTGTCTTTGGATATGAGCTCCCGCCTTCAAACCTTTCTCCCAACTTGCTTTGATAGTCTTATGCTTGCTTGTGGACAAGCAAGATTCAAGTTTGGGGGAATTGATATTCATACATTTTCATGCATTTAGGCTTGTATATAGTTCTTGTTTTGACTTCTTTTCTCCAATATTCTTGCCATTTTGTCGAGTCATTGTCGCGTCTAGAGTTTAGAGTTGTCTAGGACTAGGATAGGCATTCTAGGCTTGCATTTGGAGTGTTTCTTATGTTTTGTAGGTTCTTGGAGGCCAAAGGAGTGATTGCAAGTGAAATGGTGATGAAGGACCAAACCGATGAGCTTGAAAGAGTGAGTCATATGAAGATATTACGTTGACTTTTAGCTCTGGGATTCTGAATAAAAATCATGGGAAATTGAGTTAGCTTTCTAATGGAGGGGGTTTGAATTCATTCGGAGCTATATGGAAATAGTTATGCCTGATTTACTTGATGCATCTCAACACAGTCTTCATATCGGGTTGCATATCGGCCAGCCAACCGATACGACCTCTCGGATTAATTTTTGTGCATCTATATCGGTTGGCATATCGGTTCAGCCAACCGATACGCTCCTTCGACAGAAAATCCGAGAGCTCGTATCGGTCGGCGTATCGGTCCAGCCAACCGATACTGTCCCCAGATTTTCACTTGGATCCGGGTCAACACCCGCTTTGTTCCGGGTTGACCCGGCTCGCACCCTATTGACTATTTAAGCCAAAAACCTATTTCTATTTGTTTCGGAAGCTTTATTTTATGTTCTAAACACTTTGTAAGAACAAGTTTGATTTTGGGTTAATCTAGTACTCTTTTCTTGTGATTTCTCTCTTTGATTATCCAATCTATCTCTATGATCAACATTGTTTCTATAGATTCTGTTGTTCACATGATGATTAGTGAGTAGTTCTTCATAGGGCTTATGTGTTAGGTAGGATTAGGTTGATTAGGGGTGATCAATGGATTTCTAGTGCTTGATTGTTTAAAATCTCATCTGTCAAATTGTGTTTAATGTCTAATTAGCCTTGATCAAGTTGATTAGAATGCTTAAGATTTCTTGTTCACAACATGTTCGATGAAATTCATGTTCATAGCTTTGATAGAACTTTCACATTCTAGCGCATGAGAATGTATGTTTAGAGTGATTGTTAGTTGTTTGGAACTTGTTTGATTGCTTGCTTGATTCTAATTCACAAATGAGAATTTGTTCTTGGATTAGGATTAAATAAAGAGATTAGTATTAAGAGATTAAACTGATCGTATCGTTGTGTTCCTTACTAGGAGATTAGCTTGTTTGAAGTTTGAATTAGGATCCTTGATCATCCCGAGTCACCTGTCCGTTGACCTTGACCTTATGCCCTATCTTTATCATTGATTGAATTCGCATTCGTTTACTTGCCTTTTACTTACTTCTCTTTGAATTGTTCTCGTTAGGATTGTTAGAAACCAAAAACTTAATTGAGTTATTTGACTCTAGAGGTTTAGTGTGTGCTTATTGGTTTTATCCATCCCAAAAAGGTTTGATACCTCAAAGCTACACGATAAGCTTGAGGAATTGGTACCTCAAAGGATTGCAAAAATCCTAGTTATCAACAGTCATAACCGAAACATATCCTTCTCGGGCTTCAAACTTGAAGTCATGAACTACAACGATGTGTATTCGTCTTTTGATAAATTTTTGGAAGAAAAAAAATCTTTCACAGAATTTCCTTTGATTTTGTCACTTCATCTTTCAAGATTGCAGTATGATCACAATCTGAACATGACTGTGAAGGACAATGATAAGTACGAGTATCCACTACAACTAGATCTTGATAGAGATGACGGAAAGTATTTGTCTACTCATGCTGAGAGGAGCACACGCAACATTTATACACTTCATAGCGTGATTTTCCACAAAGGAAGAGACCTTTATGGGAATTATTTTGCTTTTGTAATACCGAAACTTTTAGATTTGTGGCTCAAGATCGAGGACGACGTTGTTAAAAAAGTTGATGCCAAAAGGGCATTAAATGCCCAGTATGGTGGGCATGGACATGCCATCATGCTTGTCTATGTCCGAGACAGTGAGAAGGACATCGTCCTCTGCACAACCGAGGAGGAAGACACACGACAGAGTCCAAGCACAAAAGAAGATGTTGGAGCCAACATTTTCGTCACAATAAAGGTTACGATTATAAGAGACAGCAAAGATGACAAATTCGTTAGTTTCCGTGTCCAGAAACATACCACCTTTATGAAGTTTGAGGACGAAGTAGCAGACTATTTCGAATTTGTCATCTTTGCCGTTTCTTATATGTTTCGAACAGCTTTCAACGAGTGACCGTGTATATTATTGTTCGTAACCTTTACAATTTAGAAATCACATCTTGAGATATTTCATGGTTGAAAGCTGTTCGAAATACGTCCATGAGAATTTAGAAATCACATCTTGAGATATTTAGCTTTCAACCATGGGTATTTTCACAATTATTGTTTCAAATTTTACTTAAACTTTTTATTATGTTTTTTAAAAAGTATTAAAACATGTGTTATTACGAGGGTTATTGGTTGTGGTTGTACAAACTTTACACAACCAAAAAATATTATACAACTATATATTTTAACCAACCAAGTTTCGTTTCTTTTAAAAATTTACAGCCAAAAAAATGAAAAATTTAATGTGGCCGTAGAGAACATTTTTCCACGGTCCAAAAAAGTGCTTTAACTTTAAAAAATAAATTTAAATTCAAAATATTAAAAAGGAAATATATTAGCAGTGAAAATTATTTTAAAGTCTAATATTAAAGTTCTAAATATATTTGGTCAATAATTCTACAACGATAAAATCTAAAACCAAAGTAAAAACCTATAGCCTCATAGTGCATTTTGGCCACGGCACATGCCTATATGATTATTTTTTAAATCACTAATATTAAAACCATTTTTTTCTTTTTCTAATTACATATAGACTATTCATGAACAATTTCGAATAACTTTGTTGACTGGTGTCCGCGATATCATGAATACGCAAGGACAACTGGTCAACCACATCAACAAAAGGCTATATGACATTGCACAACAATAACCTAGGATATGATTGGCTGGCCTAAATGGTGTTTGTGTTATCATGATTGCGCAAGGACAACCGGTTAACAACATTATAGGAAGGCGGTATGACATTGCACAAGAATTTGTACTTGAACCGAGGATAGACTTGGCTGGTTTTGGTAATTTTTTACTTGTTTATTATTATTATTTGTTAGTTTAAACTTTAAAATCTAATATGGTTTGAACTGTTTTTTTTTTGTGTATGTGTGATGCATGTATGATTAATGTTTCCAATATTATTGTTGCTATTGCATCAATTGTTTCTTTGCATCTGATGAGAAAGTACAAAAATACAGTGTGGAAGAAGGAAAAGACACGAGGAAGAATGTATTTTATGTTAACTATAATGCTTAACTATATCTTTTTCTAATTCATCCTTAAATATGATTATATACGCAAGTAAACTGGAACATATGTTTGACAAACAAAAAACTGAAGCATATTATTGGAAAATATTTGTCATTTTTACTCTTTCATGTTGTTTTGCATGTACTACCATCAATTAATTTAATCGTGCTGCTCTAGTGATTAAATAGTTTTTTGATTTTCTTCTTTCACATTACTTGGCTGATGTCTTAAATCGATTGTAGACTGCTTAAGACCTGTCACAACCATATTCTCTATTGGTTGTGTTATGGTTGCCAACAGCTGCAATGGCGATGCAAGCAAATATAATGTTTATGGAATCAAACGTCTTGAAGTTCAAAAATGTGGATAGCAATGTAAGGAGGAAATATGGTGACTGCTCTGATTAAAGACAAACTCCATTGCTCAAATGATCTGCCAAATAAATTTGTTTTTTTTATCTCTAACGTTTCGACTATATCGATGATAAAGAAGTTAAACTGAAATTTAGCTGAAATTCTCAGAAACCATAGTTTCTTTGCATTATTTGAGGAAGGAAAATACTTAGGTTCACCCCTCGAGGTGAATCCATTTGTTCACCCCCTCTTTCTTAACCAATAAAAATATGCCATGTAATATTATTTTTAAATAAAATTATAAAATTAAAATTAAGGAATTAAAGACATTCAAATATTTTATAAAAATAGATAATAATATATATCAATATCTATATATTTTTAGAGTTCACAAATTAGAGTTTAGGGTCTACAAATTATGGTTTAGGGTTAACGGCTTAGGGTTTAGGGTTTAAGATCTTTAGGGTTTAGAGTTTAGGGATTATTGTTTAAATTCTTTTGGGTTTAGGGTTTAAGGATTATGAACCCTTTGGATCTAAAACTTTTGGGGTTTAGGGATTAAGGACCCTTTGAATGTAAACCCTTTGGGGTTTAAGGTTTAGGGATTAGGGTTTATGGTATAGGGTTTAATCTCTTTGGGTTTAGGGTTTAGGGATTAGGGTTTAAGCTCTTTGGGTTAGGGTTTAGGGTTTAGTTTTTTATTTTTAAAAATTTACATATTGGGTTTAGGGATTAGGGTTTATGGTATAAGGTTTAAGCTCTCGTTTAGGGTTTATGGATTAGGGTTTAAGCTCTTTGGGTTAGGGTTTAGGGTTTAGAGATTAGCGTTTAGTTTTTAAGATTTACATATTGGGTTTAGGGATTAGGATTTAGTTTTTATTTTAATATTTTAGTTAAAATTATCGTTTAGGGTTTAGGGTTTAGAATTTAGGGTTTAGAGATTAAGATTTAGGTTTTAGTATTTTTTATAAAAAAAATTATTTTTAAGTTTTGTCTAAAATAAAATATATTTTCTTTTCTTTTATTTTCGTTTTTATTTTCTTATTTTTAAAACATTTTTAAAATTTTAATTATTTTTAATATTAGATTATGTGGAATTATTTGATTGGTTAGAAAAGGTGGAGGTGAACAAAAGGGTTCACCTTTAGGGGTGAACCCAAGTATTACTCTTTGAGGAATATCTAGATATAATGTCTTGACGTTATGACTAGAAGTCATCATATATTTTGCGAGATCCAAATTAGTCGAAGCCAAGAACGAGGTTGTTGAATTGCCTAGACATGAGATGGAGTCGAGCCCGGACGACTTTATACGCTCATTAGGACATCTGAAGAACGTGTAAAGTGACAAGGTATAAAACACTGAAAGGGGATCTTGAGAATTAAATGTGATTAGTTGTAGTAGTCGTCACCGGCTGGGAGGCATTTACCTCATCCCGATCACAAGGAGAGGATCACCATGGTGGGGGTATTTCTAATTATCCTTTTTGACTTCCACCATGAGCTCAATTGTTCCACTTAGGGCCCGTAAGAAACTGAAGCCAGACTTGGATATTTGCTTGTTTGTTCAGGCCAAGTGAATTAATTAAATGAGATGGAGCAGGATAAATATGGATTGAAGGTCAGATAGATTTGAGGAGAAAGTACGAAAAATTTGCTCCCCTCCGCTTTATAAAAAGCAAGGACCACTATGAGTTCCTTTTTCAGGGATAACCTACCTCTTCCTATACCCACCTCCGAAAAACTTCTAATTCCCAAAGGAAGGGAAGGTTGGCTTAGTCCTAAAAGAACGCCATCTTGCATGCCTTTTTCTTCCTTATCCATATTTTCCGCACATGCTGTAACGTCCTTTTCTCATTATCCGCTGACCGTCGAGATGATCGGTCAACAATCAAACAAGAACATGACCAAGTCGAGCCTGAGAAATTCAAACAGGAAAAGTTCGACACAAGACGAAGCCATAGACATATCGGTTTGAGACAAAGGTTGGCACTGACCCGTCCTTCACCCCGCTATCCTCACTTCCGCAGTACAAAGCTTCACAACTTGTACCGCTTCCGTGAGTTGTGTCGATTCGGACGAAACTCAATATCAGGGAAGCATGTTCATTTCTAAACAATCAAATGTTTACATAACGTTTAACACAATTTACAAAATGTTTTGCCAATAATCGGAAACAATATTCAAATCACAATAACAAAATGGCGCCAAAGCAAACCGATAAAAATCACACAAAATATCGAATAAAAAACTCCGCTACAAGCGATCCCGAAACTACACCGAGGACCTCCCACGTCCGTCGCTGCTAAACCTGAAAACACAAAAGAGTCTAATGAGCGATCTAAGATCACTCAGCGAGACGGATCCCCACTACGGCTTCTAGTCTATCTAGTAACCACAAATCCCCGTCCCAAAACCCCAAAATAACAAACAACAGAGTAAACGGTCGATCACACTACCACGCCGTGTCAAACCCACAACACACAAGCACTTGCCAAAATAAAGAGAAAGCGATTAAGGGAATCGAAGCACTGCGGCACATGCTCACGATTGGAACTCGATATATCTATCGCGCATTACGAAAACAACACACGCACACATTGGGCCCTTCGACGATCTCGGTAACTTTCACGGGTTTACATAGCCACCGAAATGGTAACTAACCCACGACTCCCAGATGTAAACACAAAGTCTCACAACCTAGGACATTGTTCTCAGTCCATCGATACACAATGATTCGGGCAACCCCACGGTAACCTAAGTTTCCATGTGTTTCAGACCTAGGACATGACCCCGTATTCTCCGAACCACACACCTACCGGCGTCATTCAGTAGGTTAACACCATAACCGGAATCACCACCCGAAGGTACACGATCCGATTAGGCAGCTACCCGAGGATCCAATCGGGTCGGAAGTACCAGAACGTATTCAAAAATCTAGACTTGTGGGATCTAACGCACCCTAGAGTCCTAGTACATGAATGTAAGCACGCAGACTCGCTTGCACTCTAGCAATGATAGCACAGTCAATCAATAAACAACAACGATCTCAACACAAAGTCCCGCAAGTCTACACACACAAGTGCGCCAACACCTCCACCCCGACTCGGCGTCGTACCGAGTCAGCATCTACGAACTTAACCGGCCACGTGACCGTGTTAAGTGTCCACAAGGACTGCTCGGCCCAACACCGAGACAATCTAATAGGCATGCACATAGAACTCAACAACAACACAATAACACAACCACCACACAAGCAAGCCTATTAGGGTTTCTAACATCTTTTAATTCATTTGTTAACAACTTTTACTTCATTCGCGTCCGCTACCTTGGATTAGCGGATTGCTAACCCGTAGACGGCTCGTACCTCATTACTCAATTTCTTAATTACTCATTCCCTATGTATCTTTTAATAACTCCTTGATCCTTCGGTTTAGAGTTAGTGGCTTACTAAACTCTCGACGTCTCATAATTTCACTTAATCAATATATTGATTAATCCGAAACCCATTATTAAACCTAATCTTTAATCCCGATTAACCCATTATTGCTAGACATGAAGTTCCATGGTCTTAGGCTAACATGGTGCAACAAGAGAGAGGAAGGCATAACCTGTAAAAACTTGATCGTACGCTTATGAATATCCATTGTTCAGCTAAATTCCCAAACGCATATTGCGTATTTGAATCAGGTGGATGCTCGGATCACATGAGATGTCGGATCAGAATCAAGTCTGAACCTTTAAAGGCAAAGCGACCTTTTAAATTTATAAATGAAGTTGCTGATTATCCGGAGTTCTTATCAATGGTTAAATATTTTTGGGAAGGTACCGACCCTTTGTTCCCTTTCACATCGGCGATTTATAGGATGACAAAGAAGCTTAAGGCTCTAAAACCAGCTCTGAAAAGTGTTAGTAAGGCGCACATTGGTGACATTGAGAAGAAAACTAAGGATGCATATGAAATACTGTGTTGCTGTCAGAACAATACTCTATCGAATCCTTCAGCTCAGAATCTTGAACTTATGATCGATGGAATCTACTCTCCGGAGTAGAAGAAAGGTTTTAAGGCAGAGAGCAAAGATTCATTGGCTAAAAATCGGAGATGGCAACAATAAGAGTTTCCATGAGATAGCAACAGTTCGGAAGGTGCATAACACTATAAGAGAACTTCATAGAACGAATGGGAGTGTTGCAAAAACTCAAAGCGACATTAATGAGGAGGCAGTGCATCATTTTCACATTTTCTTATCTCACAAGGAGGAGAGTCGCAACACATATGTGGAGGAGCTGCAAAACATCCTCCAGTTTGAATGTGATGAGAATGACAAAGAGATGCTTGTTCAAAATGTCTCTGATGATGAGATTAAAAAGGTTCTGTTTTCTATGGCAAAGAACAAGTCTCCAGGCCCCGACGGGTATACATGTGAGTTTTACAAATCTGCTTGGCAAGTGATTGGAAAAGACTTTACCACGGCGATACAGTCTTTCTTCACCTACGGTTTTCTTCCTACCGGAGTCAACGCCACCATTCTTGCTTTAATTCCCAAAAAGGAGGGAGCCAAACAAATAAAGGACTACCGCCCTATCTCCTCCTGTAACTTAATGTATAAGGTGATTTCAAAAATTCTAGCAAGGCGTCTGAAATTGTTGTTGCCAAAGTTTATATCTCCATCTCAGTCTGCTTTTGTTAAGGAGAGGCTTCTAATGGAAAATGTACTACTAGCCTATGAGCTTGTGAAGAGTTATCACAAGGAGAATATATCACTAAGATGTGCAGCGATATTGACATTTCAAAGGCCTTTGATACTGTCAACTGGAGCTTTATGTTAAACACTCTCGCAGCTTTAAAACTTCCGGAGAAGTTTGTCACATGGATTGAAAAATGTGTTACTCTAGCTACATTATTAGTCCAAGTGAATGGAGAACTTGCAGGATACTTTAAAAACGAACGAGGATTGCGGCAAGGTTGTTCTTTATCCCCTTACTTGTTCGTTATATGTATGGAAGTGCTTTCAAAACTACTGAACATAGCTGCGACAACGGGAAAAATCGGTTTTCACCCTTACTGTCAAGAGGTAAATATTACTCATCTTTCATTTGCTGATGATATGCTGGTGTTCTCGGATGGGAAGAAGAATCCTATCGAAGGAATTCTAGATGTTTACACAGAATTTGCAGCAATGTCAGGGCTACATATTAGCATGGCAAAATCTACTTTGTTTTTGGCCGGGGTTAGCGATGACGAACATATGTCAATTCTTGAGGAGTTTCCTTTTGGGCCTGGCAAGCTACCGGTTCGTTATTTAGGATTGCCGCTCCTAACCAAGAGAATTATGACCAATGATTACACCCCTCTCGTAGAAAGAATTTGAACTCGCATCAGATCATGGACATCAAGAAATCTGTTCTTAGCTGGACGACTGCAATTGATTGGGTATGTTATTCATAGCATCACAAACTTTTGTTTATTCGCTTTCAGACTTCCCAAAGCTTGTATCAAGGAAACTGACAGTATATGCGCAGCATTCTTATGGTCAGGTCCGGAACTTAATTCGAAAAAATCTAAGGTTGCTAGAAAGATGTCTGTAAACCAAAGGAGGAAAAAGAACTCGGCTTAAGGTCTGTCTGTGAAGCTAATAATGTATGTTGCCATAAGTTAATCTGGAAAATCATATCTAATGACTCCTCACTTTGGGTAAAATGGATTAACAAATACCTACTCAGGAAAAGCTCTTTCTGGTCTTTGAAAGAGGGAAGATCTTTAGGGTCTTGGATGTGGAAGAAACTTCTGAAGCTCAGACCACTAGCCTCAACGCTTACACGGGTAGATATCAATAGTGGTGCTCAGACGTCCTTCTGGTTCGATACATAGTCACCTCTGGGCAGATTAATCGATGTCATGGGTCGGCGAGCTTGCATTGATCTGGGTATACCAATTAACGCAACGGTCGAGTATGCACTTAACATCCGCCGAAGAAGGAAAAAGCATCGTCAGTCTGATCTTAACAATGTGGAGGATGAAATTCAGAAGCTAAGAATCAGTGGACTCAACAATGACAAAGATAAAAGGTTGTGGAAGCTAAGGAGGATCTTTTCAAAGACACTTTCTGCACACAAAAACAACACTCCTAACCCGCTTAAGACAATCGGTAGTATGTTGGAGTAAAGTCATTTGGTTTCCCTTTGCCACTCCTAAGTTCACTATTTTTGTTTGGTTGGCTATGCTAAAGCAGCTAAACACAATTCAAACTGGAGGTAGAATCCGCCGATGATACCCACTCTCAGATCCTCAGTGTGTATTATGCAAAACACATGAAGAAACAAGAGATCATCTCTTTTTTCAATGTCATTACACTGAAGATATTTGGAGTAATTTGGCTCAACAGCTATTTGGAAGACGATACTTTATTCACTGGAATCTCATCGTTACAGTTTTGTTGGATTCATCTATAAATAAGAAGCAGCTCTTCCTATGCCGATATCTCTTTCAAGCGACATCATATTCAATATGGCGTGAAAGAAACAGGAGAAAGCATGGGGAAGATCATCTACCTTCCTCAATCCTCATCCGCAATATAGACAGAGCGATTCGGAATCGGATTTCATCCATCAAGGATAAGCTTAGTCCACTTATGCAACTTTGATTTGCAAGCAGACAACACTCTTAATTGGCAGTGTGTAAAAAACTTTTAGATTCTCAGCTCTTACCCAAAACAGATTATTACTATCGGATGTAAAAAGGTATTTTTTTATGAATGAATTTAACATTTTTCAAAAAAAAAAAAAGTATTAAGATTATCAAACCTTGATGGGAAAATTTTTTGTTAAAAAAATAAATTGGAAATAAATCACAGAATAATATAAAAAAAATTCAGAACAGAGGCCCAAACTATGATCTGCTAACTGTTCAGCCCAACTCAAAACAATCTCAAAATGCGAGATCCTATAACCGGTTTGGTTTAATTGTATCCGGTTTAGATAAATAAAAGCCGATAAAATATAATCCTCGAAATCACGATGATTTTCTTGACGGTATCTGAGATATCTCGACGAGAATCCGGTTCAAGGACTGAGGCCGAGAGAAGAAGGGTGCATGATCGGAGTCTTTGAGCTGGAAAACTTGTTCAGGCGGGTTCGATTTGATCATAGCCTCCTGGAGAGGAACCGGTACGGCGTAATCTTCCATGGTTTTGATGTAAAACCGTCGGATAGAGCCGTAGTTTTTCTCCGACACGTGAAGCTTTTCACCAACCGGTGCGAACGGGATGGGTCTCATGGATACTGAAGCCAATGCGACGTCCTATACCAAAATGCCAAATTAGATTTCAATAATCAAACCGAATTGTACCGGTACAAGATTAGTTCAGTTTAAATTATTAACCTTTGGAGGGCTTTGGTTAAAGAGAAAATCTCTAAGCAAAGATCTGTCGTAATCAACGGCAGTTGGAGGATTCTTTTTGCCGTTGGCGTACCGAAAGATCTGAGCTTGTTCCATCAGATCATTTGATCCCAGCTGTTGGTTAAAGAGATCAAGAGTGCTTTGACCATTAGCCAACATAGCAGCAGAGATAAAAACAGCTTTGGAGATTTTTGTAGGAAACATCTCCATCGCATAAGATATACAAGCCCCTCCAAAATCATGCCCCACCAAAATTACCTGTAATTAATTAAGATATGGTCTTAAAAACATAATCTAATTGTTATGCTATTAAATAATGGTCAAAGACAAAGTTGGAACCTTCTCGTTGGGTTTGAGGGATTCAAAGAAGTGGAGGAGGGGTTTGGAGTAGTGAGCGAGGCTTGTGATGTTACTGGTGTCAATAGAGCTTGCACCTGAACCGGTCAAGTCAACGGCATCGACTTGGAAGCCATGTTTCTCTAGGAGAGTTATGGTTTTGTACCAACACCAAGCACCGAATCCTCCACCATGAACCAGCACGAACCGCTTCGTCTCTGAAACTTCTACCTTACTCAGCTCCTGTTACACATACACACATGTCCCTCACAATGTCACAACATAGATCAGCTGCGATCTTTCAAAAGCTCATTTTTCTTTTAGTAGTTATAAGACAATTTCATAAGGATAGTCATAAAGAATTATTAAAATTAACATAAAATATTTTATAAATTGTGAATGCAAAGAATATCTCTCTTTCTTATCTTCATTTGGCGCTTCCGCATATGATTAACCAAATATTGTTTAAAATACAAATATTGAGGTTTTATGTGGAAAAACGAATTATTCATTTGTTTAAAAGTCTAAATATTGAGGTTTAATTTGCATATATAATTATTCAAATATAAACGCAAAAATACAATCCAAATGTATCTCACAATAAGCAATTCATTAGTTTTCTATCAAGTGAAATGCTTACCATGTCTACAAGCTGGTTAGGCTTGATCATTGGATCGGTACTAGACCTTTGCCTAGAGCTAGAGCTTCTTACGAATCCACAGGTCGACTTCTTTGGAGTCTGGACAGCTGAATCAGGTCCTGAGCTGCCGGACTGAGTCGAGGGATAGACGACGGAGGTGGACCGTCTGAAATTAGGAGGAACAACAGAGTTGCTGTTACGAGGGGTCTGGTTGAAGAGGAGATTAGTGGCTGCTAAAGTTTGCTCCTGAATAATATGAGAGTCTTTGTCGTGTCCATGGTGGTCTTGATGGTGTCTCTCTCTAATCTTCTTCTTTGCTTTGACCCCACCACCTTTCTTGGAAGACGAAGTGGAGGATAAGCCGGAGCAGGAGAGCGAATGAAGTAGCGTCCGCTTTCTGAACGAAGGGATTAGCGATAGGCGACGCATGTATTTGCCGGAGTTACTTCCTCCTCCTTTGCTGCGGCCGCCGGAGGATTTCTTGGGACGCTGTTCGTCATCGTGAGAGATGCATGTGAACGAGTTCCCCATTTCTTGAATTTTCTTTGTGTTAGTTTCTCCACAAAAGGAGAAAATAATGTTTATAGATTCGTTATTACTACATGTTCCAATGTTTGTTCCCGCTTGCCTCTGTTGGAGAAACAAAACAGTTGAGACCTTCACGTCGTGAAAAAGGTCTCTGTCTTAGTCTTTATCTGACTTGGTATTGAGGAATATATCTGAGAATAGTTTGTATTTTCGACATAAAATAAGACAACTACTTTAATGTAAGCAATTTTGGTTGTCAAGATGGAGAGACAGATATATAATGGAGAAACATGGAGGGCACATTCTTTGAGCATTTAGAAGCAGACATGGAACCCTTTTGACTTTCAAGATTGAAGAGGATTCAAGTGCAGGCCAAAGCCAAAAATACTGGTTTTATGTATTAAAAGATACAACAATAAACACACGTTCTTCCTCAAAATTGTTTGGTGTCTTCAGATCCACAAAGATGTGTTAATATTTCTTTATGATTTCTAAAAACCATAAATCATGTCAGTCTTACATATGATATTGACATAAGCGGGAGCATGTCTTTTGGATACATGGTTTATGAATCGAATTTGGTTATGGTTTTTCTACGACAAACCTAATATAGCTTTAGTTCTCTGTTGATGGAATGTAGAGAGTTTCTGTATTTCTAACTAGGGTTGCTATGAGGACCATAACCTTCTATTTATAATAGAAACAATTTCTAATTCGGCTCGTCATCAAATTAGAAATTAATGAATGTATCCACACATTAATTTTCCATAACACTTATGCCCCATAATATTTTATTCTTTACCAAAGTGATCACATAAGTTTTGACTCTTTAATATAATGACCCTAACACATTATTAATACATGTGTGACCCCAAATTGATCCTTACAATATCCCAATGGTGATGGAACTTCGAGCCAATTCTACCAGATTCGGAATTGCTGTCAGGTTCCAGATAGCCTAGGATCTAGGGTCTAGTTAATTGAATCAAGGATCTGATCTCTGTTTACCTGGAGATTGGCAGCGGAAGATGGTCAGATAAACGAGATCTGTGAAGCGCCTCAGATGATGCGCCTCTACTTCAGTCCACACGCACACAAGCTGGAATCCGCCGGGATGCTAGTATCGGGGCTCAAATCTCCTGGGAACTGAGTTCTACGAGGTTTCTTTGTTTTCTCTCTGAGAAAACACTGTCTGGGCGGCCCTCGTCTATTAGGTCGAGATTATAAGATCACTTATATACTGACCTTGACACAAACCGAAACATCAGTTTCGGTTTCGGCCTTGTGTCGACCAACACACTTAGTGGTGTCGATCGACACACCTCATTAAAACTCATATTCGATGTGTATCCAATACACATCGACCAGACCATATGCCAATGATCAATCCCATATGAACTATGTCCAACTTGCTTAGGTGTGTGACCCTGTAGGTTCACACGACACTGGAAATGAGTTACAACTCATTTGTCATAAGCGGTTTCTAGCAAAACATTATGACTACCCAGTATCATATGAATTGTCCGATCTCGACAATACAACTATCTCTAGAGTGAGTACAATGTGATTTCAGGACATAATCCCAGTAATCTCCCACTTGTACTGGAATCACCTATTCCTATAATCCCTTCGTCGCTATATCTCGATATGGCATAAGGCAAGAGACTGTGTCATCCTTATTATAGCCAACATCATGTTCATCGAACTCCTGATCTATACTGATGAAATAAACGACTAACAATCACCTCGTTTGAGCACGGCCATGCATTTTCTCAGTATCAAATCTTCGATGGGCCCTGAGATATTTATCTCCTGTTACAGGAGGGACAAATCCCATCTTTTTCCATCCCTGTTTCTACACATACTTCATGATACATATAAGCAATGCCGTTATAGCCGCCAGTTATGGAACGACGTTTGACAAGGTCAAAACGCACCAATTCATATGCTAGAAAGCATGATGAACTCAGGTCTAAGGACTATACTCTATAGTCGTAATGAGAACCTCCCATGACACTGATATAACTATCCTGTGGAGTTCTCATTAGCGGGTCATGTCCGATCATATGTTCACCAATATATATCTATGTGATTGACTGTGATAATCATATCTTTGACTCCATGAAACTTAGTCCAACAGTCACCTCACATGCTAGTCTCGCGCGGTTATTGGTGTCCCACTTCAACAACCTTGACTAGGGACAATCGTAATTTATGTCATCTTTTACTTATAGGGTTTCATGATCAATTCCTCAACTTGATGACCTATATGATGACCATAAAATACTTTGGGACCATTACTTAATTATCCAATAATTAAATAATACCGATGTCAATTTTAACTTACACAAACTTTGCCATAGCATGTGTATGTAAAGATCATAACAAAACTAATTAACTCCCACTAGAATCAAGATCATCTCTTCAAATATCTAATACCTACAGCAACAGAATGAATTTCGTGCTTAGGTTGTGGGAGAGACTGTGGTGTTATTGCTTGAAACAATTCCAACAAACCACACCGCCATTCAGATAAAAGCACTATTCTACGGTCCACTGCTTGGAGTCTTTCCAACAGATAGCACCGCTATTCAGACAAAGAGACATAACCAGGTGGGAACCGGGAATCGTCTTTGTCCGTCTAACTACTTTCAACTGGTTCGTCATTTTATCAGTTCACCACGAACCTATCCTTAGTGTTCCTCAAACACTTGAGATATTTCTGGTAACTGTTCAGTGACTATTACCGAAACATATTGGTATTTTCTCGTCATGCTTTATGCGTAAGCTGCATCTTGACGAGCGCAAACATGGCATTTATGATGGATTCTATTGCAGCAGAATTAGCAATCACACTCATTAATATTAGTTCAGCCAGTGTTCAAAATACTTCATCTTGCTAATATTGTTACTAGCTCAGTCAGTGTCCAAGACACTTCATCTTGCTTAGATTATTGCCATAAGACCTTTGGTATGAAGCCATTCTTGGAATCAAGTACATTTGAACTGTCTAATACCTTATTAACATAAGGATTTTGACACGATCCAATTAGCCTTTCTGATCCATTCCAATGGATCCTTATTCCAAGAACTTTCACGGCCTTCTACCATGTCTATCGTTAAACTTGACTTCCGACCCAAATCTTGACAAGACTTTAGCGTCGGAACGTCGTTTATGAGATTTAAGTATGTTATCTACATACAGTGTGAGAATTGCCATTACGCTCCCACTAGTCTTCTTGTAAACGCATGGTTTCATCTCTTTCTGATCAAGTCAAAACTTTTGACCATATTATCAGAATGCTGATTCCAACTCCAAGATGTTTGCTTCAATCCAGAAGTGGATCGGTGAAGCTGACATGCATACCCAGCCAATTTTTCGGAGTTGGGGCTCACCATCGCTTCTTTGAATTTCGCATGCTCGTCACTTTTCAATGATCAATAGATCACGACAATAGGCTACGAGAAATCACTCTCGAGTTAGTGACGGATCCTTTCGGATCTGCGAATTTCAGGCTCCACAGGTTTAGATCCTACAGCACTTTGTAGATCTCACCGCTGCTCTCCCTCAACAGGTTGAGCAGTCTCATGTGTTTATCGAATTTCTTCGATATGTACTTTTACTCCCACTGTTCCTTTTGAAAGTATGATCTTTCTCAAAAGACACAGTTTCGAACAACAATACTTTGTCCTCGGATTGGTTGCAAAAGTAGCAAGCCTTGGTTTCCTTAGGACAACCAGCGAGGTAGAACTTATCAGATGTGGGTTCAAGTTTGTTTATTGACTACTGTCTTACACAAACCTTGCAATCCCAATTAATCAGAAAAACAAAGTTTGGAAATCACCCATTCCACATCCAATGTGGTGTTTTTCACTGATTCTGATAGAAACTTATTTAGCGTAAACATAGACATTTTAGAACGTATTCTTAAATGATTATGGAAGATTCTTGTGACTCATCACTAATCGGAGCGAATCTAATAAGATCCGATTCATTCTGTCAGATGATCACCCAATTCTTGACTCAAGTATTTTCCTCCGCGATTCAATCGAGGATCTTAATACTTCTGCCAAATTGGTTCTACACTTCATCTTGGAAATCCTCAAGGGGTTCATGCTCGTGTCTCATCAAATGAACACAACCATACTTATTGATGTCATCAATAAGGTAATGAAGTACAGAAGATTTCCTTTTGCACTAATGCTCATCGGGCCGCATACATCAGTATTGTTGGGAATGTCCTGAAATCTACCCGTACTATCTCTAGAAAGTATGATAAGTGTCGAGATCAGACATAAGTCATAAATACTGGGTGATCATGATGGCTTGCTAGAGTCCGCTCTTGATCTATAAGTTTAGGACTTATTACCAGTATTGTATGATCCCAAAGGGTCACACACCATAGCTAACGGGAAAGTTAAGATGGAATTAATGAAGGATTATGGGTGTTTTCCAAGGTTTAATTCTCAATTACAACCTAACACAAATCCTTAAACAGATCTTGGTTCTTGTAACTGAATCATAAAACAAACCTGATCTTTACCTTTTGTAGCGGAATTGATGGTAATGGCAAGATCAGATTAGAGCAGATTATCACCGGCTCCTCCTAGGTATCCACACGCTTACAAGCTACGGATCAGGCTGCTAGACCGAGGTGGAAATCACAGAGAAAGAGAGGACGGCTCAGCTCAGAAAATCGCCAAAGGCTTAGGGTTTCTGGGGCCTCCTTCTGCCTTATATAGGCCCAAGTTATTAACTAATGGCCTATTAGGCTTTTGGGCCCAAAATACAAATCAGACAAAAAGCCCGTTTTGTCTTGGCCCAATTCTCTGTACAAATACAGTAAACGCATTTGCATCTTACCGTATTATTTCCATTTAACTTTCCCGTTAGCTATGGTGTGTGACCCTTTGGGATCATACAATACTGGTAATAAATCCGAGACTTATAGATCATGAGCGGGCTCTAGCAAGTCATCATGATCACCCAGTATTTATGACTTATGTGCAGCCACATGCATGCGAACTCAGGTCTAAGGACTATACTCTATAGTCGTATATGAGAACTTCTTATGACACAGATATTAATATCTTGCAGAGTTCTCATCTTGCGGGCCATGTCCGGTCATATGCTCCCCTACATATACCTATGTGTCGACTTTGATGCCGCGCATCTATGACCCCTCGAAACTTGGTCATAAGTCTCAACACAATCTAGTCTCAACAGGTTGTTGGTGTTCCAATTTGAACAACCTTCGACTATGGACACTATGATTTATGTCATTTCGTTAAATATGGGGTTTCAGGATCAAGTCTACTCATGTACTTCGATGACCCATATATAATGACATGAATCATTTTGGAACGATTATTTTATATCACAGTTAAAAATAATCCAGAAATCATAGATTTCATAAACATAAAATATTATGTTTACATGAACCCTTTCAAAACAACTAAGTAAAGCCCTTTACAAACTCCCACTGAAATTAAGACTACATCTTAGTTTCATTCATCCTACAGCTACAGTCCGCGACTCATGCTTAGGCCTAAGGAGTGGCTTTGTTAATAGATTAGCAACGTTCTCATTCGATGAAACTTGCTTATCTACTTAACACCTCTGTCATTTATCTCACGGAATAGGTCATACCTACCCTCAAGGTGTTTGGACCTCTGATGTGCAGCTAGTCTCAACTACGCTGGGAATCACATCAAGTTCAGTGATGAACTTTACTTTCCAAACAACCTCTTTCGCCGCTTCTCAAGCTGCGAAATGTTCAGCTTAAGTCATGGAGTCAGCTACAGTGCCTTGCACCGCCAGATAAACACAAGATATAGTCGGACTGTGACCGGGAATTATCTTTGTCTACTGGAAACTTGCCTTTCAGACTCAACCGACTTTTAGCACTTCACTTTCTCCGTAAATCAAGAACTTATCCTTAGTATTCCTCAAATACTTCAGAATATTCTTTACGGCAATCCAGTGATTCTTTGCTGGATTTGACTGGTCTTTACTTGTCTTGCTTAGCATTAAAGCAACATCAAAACAAGTATGTGTCATGGCATACATGATAGATCCAATTGCCGTCGCATATGGAATCCTATCCATGCATTCAAGCTCAGCAGATATCGCAGGACACTGTATCTTGCTTAATGAATTGCCATGTGACATTGGCATAAAGCCCTTCTTGGATTGCTGATTACGTGTAGGACTTTGTCAATTTAAGAATCCTGACTTTGTCCTACCAGCTCTTTTGGATCTCTATCTTTAGATCCAAAATCCAAAAACTACGTGGCTTTACCCATGTCAATCATACAATAACTCCCAAGCCAGTCCTTTACCGACTGTAGCATTGGAACGTTATTTCCGAGAATCAGTATGTCATCGACATACACTATGAGAAATGCAATATTGCTCCCACTTATCTTTTAGTAAACGCACAGTTCCACTTCGTTCCTGTTCAAGTCAAAACCTTGACTACTTTAACAGAACGAAGATTCCAACTCCGATATGTTTGCTTCCATCCATGAATGGATCGATGAAGCTAACTTACGTACAGTATAACTTTTCGGAGTCCGGGCTCACTTTCGCTTCTTTGAATTTCGCAGATTCGTCGCTTTCAATGATCATCAGATCATGCGAACTTTCAATGATCATCAGGTTCAACTAATGACGAGAAATCACTCTCGGATTAGTGACTGATTCATTCATATCTGCGAACTTCAGGCTCCACAGGTGTAGAATCTACAGAAATCTGTAAATGCATCCGCTGCTCTCCCTCAACAGGTTGAGCAGCCACCTGTATTTCTCGAATTTCTTCGAGTTATACTTTTACTCCCACTGTTCTTCTTGGAAAGTAACTTCCCCTCTTAGAAAACAGAATGGACGTAAAAGTAACAAGCCTTGGTTTCCCTAGGATAACCAGCGAAATAGCACAATATCAGTTGAAATATTGACTGATTTATTCATATCTGCGAACTTCAGGCTCCACAGGTGTAGATTCTACAGAAATCTGTAAATCCATCCGCTGCTCTCCCTCAACAGGTTGAGCAGCCACCTGTATTGAAGTAGCACAATATCAAATACTCAGTAAAGACGAATTTGGATCGATTCCAATCCACATTTACGTGGTGTCTTTCAACTGATATTGGTAGAACTATTTCAGCGTAAACTTAGATATTTCTAGAGCGTTATTCTTAAAGAATATCATGGAAGATTCGTGTGACTCATCTTTAATCATTTCTAATAAGATCTGATTCTTTCTCACAGAAAACACCTCCAGGTTTTCAGGAGAAATGAGCTGTGAAGCGACTTCGCACTCATTCAGATGATCACACCATCAATGACTTAAGTATTCTCACTCGTGATCTAATCCAGAGTCTTAATACTTCTGTCATTTAGATTCTATACTTCATTCTGGAACTCTTTCGACCATGTCAAAGAATTCCGACTTGTGTCTCATCAAATGAACACAGTCGCACTCACTGAAGTAATCAGTAGAGACAATGAAGTACAGGAAATTTTCTCTGGCATTACTGCTCATCGGACCACATACATGAGTATGTTCAATCTCCAATACGCCTTTGGGCCTTTCTCTAGCTCGGCTAAGATGGGCCCTTTGTCTTTTGGTCCAGTAAGCAGAATTCAAGTCTCATAAGATATCCATTCAAATGAGCCCAAAAGTCCATAACTATGGGGTTTCTGAATCTGACTTACTCTATGTGACCAAAATATTTATGCCAAGAAAAATCAGGTTTAATTCATCAGATTTAAACCAATTGCGGTATTTATGTTATATTTAGGCACTCTTTGGTTTAAGACATAAAACCCATTTCTTGAATAGGGTGCTACAATTAATATTTCATTAAGATCAAAAGAACAAACTAGTCTTTTATCAAAATGAAAAACATTCAAATTCTTACAAGAAAATGAAAAGACAACTCTGCTCAAAGCAGGTGCATTGTAGCAATTACTTAATACAAAACCAAGGCTCAAAGGCATCTACAAGTGAAAACCCTATGGCTGAGGCAGCATCCCAAGCTCCTTCCAGACACGCAGTTCCACTTGCCCTTCATTCAACGTTCTACTGTTGCTCAGGCTCTGCATATTATAACAAATATCAGTGCCACAACCAGTATCCAATACCTATAAGGTATAACTTGAAGTAATAACATGAATACATGAGGAAGTAGTCTCATACATCAACTTTAACTCCTCATAATCTTCCATGAATTTAATGCAATCTCTTTTCCAATGCCCAGTCTCTTTACAGTAGCAGCACTTACCAACGTAAGAGGTATCTGACTCGGGCTCAGAAGACACACGCTTGCCATGATTCAAAATCTGGACAACTTTGTCTTCACCCTTGTCAGCATTAGGTTTAGTAAACCTATCCTTCTCATTCATGAGATTGTACAGGGTACTCTTCACGTTTGGCTCAACTGTCTTGAGCATATCATGCAGTTCAGTCAACGTCTTCGTTAAGCCTTTCTTGATATAGTTCCTTACGAACTTATCATAGCTTGACGGCAGTGACTGCAGAATGATCTCAGTTGCCAATTCCTGGCTAACTGGATAATCCAGTTTCCTCAGGTTATCAATGTAACCCATCATTTTACTGACATGAGGACTTACTGGATGATCATTTGGTAGCTTGCAGCCAGTGAGAGATTTAACCAATTGGTATCTCTCCACTCTTACCTGCTCCTGAAATTTCAATTTCAGGCTGCTGATCATCTCTATTGGCGACTCCATGTTCTCATATTGCTTCTGCAAGTCTGAGTCCATGGTAGCCAATATCAGACCACGCACATCTACCGCATCATTATAATGCTTATTCCAAGCATCATATACTGCATGAGAGGCATTGGACCCGATCCTCACGGGGAGAGCTCTTTCAAGGACATAGTCCTTTCTCTCCTGCCTGAGGACTAGCCTCAGGTTCCGCGACCAAGTCAAGAAATTTGATCCGTTCAGTTTGTCCATCTCAAGTACATACCGGATCGAGAAAGTGTTTTGATTGTTTGTGCTTGTCATAGCTGAAATTTAGAGATAAATAGAGTTTTAGTTATTAAGTTCATAAAAGAGTAATCTTAACAACTTATATGAAAACTCGCATTGTATTCAAAATTTCTTTGTTTAACCTCTTATGAATACAATGATTCCGAGACCCATGTTTAGCTAAATCCAAAGTGGGCCACTGGCCGTCACCCAGAATTAGCTTTACTTGGTAAGCATACACACAGCTAGTTATAACCAATAACTCTCGGTTGTGATTTGGGCCCAAGGCCCAATATCACCAGATGTCTCAAGGCCCGGGACTCCCGATGGCCCAGTCAAGAAAACCAATCTCTTACAGCCAAATAATCACTAAAATCTGGGACTCCCAATGAAATTAGTGACTATATACTACTTTACTTACGCGAAAACAGACACCTCACACTGTAAGCCATATCTGTAATCAAATAAGCGTTAAGTAGCTGACAAGATTGGGCAAGACATCCAAGCTTGATATTGTTTTTGAGGATTTTCAAGTTTTATTTCCAAAAATAGAAGATTACTATTTTGGGAAACTTTCTTATTTTAGAAACTTTTTAAATTTAGTAACTTACTAAAAATAGAAATTTCTAATTTAAATATTTTATTAAATATTTTGGGTTGGGTCACAAATTATAGGCCCAATTCTTGGCCCAAGACCATAGAATTCCAGCTGGCCCAATAATTTGACATAACCGATCCGGTTTATTAATTCTGGTGCAAGACCAAATTAACTCTCAAAACCATCGGTTATTTACTAAACCAGACCAGCTCTAAATTATTTGGTCCAACCAAATCAAACTTAGACCAGCCTTCGGTTTAGGTTAAAATTCAATTTTGAATTTCAATCCGGTTTAACCAGAAATTAAATAATACCATGTATTAAATAATTTCCAGCAAACCGCGATTTGGGTTAACCGCTTGAACCATAATTATTCAAAAAATTAATCCATTCATACAAAGTAATCCTTATTCCAATAATTGAATTTGAAAAAAGATTCTCAATCATAACAAACCTCATTAAATAATCGACTTTTCAATAATCGTATCATGCTTGTTAACATACGATTGTTGACTTTATTCAATTCAATTTATCTAACCAATTCGATAATGGCTTCACAGCCTTTTGCAAAACGCTTGATAATTAATACAACAAACGATATCGCACAACACTACAAGACAAAACGATTTGACTTTTTCTCATGGAATGAAAATTAATTCAACTTCGACTTATGAAACAAACACGCTTTTATGAAACAAACTTCGACTTATTAATTCAAACCGAATCAAGCAATACAATCGGATATCAATTAATTAACAAAGCCGATTCACAGGAGTCGATTCTTTAATCAAACAAACGAATCACTTACTCGATTAATTTATTTATTCAAGCGATCATGTGAACAAGCGATCTAATTCGATTTTTTTTTTTTTTAATTCAACAATGGACATTCACCATTAATAATCATCATGATCCAAATTACAAGAATCTAATGAACCTGGCTCTGATACCATTGAAGGATTATGAGTGTTTTCCAAGGTTTAATTCTCAATTACAACCTAACACAAATCCTTAAACAGATCTTGGTTCTTGTAACTGAATCATAAAACAAACATGATCTTTACCTTTTGTAGCGGAATTGATGGTAATGGCAAGATCAGATTAGAGCAGATTATCACCGGCTCCTCCTAGGTATCCACACGCTTACAAGCTACGGATCAGGCTGCTAGACCGAGGTGGAAATCACAGAGAAAGAGAGGACGGCTCAGCTCAGAAAATCGCCAAAGGCTTAGGGTTTCTGGCGCCTCCTTCTGCCTTATATAGGCCCAAGTTATTAACTAATGGCCTATTAGGCTTTTGGGCCCAAAACACAAATCAGACAAAAAGCCCGTTTTGTCTTGGCCCAATTCTCTGTACAAATACAGTAAACGCATTTGCATCTTACCGTATTATTTCCATTTAACTTTCCCGTTAGCTATGGTGTGTGACCCTTTGGGATCATACAATACTGGTAATAAATCCGAGACTTATAGATCATGAGCGGGCTCTAGCAAGTCATCATGATCACCCAGTATTTATGACTTATGTCTGATCTCGACACTTATCATACTTTCTAGAGATAGTACGGTAGATTTCAGGACATTCCCAACAATTAATACGGTAAGATGCAGTAGCATTTACTGTATTAGATCAGAGAATTGGGCCAGACAAAATACAGCCTTTATACTGAGGAGGAATAGGTGATTCATCTGTTCTAGAACTGATCTCGACATTACAATCATTCCGCTGCAAAAGGTAATGTCCAGGTTTGTTTTTATGATTCGTTTTGCAAGAACCTAGATCTGTTTAAGGATTTGTGTTAGGTTGTAATTGAGAATTAAACCTTGAAAAAACACAATAATCCATCAAGTATGTGTAAGGCCCAACAAGCCTCTGGCCCGTTTCCTTTAGCTCTGCTAAAAGGGCCTTAGTCATTTGGCCCAGTGAGCAGAGTTCATATCTCAAATGATTAATAATCAAATGAGTCCAAAACTTTGGAACTTCTAAATCCGCTTCACTTTGTGTGGTTAAATGACTATGCTAAGGAAAAATCGACTTCAAGTCATCAGACTTAAAGTGTTTGGTATTTATGTTATGTGTACAAGCGTACATTGGTTCAAGATATAAAACCCATTCCAAATGGGGTGCTACCATAGAATATTTCATTAAGATCTAAAGAACAAAACTTGTCTTTTATCAAAATGAAAAACATCCAAATTCTTACAAGAAAATGAAAGACATTTCTGCACAAGGCAGATACATAGCAGCAATTACTTAATTTCTAAAACCAAGTATGAAAGGCTCCTACAAGTGGAGAATCTCTACGGCTCATGCAGCAACCATTGCTTCATACCAGACTCGCAGTTCCACTTGCCCTTTCTTCAACGTTCTACTGTCGTTTAGGTTCTGCATATTTCAAAAATATCAGTACCACAACTAGTATTCAATACTTACGTAGAACTTGAATTAATAACACAATACCTGAAGAAGAAGTACCATACATCTCCTTCATCTCTTGTGAATCTTCCAAGAATTTAATGCAATCTCTCTTCCAATGCCCTGACTCATTGCAGTAGAAGCACTTTCTAACACCAGACGGGCCTGACTTGGGCTTATAAGATGACACAGGCTTATCCTGATTCCAAATCTGGACGGCCCTGCCTTTACCCTTGCCAACACAAGATTTCTCAAATCTTTTACCCTTTATGATGTCTTGCTCTGCTGTTTTGAGCATGCCATGCAGCTCAGTCAACGTCTTCGTCAAGTTATTCTTGATATAGCTTTTGATAAACTTATCATAACTAGACGGCAGTGACTGCAGAATGATGTCAGTGGCCAACTCTAAGCTGACAGGACATTCCAGTCTCCCCCAGGTTATCAATATAACCCATCAGTTTAATGACATGAGGACTTACTGGAGCATCCTCTGGTAGCTTGCACTCAGTTAGAGACTTCACCATCTGGAATCTCTCAACTCGTGCCAGATCCTGAAACTTCAGTTTCAGGCTGGTGATCATCTCTATTGGCGACTCCATGTTCTCGTATTGACTCTTCAAGTCCGAGTTCATGGTAGCCAACATCAGACCACGCACATCTACCACATTAATATAATGCTTATTCCAAGCATTATATGCTGCATGCGAGCGATTGGTCCCAAGCCTTTCTGGAGGATCCTTTTCAAGGACATAGTCCTTGCTCTCCTGCTTGAGAATGAATCTCAGATTCCGATACCAATCCAGGAAGTTGGATCCATTTAACTTGTCCTTCTCAAGGACGGATCGCAACGAGAAAGTAGTCATAGACATAAGCTGAAATCCAAGAATGACAATATCATGAGAAATCTTATCTAATAAGAAAACTCGCATTATATTCAAACAATGTTTCCTCTATGAATATAATGATCCAAGACCACACTTCACCAAATTCTGAGTGGACGACTCGTCATCACCCAAAATTTAGTTATCTAGGTAAGCAAATCATTGCTAATTGTACCCAGTACAACTCTTGGTCGCAGATAAGACAATCCATGTCTCATCTACTCTGACGTCTCTGGGCCCAGAACTTCTGATAGCCCAGTCAAGTAAAACAATCTCTTCTGTCTTGTGATCATTGACAGTCGCACTGCGAGTCTATCAATGAACACCTGCCTTGCTCAGTTCACTATGGATACCAAGGACTCCAAGACTATCCAACAATGAACCGAGTCTTGACAGTATACGAGATTAGGCAAGACATCAAGGTTACTTGATATTTAGTTGAGGAAACTAAAACCCAAAAAGTTTAGCAGATCAATCTCTTAGGTCATGTTATTGTTGATGTTTAGCACTGCAAATCCATCAACATAACTATCTGTCTTACTCACGTAATTGTGGACACCAAGCTCTTGGCTAGACCATCACACAACGAAATGAGTCTTGACAGTTGACCATATTGAAGCTAAGCTTTGATCAAGGTCTAGGTCGAGTTTGGCTTCTGCAAATTCAAGGTTCAATAACCAGAATTTTGAGCACTGTATCGATCGACGCAGACTATGTCTGTCGATCGACACCACCAAACAAAACCGGACTTCAATAACCGGTTAATCCAATTAACCCGGTTCATCGAACCGGTCATGTCGATCGACACAACCCGTGTGTGACGGTCGACATAGACCTTAACCGAAGACAGTTTTGATAACCGGTTCAATTCAATTGAACCGACTTATCAGATCAAACTGATCTTAACCAATCGGTTTATATTAATTGGGATAATTAGTTCAATTCAATTGAACCAATTCATCCAATTCAAACCGTTTTAACCAGTTTCAACTAATTACGATAACCGGTCCAATTCAATTGAACCGACTTATCCAATCAAACTGATTAATTCCATCGGTTCTTGCTAATTGAGATAACCAGTTCAATCCAATTGAACCAATTCATCCAATTTAAACCGATCTATTCGGACTTAACCAAGCATGATAACCGGTCCAATCCAATTGAACCGATTAACCATTCGCTAGGTATGTGTCGACCGACACTAACATGTGTCGATCGACACTGGACCGAATCTGCTCTGTGTCGATCGACACTCAACCTGTGTCGATCGACACAGAAGGCTTTCGGTTTTTCTTCGCGAAAATTAGCCGCCGAATCTGTCGACACACCTAGTGTGTTGATCGACACTGTGCGAAAACACAGACTCGATCTTGATCGAAATCGATCTGACCTGTTCTAACCAAACAACCTAGTTTGCGAATCTAAATCATCAAATTCAATAAACAGGTATGATTCAATGGAAAACCCTAAGGCTCTGATACCACTGATGGAACTTCGAGCCAATTCTACCAGATTCGGAATTGCTGTCAGGTTCCAGATAGCCTAGGATCTAGGGTCTAGTTAATTGAAGCAAGGATCTGATCTCTGTTTACCTGGAGATTGGCAGCGGAAGATGGTCAGATAAACGAGATCTGTGAAGCGCCTCAGATGCTGCGCCTCTACTTCAGTCCACACGTACACAAGCTGGAATCCGCCGGGATGCTAGTACCGGGGCTCGAATCTCCTGGGAACTAAGTTCTACGAGGTTTATGTGTTTTCTCTCTGAGAAAACACTGTCTGGGCGGCCCTCGTCTATTAGGTCAAGATTATAAGATCACTTATATACTGACCTTGACACAAACCGAAACATCAGTTTCGGTTTCGGCCTTGTGTCGACCGACACACTTAGTGGTGTCGATCGACACACGTCTTGTGTCGACCGACGCACCCAATGGTGTCGATCGACACACCTCATTAAAACTCATATTCGATGTGTATTGGATACACATCGACCAGACCATATGCCAATGATCAATCCCATATGAACTATGTCCAACTTGCTTAGGTGTGTGACCCTGTAGGTTCACACGACACTGGAAATGAGTTACAACTCATTTGTCATAAGCGGTTTCTAGCAAAACATTATGACTACCCAGTATCATATGAATTGTCCGATCTCGACAATACAACTATCTCTAGAGTGAGTATAATGTGATTTCAGGACATAATCCCAATAAATGGGTCGCATATGTATTCCAAAAATGTGATAAACTTTATGAGCTCAAAATTGTCATTATATAGCATGCATAAACAATCTCGTCCATTAACTATACAAAGATAAGATCATGGCGGTCTTCGTTATAATAACAAAATAATCAAACCTTCCATAGTCACTAAAATCTATATAGTAAAATGACATATATAGATTAATTATGAAAAGTGTGGCATGAAAATAATATGAAAAGTGATCAACACATATCAATTTTTAATTGGTCCTACTGTAGTGAGATCCCTTAACTTTATTATACAAAAATTAAACTTTAAACTTTATTTTGATCAGAAAATGTGCTTAAACATAACTTAGCATAGAACCAAAACCAAATAAAAAACTCCCACTAAACCGAATGATCCTCAAACACTGAAACACCCATTCGAGCAATGTGCTCATGAAAGACTTTCGGTGAAATACCTTTTGTAAGAGGATTTGCTATCATGGAGTTTGTCCCTAAGTGTTCTATGGAAATCTCTCCACTTTGTACCTTTTCTTGAACAACAAGAAACTTAATTTTAAGAAACTTGCATTTTTTTTGCACTCTTATTTTTGCTGGAATACAACACAACTGATCTATTGTCACAATAAAACTTTAGTGGTCTTTCAATCCCTTCGAGAATCCGAAGTCTAGTGAAAAAATTCCTCAGCCAAAGTCCTTGATCGAATGTCTCATAAGTTGATACGAATTCTGCCGTCATTGTGGAGGAAGCTACACCAAGCAATCACTCCACCAGACAACATAAAAACATAGCATGAAGTGGATTTCTTACTATCTTTGCATCCACCAAAATCAAAATCAAAATACCCATCGATATCCAAATTGTATGATATCTGATATGTGAGCATATAGTCTTTTGTTCTCTGCAGGTACCTCATAACCTTTTTAGTTGGTTTCCAATGGTCCATACATGGATTACTTAAGTATCTTCCCAAAACTCCAACAATGTACGCAATATCCGGACGCGTACAAACTTGAGCATACATCAGACTCTTTATTGCCGACGCATAAGAGATCTTTTGCATCTCGTGGATTTCTAATTTTCCTTTAGGGCAGTGATCGAGACAGAATTTGTCTCCTTTAGGACTGGAGTGTCACCTGGTTTGCATTCTTGCATGCCAAATCTCTTGAGCACTTTATCGATATAGCTCTTTTGAGACAAAATATGCTTTACCAAGATCTTTCATGTCAGAATGACCCTTAAGAAATTTCTTGGTCTCATGCAACATGCCTATATTGTTAGTGGCTATCAGTATGTCATCGACATACAAAAGAAAGAAAATGCACTTACTCCCACTGAACTTTTGATATGCACAATCTTCAACTATATTCACCTCAAAACCAAAGGAGATGATTACCTCATGAAATTTGTGTTCCATTTACGAGAAGCTTTTTTAGCCTATTGATGTATTTATTTAACTTGCAAACCATTTTATTTGAATCACCTAATACAAAGTTTTCTGGTTGCTTCATATAGATCGTCTCATCAATGTTTCCATTGAGAAACACTTTCTTAACATCCATATGATGAAGCTATAAATTATAATGTGCAACAGGAGCCATGATTGTCCTAAAAGAATCTTTTGATGAAACTGGAGAAAAAGTTTCTTGTAGTCAATCCCTTCTTTCTGAGTATATCCTTTAGCCACTAGACGAGCCTTATACCTTTCCACGTTACCATTTAAGTCCAATTTGTTCTTAAATATCCATTTGCAACCAATTGGTCTCTTTCCTTCTGGTAATTGGACAAGGTCCCGAACTTTATTGTCTAGCATTGACTGATACTCTTCTTATGTAGCTTTAATCCAATTATTTGAACTCGAACAACCCATGACCTCACAGAAGTTGATAGAATCATTTTCCAATTGGGTTTGATTTTCATTTTGTTCCATAAGAAATACTATATAATCATCCAGAATATCACTTCTTCTCTCACTAGTGGATCACCACAAGGCACTTGTTCTTGATGCACCGGTTCTTGAGGATTTTGAATTTGACTTTCATGTTCGATATGATCGCCGTCTTGATTTAGAGGAAGAGCTTGGATATTAACTTGAGGTTCCAAATTTACTTTATCAAAAGCAACAATATGAATCGGTATAGAAGCTGAATTTGATTCTTCCTCAAAGATGATGTCTCTAACTTCATTTCTCTCCTCCCCCCCCGGCCCAAATTCAATATCCTCAAAGAACGTAACAGTTCCCGTCTCAAAAAATTCTTTTGTGTGGGATCATTAAACGTATACTCCTGAAATCTTTCAGAATAACCAATAAAATAACTACTCAGAGTTCTGAATCCAGTTTCTTAATACTAGACGGAGGCCTAAGACTAATGTAAAAATGTGGTCTTTTAATAAGAGAATTATTTTAAAAAACCTATCAACTAAAGATGAGTCGGATAAAACTCATCAACTAAAAATCTAACATAAAATCCCTCAATTAAGTGTTTTTAATTTTAACCCTTTCGTTTGGTCTACCGCTAAATTAAAATGGTACATTTTGAGAAACTAAAAAACAACAAATATATTTCTCAAAATGACATGATATCCTATTTAAAACAATTTTAATGAAAAACCTATCAACTAAATATGATTTGGATTAAAAAAATCCCTTAACTAGAATATCTAATGCAAAACTCCCTCAAGTAATGTTATGTTTAGTTTAACCCTTCGTTTTACAATGTCGTTAAAACTTAAATGATCATCATTAAATCAAAATTATGTGTTCACATATATTTGAAAAGATCTTTAGTTTGAACCAAAACCCCAAAATATATTTGTATTGGAAGTTAGAATGCTTTTAAACCAAATAGAAACTAACAATATGTTATAACAAATCATTGTCAAATAGTGAAAGATTTAAAATATATACTAAAACCAAAATGTAAATGTTAGTAGTTACTGCTTATATAAACTTATTTGTAACAAAAATAAATTTAGAAAAGAACTCTAACTTTCATTTGGATGGAGAGAATTCAAATTATAGTTTTTATTTAAATGAGTGGTTAACATTAACACAAAACTACTAGAGGAGTTTTACATTAAATTTTTTAGTTGGGATATTTTTACCAAAGTTGAGGGATAATTTTATTAAACAATTATCAGATATGAAATTGTGTCATTTTAACAAAAAAAAAAAATACATGTTGTTTATTTATTTCTCAAAATATACAATTTTGATTTAACGGTATTTTAAATGGAAAATGTTATAAATTTAAGGGATAAATAATTGAGATGTTTTTATATTAGATTTTTTGTTGAGAGGTTTTTTAATCGTCGTTGAAGAGTTTTTACTAAATTCTCTTTTAAATAAAAATATAGTTCCAAATAAAATAAAATATTCAAATAACTATAATATAAACAAAATAAGACATTCAAATCACAAAATTTTATGTTAATTTAACTATTTAGAAACACTAACACAGGTTTATCACTTTTACTGGAATGAGAAGAGTAGAAAATAAAGAAAATTATGAAAATAGATAGAGGCTTACATGTACTAACAAAGGAGAATTTGAAGATGTATCACAAAATTGACGATGGATGATTTCGATGAGAATACATTGCCGATGAATTGAGAAAAGAAAAACAGTGAGAATGAAAATTTTAATCGAAATCTAAAATTAATTGAGATGTTTTATTTTTTCTTCTATTTAGAAAAACATATCCTAAGAACTTTAGCATACCATATTTTTCATTTGGGATTCAGATTTTATTTTCTACTTTCGGATCCACGATTTCCTTTTGAAAATATCTTAGGATATCAATAAATCTAGTTTTATATGATGGCAACCATTAAAAATTTGTATTTTTCTAAATCCTATTAAAAAAGGTAATATGAGGCTTAACTGCATCAGCCTTTTTTACTGCACATAAGGCACGGCGCCAGTTTGGTCACTCATCTGTTTTGTAATGATGAGGAGCCAACTCAGCCAACCATAAGGGATCAATTCTAGTCAGGTTCTTGATGTACTTCTTGCTGGTTTGCATGAGCTGGTCGAAGATAACACACTCGGGTTTGGAACGGAATAAAACAGAAGTTGGGTGGATGTGGACAATCTCACCACTTTCCAAAGCCCTGTCAAGTCATTACATGATAACAGAAGTTTTGTTGTGAGCAAAAGACCAGAGCACATTAGGCATATTTACATGTTAAAACAACAAATGAACCATTAAAGATACCCACCTGTATGTACCATCCATTTGTCTTTGTGCTGCTTTAAGGAAAAACGATGCAGTTAGACATCTACGAAACTCAAGCATGTCGTTTCCACATGAAGACACATTAAACCCCATCTTTTCAACATATCCACGAATTTGTCTGCAACAAGCATATGTCTAATTATTCATTACAAGGCATAACAATCATATGTAAGAATCTCAAACTAAGACATAACAAACCTATATGTGTCTTGAGCATGTTTCAAGGAACGACTATTCACAAAGTTTTCCTTGCACCACTTTTTCATAATTTCATCAACTTTGGCTCCACTGCTCTCTGCCTTTCTCTTCTCCAACAACTCATTTAACTCGAGAAAAACACTAAGATAAGTTAGGTGATCCCCTTCAATGCTAGCAAAGTGGTTTCTTGAGGTTCTTGCCTGGCGCAACAAAAAAATAAAAGCGTCTCGAATTCATCAGCTGTTAATATAAAGGAAAAGGAAAATTTCTAGTTGTCCTTTGGTATACTAACCTCTTCTCTCTTCCCATGAGGATCATAAAATATGGATTCCACAGAGAGCATTGCAACAGTGATTAGCATTTCCTCGAGACAGTTGAATTGATTGGCCATAATTAGAGCTCTGGAGTAAACAGGATCTAGTGGGAGCCGTGACATTTGGTCACCAGTGGGTTTCTCTAGTTTACCATCATCCGTCAAGGCACCAAGCAAGCGCAACTCCGCCAATGCTTTTACAATGGCGCCCCTGTTTAACATCAGATGACAATCTAGATCAAAGTGTTTTAAACAAAGCAATAAGATAATAGATGCTTCGGCCATGTGTTAAACTTTCTTAAAAGGTTTTAGTTGTGGCTTACAACGACCAATATCATTAGTACCTTGATGGTTTTTCAATAAAATCAAATCCAACAATATCATCAATTCCCAGAGCCTTGAGCTTCAAAATGACATTTGAGAGATTGCATCTCTTGATCTCTGGTTTGGTTGAGTCCTCCAGTTTCTCAAATTCCCTCTCAGGATAAAGACAAAAACATTTCCCAGGACCGTCACGTCCTGCACGTCCCCTAAAGTAAAAGCAAAAAGAAAAAACATATAAAATTGCATGCAAATTTCTTAACTCTTGCTAATCATCAAACCCCTTTGAATGGAACAAAAGAATACAGAACATGGTACCTTCTTTGACACGCTTGTGCTTGTGATATTGGAACAACATCAAGCGACTCCATTCCTTTGTTTGGATCATAGCTCCGTGCCTTAACGAAACCAGTGTCTATCACATATGTTATTCCAGAAATTGTAATCGATGTCTCTGCTATATTTGTGGCCAAAATCACCTAAAATTTGCGCAACACCTCAAAGTAGATTAATATCATTGTCTTAACTATTTACAACGACTAAACCAAATCGTTGTTGAACTTTTCTAACCTTACGAAAACCAACTGGCGCAGGGTCAAAAACTCGCAGTTGCTGCTCTGATGGAAGAGCAGAAAAGAAAGCAAGTGGCAGTAGCTTCCTCTTGTCTTCAGGTAAATGCTGAAGTTTTTCTTGGACAAGTCTTTCAACAGATTCTATTTCATCTTGTCCTGTGAGGAAAACAAGTATATCACCCGGCTTCTCCTCCTCATGAATCTATAAGAAAACCAGACGCAAAATTATTTTACTAGAAAATTCAAACTTGTTATATTCCTCAAATGCTGATAGGGTAACAGGATCAGTAACCTTAAATATGGTGGCCAAAGCTGCATCTACATAATCTGATTCAGGATGAAAAGTGTAAAGAGTGTCAATGGGAAACTGTCGCCCTTCCACATGAACACCTTTGGCACCACCAAAATACTCAGAGAAAACACGTGAATCCAAACTAGCAGACATAATTATCAGCTTCAACGGAGATATTTTTCTGCCTTGACACCCTCTTAATGCATCACCATTCCGTTGAACACCAATCGCATCACTTGCTTTTGTTTGTACCTCGAATCCTGTATTGCCAGTCTCAACAGGCTTTGACCGAGCCCGCTGTACCATTTTCAGTAAGGCCAGCAGAAGATCAGTATCAACAGTCCTCTCATGGGCTTCGTCGACAACAATGACTGAATATCTAGAAAGAAGCGGATCCAACATGGCTTCCCTGCAAATTTTTGAACAATAGTGATGAGAAAGCCAATCACAGGTTTGTGAGAGACCGTAAAGTTTCTAACTTGTGGATTAGCTTACATCAACAAATAACCATCTGTCATGTATTTTAACCTCGTCGAGCTAGAAGTAGAATCATCAAATCTAACGGAATAGCCAACCCTTTGACCTAACTGAACATCACATTCTTCAGCTACCCTTTTAGCAATATTCATTGCAGCAATACGCCTTGGCTGCGTTATCCCTACCATCTTTCCTTTCCGGCAGAACCCAGCAGTGAATAGGAACTGAGGCAACTCTGGAAAAAGAAAAAAAACCAAACTTGGTAAACTCATCACTTTAGTTTCACAGAAAGTAGTTGAGTATGATCATCAGTGACTAAACAACTTACGAGTAGTTTTCCCACTACCGGTTTCACCAACGATAATTAGAGTATCATTCTTTTGAACCTCCTCAATCAGACGTTTCTCCACTGGAATTAATAAATAAAAAGAAAACAATCACCGACATAGTTAGCCTCCACGGTCATGAATAGAGAGAGCCAAGTATGAATTGGGTAGTGAAATAACTCGCACCTGAAGCAATAGGAAGAGACTTTCTATCTTCTGCTATCTTTTGCCTCATTCTGTGATAAGTCAAATTCGCAAATCATTATTTTTCTTCCTGGGAATCATATAGTATAGAGACTAACCTGAAACGAGAAGCAATTGGAGATTTAGTGTTCGGTTGACTGTTTTGTACAGAGCTTTTGAGTTCTCCTTGCGCCATTGATGGCATCCCGGACAAAAAATTCACAGAGATTTGTTCACAGCAGCGCCTAAACTTCCGGAGCAGTCGAGAAACTCAACCGATTGTAGTTTAAACCTATTATATACAATTGCCCAATTCGGGTAATAATTTATTGGGTCGGTCGGCCTTCAACAGTCGCACTGTCGCAGAGAAGAGCAACCAAGAAGGAAAAAAAAAAAAAAAACCCTAATAATTTATTGGGTCGGTCGGATTTTTTTAACCAAATCGGTCGGGTTTTAGTTAGAATTTTGGTCTGGTTAACATTCGCTTGCAATTGTAACCACATTCTGTTGTTACATATAAAGGCTTTTCTATTCGTTCTATATATATAGTAGTTGATATAATTTAACATCAAAAGCTGGAATAGCTCAGTTGGTTAGAGCGTGTGGCTGTTAACCACAAGGTCGGAGGTTCGACCCCTCCTTCTAGCGTTTTTTTAGTGATATTATGATTAGTTTTTAAGTGATATATTCCGATCTTTAGCTTCATTTGCTCGGAATAGATAGAACTCAAATTCTCTACAATATTTTTTTTTCCTTTTGTGGTTTTTACTTAAAATTCTTTTCATTTCTTAAATAAACAAAGCCGCTAACGAATATCAAAAGCGATCATATACAATTATACATCCTTTCCAATTGAAGTAACCACAATTTACATAGAAGAGCTACACTATGTTTTTGGTCATACCGATGAAACTCTTCCGGCAAACCGCGTCTCTCTTTCTCCAGCCGAGGCCATTAGAAGCCCCACAGCCACAGCGAACATGACCAGCATTCCAACAAGCAAAGCGTATGTTCGTGGAGACGATCTCCTATACTCCCCAAACAGATATATTCCCCAAAATGTCGACACCAAAGGAAGTGCCTACTCATGATGATCAATGGATAATCAAGCGAAAGTTAACAACTTTCTAGTTATAAGTTATTAGTGTGTGTTACCTGAACAGCATCTGCCGCTGCATATCCTGCAGCTTGTCCACCCATGAACTGAAGACCATTACCAAACCCACAAATCAATCCAGCCAGAAGAGCCCAACCTCTTCCGTTCCAGTCATTTAGGTAATCCCTAAAGGAAGATCTTGGTGAGTGGAGCACGGGTTTGTACAGGAAACTAATGTTAAGAGCAATGGCGATTACGAAGCAAGATAGTGAGAAGTAGAAGAAAGCGGTGTAGACAAGCAGCTTGGGAATGCCTTGTTTTAGTGTGTGCCATTGATCGTTTGTTGCAAGGTTGAATAGTGGTGAGAACAATGAGAAACAAAGGCCTGCGAAGAAGGTTATTGCCAGACCAACAATCATGCTCTTTCCAAGCACCTGAATCCAAGAGTGGAATACACAGAGACACTGATTTACTATGTTGCATCTAAACTCATGAGCAACACAGGACTCAAGAGAAAGAGCCTACTTTGATTGCTCTTGTGTTTTCAAGTGCTATAAGAAAAGCTGCACTTCCTTCCTTTACATTTTCCATCTCTTCTTCTTCTTCTACTAAACAATGAAAGAAGTGAGTGATCTTCCTAACATTATCAGACTATTAAGAAACATTTTGCATGTCAAACTTCACCTCCAAATAGTCTCTGGCACTCTTCTTGGTTCACATTTTTACAATCCCCTGAGAATTTTCCAAGTTTCGCTTCTACATCAGCTGAGTTGGAGGAGTGAACAGCAGAACCAAGACAAACAGCTACTAAGAAGCAACTAACACCAGCGAAAAGAACATCTGCTCGGTTCAACATATTGTCCAAAAAGTAATTGACAGTCGTGCCTACAATCACAATATGCATCAAGTGTGTCAGCCAGTGATATCTTGAGTTTCCGTTGCAACAAAAACATGCAAGTAATGCACACCTATAACAACTGTGATGCTCGCGGATGTCACTTCTGTAACAGACAGACCAACAAAAGCTAAAGCATACTGAGTAGCAAGGTTCCCAATACTTAAACCCACTCCACCCGCCATTGCAAACGACACCGAGGGCCAGTTATCCTGAATCTGTATTATCAGCAGTAGGAGATATGTATTACTAAACGCATCTGAATATAGTACCAGAGAAAAGAAAGAAAGAAGCTTGGTGCCCTTAACCTGAGTGAGTTGGGTGATGAAAGTTGGTGCCTCTGGTGTACTTTCACCTATCTCACCAAACAGAAAGGCTATGAAGATAGCAGCCAAGAAGTTTGTGATGGAATAATCGAGATAAGTATGTTGTGGTAGACGGCCACGACGTTCAAGAAGAGCCATAAGAGCAGGCCAAGTGCCTAAGCAGAGCAGAGAAAGCGTCATACATGCTATTGCTCCTCCTTTGCTCTCCACAACATATATTCCCAATTTGCCATCAGCCACCATCATCGTCCAAACAATAATTTCCTGTTACTTGATTGAAAATCAATTCATGCTTATTGGACGAAAAAAACCTCAAATTAACCACAAAATCTCCATGATTCCCAGATTAGAACCATAATCAGGTATAATTTAGGATACTCGAATTTACCACACACACAAAAAAGGTTTGAATTTGGATAAATAGCGAAAGCAAGTAAGCAACTTTAAAAAGATGGGTGTCTGATTCTTTCTCATTAATAAGTTAAATAACGTCATCCCCAATAGACCAATCGTTGAATATTCAAAACGAGAAGAAGAATCCAGCGTTGACTTAAAAGCTCCCAAAAAGGCAGAGTTGAAAGTTTTTACTTTTTACCTTTCTTCAGAGCTCAAGATGAACAACCGATATGTGGGAGACAGGTCAACGAAGAGCTTAGATGAATGATGAATCGAAGATGCTAAACATTTTGTTTCTGTACGAAAACTGTTTTGGGGACGGCCGCAACAACTATGTTTTCATACACACTGTTTGATGCGACACCTGACAGAGATTGGAATCTTTTCTGTCTTTTTGTTTGAGAGAGAAGGAATCTTTCTAAAGCTCTTGAATATTAATTTAATTTAATAAACCTAATAAATGTATCATTCATGGGTATATTAATTTAAATCACCCGATATGTTTTTGCTATCTATATTGTGGCTCAGGACCAACATGTTTTCTCTAAACTAAAACTAGAAATTGTCACGTTTTATACTCAATTAGGTTTGATGAATAATGATGTTTTCTTCAACTAAATTACAAAAGTAAAATTTTACAACCAGAAATGGTGATTAAAAATAATTGAAAATCGATTTTGAATTAACAATCATATAACTTTTGGTATCTAATAATTTTACATTTAAAAAAAAAAAATCACTTGTCCAACATATACATATTTTCAAAATGTATGGTAATTACATTATACCGCATTTTTTATAACAATATTACATTTTAAGGTTATGATGGGTTGATGTTAGAGTTTTTTTTTTTTTTTTTTTTTTTTTTTTTTTTTTTTTTTTTTTTTTTTTTTTTTTTTTTGAATGAAGAGAGTAATTTTTTGTTTAACACTGTTTTATTATATCTGATTTTACATAAAATACAACAACGAAGAAGTTCGATGTATGAAATACCATCATGCGCTATTGATCTTTTCACCAGCATATTGGTGAAAACAACATAAATACAATAGCGATATCATACATAAAGGATTTTCTAAGACAAAGTAAAAATAGGAAGCTCTCGAACCTACACTAGCAGGCGGCCTTCCAATATTTGTACTTCCAATACCTTTTATCAACGAGAATTCTCGTAAGTGAGATAGATCTTCTTCAAGAGCCTCTATCAGCTTCATCTGGCTAGCTTGACAAAAGTTATCACAAGAGAAGCTTGAATAGGAGAAGCTTGAATAGGAGAAATAAACCAGATACAATGACCCCTAGAAATCAAACAAGGATGACCAAGCACTTCAAACTGGATGATCGGTAAAAACAATGGTTTGATCTAAATGGTTGATCGGTAGAAACTCGCTAGACGGTTGGATATAAAACCAGGAAGATGAACGCCGAGATTCTGAACCGGAGGAAGAGCAGCACAGAGGAGCAAATCATCCATAGAAACCAAAAACACCACTGAACCACCAAGCGCTTTTGCCGGAAGACTTCACCACCGCAGATCTAGCTCTCAGTGCCGGAAAGAACGGCAGAGCCATATGAAGATCCACCGATCTAAAGGCGAGGTCCAATCAAAACCACAGATCCGCGTACATTAGTCGCAAACAACACCGGTACAATCAAACCCATGAACAACACCTTATTCAATGTGGAAACAAATCCCACAGTCTCGGCCAGAGACTAACACACGCCGAGCCAACACATAACCCCCGGCTTATAGGTAAGATAAGGCGCAAAGCCCAAGAGAGACTGAGTGACGATACCACCGCAATACCAATGTCACAATCGCGGCTGAGCGATGAGGAGGATACCAATTGTCAACCCATCACGGGACTAATCACCGTGCATACAGGCTACACCACCGAGCCGTCTAGGACACCACAAGGCTTCCGAGACAAGATGCATCAACACGAGCCACACACCACACGCATCTCTTTAGACCAACCACACAAAACCCATCTATACCGTAGAGGATAGAGCCAAACAAGCCAAAAGATTTAAAACAAAACCAAAAGCCGCTGGAAACAAGAAGACAATCGCCGGAGACCTTCAACCAAAAAAAGAAACCGTAGAAAAATGACCATATCTGCCTAAGCTCCAAAGCCGAAAACGGACAGAGGAAGAAGACGACCCGAGCCACAACCCACCCCCTCCGCAAGCTCACCTCCCGACTCCCAGCATATAGAGGAGAACGGCAACTGTAGACCCACAACGAGGCTGAGCGCGGCAAGGTTAAGCCACCAGAAGAGAAATACCGAACTCCGACACCTCCGAAAAAAGCCACAGATCCACGCCTAGAGAGGCTGAACTAAATCAGAAAGAAGGAAATAGACATCGGACGACGCCGGCAAGCCGAAGCTACCGAAAGCCGTCCGATAAAACTCAAAATCGAAAAAGGGGACTGTTCACGGCGGCTGCAAGCGTAGAGAGAATTAGGTCAGAGTGCGGCGTGTCGACGTTCGCCAACTGAGAGTAATTAAGAGAAAGAAAAAAAAGAGAAACATAAAAAAAGGATTGAGTGGAAATATTACTCTTGTTTTGTTTAGTGAAAAAAATTTTCCCATAAAACAAATAGAAAATTTAAAATATTAGTTTTTTTCCTCTTTCCCCTTGTAGGCGAATCAACCCAACGGAATAAAAATTCGAAATAATTGCACTCAATGTATCTTATTTACAAAGTAATAGCAATTTTGTATCTTTCAAAATCTCTTTGCAATTTTGTATTTTTTTTGTCTTTTAGCGATGATTAAAGACTATTTTAACCTTACCTTTTGTCTTCTTGTGATAGATAGTTATTCACATAAACTATCCACAATTCTATTTACTATCCATCCAAATTTTATTTTTGTTTTAATTCTTTTCTTTTCTCTTACACTCTCTTTCTTACTTTATGCATTATTTTTTACCCCACGTTTTTTGATTATGGATAGGATGAATTGGGTGATGTTTTCGGACTTATAGACCATCAGAATGGTGTTAGAACTGGTCGATCTATCGGAATTCAAAAAAAAAAATTCGGACTTAATACGAAAGTTGTGAATGGATAGTCTAAGCTAACATCTGCTATTCGTGGATACCACCACATGTGAACCACTGTCCATCCAAATTCGTGGATAATACCACGCGTGGACCACTATCCAACCAAAAACAATATTTGTTGATTGACTACTTCTTATCCATGGTAAGTGTCTTGTATGTGATGTGAATATGGAAGTGTCCACGGATAGTCGATTTTATGGATACCCTAGCCTGCGAATAGATATTTTAGACTAGATGTCCACAATATGTGCTATTCGTGGATACTAATATGTGTGACCACTATCTATCCACTTGGCAGTGTCCACGAATAGCCGATATTGTGGACACTTAGCCTAGACTGTCCATTCGCAACTTCCGTATTACGTCCGATTTTTTTTTTTTTGAATTCCGATAGATCGACATGTTCTAACTCCATTCCGGCGGTCTATATGTCCGGAAACTACACCCAATTCATCATATCCACCGTTCAAAAATTTCGAGGTGAATTAAATAAAAAAAGTAAGAAAAAGAATGAAGAGGGGGAAATAAAAGAAAAATAATAATAAAAAAGAATACTATATATCCATCCACGCTAATTTTCTCTCTTTTCTCTATTTATGAAGGACAAAATAGTCTTTTTACTCGTGGGATCCATGAAAAAAAAATACAAAATTGCACAAAGATTTTAGAAGATACAAAATTGCAAAAAAAAAGATAAAAAGATATATCCTGTGCAATTCACCCTAAAAAATCCACTAATTATTTTCTCTCTATAATAGTCTACTAATCATACTCTAAAATCGATTTTGCGTATATTCAATACGTTGTCATGATTTCCTTCTTTGTCAAAAAGATAGATCACAAATGTTTGACAGACTACTACAAACTTAATTGTTAATAATTATTAATAATTATCTTAAACAATAATGATTTAATTGTGGTTATGGTAGTTTTTGTTTCTTATGCTGGTATATGTTATTAAAAGTATTACAAGGACAAATTTACAGATAATACTATCTTCGATTTAATGAGAATCCACATCTAAGATCAACCGCTCCACTTGGTTCTTAAAATTTCCTTATAAATTTGTTTCCACAAATCTTGTAAAAACTAATTGTAGTTGGTAGCTTAAGACCGCGACCATTTACCCATTTTCTCTTAATCCTCTTTTTATTCTTTCTAAGCCTTGTTCGTTAAAACTAATCTTAGTCTCATCTTTGCGTTTCTCTTGGGGGGTTCATGACCACAATTAGTTTTTTTTTAACAAAAGGTTTTCTATTTAAATTGCAAGAAAAATCAAATGTATACAGGGCACAGCCCAAGGATAAAGTAACTCAAACCAAAAAAATTGGAAACATAATTGAATCAGCCAAAACATGAGAAAATCCCAAAAAGGAAATGAAAGGAGAGAGTTCTGAGAAACAGAACAAGAGAGATCACATGATTAATCGTAGACCAGTGAAGCGGTGGTGGAGAGGTAGTGTCCAAGATCGGCGCGAGCAAGCTAATTAGAGAGCCATAGTTGCATCAATTTAGAGGAAAATCGAGGTCTTTCATGTTTGAAGCTGGAGATTCTATTTTTGACTGTGCTTCTAATTTCAAGATAGATTTTTGTTGAGGAGGAGAAGTGATTTCTTTGCAGCATGTTGTTTCTCTCCTTCCATAACATGTAGATGGTTGTTTGCCAAGATAACAAAGCCAGCGATTTTGGAGCCTTCGAGCCTAAAGCAGTTGGAAGTGTTGGAGAGTATTGTTCCATGACCTCGGAGCTGGGAAATTAACATTCACGGCATTCACTGACCAGATTGACTAAGCTATGTTGCATTCGAAGAATAGGTGATGGATAGATTCTGGATTCACGTTACACAAGAGGCAATTAGCATCCGTTTGAAGTCCCCACTGGGTTAGGCGGTCGCGCGTCGGGCATCTATTGAGGACAACTAACCAGGTAAGGAATTGATGTCTGTGTATACCACCAGAGAACCAAATAACTTTTTCCCAGGCGACTGATTGCTCCTCTCCCAGTAGTATGTTGTAGATTGCACCCTCGGAATAGCGCAAGGCTTGGATACCTGCTGGCTACCATTCAAAGTAATCGGGGTGATCAGTAATTGAGAGTGAGGAAAGGAAAACCATGACCTCCAGCTGATGATCGGAGCGGGCATTTGGCAAGTTCCAAGATTTCAATTCCCACAGCTCAGCAATAGTAGATTCAACAGCTATAGGGAGGTTGTGCGATCCTTGGCTCGAGAGATAGGATGAGAGGTTGCCAAAAGGAGACCAATTCCCTGACCAGAAGTAGGTTGTTTCCCCATTTCCCAAACAATGTTTTATCCAAGGGTAAACCACATTTCTCAGATTGAGGAGGTTTGTGGTCATCCAAGTATTAATCATCCAAAAACCTGCATAAGTTTCCTTGCATGATTTCCACAGTAAACCATGAAGCCCAAATGGATGACGGCTGGAATTAGAGCAACCAGATCATCTTGATGGCGCAAGCAGTGTTCCAAGCTAGAAGATTTCGCATACCTAGTACCCCTTCAGACTTTATGCCACAACAGGTACTCCATGCAACCTTGGCTGATCCCTGGACATCTAAACTCCCTTTCCAAAGGAATTTTCCACAAATAACATTGATTTGTTTCAGAACCATTTTAGGTAGAATCAATGTTCGAAAATGCGCTAGGCGTTATGCGTGCGGCCGTTCCGGGCCTAGCGAGTTATAAAAAAATCGGGATAAACTCGGAAAATACGCGGGGCAGAATTTTTTAATATTTTTATATGTAATATCACAAATTTTACACATTTTATATATAATAACACAATTTCATTGTTAAGATAATAATTTGTATGACAAAAAAATAGATGTAAAAGATGATTATGTACATTACAATTCACAGGATAAAATAGAATTAGAGTAAATCATAAACAATAATAGTTATAGTTGTGATTAGATTTGCTGTTAGAATAAATATTTATGTATAATAATAAACTTTGTCGTGTATGGGAAAAAACTTTGAAGTATCTTTTATATATACATATATATAATCATTGTTAATTAATATACTATAAAATATAAACTATAAATATTAATAATAAAAAATGTATTAAAGAAAAAGGAAAATGAGTGACGCACAGATAGAGCAGATGGAGAAGTGGGAGGTGGGACCCGTATGATGAAGATGCATACATCCCACATCGGAACTTCGTAAGAATTATGACACTGCGCTTCTTCTATCATCAAATCGGCTTTTCAAAGCCAAGGCCCAGAATAATTATGGGCCTACCCCAGTTTAACATTAAATAAAATCGGAAATCAATCCGATTAAAAGCGATTTATTAATTAAGCGGGCGTTTTATTTGATAAAGCGGACGATTAATAAATTATCGATTAGTTTAGCCGCGTTGACTGAAGTCGTGGCGGTTGGCTGCCGCTCAGCGTTTTAGCGGGCGCGTTTGCGGCAACGCGGCCGCGTTTTATAACAGGGGGTAGAATGAATGCACTAGACCAAAAGTTGGTTATGCTATTACTACCGATGAAATGAGTTGCTATCTACCTGCATACGACAAAGATCTAGATGTCCAAGAACGACATTTAGCTTTAATAGATTGGATCAATGGGGCACAATCATTAGGTGAGATACATTTAGGGGATAGAGGAACCCTTAAGTAACGGATAGGTAAGCAACCCGGGTAAATGCTTTTTGCGCCTGAAGATGATCAATCTCAGCCTGACTCATACCTACCACAAAGAAACTAGTCTTGTGAACATTGATAGCTAATCCAATCCAGATCTTTCTTCGAAATCATGCAAGACCTCCAAAACATTCTTGACCGAGTCAACATTACCATATGTGAAGATGAGTAAGTTTTCTGCAAATGACAAGTGCGTTAGTTTTGTTTTTGAGCATCTGTAATGGTAATTGAATTTCCCCTCAGCCGCTGCTTTACTAAGAGAAAGAGATAGGCAGTTCATGGTCAAGACAAAAAGATAGAGCGACAAAGGATCGCCTTTTCAAATCCCCCTTCTCCCTTTGAAGTAACCATATGATTGCCCATTGAACTCTATATAGAAAGAAGCCGTGCAGACACAAGCCTCCAACCATCTAAGGAACGTTTTTGGGATGTTCAGACTTCTAAGGAATTGGAATATGAATACCCATCTCACAGTATCAAACCCTTTAGCGATGTCGATCTTAAGAGTAATCCGTTTGACACCTCCCTTTTTATTATAACCTTGGACTATTTCAGATGTGAGCATCGTGTTCTCGATTAGTAGTCTTCCCTGGACGAAGGATGTCAGATTAGGGAGAACAATGTAGGGAAGACTGCTTGCGTTTCGGTCTGAAGTCACAAATTGATGAGGATCCTGGCTTTTCTGGTATGAGAGAAAGTGTTATGGCATTTGTTGCTCTCGGCATAAATCCAGTTACAAAGAAATTATTGATTGCGTTAGAGACCTCCTCTCCCACAATGAACCAAGAAGCCTTGAAGAAGCAAGAAGATATCCCATCTGGACCGGGTGCCTTACTCGCGTTAATATTTTTTAAAACATTAGCAATTTCTGCGGCAGTTGGGATCTGGGACATTAAAAACCTGTGGTGGTCATTACAGCTTTAGGATCTAAGTTGGAACAGCCAAGCAACAGAATATGGAAGGCGAGCAAGTGTTTGAGGGACAAGGATATACTGGATGTGAGCAATGGCGATGTTGCTCATGCGGATGGAGTCGCTAGTCAGAGAACCATCGGGATAGAGAAGCACTCGGATAGAGTTATTTGAGATCCAGCCTGCCGCTACTCTTTGAAAGAAGGGAGTGTTGAAGTCTCCGAGCTTTAGATAATTGACCTTTGATTTTTGCCGGAAGAAGGCTTCTTCGATACCACGGAGGAACATCCATTTTTCATGTAACGCTCTCTGATCCCTCAAGGTAATTTCAGAAGGATTAGACATAGATTGCACCTGCACAGATTGAAGCAAATTGTTAACCTTACTCACTCTTTTTTCAATATCAGAACAATGCTCTTTGTGTAAAGTTTTTAGTGGCCTTTTTAGTGATTTTATTTTGAAACCAAGCAATCCCAAGTCTGCAGCATGGCTTCCATTATGGTTCCAAATAGTCTCAATGGTCGATAAGGAAGAGGGAAGGGTCAACAGGACATTATAGAATTTAAAAGGCTTAGAACCCGTAAAGGGCAAAGGAGAGGCTAGATCAATTAAGCAAAGTGAGTGGTCAGAGAATTCTTGAGGAAGAAAAGAGGCGAGACTGTCAGGAAATTTACAGATCCAGTTATAGTTAACAAGGGCTCTGTCCAACTTCTTGGTGATAGGATTAGCATGCTGGTTATTGGTCCAGGTATGAGCATTGCCTTGGAACCAAAGATCCTCCACTCCCAACTCGATAAAAACATCCTTAAGTTCAAATATATCAGGCGAGAGGGAGTTAACAGTGGTGGAAGAGTGCTCAGAGTGGTGAGCGATCTGATTTAAGTCTCCAGAAATTATCCAGTTCCGAGTTTCCAAAAAGCAAGTCTGTTGTACTTCCAAAATATCAGTCCACAACACAATACGCTATGCTCTAAAGTTGGAGGCATACACAATAGAGAAGTGGAAAGATTCACCATTAGGGAGGACCACATTGCAGGTGAGAGATTGCCAAGGCTGGTGAATGACAGTTACTGAGGTAAGCGCTTTCCATATGATGATCACTCTTCCATCAGGGTCAGCATCGTGGTTAGAGACAAAATTTCATCCCGGGCAGATCAAATGCATAAGCTGATTCAAGTTTGTTTCCCTTACATGGGTTTCCAAAAGAGCACCAACAGTTGGCTGAAAACGAGCTAGCCGCTGCTTAAAAGGCCGATGCTTGTCCGATTCATTCATATCTCGAACATTCCAAAAAAAAAAAAATTTGTACACATTAAGAGGAGGGGTTATGCACCCGTGTAGACAGGAGAGTGATATACCATGGATTTTAGGGATTTTAACCATGGTATATGTCTTTGTTATCGAATCTTTATATGTGTTTTGGAGTCTTTTCAGGTGTTTTACAGGTTTAATGACATCCGGAGCCTAATTGGACGTTTTGGGAGCATTTGGAGCAATTCTGCACTATTTAGAGACTTCACAGAGTTCACAGGCTGCGTTTTCGCCTTGCAACTGTCGTTGCAGTTTTGCAACTGTCGTTGCAGTTCTGCCTTGCAACTGTCGTTGCAGTTCTGCCTTGCAACTGTCGTTGCAGTTCTGCCTTGCAACTGTCGTTGCAGTTTTGCAACTGTCGTTGCAGTTCTGCGCCCAAAAATCTGCATTTTGGAGAAATTACAGTTTTTGCCCAGAAACTTCCCAGACTTGCAAAAAGGCCCCCAGCCGACTTTAGACCATTATATTAGGGTTTTTAAGCCATTGTTTAGGCTACGCTTTTCTTAAGTCTTATTTTATTTTCAGAGAGAGTTAGGGGCTGATTCGGCTCTCGAAAGAGACTTGATTTCGAACCCCGATTCTTTATTTTATTTTATAATATTTGGTTTTCTATTCAAGATGTTTTCTGTTTCGATGAACATGTCTGAGTAGATTACCTGTTAAGTTTAGGGATTCTCATTAGGGATTTCATGGAATTATAGTTTAATCAATCTGTAGGGATTCATATCGTCTAAATCTTCATCTAGGTTGATCTTATTGCATAATCTGAATTAGCTACTTAGATTATTGATATCAGATCTGTTAGCGCAGCGAGAGTTGGTTAATAGATTAGAAAAGAACCTAGCTGAGCAAATAACCTATTCGCAAAGAGATTTGGCTTAGGGAATTTGTGAACGAAAGAACCTAAACTAAATGCATGTTTAGAACTCTAGAATTCGCAAAGAGATTTGGTTTTCTAGGTTGTTAGACATAGTTAGCATTCACAGCGAGAGTTGGTTTGTTATATGATTGTGATTCTAGTTCTAGAATATCGATATCTGAATCATGTTAATTGATTGATTGCTTGTGTTCCTGATTTCCTGAGAACTCCCTAGACTTAACGCCTTCGCTTTCTCGCTCACAAACTCGCTTGCTACTGATTTACTTTTCTGCTTGCTTTAGTTTCTCATTACTTTCACCTAGTTTAATCTGATCGTTCTTAATCTATCATTGACCGGAGTCCCTGTGGATTCGATACCCTAAGTACTACAACTACATCAATGTGCACTTGCTGTTAGAATAGGGTTAAAACTCGACCTATCAGAGAGCACCTGAGATAGGTAGTGAAACAGATGGGTTAGAAAAAAGGCTATGGGTGAGGCAAGTTGGGTTTTTGTAAGGGTAAGAGGGTTAGGATTTTTTATGGATGAGGAATTGCTCGTGGAGAAAAGCTTTAATGGAGGTAAGGGTTTGGATAATGGTGGGTTTGAAAGAGGATAAAAGGGTTATAGTGATTAAGAGATGGTTTCAAAATGGTAATGTAAGAGGGTTTATCTAAAGGGGGTTTGATGGAGGCTTTCTGTTTTCGTTTTGGAACAGACCAGTTCTGACTCTCTAACTGGCCAAATGAGGCAGCAGCGTTAACAATTTCTGACCAGGACGACGGAGAAGTAAAAAATGATGGAGGCATAAGAGTTGCCTGGAGCGCAAGGACATATTCACCAGCGGCAAAAGGCAGAGAGAGCTCAAAAGTTGTAGGTGAGAGATTGAAGATGTCAATGTCCATTGGCCGAACATGAGACGTCTCAGAGATAGGAGAGCCAAGAGAAGATGCAGACGGATCAAAGTTCAGCTGATGGCTTTTAACAGGGGAAGAAGTAACGGCAGGGAGTTCAGTTTGGGAGACAACTGGGTCAACGACGACGGCCAAAGCAGTGGTAGGAACAGAAGCCTCAGAAAGAGTAGTCTATGCTATTGGAGGCGGTACCAAAGATTCATTAACGACCTTAACTGATTCCACAGTAACCGAGGGAGTAGAATCATTTACAATCTGATGCACATTGGCAGCCTGATCCTCAACTGGGGGATCCTTGTTCACCGGAACCCAGTTAAGAGTCACCTTGGTACAATCCTTAACAATGTGCCCTAGTTCAGAGCAGTGAGAGCATGTTGGGGGTAACCAAGGGTATTCCACATCCACACGGAAGGTAGCACCACTTTTCCTAACTAACTCGAGAACACTCGGAAAAGGTTTGGTAGCATCTGCTTCTACTTTCACATGAGCGACAGATAGACTGGTTAAGCTCTTAGTCCAATCATCCATCTCCTTAGGATTTCCTAGACCACTTGCGAGTTGCGATCCAGCTTAGACCTTCATTAGTCATGAGATCAAATGGAACTCCCTTAAGATGAGTCCAAATAGGGATGCATTCAAGAGAAAAGATATCAACCACTTCTCCATCCGACCATTAAATTAAAATGAAACATTGGAGTATTGACATAAGCCACTTCTCCATCTGACCATTAGGTAACATGAAACAATGCAGTATTGACATACCAATTTTTTTTTTGCAGGACCTTCTAGCGGGTAAAGTGGTTCTGGATTCTAACAATCATGGAGCGCGTTGATTGAATGAGGTGAATCTCAAGCTTTGTACCTTTTCCCCACATAAAGTTTAACACATTCTGGATGACCTTAAAGGGTGGCAGCTTACCGAAGAACCGACCAACAATAAACTCTTTATGAAGCTTTGCACCTCTACCAAAGATTTCATCAGGGATTACAACACGAGGGATACCCGACAGAGAGATGGAAGGAGTAACCTGTTTTTCAGAAATTTATCAGTAAAAGCTTTTGTTTTATGAGCCCATGAATTTTGGCCAGGGTAAGTATGAGTAGGATGGGTTGGAGTTGGAATGGGAGAAAGTCCCAAACCTAAGAGTCCTTCCTAATTAGAGGAGATAGGAGGAAGAGCAAGAGGAGTAGAGGAAGAAGAAGGAACTGGAGAGAAGTTTTGGGGTAAAAAAGGTTAAGAAGTTACGGTAGCAACAATACTTAAATAGAGATTAGGGATTTTTGATTCTGGAAATTTTTCGGAATAGTGAAGTAATAAACTAAAAGCTAAGAAGCAGAGATGGTATGATGATTACCACCAACTGCAGTAGGAGGTGGAACCAAACAAACACGATCTTGAGAAGAGATTTGAGAGTTTGGAACAATAAAAGAAGGAGCAGAACGACGAGAAACAGGAGGAAGGAGAGAAGTTAAAGAAGGAAAGGAAGAAAGGTCGGGAGGTTCAGGAGGGAAAGGGCGTGGAGATGGTGGAGGGACCAGGACCGGAGGAACCATATGGGAAGCTTGCAAGAGAATAGGTGGTTCGCCGACAGAGAGCTTTTAATTTTAGTATTTTACTATGAAACATAATTAGTTTCTCCTCTCTTTTAATTGCTCTTCCGATTTTTTTTATGTTTGGTTGAAAGTTTTGAAATGTTTAGGTGCATGATTTATCTATCTTTCCATCAATTACTTTTTATGTTTTTGTATCATCTATACTATTAAAACAGGTGACCTATTTTGAAACTACCCTTGGTCTTACGGGGATATTACTTTTTGTGCCATTGATTTTATTTGTTTTTTGAGAAATTCATTAAGGGTAATTTCGTATTATATAAATTTGGACTATATATGGGCTATACGAAATAATCTTTAATTAATGATTTTGTTCCAAAATACATTCATAGTATCTTTTAATATCTTTTATTTTAAATATATATATTATAAATATTTATATTTCGATTTCTTATGATTTTTTATTTCTTAAAAAAATATTTAATAATTTCGAAATTTTATTATATTTATTATAAAACAATTTTAATGATATAATAATATAAATATTCTATAATTATTATTTTATTCGAAATATATTTTCATAATATCTTTTAATATCCCTTTCTAATTGAAATATTAATATATATTTATATTACGAAATTTTTAAAAAATATTATTAACTTCTTGATTTTTAAGAAAAATGGTTTCTAAATGCATAATTGTTATTAAAATTTATTATTAAAAGTTAATAATAAATTTTTAGTTACATTTTAATCTATTAAATTGACATAAAAATCTTTATATTTAGACTATTATAAAACATTAAACATATTGAAAATAGATTAATTGTTTTCAATTATATATACTATTAAAAAAAAATTGACTACTAGAAGACGGGTTAAAAATATGTATTAACTATTTCAATTGTTATATTCTTAATTTGATAAAATATTAAAATAATTCAATACATATATTATTAAAATATATGATAAGTTTGATTCAATTAATGTTTTTAAGATAACTGTTTTTAAAGAATTTTTTTTTAACAACTTTTCAAAATAATTACACTACTATAAAATGCGTTGAAATATAGATTAAATTTTTATTATAAAATTATTTAAAAATATTTATATTCATTGGAAGACAATTTCTTTTTGAAAAAATGGAAGACTAGTTAAAAAGATGAATTAACTAATTTTAATTATAAAAACACATTAAAATGAACTTAAATCGATCCAAAATGTTAAATGAATGGGTTATTATATATTAGTTACATTTTGATTTATAAAATAAACATAAAAATCTTTATATTTAGACCATTATTAAACGGGTCAAAAAATAGATGAACCAAATTTAATTATCTATACTATTAAAAATAAAATCCGTCTACTGGAATACGTGATAGTAATATGTATTAGTCAATTTTAATTGATATATTATTAATTTTATAAAATATTAAAATTATTTATAAATTCATAATCACGCGTTAAATATATTATTTTAAACAAACAATTATATATAATTAAATTGGAAAGTTGCATATTGAATATAACAACTTATATATTACTAAGATTGTGCTTTATATAAATATTATTAATTTTAACAACTGTTTAATAGTGAAATCATGGATTAAACTAAGTTAGAATTAATTTAAATAAGATATATCTATAATTTATAGGAATAAAGTAAACTAAACTAAACATGTACCAAAATTAACAATAATCTACGACTACTAAAAGTATAAGTTAAAAATATCAAAACAAAATAAAATTTATTAAATTTCTTCTCACATTTAGTACGATATCATCATATTTTTCACATAATATGTATTATATTGAATAGATAACAAATTTAATATTAAAACATAAATTTAACATAAAATATATTTTTTTATAGAAAACATAATCCGCGTTTCATTAGCGCGGATTAAAATCTAGCATACTGTTTGACCTGACCTAAACCATCCGATCCGCTGGCATTATTCATATTCTATTTTTTCTTCCCAAACTGTTTGATGCGACAACTGTGTGATAAGAATCTCCAAACGTGTTGTAGCAGCGGATAACAAAGAGAACCGAGCGTAGAAGAATCCGAAGATGTCTAAGAGCTCAGACGAGAATCGGTGATACCAATAGGTGAAACGATTATCGATTTGTTAGAACGTATGTTCTTAAAGTATATTGCATAAAACGTGAATCAAAATAAGTTTACAAGAAGAATATATAAACACTTCCTAAAAGAATAAAACCCTCCTAAAGATAACACCAAATCTTTAATAGATAAATATGAATAAAACTCTTCCTAATCTTTAACACCGACTAAAGAAAACACAACTTAACGAGCCCATTAGCTGGATAGATGTTAGCGTGGGCCTACGCTACATCAGGTCGCCCGGGGTAGAAGAAATTCGTCCCGAATTTTCCAGAACGTCATCACCCAAATATGGCACCAAATGCTTAACGTTAAAAACGTCGGTTGTATTCATGTGAGGAGGAAGACGGAGCCGATACGCATTACTGTTGATCTTCTCGATGATCTCCAAAGGACCAATCTTGCGCGGCTTAAGTTTGTTGTACGATCCAACAGGAAAACGTTCTTTAGTAAGAACAGCCCATACGCGGTCGCCAACATTAAACTGCAACTCCCGCCTGCGTTCATCAACGTCCGCTTTGTACTTAGCAGTGGCGGTTTCTAAATTAGCATGGACCTGCTGATGTAACGATGTAAACTCATCAACAAAGTCGCAGGCTCGGCCGTGATGCCGGGTTCGATCAGGAGCCAAGCTTAGATCAGTCGGACCGCGTGGATTATAACCATAAACAACGCGGAAAGGGCTGTAACCTGTACTCCGATTAACTGCTCTGTTATGAGCAAACTCGGCTACCGTATCCCATGAACGTATATTATCTCCCACAAGACAACGTAACAAATCACCCAATGCCCGATTCGTAACTTCCGTCTGGCCATCCGTCTGTGGGTGATATGCAGAGCTCATGTCCAAGCTGGTATGCAACAAACGCCATAAGGACCTCCAAAAATGGCTGAGAAAGCGTGAGTCTCGATCCGAGACAATTGATATCGGCAGTCCATGGAGTTTATAAACTTCCCGAAAGAATAAGGTAGCGACTTGAACAGCATCTGCCGTCTTCTTGCAAGGAACAAAGTGGACCATTTTTTAAAAACGATCAACTATGACAAAGATAGAATCATGACCGCGTTGTGTACGAGGCAAGCCGAGTACGAAGTCCATATTGAGGTCCGACCATGGCTGCGTTGTAATGGGCAGAGGAAGATATAAACCTGCATTTGAAGCATGTCCTTTAGCAGTTTGACAAACGCTGCATCGAGAGACAAATCGAGCAACATCTTTGCGCAGGCTCGGCCAGAAATAAGACTCCGCAACCAGTTTCAGTGTTTGATCACGCCCAATATGCCCTTCACTGTGGAGTTCCTTGATCAACTGAAGCCGGAGGCTACACGCAGGAATACACCGCTTGTTTCCTTTGAATAAAAACCCTTCGAAGATATAAAACTCACCCTTGCCTGTTAGTTCTGCATCCGACCAGATCTTGGCGAAGAATGGGTCAGCTAAATACAGCTCGGGCAAGGATTCAAAGCCAATAACAGATACCTGTAGCGTCGCTAACAGGCCATGGCGACGGCTGAGAGCGTCCGCAACCTTGTTCAAGTGCCCCGCCTTATGCTTTATCACAAAGGTAAACTGTTGTAAGTACGAGAACCAGGAGGCATGTCGTGAAGAGACTTTCTCCTGCGATCCCATGTGTTTTAAGGCATCTTGATCAGTGAAGAGGACAAATTCATTATGAAAAAGGTAGTGACGCCAATGCTTGACTGATTGAACTATAGCGTATAGCTCAACGTCATAAGTGCTATAACGCAACCGTGAACCCGCAATCTTCTCACTATAGAAAGCCACCGCGTGACCAGCCTGACTCAAAACGCCACCAATGCCAGCCTTGGAAGCATCGCAATGCAACTCAAATGCCATGTCGAAGTTTGGGAGGACGAGTACAGGGGCAGACGACAGCTTGGTCTTGATTAGTTGGAATGCGGATTCCGCCTCTGGCGTCCATAAAAACGGAACACGTTTAATACAATCAGTGATAGGTGACATGATCGCACTAAAGTGACTGATGAAACGTCGATAAAAGGAGGCTAAACCATGAAAGCTTCGCACATCTGTGATAGATGAGGGAGTCGGACAGGTTTGTATTGCCGAAACCTTCGCGGGATCAACTTCCAAGCCCCGCACAGAGACTATATAACCCAAAAACAGAACTTGTTCAACCCCGAAAGCACACTTCTTTGTAGTTGCAAAGAGTTTCTCGCGACGCAAAACCAATAACACATCGCGAAGGTGTTGAATATGTTCGTCTAAGGAAGCACTGAAGATGAGTATATCATCAAAGTAAACAACCACACAACGCCCGATGAATGGACGCAAAGCCTGGTTCATGACACGCATAAATGTGCTTGGTGCATTTGACAAACCAAAAGGCATTACAAGCCACTCAAATAAGCCTTCACGAGTTTTGAAAGCCGTTTTCCATTCATCACCAGGACGAATACGGATCTGGTGGTAGCCACTCTTAAGGTCGAGCTTCGTGAAGATGGAAGCATGCCCAATCTGATCAAGGAGATCATCTAAACGAGGAATAGGAAAGCGGTACCGTATGGTGATGTGATTGATAGCTCTACTATCGACGCACATCCGCCACGATCCATCCTTCTTAGGAATCAGTAGTGCTGGCACAGCGCACGGACTCAAACTTTCTCGTATGTAGCCTTTGCTAATCAACTCCTCCACTTGACGTCGCAATTCATCGTGTTCTTGCGGACTCATTCTGTAGTGGGGCCGATTTGGGAGCGATGAATGAGGAGCCAGGTCAATGCAATGTTGAATATCCCGTAATGGGGGCAGACCCGCGGGAAGATCAGCTGGGAAGACGTCTGCGATCTCCGTCAAGACAGAGTGAAAAGCCGGTGGTGCAGACGTGACATTTGTCTCGGTAGGAAACGAGACGACCAAAGCCAAGACACAAGAAGCTGAGACCAAATATTTCTCAAACTGCGACCTATTGACAAAAAGGACCGGATTGGTAGGAGTGCGAGTAATTGTAGTAGCATCAGCTTGGCAAACAGGCGAGGCAGGAGCCGTTTGCGATGGGAGAAAAGTGATGCGTTTGTCCTCAAAAATGAACTTGTAAGTGTTGGCGAAACCATCGTGGTGTGTACGCCTATCGTATTGCCACGGACGGCCCAAGAGAAGATGTCAAGCGTCCATTGGTATCACGTCGCAGCAAATCAGATCTTTGTAGTTATTGCCAATGGAGAAAGGTACACGACATCGCTTGGAGATCCACAAGTCAGTCTTGGAATTCAACCAAACAAGTTTATAAGGGTGAGGATGCGGTTCAGTAAACAAGGCGAGCTTGGTAACTGCTTCTTCTGAAATGATGTTAGTACAACTGCCTGAGTCAATCATGAGAGTTCACACTTTCCCACGGATGGTGCAAGTGGTCTGGAAAATGTTGTCGCAAAGCCAAGGTTCCGCCAGACCCTGAGGTGACATGAAGTTACGACGAATAACCAAATTGATACATGTGTCGCCAGTGACCAGGTCATCTTCGAAATCTTGAGCAAGCTCACCGTCACCATCATCATCATACACAGGTGCATCATTGTTGTACAGCCCACGCCGCCCTTGTTTCGGACATGCGGATTGGCGATGACCGGTTTCGCCACATCCAAAACAGCGAAATCCTGGAGGTCGTGGTTGTCGTGTTCCCGAAGGCTCAACCAAATCGACCTGCTTACCCGCAGGCTGTGTTTCCAGCGTGCGTTGGTCTCCAGACTCAGGTAAAGGAGTCGAGCGTGGACGACCAGTATTCCATGAACCAGAATTGGATCGAAGCTGCTGCTCAATGAGTAAAGCGCGTTGGTGAGCTTCAGAAACTGTAGACGGATCGAACTGCAGCAGAGCATTCTGTATTGGCAGTCGCAGGCCACCCATGAAGCGAGAAACCACCTGATCATTGGACTCCGACAGGGTGTTCCGTGCTAACAAAGCAAAGAACTCGGAGGCATAGTCATCGACTGATTTTTTTCCCTGACGTAAATTTTGCAGACGGTTGTATAAGGTCCGTGAATAGTTGTAAGGTAAGAACGACTTACGCAGTTGTTGCTTAAGTTTCTCCCAAGACGCGATGCGTGGTTTACCAGCACGGGCACGTTGCTCCTTAACCTGCTGCCACCATGCCGACGCACGGCCTTTGAAGCGAGTTGCGACCAGAGGGACACACATATCTGGGGGGTACCCGTTTGAAAGCTAAGGTCTCTTCCACCGAACTAATCCAATCGAGAAGCTCTTCCGGCTGAAGACCACCATGAAATTCCGGTAGTTCCATCTTAAAACCTGATTCCCACCTCCGATTGTCCTCACGAGGATTAGCAACCTGTTGTTGGTGAACGTTGAACGGGGCGAACGGGTTGTCAACGTCTGCGTCATCATCGTTGTCTTCCTCAAAAAGAGGATTATTGGCGCGAGCCATATGTGGAGCTTCGTTGCGAATCTCCAAAGCAGCACGAACCGATGATTCTACGGCCTCACGCAAGGTGTTACGCAAATCGTGATGGAAGTCGATAAGGACGGAACGGAAAACCTCCGTCTGTTCTTCCAAAAGTTCTTGAACACTCTTCTTTGGTGGCATGGTAGGATCGTTTGAATCTGATACCAACTATTGTAGCAGCGGATAACAAAGAGAACCGAGCGTAGAAGAATCCGAAGATATCTAAGAGCTCAGACGAGAATCGGTGATACCAATAGGTGAAACGATTATCGATTTGTTAGAACGTATGTTCTTAAAGTATATTGCATAAAACGTGAATCAAAATAAGTTTACAAGAAGAATATATAAACACCTCCTAAAAGAATAAAACCCTCCTAAAGATAACACCAAATCTTTAATAGATAAATATGAATAAAACTCTTCCTAATCTTTAACACCGACTAAAGAAAACACAACTTAACGAACCCATTAGCTGGATAGATGTTAGCGTGGGCCTACGCTACATCAAAACGCTAGCCAACGAAAGTGAATCATGGATCGATCATACCAAGTATATATATTATATATGATATGACTAGTATTCTGGCCCGTGCGTTGCACGGACATTGCTTTCCGTCAACTTTTAACAAAACATATTCCATAGTTTCGCTAACAAATACAGTTGTAGTATGAAATATTAGATTATATAGTTTATAATAATAATATCTTACATGGTTGTAGTTTGGGATTAATTATAATCAAAACAATGTTTAAAAAAATTTAAAAGAATTAAAGACACACTCGATAAACACAAAGTAAAATAATTGTTGTACAAATAAACTATGTACAACATCATATTAATTTTGGTAATGTTATATCAATAAGATTCGAAATTTAAAGTCTATGCATCTTTGAAATAGTAAGACAAAAAATGTTTTAGGTCTAACAACAATTTTATCACCAAATCTGAACTATATAACCATGTATGAAAAGATCCTATTATTCGTCTTTTTTTTTTAATCTCAGACATGAGGAAGGGATGGATATAATGAAAGAACAGTTTTAAGACTTAATAAACTATATGCTTGACTAAAAACAGAGGAACCATAACTAACAAAAATATCTATCTAACATCATTATGCAGCTTTTATCGATCTTTTTTATTCAACATCGTTGTCATTATTAAACAATACTTTTATAAAAATAGTTATCGCAAAGTCCTCTATTCTAGCTCATATTTTTCGATGTATAGTACATATTCTATCATTGTAGTTTTGTTTTCTACAAAATTTTAAATAGTCTATAATACCTTTTAATTTTGAAGAAATTCATAGTTCAAAAAATTTACATAAATTAAAAATGTTGAAAAAATACTATGCATTATAGTTTTTTTTGCATTACATTACAAAGATATGTGAGGCATATACTTTATATAACACATCAGATCAAAGAGTTTATTTAAATAGACAGTTGAATAATATAATTACTATATTTTTAACTAATATTTTTTGTTAGTTTAAATATACGACTTGGATTATGATGACAAAATTGCTTGTCGAAAATGACTTAAGGATAAATATGAAAAAATAAGTTTGTGAAAACTCAGATTGATCGTAAACTTATCAAAAACTCTATGCCTAATTTGATATTTTTAAAAATCTTTAGTTTTTTGCTAAATAAGTTTTGATTTTTTTTCTGCAAATATAGAACATATACTTTTCTATAGAGGTGGTGATAATGGTAAAATTAAAAATATTTAATTATTTAAAAATGTATAATAATGACTCCCAAAAAAAAGTACAACATATTATTGAATGAGAAACGTATTCCAGATAAAGGTTTGTTTTTTAAAATTGTAACTAAACATTTTTATTAAAAGTGATTTCATTACTATATGTTTTAACGAAGGTTAATGTTTTGAGTTTGTTTCAATTTAGAAGGTATATACCCTAATTTTAGTTAGTGGCTTAAAATTATATATATGTATAAAACATTTGCAGGGAAATATATTCGAGTAAAAATGTTTTAAGTTGGTTGTTTTTTATTCATTCGTATCATGTTGACTAAATTTTAATTTCTTTCGTTGCCAAAACCCACAAAGCATCTACCTTAATTGCCAAAACCTGCTAAGTCCAATTAACAAAATCAAAGCAGAACTCACCAAGCATAGACCCAAGTTTTCAATCATATAACCAGATTTGTTCAATGACATCATAGAAGCAGAGTAAATACACTTTTACTTTGAGATTCCTATCTGAGTAAAAACTAACAACGAAAGTTCCAAAATCGACACTTTCAGACCAAATGCTACAATTACCACCAAATAACTGTTAACTTTGCTAAAATCAAAAGAACCCACTGATTAATCATTTACTCTTAATCATGATCATCTGAGTATAAATAAATTTTCAACATTAATATCACACTAGATTTTGACCCGCACTTAGAAAGTGCGGGTTTAATTTTCTTTACAAATTTTACTTTTTATTCATTTTGTTAATAGTAGTTTAGATTTTTAATTATGTAATCTAATTTTGATTATAATTGTTTAACCAACATTATAAACACTGAGTTAGCAATTTAGTTTTTTTTTTAAATGAATTATGTGTTATTTGGAGGAGATATATCGTAAGGATTAAGAGATTAAAATAACGATTTCGCATTATATATTTTAATCTGTGTTGTATCGTAAGATCATATTTTGGAAAAAATATATATGTGAAAACAACTATTGTAAAAGTTATGTGGTATATGTTTAATTGTTATTTTATTTATCTAAAATATTATTTTATAAAATACATGTTGTAGTCGTATATATAATTTTCAAATTTGATGGAACTATCCGTTAAAACTTCATTTAAACATAAAACATAATTTGTCGCTTCAAATATTTGAATAATATAAGTATGGAATCATTTTAATATTTTATTAATTTTAAAATATATCAGCTGAAATTATTTACTATATGCGAATTTTTGTTTAGAAAATTTATAATCGAGATTGGCTAATTAATTTTTCAACCCGTTTAATTAATTATATATTTTTCAGTTTGATGGAAAAACCTGCTAAAAAGTACAATCGTAAAAACATCAATCGTAATATGTGTGTATATATATATATATATAACAAAATAAAAAAATATTAAAATATATTATAAATATATTTTGAATTAAATCATAAATTAGAGAATCTTAATTTATATATAATAGTTGATGTATAAATTATTAATTATATTTATCAATTAATTTGTTTTGATTTTAATTAATTAGGAAAGTGGGACCCATTAGATTTTGGTTGTTTGGTTACATGTTTAATAATTGTCTTGTTTGGAAACATAGATTGTAGAGATAATGTTATATTCCCTAATTACCCTTAATGAAGGTTACAAATCCTAATAATATCAATGGCAAATTTCGGAAACAACATTTATGTACCATGGTTAGTCACCTGTTTTAATAGTATAGATGCCGTGCCATATTGAATGAGATAGATCTTGCACATCTCTTGCATACTTCTCTCCATCAGAACCAAACACACCTTTATATTGATCCGGATTTAAAGCGTGATGAGTTCCAGTCTTCCATCAACAAAAGAATAAAAAACATAATAACATCTTATTTTCTGAATTGATCTCAAGATTCATTACTCGTCTTCATAGAGCTGCATCAAGTTCTTGCTTATTGAGCAAGCTTTTTCCTTTTCATTCTTTGTCTTATGAAGCTGTTCCTCTTGTCTCTTCACTGATTCCTCCAAGCTCTTTCCTCTGTCTCAGTTGCAACAACTGCATCCCTAATTTGTAAAATCAATGGAAAATTCAAGGACTCGTCTTAAAAAGAACATTCAGTTATGTAAAATCTTCTGTTTCTGACAGTACCATCCTAAACAATGACTTGCACTTCTTTGATATGTTTCTTGGTTCTCTTGTGTTCTTCTTTCTCGTTCCCCAACAATTCTTTAGCTTCAACTCTGCGTCTCAGTTCCTCATTGTATATCTTTCTTCCGTTCAGAATAATGATAAGCGCGTCATCTCTCTCTTGTTTAGTCTTCTCCACCATTTTCCTTTGTTTTGCCAATGCTTCTTTACCTTCTTTCCTTAGCCTCGCTTCCTCACGGAACAGAGCTTCATACAAGCCTTTAAAGTAAAAGGAAACAATTATAAGCAAAAAAGAAGAAGAACATTCTCAATGTCTTGAGATAATGGATATTTCGAGGTCTTTTACACTGCGAATGGCCTCAACGGCTGTATTTTAGCTTTAAACCGCCTGACACATTCTTAATACGCTTCTCTTTTCGATTCCTCAACTTCTATAAGTGCTTGTTTAAGTTGTCTATACAGTTGACCATTCATGTCGCTTTCCTGCAAAAGGACACAGAAGCTTTCAATCACTTAGTAACAGAGACAGAAAAACGCACGAGATATGCTGGCTTAATTAACTCCTTGTCTCTCCTTGTGTCAATGTAAGCTACAATTGCAGACACCAATTCTGCAGAATATTTTGGTGAAGCAGAAGAATAGATCTTCAGTTTCGGCTTCTATTTCATCCACACGGTCTTCAAAATTGGCTTCACTGAGTATTTAATATACATAAACAGTAAAAAGTGGTTTTTCAAGGATAGAAACAGATCATAAGCAAACCGAGTTTTCAAAACTCACTTTCTGCAGATTAGATGTCCATCACTCATAAACATAACCTCGTAGGAGCTGGGCATGTGCTGGTAGACGTAGTTTGCCTTCTATACTTCAGATGGAGCAACTTCCTGGATAGACGTTAGTATGGTGGATATAGACTGAATGAGTAATTCAATTTAATGCTCCTGACAAAGATGTTATACTCAAAACCCAGTTCTCGATTGCATTCCATCTTTGACACACGGTCGATCTCAACTCAGGAAGAAGATGAAATTGAAAGGAAATACAGTTAGGGTTTGGCCAAAAGAGGGGTTAGGGATTTGTGAATTACAAAAAAATAGAGCAGAAGATAGAATACAAACCTGAATCGGCCTCGGGTTTTTGTGAGTATTGAAGATCAAACGCCATTTTGTACAGATTATTATAGATCCCCCAAAAACATGTAAATCAAAGAAAATCAAATTCAGCGACATTGATTGATATTAAATATAAACTGAATCTAGATGAACTGAATCGTAAATCGGAGCCCTACGATTGATTTCTTACCTGGAAATGGGGAGAGATTGAGAGCTCCGACGATTGATGGCGAGGACACTTCTTTGAGACGAATGGTTCATGCGAGATAAAAAAAAAAAATCCAGAGTAGAAGATCAAACGCCATTTTGTACAGATTATTATAGATCCCCCAAAAACATGTAAATCAAAGAAAATCAAATTCAGCGACATTGATTGATATTAAATATAAACTGAATCTAGATGAACTGAATCGTAAATCGGAGCCCTACGATTGATTTCTTACCTGGAAATGGGGAGAGATTGAGAGCTCCGACGATTGATGGCGAGGACACTTCTTTGAGACGAATGGTTCATGCGAGATAAAAAAAAAAAAAAAAAATCCAGAGTAGAAGAGCCATAGCCATCGACAATCGGGAACTGAAGATTAGTTTTGATACCCTGGTTATGTTCATCATCTCCACGGGTTATGTTCATTTGGATTGCACTGGAAAATTTTGTTTAAGGTGAGAGAAGGAGATCCGACAGTTTCCACAGAAAGGGTGAGAGATGCAAAAAACTTTCGGAATAGACCTCAAAAATGAATTAACAATAGTCACCAAAATGAGTGACACGTCAACAAAATGGAATGTTCTGATTGGAGGAGGTAAGATTGTTTCTCTCTCATGACTTCTCTTTTATAGTAATTAGATATAATGATGAATGGAGAAATGGACGTGCTTAGAATACAAACCAAGGAGCATCTCATATTCTGGATTATACAAACGAGAGCAAGGAAAATTCTTTATTAGTTTCTACCTTATATAAAAACAAAATACTAAATAAGTAAATAAGTAAATCTAAAACATACTTTAGAAGAAGAGAAACTAGGAAAATCAAATTCCAACCCTAGAAAGATTTTTGTTTTTTTAAATATAGAAAAAGTGGGAAGAAAGAGACAGCTCTAGCTTTTCACCTACGTAACACACCGTTGGCAAAATCTCAGCCGTCCATAGCAGATAAAATCCCTGAAGTTTGAGACGATCTCTCACCTAAACTCGGAAGGCCACGGCCGCGATGGTGATTAGTACGATGACAGTCGTGGTTCGGACAGAGAGATCCTCTCCACCGCTTGGATCCAAACCGGTGCTCCCGGAGGGTCCCAAAATATTTCCAGGGAATACAGATGAAGTCGGCATTCCAATGGTGGAACTGCCGTTGAGTGGCATCCCGGTAGTTGAGTTTCCGGTGGATGGAGTTACCGTGGTTGAATTTCCTGTGGATGGAGTTCCGGTTGTCGGAGTACTAGTGGAGCTGCAAATGAGTTAATCTATGAGCACGCTTGAATCATCATAAAATTTTTGAGAGAATGGTAAACATTCAGTACCAAATCTAGACATTAATATATTTGTTGCTGAACTAGTCAACAAAATATATTGTGATTTTCTTAAGAGTCTTATCTCCTCAGAAATCGAAACTATCTAAGAAATTGTAATCGAATCATACCTCTCACTCTCACACGGATTTGATCTTTGGATCATTCGTATCAAAACTAAAACCTATAAAAATGCGGAGGATGGAAACAGAGGAACGGGAACCCTACTCAAGTGAAAACCCTATCTTGATGATGCAAAAAAAAATCCCACTAGAATCAGAGTAAACCGGTACAACCTGACCGACTCGACCGTGACAAGTAAACTTAGAGCACTCTCAATGGGAGGTTCTTAGTGGGTTTCTTAGGATTAAAAAAATGAAAATAATAGAAAAGGAGGAGAGAGGGGAAGATGGGGTTCTTAGCAAGATACCAAAGGTTCTTATTTAAGAACCTTTGGTATCTTGCTAAGAACCCCATTTAACAAGTGTCTCCATTTCATTGGTTCAATTTTTTTTTAAAGCTAAATTTTAAATACATAATTAAACAATATTAAAAATACTAATATAAAATTGCTAAGAACTCCAATGTGGGGTTCTTACCATTGAAGATGCCCTTAGTAGTCTCCTATTGATTATAAGTACCATTTGAGGTTCAACCAATCCGGCTCAGCTTAACTACATTGCCCCCCTTCGATCAACAAACTATAATCATCACTCATCATAAAAATCATTACTGGTCTAAAGACAGCATCAAGAAAACGACAAAGAACTAAACAGAGGAACAGGAAAAAACCTAATCTAAGCTATAAGGACGAGAAAAGTGAAACATACCCGGAACTAGATAAACAACTTGAAGCATCTGCAAGAACACAGTAAAGAAAAAAAAAATCAGCATAAAAAGAATTGTTTGATACTGAAAGAAAGTTCTGAGTTTTGATAAATGGGGTAAGGAGAGAATACTTGAAGGAGGTGAAGTGGGGATGAAGGCGGCGCCGTTAAAGTCACACGTGGCTCCAGTGGAAACTTTGTTCTGATAAAAGCTATTAACGGCAACGTCACAGTGGTTCTTGACGGTGTTTGGTTGGAAACAAGGACCAGTTTGCTCAATCTGAGTACAATCAGCACCTGATCCACACGCGTAGTCTATCACTTTCTGAAGCGCTTGGTCGTTTCCGTCCTTGCACACACAAACCGCCGCGTCTAACAGAACAGATGTTTGGTGAAGTGAAAATCATGTAATAAAGATTATCATTACAAAGAAAAACGGAAGCTTACTTGAATGAGTAACCATGGAGAAGAGAAAAAACAGAGGAAGCAAAATCGTCATGGCTGCAGATCTATCTCTGTTATCCTCGTTGAACTAGTTCGTTCGAAAACTTGTTTAGCCCTTACAGTGTCACAGATAAGAGTTTGCGTGTTTGGTATGGAGAGAAATAGAGAGGGAGAGATATCCTTAATTATAAGATGAACGAATGTTTGGATACTAATAAGCACTGTCTGAACCCAATGTTAAAACTTTCAAATCCTGTTGTGTGATGACTTGTAAATGTTAGATTTTGAGCACACAAAGTAGGAACAACAGAGAAAAGATGAAAAGCTCCTTTGTCGTCTAGTTATTGTGTGACTGGTCGACGCACAAAAAGATTGTAGTGGGACTTTATGTAAAGAAAATATAGCTTCTTATTACGTATATCAGATGCATTTCACTTTGCTTATCCAACATTTGGTTAATGTTCGGAGAATCTACTACGATTTAGTAAGATTTTAGCTTTCCCCAAAGACATAATGGCCATGCACACGTTTACAAAGTAGAAATCTTACCAACCTCGTGTTGGCTTAGCGGAATATAATTGTCATGGAAGATAACGGATACGATTCACGTTAGTAAATTTAATATGGTTTGAATCCGTTTTAAGAGATGTATGAGTCTATTTGGTTCCAACCATCTAATCATATAAGAAAATATAGGTTTTTCCTTTGACCAAAGGCTTACGGTTTCTTTTCCTTGGTAAAAATTGTTGTAAATGTAGTTAAACGTTTGATTCTTATCAAAAAGTTAAACGTTTGATTATGATAAAGAAATTATATAACAACATATTTGTAAAGTAAAGTAGTATGATTTTGACGCACTAAAAACAATGGAAAATGATAGTATAAAAGATAAAAGAATGCAAAAGTTGGAATAAAGACTCCGTGATATGCATAAACTAAGGTGGAAAGTACTTAAACGCTAAGGTAGCGAGGGAGCCATGTGCATGCAAGACAACCTTTGCATCCGAATTACGACACGTATGATTGTATTACTACTTACTAGTCACTAGTCACAACGTCATGCCACTACGCTAATCCGAAATTTTTTAATGTGATTTGAAAACGACCTGAAGTAGGCAGCCATGAACGTTAGCGGTAGCGTAAGACAATGATTACGAGCTTTAGATTTTAGATTTTGAGTTTGGTTTGCTGAAAGACAAGGAAAACTGGATGCTGGAAGAAGTTTCTCACCACGATTTTGAAGCTACACTACAAAAATAGCCTTGGTTTGCATCGTTTTTTTTAATACTTATTATCGCTTTTTAAATGACGTTAGCATTATAAGATCGATTTAATAAGTGACGCTAAATCCAGTGAAGCTAAATATATTTCGCATCATTTCTGTAAACGATGTTTCAATTAAAATCTAGCATCATTTATTTTAGGTTAGTATCAGTTAAATAAATGTTGCAAAGTTTATTCTAACATCATTCTAAAACGATGTTACAATCAATATTTGCATCGTAAATTTGGAATGATACTAAAATATTTTTGAGTTATTTTAAAAGAGCATTGCTATTCTTTTTTTATATGTCAGTTGTAAAATGATGTTAATCTACTGTTTGCATCATAAATTTGAATTGATGCTAAATTAAATTCTTACTTCATTTTACGAAATCGACGTTAATTATTTTTTTTGCATCATTTGAAAATGATTTTATTTGTTTTGTTCGCATCATTATGTATAATTGATGTTAAATAAATTTCTAAAGTCAATTAATAAAAAAAAATATTTAATTAAAAAATTATACCAAAAACGAAATAATAATTAAATATATCCAAAAGTGAATACAAATTTATTTCACCATAAACTAAACTAATTGGAAAAAAATTCTTAAAAGACAAATAAATCTTCAGCAACTCATACAAACCACCAAATTATTGGATTTTCAGTCTTCAAACCCAACCATCTCATACCTTCAACGTCTGCAAGATAAGACTGCCACTCCCCCCTTTAACATATACTTGGCTAGTTCCTGACATATTACAAATCAGGAGAAAGAAACCTCAGACTTTCACATACCAGCATCCTGCAAATTGCGCAGAGCAACAATCATTGACGTCGTCGATCCGGACGAGCAGCTATTTGTAGTTAAACGTTTCCTGGTCATAGAAAGAAGGACAATACAAATCAAGACATCATATAACCATCTAAATTGAAATTAAAAAGTACAATAAAATGTTAGCAGTCCCGCCACAGTTCTCAAAGTCCCTAAAGAGGATCAAATTAATCAAAGAGAGAGAGAGAGAGAGACATTATGGATTCAACTATTACCTAAGGGATTGAAATAAGACTTTTAGTATCATAAAAGGGATACTTAGACACGCTAACAGTAAAATGGTACAGAATATTCTCGGAAGACATTATCAACATTAAGCTTAGTTCTACTCAATTTGAGGTCAACAATACCAACATAGCTAAGTAAATAGATCCAAGTCACACCAAAACAAGGCCTTTCATCACCAATATAGCCGGCTACATGAATTCATTTTCATCACTGAGAGAGATGAACAATTAAACAAGGAATGCAAAATACTCTACCTCGGGCAAAACTGTCAAGAGTTCCAAGAAACCAGGCACATATTCAGGATGCATATTCATCTCATCCATAAGCCAGCTAACTATACCACCATCTGATATACCATGGATTTTAGGGATTTTAATCATGGTATATGTGTTATTTATCGAGTCTTTTATTATGTTTTAGAGTCTTTTCAAGTGTTTATTAGGTACAAGCACATTTGGAGCATATTTGGTGATTTTGGCACTTTCTGGAGCTAATTGGAGTATTTGGCCGAGAGACAGAGTTCACTGCCCATATTTGACACTTGCAACGATCGACACACCATTGGCATCGATCGTTGCATAGCGTGACCAAGCATTCTCGCGAGCGTTAATGAAGAATGATGATTAATGCACTAAAGCCCAGAAAGCCCTGATATTTACAAAGAAGCCCCAATTCGTGTTTTAGGTTATAAATAGAGTTTTTGAGCCATTGTTTAGGCGATGCTTCATAACTAAGTTTTATTCTCTTAGGAGATTTCAGGGGCTGGTTTTGTTCTCGAAAGAGACTTGATTTTGAACCCCAGTTTTTATTTGATTATATGATATTTGGTTTTCTACTTATGATATTTTCTGTCTCGATGAATATGTCTGAGTAGATCACCTGTTAGGTTGAAGGATTCTCATTAGGGATTTCAGAGAATTATGGTTTAATCAATCTGTAGAGATTCATATCTGCTAGTTCTTTATCTAAGTTGTTCTTAATGCTTAATCTGAAGTAGCTAATCAGAGTTAAGATGTTAGGTTGATTAATTCAGCAGAAGTTGGTTAATTTAACTAGAAAGAATTTAGATAAGCAATTAAACTGTTCGCAAACGGAAGTTTGGTTCAGGTTAATTGTGAACGTATCAAACGTGGAATTAATGCTAGTTTAATCTGTTAGTTCTCGCAAACGAAAGTTTGGTTTGCTGCACTTAGACTTAGAGAATTATCGCAAAGGAATTTGGTTAATTCTATATCAGTGTTTGAGTTCTAGAACAGTTATTGATTAGATCTAGATAGATTGATTGTTTGCGTTCCTGATTTCCCGAGAACTCCTGAAACCTAACGCTTCGCTTTCTTGCTTACAAACTCACTTGATTTACTTTGCTATTTCGTTTACTGTTTTCACATCTGCTCCGCTTAATTTAATCTGAACTACTAATAATCTATTGTGTGATTGAGAGTCCTCGTGGGATTCGATACCTTATATACTATGATTGCATTAACTGTGCACTTGCAGTAGAATAGGGAAAACAACACCTATCAAGTTTTTGGCGCCGTTGCCGGGGACTCTTTGAGTTCACCGATAGATTTAGTATTAGGATTTAGACTAAGCATTCTTTTTTAATTTTCTTGTTTACTCACGTTTTTGATTTTTGGATTCGCAGGGATTCACAATGCATCGATCGTTGCCACCTTGCATCGATCGACACAAGGCGAGAACAGCGATGCTGAGATCTGAGACGTTCAATAGGTTCCGCGCCATGGAACCTGTGATTTTGATTCGCGGTGAAAACGGCGTTCTACGAGACCAAGAGGGTCATATATGCAACACAAAAGGTCAGCAAATAGATAGGGAAGGAAACCCCATCTTAACAGATTACCATGTATTGGTTGGGCAAGTAGCTGAGATGCAGAATAAGATAGATGACATCCACGACATCTTACTTAGGGAGAGACAGTTCCGAGCAGAGGCAAAAACTGATAAATTTGCAGAGGTACACTATATGGCTGGAGCCGACTCTTATGGACATACATTGGGACATCAGCAGAGACAAGGTTCTAGGCATGCTCAAGGATCAAGAGACCAAAATTATACTTCCTATCTGGCACCTCCTACACAAAGGAGCAAACTAGAGATGATGATAGAACAATCAATTGAAAAGCAACAGCAGAACACAGCTTCTTTCAGCTCGAAGCTAGAGAACCTGTACACTAATTTGAATGAGAAATTTGAATCCTTGAACACTCGTATGAAGCAGCTGGACACACAGATGGATCAAGTTTCAAGTTCTACCCCAAGGAAAGTTTCTCAAGAAGCGCATGCCAGCAACATTCCCATTCAGGATGTGACACAGATGGATCATGGATCATGTCTAGCAGTTAAGGCTGTGGAATTTGTGGAAGACAGAGAGGGATTTGATGTTGAATTGCCTGAGTTTGAAAGCTTCGATGCACCTGACTCAACAGAGATTGACATGGATCTCTTGACTTGGATAGTTCAGATTGAAGCGGGACCATGCCAAGAAGAGAAATTTGAGTCTGAGATGACTGGAATGGACCAAGAAGCGGATAAACCCGAGACTGTAGTTGAAACACGAGCTGAGACGACAGCATCGATCGATGCATCACATGCACCGATCGTTGCACCCCGAAAGGAACCAGTTTCGCTCATATCTCAAGGACCTGCTAAGGAAAGAACCTACAAACCTCCATTACCATTCCCGAAAGCTCCCGTTAAGTCTAAAGATGTGGTTCAATGCACAGTGGTGGTTGACAAGAAGATGGTGGTTCCACAAGAGCCCATTCTAACATCTTCAAGGCCTAAAACCACTCATAAACAGAAGGCTCCGAACATCAAATCTTTGCCAAAGGTAAAGCATAAATCCTCTAAGTTTAAACCTCCTGACTCCACTGTTTTGAATGCAGGAAAGAGCGTTAAAACACCCAAGTGTCAATCTCACTCTACATTCCTCCCGACGTTCCTTGGAAGACATCATGCTGCTACTGCTTACACACCACCATGGATGATAAGGCACTCACAGAGACACTCAAAGTCTCTGTTGAGACCTCCATGAGTCTGACCCCTTTCCAAAAGTCAAGCTAATGACATAAAACAAGCGCTGAGTGGGAGGCAACCCACTGCTAGGTTTAATTATTTTTCCTTTTTATTTTTGGTGTTTTTTTTTAGGATTTCACGTTTTTATTTGTTTTTGTTAGTTTTAGATACAGAACACAAGTCTGGAGATGTGTGACGATCGTTGCTCACATGTGCAACGGTCGTTGCAATTGGTTCAAATCAAAAATTAAGGTACGTTAAGCTAAACCGGAATCAATCTGGTTCAACCAGCATCGATCGTTGCCCCTAAAGCAACGATCGTTGCACCCACGACCAAGGTAAGTTACCTTAAACCCTATTTTCTCTTCTTCTTCTCCATTTCTTTTGGTCGACACACCGAGAACCTCCGCCCAAAAATCATCATTTCTTCATCAAATTTCTTGTTTCCAAGTGCTATCTACTTAATTTTACACTCCCAACCTATTTCCCCAACCCATATCTCAAGAAATCAAGGTAATGTTCTTCTAATTTCGAATTTTCGGATTGGATTTTAGGGTTTTAGGGTGTTAGATTTTTGAACCAAAAATGGATGATGCATGCGTAATTAGAACGATTTAGGGTGATGGATGATGATTTTGAACTGATTTGAGGCAATGTGGCGTGGATTTGACTGATTTTGATGATTTGTTTGCGGCAGAATCGCCTTGCAACGGTCGTTGCTCTCGAGCAACGGTCGTTGCTTTGCGATTTTGGGAAATGTTCGATACAACGAAATCGCCTTGCAACGATCGATGCCTTAGATGCAACGGTCGATGCTTCGCGATTTCACAGTGAAATTTTGCCGAGACTTATAAATGTTCGAACTCTGTTCTTGCAGATGGCGTCTCAAAGGCAACCCCGCAAGAAGCGAGCCACAGCTTCCACAGCAACACGACACTACACCCCACCGCCTCAATGGTTCAGCAGAGAGTCAGAGCCACCCGCACCATACAACAGATACGGGCCGCCAGTTGCTTTACCTTGGCCCAAAGAGGACGCCACACCGATTCAGACGACCAGACAGTGGACGGAGGACCTTATACGCTTCTTCAAGTCCGCTGAGTTCACCGAGCGGCCATTGCTTAGTCGATGGGACGAGTATGACTCGCTTCTCTACAGTGGTTGGTGTGGGATGATCATCAAGCCGACCAAGTTCGCTGACTACTCCACCTGCAAGATTCTGGGGATTGATGAGCAGGTACTCGTTGTATGCAGAGGCATTGTTCTAGGGAAAATGCCGATGCGACATTATGATCTCTATCCTGAGCTGGTCAGGCAGTTATTGGCCACTTGCAGAGTAGTTTACTCGGATCCCGACCTCAGGAGCGCTACAGTGGGTGCATTCACCTTCATGAGTTGGGGAGTCAGGTATCGGATTCCTCTACTTGATCTCTGCAGGATCTACGGGTTCAGTACTGATCCGAGGCGCATCGCCATGCCACTCGAGTGGGATCCGGTTGAGGCTCGCACATTCTGGGAGAGTATTGGCAGCGGTCGATACAACTCCAGGACCACACCAGTAGTGCAGATGAGACATCCGGTGCTGCGTTATGTCTCGTGTATCTTGTGCTGGAGCTTGCTTTGCAAGTTTGAGGCCAACAAGATGCGCAAACTTGAGATGGAGTTGCTGTTTATGGGGCTGAGAGATCAGTTTCGAGGTTCTGGCGTGAGAGATCCTACTGCGGGTCTCAACTTGGGAGCTATTTTCGCACAGCATTTAGTTGATCTGCAGCTGAAGCCGTTTGATGGAGCTGGTACTGAGACGGTAGGGAGTTTACTTACTCCCATTTTTGAGTATTGTGGGATTCCTCTTCATGGCACAGAGCGTGATACAACTCGGGAGTTCCTGGATCTCAGCCATTTGCAGAGCGCTACCTGGCTCAAGGAGGGGCGCATTTGGGTTTACACTGATCCGACCACTGGGAGGACTGGTATAGAGCTTCCTGCTGCCAGATGGACACAGATTGACACATTAGAGGCACTGAGATTTCAGCCTCCTGAGTCTGCGCAGCGTGGGATTCCGACTATGGCTCATCCGCTGGGAGAGCCTTCCTCATGAGCTTCGACTTCTGCTGCCCCTAATCCTGCGCCAGCGCCTGCCCCAGTCGACGTTGTGGGTCCCTTTCCAGAGCCTGCGATGGCCTACGGTGCATACTCTGAGGCAGAGTGGAGAGAGAGATCAGATGGTATGTTTCGAGTTCTTTGGAACTTCGTGCGTACTTGCAGCTGCAGGAGGCCACCACAGATCCATCAGCCCGTACCTGACCGACGTCGTCGACAGCGATCTCCGACTGATACTGATCCCGCAGCTGAGGCAGCCGATGACGATGCACTGTATGGTGGGATAGATGATGAGAGCGAGTGAGAGTTATCTCCATATTCAGACTTTCGGTTCTATATTCTGACTTTTATCTTTTCTTGCACTTTTGTTTTTGCATTTTCTTATTTTCCTTAGGATTCTACTATGTTTGGATGATTTGTACTTTATTTGGTACATCTTTTGCTTCGGTTTTACTCTGTTTCTAGTGTTTTCAGCTTGCAGGGATCAAAATTGACAGAAACAGACGGACTAACCTGCTAACTTGTTGACTGTTCGTGTAAACGCAGTGCGACGATCGACACACCATTGTGTCGGTCGTCACAATACGAATGAATCGCATTGCAGCGATCGTTGTGGTCCTGAGCAACGATCGACACTCAACGAAAAATCGCCAAGTAACGGTCGATGCACCTAGTGCAACGATCGGTGCTTGAGCGACAGAGGTAAAACCCGAGAGAACTAAACATCCATTAACATTTTTTCTTTCTTTTTACCGATCCTTCGCTGGACACTACTGGGGACAGTGTGTCTTAAGTGTGGGGGAGGTGCTACTGACTTTTGTTTTCTGTTTTCTTAAGAGTCAGTCCGTTTTTCAAAAAATTTTGTTTTATTGAGTCAAAATTGTTTAAGTAAGAAACTATGATTTTCAGAGAAGAATTACAAGACTTGCAGAAACTTAAGTAACCATTGGGATGAAGTTGCAGGATCTATCTCTGACTATTAGAAAACCCCATCACAGATCAACCTATTGGGAACACCCACATCACTTCAGGTATCAGAGGATCCTTTTACTGACTTCAATTTAATACTGACTTAGATTTCTCACGTAAGGGCTTGGTATACTTTGGGTCGGATTCTCTTGTTAGTTCTGACACAGCCTGTCAACCTATCCTATTTAGTTCCCTTCTCCCCTTCTATAAAGTAAAAAAAAAAAATAATAATAAACTGAGGATGAGTTAGTAACTCCGAAGTGGTCATGGGAATGGTAGCAAACACTATTTTCTCTCATGTGATCCATGGAATGTGTCCAAAGTACACCCCATAACGGGAAGAACACTGATAAAAAAAATAAAATGATACCCAGTGGGGAAAAATCAGCTGTTAAAGAAGGGAAAGAGAAGAAAAGGGACTAGAGAAAGATAGTATGGTGGTCTAGAGCTGATAAGGTAAGAATCCATGTGCCCTTTGATCGATACTCCTTAGGTGAGACCGCACTTAAATACTTGCAGAAGTCAGTAGGGAGAATTTGAATGCTTGAATGTGATTGTGGAGTTTACCTAGGACAGTTGCTAAGTGTGGGGGAAGTACATGTTGGTCTTGATATTCTGTAATTGATTCTTTCAGTGGTTTACTAAGGGGAATCTGAGTATTGTAGCTTCTAGGATGAAATGAGTTTCTGAAGAGTTTTCAAACCTCTTGACTACATTTAGTTCTTTGTCTTGCTTGAGGACAAGCAAGAGCTAAGTGTGGGGGAGTTGATATACCATGGATTTTAGGGATTTTAACCATGGTATATGTGTTATTTATCGAGTCTTTTATTATGTTTTAGAGTCTTTTCAAGTGTTTATTAGGTACAAGCACATTTGGAGCATATTTGGTGATTTTGGCACTTTCTGGAGCTAATTGGAGTATTTGGCCGAGAGACAGAGTTCACTGCCCATATTTGACACTTGCAACGATCGACACACCATTGGCATCGATCGTTGCATAGCGTGACCAAGCATTCTCGCGAGCGTTAATGAAGAATGAGGATTAATGCACTAAAGCCCAGAAAGCCCTGATATTTACAAAGAAGCCCCAATTCGTGTTTTAGGTTATAAATAGAGTTTTTGAGCCATTGTTTAGGCGATGCTTCATAACTAAGTTTTATTCTCTTAGGAGATTTCAGGGGCTGGTTTTGTTCTCGAAAGAGACTTGATTTTGAACCCCAGTTTTTATTTGATTATATGATATTTGGTTTTCTACTTATGATATTTTCTGTCTCGATGAATATGTCTGAGTAGATCACCTGTTAGGTTGAAGGATTCTCATTTGGGATTTCAGAGAATTATGGTTTAATCAATCTGTAGAGATTCATATCTGCTAGTTCTTTATCTAAGTTGTTCTTAATGCTTAATCTGAAGTAGCTAATCAGAGTTAAGATGTTAGGTTGATTAATTCAGCGGAAGTTGGTTAATTTAACTAGAAAGAATTTAGATAAGCAATTAAACTGTTCGCAAACGGAAGTTTGGTTCAGGTTAATTGTGAACGTATCAAACGTGGAATTAATGCTAGTTTAATCTGTTAGTTCTCGCAAACGAAAGTTTGGTTTGCCGCACTTAGACTTAGAGAATTATCGCAAAGGAATTTGGTTAATTCTATATCAGTGTTTGAGTTCTAGAACAGTTATTGATTAGATCTAGAAAGATTGATTGTTTGCGTTCCTGATTTTTCGAGAACTCCTGAAACCTAACGCTTCGCTTTCTTTCTTACAAACTCACTTGATTTACTTTGCTATTTCGTTTACTGTTTTCACATCTGCTTCGCTTAATTTAATCTGAACTACTAATAATCTATTGTGTGACTGAGAGTCCTCATGGGATTCGATACCTTATATACTATGATTGCATTAACTGTGCACTTGCAGTAGAATAGGGAAAACTACACCTATCACCATCTCCCCAATCTGCCGCAGGAACGTGCACAGCCACTTACTCGGATTTGGCTTCGGTTATTCGGGTTTTAAACCGAAATATCCTTCAAATATCTGAAATTGTCCAAACAAAATCTATAAATATGAAATGGAATTATCAATCTAATAAGCAACTAACTAATATTGAATATCAAAGGCTAAATTGAGTTTGCAAATTGAAAGATAAACAACCAAATGAGTTTGAGAAAAAAAGAACCAGAGAAGTTTGACAACAATAAGCATAAAGAGTTAAGCATCTTGCAGGTTTTGAGGGTTGTGCAAGCATTTTACTCGTCCATCATCTCTTCTGCAATTTTCATGAAACAAAGAAGAAAATAGTGAAACTTTGTTTCTCGTATAGGAAATGAAACGAGCTATCTCGAACTGATTTTTTTTCCAAATAGTCACTTACCTAATTTCAAAGAGAACGACATCTTTCCTTTAACCAGACGGGAGATTGCATTTAGAGGATTCAACGAACTGCATCAGCTCCATCGTTTCAATTTATGTATTCATCTAGGGGAAAAAACCCCAGAGAATTCAATACATTTAACGTTTAATCTACATAACGAATCCAGCTGATTTAGAGAGAACCTGCAACTTAGCGGAGCGTAAAATCCTAAGAACCCTAACTTTTTCGTAAATAAGTAATTGAGATAGAGGGAAATTTTACCAGTGAGAGTTGTTCCTCGTAATTCCGAACATCAGAGATCCAATTTTCGTGTTTAGACTTGAGCTTATCTTCGATAATCTTCCTGTCTTTGAGAAGCGATTCGGCATGGTCTTGTTTCGTCTCTGTAAATCTGTAATCTTGACAAAAGTCTTGAAAATTTTATCCCAAGAATCTCCAGAAATTGATTTCGTACCAATCTCGCAATAGACAAAGTTTGTGTATTTGGGAATCGAAGGTGAAGAGATATCGTCGGAGAGGTATAGCCGACTAGCCGTTTAGGTGTGTGTATCACTTCTATATAGGTGTAAATACCCTAATGTGTATGAGTTCGGTTTATTCGGGTGATGTTCAGGTTTTCGGTTTAATCCAGTCCCGATCCCGAGGCAAATCGACAGCTAAGAAAAAAGTGTCGGTGGAGTGGAGTGGAAATTTTTTTTTAATGAGATTTAAAGAATATTTTTTTAACATAATTTAGGTTTTTAACATTGTTTAAATGAAAATGATATTAAAATTGTTATTGTGATGTCGCTTATAACAAATGATACTAAAGATATTATTAAGTTTTAAATGTAACATCATTTTGCAAATCGACTTTACAAAAATGATGCTATAACAAATAATTTTAGTTGTGCTATAATATAATGGTTCTCTTAATGTAAGATATGATTGATACTGTCATCTCTACTAACTTTCTTTTTGAAGATTTTCTCTTGTAGTAATATATATGAAATTTAGGTCACTTTTTAACGTTTAAAATCAATCAAATTATTATTTTTCTTCTTCTTGAACCTGTGTGAAGCCTGGTAAAGTTTATATCTAACAAGTAAACTTAAATTAATTTTTTAAAATTGTTTGGATAGGTAAAAAAAGTATAATAATGTGGATATGTATAATATATATGATTAGTGTTTGTAATAGCTAAACAAATGAGGAATCAAATGCGTATCTATGGAAAGTGAAACCATCACACATAATTAATCATTAGTTATCAATAGATAGGCCCATTTTAGGATGTCAAATTAATACCATTTTTGACTCACAATACATTATCTACCTGAAAATTTAATCAAGATTGGTTTGTATAGAATAAAACATGAAACAAACACCAATCATAGTTAGATAATTCATCATAATCAATTTGTTTAAAAAAGAAAAGAAATTTAAATACAAAAATGAATATTTATCAAAAAGAAAAAATGAAACGTGAAAGTTAGAGGTGTTAAAACGGGTGGATCTAACCCGTTTAGAACTGGCCCGTTTATATCTGTTCAAGTCCATTTATATTTTAGATCTGTTTAGGCTCGTCCGTTTAAGTCCGTTAAATTAACAGACATCTCGTTTATATTATCTTTTTAAAAAACAAAAAAATGAAAAAAGTTGATCGTTTGTAAGAAAAATAGTTAAAAATTGAAGAAAAAAAATTTAAACAGGCTATCCGTTTAAAATATAAAATTTCGTTTAATAAACAAGCTTAAACGGCCTGTTTAAGACCCATTTAAATTTATTTGATAACGGATTTATACGGATCTATTTTACAAAACATGTCTGTCTATATTCATTTATTTTAGACTCATTTTAACATCCCCACGTGAAACACAATTAAGTAATTCGTTATAAGTAATTTGTATATTTTCAAAAAATTCGTAAACTCAAAAAACAAACCATAAAAAGGAAAATGAGGTATTTAAGAAAAAACTATCAAATAATATCAAAGGTTAAGTAAATGAAGGTGTATTGAACTATGAATTTTAAAAGTTTTTAAGTTTTTTTTTAAAAAAATTATTATTTAACTAATAATTTTAAAATATATTTTCAAATCCGGTGTTATTGAATATGAGATTTATTTAAAACTACTTAAAATTATTTATAATTCTCTGTTATTCAAATAACAATTTGTTAAAATCATATCAAATCTATTATTATTGAAAATGTTGTAAATATTGTGATTTTAATGTAATTTTATATGGGATTGTAGGATATTTTAGTACAAAATCATAATCTTTTTAAAAAATTACCCAAAACTATTAAAGTCATTTAAATTATTTTTAAAATTCAAAAATAACATCCAAAAAGCCTATATTTTTAAATTAACAACTTTACTGTGATCTCCGTGAATATTCGTGAATAGATTCAAACCATAGATTCATTCAAATTATTCAAACTAGAACAATGAAAATTCTGATTTTTTTAAAACATGTTTAAAACTAATTTAGCCACACGGCACACCCATAAATAAATGTGTGTGGTGGTTTGAATGAAAAAACGTGGGCTCTATATTAATGGGCTGGGCTTATATTATGGGATCTAACCCGTTTCTGACTCCTGAAAATGACATCATTTTGTGGAATAATTACTAGAATGCCACTGTGTCACAAAGAGGGAGAGGTCGTCGCTACCGGAGTTTCATAAACTCATCTGAAAGTCAGAAAACCCTAAACAGATAAACCCACTTCCCTAAAACTCTCAACTCCAGTTAGATCCCTTCCGACAATGGCATCTCATCTCTTTGTCCGGTACCGGATCTCTCTACTCAGAACCCTGAAACCCAATCATCACGCCACGAATGCAGCCATCAGGTCCATTTCAGGCACACCCTCCCTCTCTCAGGATCCGCAGCTCGCGACCGAATCAACTGTTCACGACACGTCGAATCATCAGGCAGGATCCACGCCGCTCCCTCCTAATCCGGCGACTGGAAGTCCTCTTTACCAGGAGAATTGGCGGAGTCCGATCCCGAACTCTCCGTCGTTTAGCCAATCTCTAGTCCCTATGGGGTTTATAAACCAGGCTTCTGCCGCTCGCTACAGAGCACTCTCTGAGACGCTGGACATGAACTCGCTGCTGAATAATTTCGCCGATTGGACCGCTTCGCAGCGTTGGTCCGACATGAAGCAACTTTTTGAGTTCTGGGTTCGATCGCTCGACAAGAATGGGAAGCCGAACAAGCCAGATGTCAACCTTTACAATCACTACCTTCGGGCTAACTTGATGATGGGTGCTTCGCCTAGTGACATGCTCGATCTGGTTGCGTTAATGGACGATTTCTCTGTGTCACCCAATACAGCGTCGTATAATCTAGTCTTGAAGGCTATGCATCAGGCAAGAGAGAATGAGGTTGCGGAGAAGCTGCTTAACCGGTTAGATCCACTTAGTTTGTATACACTTTTGTACTACAATGATACATACATTGCTGTTTAATTACTGGTCAGTGAGCAGGATTTATCAGCCTATTCTATCATATATTTATCAACTAGTGCAATAGAGTTGTCAGCCTATTCTATCATATATTTACTAACTATTCTCTCATATATTCATAAATGGAGAGGGTTATCTATGAAAGCTGCCAATGTGAGTGTTTTTAATGTATCATGACTCGATGTGATTTCATCAGGATGCTGATGTCAGGGAAGGAGGAATCTCTTCCGGATGATGAATCATATGATTTGGTTATTGGATTGATGTTTTTGACTGGGAAGAATGATGAAGCCATGAAAGTTATGGACATCGCACTAAAATCTGGTTATATGTTAGGCACCACAGTTTTCAGTGATTGTGTGCGTAGCTGTGTAGCCAAAGGTAGGACAGATACACTGGTCTCCATCATCGAGAGGTGTAAGGTACAGATGAGTTTTTGTTATTCTTGGTTCACATTTAAAGCTTTTTGCCTGTCCCTTTTATTGATTGTAATTTTGTTCTTGTTTTGTAGGCTCTTGATCGGAACAAGTCCCTATGCCCTAGCTGGATACTGTGTACGTATATGGCAGAAGTTGCAACTCAAGAGGATAATAGCAAATTAGCATTTTATGCGTTTGAGTTCATGTACAAATGGATCAATAGAGGAGAAATGGCTAGGCCCTCGGTTTTACTATCTGTGGATGAAGGGTTGGTAGTATCAGCTCTTGCAACTGCTGCTAGGACGTGCAATCCAACTTTAGTAGATGGATCATGGATGATTCTGAAACGTTGCCTGCGTGGGAAAAAGGCAGCCAACCCGGCTTCTTACATTGCAAGGATAAATGCTTATGCATCGTTGGGGAATCTGCAGAAAGCTTTCATCGCACTTCATGAATTTGAAAATGCATACGCGGACGCTGAAAAAGAAGTTGTGGAGGAAATGCTTTCACCTTTTACATCTTTATACCCGCTGGTTGTGGCCTGCTCTAAGAAAGGTTTTGAGACATTGGATGAGGTATACTTCGACATCTTCTTAAGGGTCCATATTCTACACATTCTCAGTTTTCTTCGCATCATCATGGCCTTAATGTTAATACATTTGAGAGTTGTGGTATAATTTAGTAAAACGTTTAGGTTATCTGACCTTGCAATGTCACGTAATCCACCAGGTATACTTCCAGTTGGAGACATTGAGTCAAGGTGATACTCCATATAAGTCTGTTGCTGCTCTAAACTGTATAATTCTTGGCTGCGCAAACACATGGGATCTCGATCGTGCTTACCAGACATTTGATGCAATAAGTGCTTCTTTTGGGCTGACTCCTAATATTGATTCGTACAATGCTTTAATTTATGCATTTGGAAAGGTCAAGAAGGTGCTGTTTCCATGTCATCTCACTCTCTCTTTATCTTTAATAATATTATTCCTTGAATAAACAATCAGATCTAAAGACTTGAGCTTGTTTGCTTTGCAGACTCCTGAGGCTACAAGAGTATACAGTCATCTGGTTGGTGAAGGTGTTAAACCTGATGCCCGGACGTTTTCATTGCTGGTTGATGCTCATCTCATTAACCGGGATCCCAAATCAGCTCTGACCGTCATTGATGATATGGTAAGCCAGAATTGAAAACCAAACAGCTATAACAGAAAGATCTATGGCTATGGGAAAGGGAAACTAATACATGCTTTTGGGTTAACAGATCAATGCTGGATTTGAACCTTCCAAGGAGACATTGAAAAAGCTCAGAAGGCGATGTGTCAGGGAATTAGACTACGAAAACGATGATCAGGTGGAGTCATTGGCCAAGAAGTTCCAAATCAGGCTGGGATCAGAGAACCGCAGGAACATGCTTTTCAACATAGATTACTCCAGGGGTCGCGCATAATACAAGCGAGATCCCAAATGAATGGTTTGTAATAACGAACCCACCCTCAGTTTATTGCTACAGAGGAATCAAATTTTGACCATTTCATCAAGTGTATTTGATCTTTATTTTTCGCAGAAGCTCTTGTGAGGAGCGATGTATGAAGCTCAGGCTCATCGAATTTTGAAGCTATGGACCATTGCCCCGTGTTTCATTGCTGTAAATTGCTTCATTTTATTCGTTTGAGTCCCTAATCTGATATTTCCATTACATAGCTCGTTGTTTTTTATTCTGGAAACAAAAAGAGTTGAGTTTAGGATCACTAGTGTCTGGTAGATGCTTTAAGGCAGGTTGCCAATAAATGTCTAAACGTTTTCGAATAATCCAGCTTTCTTTATCTTTATGAAAAAAACCACTAGTTTGTAAGATTGATTTCGGTTATTATCTAATGCAACAATTTCAACCATATTGAAAGCTTGTGTTCAAGTAGTATCATCATGCATGTTGTTATGTTTCACAATTTCGCTTACTAAGTTATCCAATACAGTAACCACCAAGCTTAGAGCATGTATATTGAAGTTTTTAGGGGAGCTCTTAGCACGGGTATTTAGGTAAAACAATTAAAAAAATATTATTTCTAAGAACTCCCTTAAGAACCGATCCTTAACTGTTCATGCTGACGTGGCAGCTTCTTATTGGTTTTTTTTTTTGATTTTTGATTTTTTTTTTAATCTGTCAAAAAATAATAATAAAAAATGAATTAAGAACCCCAAGAGGGGTTCACGGATGTACATGGTCTTATGTTGTTTGATCTTGTAAGCCTTGGATAATGTGTACCGGAATAGCTGAGACTGCTAAACCGGAGGTGAAATAGAAAAGTGCGTTTGTGTTGAGAAAACAGAGGCCTTGATTGGTAACTGGTTGAATAGCTGAATTATGTTTACAAACACAATTACACAAATATTTTACTTATAAAAAAATTCTACAGATGCAAAATGCAGATTTACATTTTTGATGAAAAATATACAAACAAAATATCATTACGAAAAAGTAAATTTTAGCTAAATTATTTATAAATTCAGTTTTTTACATATATTTAATCGGTAATTTACATAGAATTATGTTTAAAATACAATATTAAACGCAATTTACTATTACCAATCAAATGATATACAATTCGGCGTGTAAGCGTAAAACCGCCTCTTCATTTCTGAGGCGATTGGCGAAACGATTTTTTCAATCCTTCCTCAAAGTTCATGGGATTTTAATTTTGAATCTTCCACTCTATTTTCTCTACATCTATTACCGCAAATTTATATCACTGTGGGATACATTTTTTAAGTGTTGTTGTAATGGCAACAATTTGGATTATGTATCCACATACATTTTTCCAATTTTACTTTCTCTTCATGGGAACATTTAAATTAAATATCTATGTCGGTGTGGAGCGTTTTGTTAATCTCCATTCAAACATTTACCATCTCCGTAGTGGAAGATATTTGTTACGATGATTTGTTGACAATGAAATTTTGATTCTCTTCTCATTGGCAGAAGAATGATGAGGGATGGTTTTCTTTCCTATTCATCGGTAGTGGATATGGTACAATTTCATGGAACTTTTACTTAGTCTTTCTCCGATAAACCTTTTCTTTTTTACACAAATTCCAATGATCTTTTAATGTTTTTTGGTTTTTATATGAAACTATAATTGTATTATTGTAAAAACAAGTACCATGGAAACATCATAGAAACCACTATGGTGAAAACAATGGTTTGGAGTCAAAATATTTCTTTGTTGTATTGCAATAAACTCCATTTTCTAAATTCCATTTATATCGAAAGAATTAGTCAATTGGATTCTTAATCAAAAAATATGTTTAGACCTAATTTGGAATCTGGTCAATATAATACAAGATGAAGATCGCATAATGTCAAATGCGGATATGAAGAAGAAATCATGTTTCACTTCTTTTGTCTTATTGTTCTTTGAATTTTTTTAGTCACTTTTGTGCTTGTATTCATATATGTAACTTGAATTTTATATATATAAAGATAGATAAAAAACACAAGTTTTAGTGGGAACTAGAGTCTGACTCGCACTGAGCGTGCATATGTTTTTTTCTTTTTATTCACATTTTAAAATTGTTTGATTTAGAAAATTTCTGTTAATATCGAAGTTTTAGTATTTATATATGGTAGTTAACTAATTATTGGTCTGTTTAAATTGCGTTTGATCAAACAGTTATTTTTTGCGTTTGTTTTTGAATTAGTTTTATACAACTTAAAACTTTATTTTATTTGTTTTTAAAAACTGGGAATTAAATGATGTTCAAAAATATTTAAATATAATGGGTATTTGTAAGTAGATTAAATTTGTCCTTGTAATAACCTGAAATGTCTATACCAATATAAATATTAATAATATATTCTGCAAAATCTAAACCAATGCAACTATTGATGATGTATAATATTCAAAATATGTAAATTATTATACCAAATCTAAACTAAAATAACTACTTTTCAAAATCAAATTTGACGTTTCTTATAGATACAATTATTTTTATTTCACAGAACGAATATTTAAAATATATCAATAGTCAAAATGAGTTTTCAAAATTATTACTCATGTAGGTATATTTATAGAAAAAATATTTATTTATATATAATTAGATAAAAATCATTAATTAAATCTTGAATTGATATATACCTACATGCATCATTTCGTTGCATGCAAATTAACCAATTGTTTTATTACTAAAATAATTTTGATTATTTGTAATATTTTTAACAGTAAAAATATTAAATTGGTTCACGTAATAAATATAATGATTTAAATACTGAGTTGACATTTACCTACTAATATTATTACTTTGCATGGAGATTAACAAATTTCAAATAAACATGCAATATATGTTTTTTTTTGTAAAATACATACAATATATGTAAAGATAAATAACAATAACAACGACATATATCATAAACATAAAAGCAATTTCATAAATAATATCTTAATAAATAACCAAAAATTGTATTAAAAACATTTCTGTAAAATATTACAGGCCGATTAAAAATAAGTTCAAAAGAGTTATGACATAATAAATTATAACACAATACTTGGAATTGTAACCACTTCAAAAGTTTTTGAATTCGTCAATATTAAATCCTGAAATATTTTATTAAATATAAATAATTATTTGCTTTGTTAAAATAATGCAAAAAATTATATTTAAATGTAAATAATTTATCACTCTTTGATGAGAGTGGTTTCTTCAATTTCTGGATCAAAGATAACATATGAGATATCAACAGAATCTTCAAGTATTGGTACTCCTAAATATATAGTAAAAATTTTGTTTGAGTGATATATTAAGATTATGCTTAAAATTATGTTTTATCATCAAAATAAAATATATTAACTTGAATTTTTCTTACTCGGGAATTATCAACGCACCAAAATCTCAAACACACAATATTTTGTAATTTCCACTTGAGTTCCAAAGATCATTGAACTTCATAGCAACTTTATCCTTTGCATAACAATTGACGTATGTGTTGCTTCATAAAATTTACAAAATTAGATATAATTCATGCATCAACAAAAATATCAAAAATATAACATAACTTTTGTTAATTGAATGATTACTCTCTTTCCTTGATCTTAAAATGAATTTTGTAATCTTGAGCTGTGGTGAGAGGTTCAACCCACATGATTGCCCCTATTACATCTAAATAACATAAAATTTTGAATAAATATCACGATTTTTATAATAGATTTTATAAACATGCAACAAACTAATATTTTGAAAATTAAACCAAAGATACCAATAGTGTAGAGGTGTTCAACATTGCCTTGCAAGATGTTTTTGAAGATCACAAACTCATAGTACATATCATTAGAGATATTATAGTGGTTGTCGGGTTGATTACTCAAACAAAATCTTGTTTTCAGCATAAGTGTTTCTAAACTTTCGGTTGATATGGATCACTTCAAAATTCTTGATACCCATCCAAGACCCTTCTTCAAATTTGTCCTTGAATTTGTCTATATACATCTGGGTTATGATAGCTTTGATTTTGTAACCATATAACAAAATAATTTATCAAACAAATAGAAGTTCTTAACAAAATATTTAGAATATAGATCAAAATCAGCAAAGTATTATTTAAATTTTGGGTGAAGAAAACTTACATATTCATCAGCTATGATTACATGAATATGAAAATCATTCATGCAATGACTTGTGAACCACTTCCGTATGATATTTCCTCGAATATTCAGACAGGGTTCAGTACCATCAAGATCATATAAATTTATAAAATCACTCATATGTTCTTTTGGTGTTTGAAGAGTTTAACAATATAAGTTATGATTTCGTGAGATTTTTTTGTTTATGATGAAGCGAAAGAACCTTGTCTATGCATATATATATATATATAGACAATTCAGAAATTTTGATTAGGTTTAGAGGTTTGGTGTAAATTGAATGTAAAACATTTATTGTGTTAATTGAACATGAAAATTTTCTTTAAAAATAAGTAAAGAAAATTAAGTATGAATATTTTGATTGATGAAATAATTCAATGTGTAACATTTTAAGTTAAATGAATATTGACATTGTCGTCCACTAGATATGTAAAATATTACTAACTATAATATACATATTTTAATTATTAAAGGATTTCGATAAGTTATGTTGAGTTTAGATATGTAAAAGATATTCAAGTCTGAATATAGAGCATTCAACTGAATCTATAATATTGTTAGTTGTTTGTTGTAAAATTGAATGAGAAACATTTATTAGATTAATATAATATGGTAATTGTAAAAAAAAATTAGTAAACAGAATGATTACAAATATTGGAAAGTGAACCAAATTTAATATGTTTTAGTTTTGTTAAATGAATATTACCCTAGATGAAGAAAGGTAAACCATGAAGCATAATATTTTTTAAAAAGATTTATATTTAGTTTATATTCCATACAATTAATTTAGATTTGATATGAAAATTTCTTAATCTATACATCTTTGTCCTCGAAAATATTCTTAAATGGGAAAAATGCCAAATAATATACGAAGTTTTTGAATTTGGCCAAAAATACCTCAACTCTATGCCTGACCAAACAATACCTAATCTTTGGTTGGACTTTTAAATAATACACAAACTAATGGTTGACTTGGCCAAAATGACACACCGTTATCTGATTTAACAGACTAATTAGATGGCGTTTATGCACCGTTTCATGTACTGTTAATTATAAACAAATAATACACGAACTCTTTGAATCTGGCCAAAAATTACCCCAACTTCATGCCTGACCAAATAATACCTAATCTTTTGTTAGACTTTTAAATATTACACAACATAATGGTTGACTTGGCTAATATAACACACTGTTATCTGATTTAACAAACTAACTAGATGGCGTTTACGCACTGTTTATTGTGCCATTAATTATGAACAACGTCGTTTTTGTATCAATCACTACAAGAAATTTGAGAATATATAGCGCCCAAAAATCGCTATATATTGCTATCATAGCGGTTTGTTAAACGCTCTATCTACGCCCGTTATAATAGATTAGACACTTAACATAGCGGTTTTTCGTTATGCTATATTTTAGATATTTACAACAGCGCTTATTTTAGTACAATAATAAACTATTTAATAGCGTTTAATTTCTGTTATTATATATTTTCTATATATATTTGATAGCGTTTTATTTCTGTTATTATTTATTTTGTACACATCAGTTTTTGTTATAGCATTTTATTTTTGAACTGCTGTGATTTCTGATTCTTGTATGATCTAATTTGCTAAAACGTGATACCTGCTTCGCTTTCTGAATTCCGATAATATCATGAATAGAAAGAGAAACATAGTTCATAACATTAGGCACAAAACATCTTACAACAAAACACAGTTTACAACAAGTTCACACCAACTATTAAACATTTTACAACAAGTTCATACTTAAACCACACATGCAAGACACAATGAGCGCTTCTTTCCTATAGGGTAGTGCCTGCAAGTAAAAATGCAATCATAGTAAAGCTCCAATCAGTTTTTAGGTTGTAGTGCCAAAGTAATTAACCACATATGACTAAGGTTTGGGTCTTTGTACATCATGCTTAAAACAAAGCTACACTACCAAATAAACCTCAGAGATAATAGCTTAAGCATACATTGGAATGAAACGTCCAATGACCATAAGAGGACTATAAGGTATAAGCGCGCAGCGCAGTTGGCATAGCTAAATGGTGAAGGGCCATTATATGTAGAAATGAAAAACCGAAATAACAAAAGTGAGATCATGTTACCTGCCATAGATTTTCGGTTACAAATGGCATAAATGGATGCAACAGCTTAAGTATATTCTCAAAGACATATAACAGAACTGCCTGAGAAACTAGAGAATCTGAATTGCCTCCAGCTCCATACAGTCGAGATTTGCTGGCTTCAATATACCTTAAGAGTATAGAGTAAGACTAGTCAGTCTGTTAAGTCCAAGAAACATGTATTGGTTTTTAAGAGTTCAGGTGGAGATACCAATCAGACAAGTCACTCCAAAAGAAATCATATGTTTCTCTTCCTACATCCCCAAAGAACAACTTATCATAGCTTGCTGTGACGGAATCAATGAGAATATGGAGTTTTGACACCTGGAAATAACACAAAAGGAATGTAAAGTGGTAGGCAGATTGATACTTTTTGAAAAATCCAGGGTTAAAATTTTATAGCGCCCAACATTTAGGTAAGGGTAAACTGAGCAGGGTTTCCTCTTTGTCAAACTGAAAAAAAAAAGAGAGAGAAGAAGCCAAATGTTAGACAAACTTTACTGTAAAACATTGTAAAATTTTTCATTAAATCGAATACTAAGAGAGCAGCGCTAATTTATGCAACTTAATCACCCTAAGGTAGATTATCACTTCTGATGCGATTCTAAGACTGTCTTTACGTTATGGCAAAAGGTAGCAGAAGGAGACAGTCCATGAAAGAGGTCTGATCAATCTCATATATTTAATGCTACCTCGTTTTTTTCCTTAAGACTTCCAAGGTCCATGAACCCATCTTGACACAAAGATTATCTTAAACATTTTTAAATGATTTTAGACCTTACATCATACTTACTCTGTAACTAAAAGGACAAAGGGATACAACAACTTTCTTATACTTTTTAGTTTCTAGAGGAGATGGAAAAGAAAGTAAACCTTGAGGGCCAGCAAATTCTCCCAAGCAGATGTATCGCTTAGACTAGGCAGGCCCTGCAGCACAAACTTTCAAGCATTCCATAGTTTGTTGGTGAATGCTTTATTTGCAGTTAACCTCTCAGTAGATAAGTTCAGATCCTAAACAAGGTAATGGGGGAAAGAGAGAAAAGAAAACAGACATAAATACAACATCTTAATGTAAGCATTACAAAAAAAGAAACACACTAGAGAAGTAGAGATCAAACATGACCAGGAGTTCCTAATGAAATCGTAAATCTCAGAGCATCAGTGCCAAAATATTTGACTGTGTCAAGCGGATCAATCACATTCCCAAGAGATTTTGACATTTTTCTCCCCTGAAAATTCCAAATAATCTGATTAACTACATGGAGATATACCGAACGAGGAATATTAGTTTCCTCTTAAATAGAAATCCTAGAGGTAACTTAACATCTAATAGCATAAAGGGAGAAGTGGAAGATCATAATATTAAAATCTCCACGATACGAACTTGAGTATTTATCTTGTCCCCAAAAAATCACACAATGATTACAACAGGCAAAAGCCTAAACTTACTTGAGAGTCCCGTATAAGTCCGTGAAGGTAAACATGAGAAAATGGAACAGTCCCTGTAAATTATATTCCCATCAAAGACTTGTGTAAAAGAAAACAGAAGGAGTTCTTACTTGCAAAGGACATGGTTGAACGAAAGTGAAATTTCAGAATTAAATAGACTCAAGCTACAAGAAAAAAAGTAGAGATGTTAAATCGCAAGGGACACAAACTCTCTTTCCGACAAAATCCTCGCCAAAGCCATTCGTATCAGACTACAAAAAAGAGTATAATCAGCAGATGAAAATACCTAAATTATTATAGTTCACTAGCACAAACTAATTCTCAAATCTGAAAGATTATAATCAGCAGATGAAAACCCTAAAACTCGATCAACGCAAAGAATCAAAGATTAAACCGCCTAGAACCATCGCATACAGAATCATCGGGTTTTACTTTGATCTCGAAGTTATTCCCCTTGATTGTCTTCACAAATATCTTCATGAGAAGCTAGAATCAGAACCAGAGAGAGCGGTAAGAAAAGAGAAACGAAATCGAAAAGCAAGAGAAAAGACCCGAGGGTCGGATCTGGGAGTCAGATTGAACAATCAGCGGAGGAAGCAACATGGGAACAAATCGCGGCAGTGTAGGAGGAAGCGATTACGGCCGTTGAATAGGACAATCAAGTGCGAGAGAGAGAGAGACCCAGGTGGAGATGACAAAGATAAGAAACCATATTTTTCTCCGAATATGAAAGATCGAGACACAAGACTAAAGAAAAAAATAGAAAGAAAACTGAAAAAAATGCCAGGGAAGTAAAATAATATTGGCGCTTGTGAATTTTCATTAGCCGCTACTTTTTCCCACTTAGGAATTCACGGGAATGAGTTTTCATTTCAACTATACATAGCGTTAATAACCGACCAGAGTGCTATGTATATTATATTTCTAAAAAGCGTTCGCCTAATTAAAATTTGGACCAACCAAACATAGCGTTTATAAAATACAAACGCTATCTAAAACTAACGGGTATGTCAACCATAGCAGATATATATAAAACGCTATCTTATACTGCTATTAATGCCTCAATTTCTTGTAGTGAATGGAACAACCACCTCGAACCAAATCTTCTTTCTTTGTTATTTCCTTCATTTGAGAGTCTCTCAGATCATCACTGTTGTCGGAAACTCATACTTCTGAGATGCTACGTTGTAGTGGCATTGACATTTTTTGCTATATCTTGAAGATCCGAAAAGAGAAACTTTTAAGCTTTTGATAAATAAAAATTGAGCTGAATATTATTATATAAAAAAGTGATCTAAAATCTTTTATGATTAATAACAGCAGATCCAAGAATTCTGGGCAGCGAGCACACATATTGAATCAGAACGATCAAACCCAAAAACTTAAATTTTCGATTTAGCGATCACGTCGTTTTAAGTACAATTATTTGCTTATGTATCTCGATGAAATTACTTTGGCCCAGTGGTAACAAACACATTCTCACATGGCATACCAAACCCGAGGTCTAGCCTTGTATGTGACTGATTTTTTCTTAATTAAACAAATTAATGATAAAATGACATTGTTTATAACTAAATGCACAATAAACGGTGCGTAACGGTGTGTCATTTTAGCCAAGTCAACCATTAGTTTGTGTATTATTTAAAAGTCTAACAAAAGATTAGGTATTGTTTGGCCAGGCATGGAGTTGAGGTATTTTTTGTTAGATTCAAAGATTTCGGGTATTATTTGTTTATAATTAACGGTACAATAAACTGTTGGATTATGTGTGTTCATTGGTGTAATTATCAGATTACAACCTAACATAATCAACTAGGATCTAGGTGATTTGCAGTTGAATCATAAACAGATTAGGATCATTACCTTGTGATTGCAGCGGATTGATCAAAGGAATATCGAGATCTGTAAGAGCTGATGATAACCGGCTCCTCCTAGGTATCCACACTCTTACAAGCTACTGGATCAGGCTGCTAGACCAAAGTTGGAACGACAGAGAGAGAGAGGACGGCCAGACCTAGAAAAATCGCAGACCCCTTAGGCTTAATCGCGCCTCCCTCTTGCTTATATGGGCCCAAGTAATTAAACTAATGGCCTATTAGGCTTTTGGGCCCAAGACCCAAATCAGACAAAAGGCTGTCTTTTGTCTGGCCCAATTCTCTGTACAAATACAGTAAATGCCTTGCATCTTACCGTATTAATTCCATTTAACTTTCCCGTTAGCTATGGTGTGTGACCCTTTGGGATCATACAATACTGGTAATAAGTCCTAAACTTATAGATCAAGAGCGGGCTCTAGCAAGTCATCATGATCACCCAGTATTTATGACTTATGTCTGATCTCGACACTTATCATACTTTCTAGAGATAGTACAGTAGATTTCAGGACATTCCCAACAATCTCCCACTTGTACTGGAATCCTACATTCCCTAATCCTTTTGTCTCAATATCTCGATCTGGCATAAGGCAAGATGCGTGTCATCCTTATATAGCCAGACCATGTTCATCGGACCAGATTTGATACTGACAATTCAAACGACTTGGGCAAGTCCGTTTGGGAGTGGCCACTCTCTTACCAGCTATCAAGTCTCCGATTGGCCTAGAGATATTACCTCCGTTAAACGGCAGGGACAAATCTCATCTTGTTCCATCACTATGAACTACACACTTCATAATACACCCAACCAAGGTCCTTATAGCTCCCAGTTACGAAACAGCGTTAGACAATGATCAAAGCGCATCAATCCATGTGCAGCCACATGCATGCGAACTCAGGTCTAAGGACTATACTCTATAGTCGTAAATGAGAACCTCTCATGACACAGATATTAATATCTTGTAGAGTTCTCATCAGCGGGCCATGTCCGGTCATATGCTCCCTTACATATACCTATGTGTCGACTTTGATGCCGCGCATCTATGACCCCTCGAAACTTGGTCATAAGTCTCAACACACTCTAGTCTCAAGTGGTTGTTGGTGTTCCAATTTCAACAACCTTCGACCATGGACATTATGATTTATGTCATTTCGTTAAATATGGGGTTTCAGGATCAAGTCTACTCATGTACTTCGATGGCCCATATACAATGACATGAATCATTTTGGAACGATTGTTTTATATCACAGTTAAAAATAATCCAGAAATCATAAATTTCATAAATATAAAATATTATGTTTACATGAATCTTTCAAAACAACTAAATAAAGCCCTTTACAAACTCCCACTGAAATTAAGACTACATCTTAATTTCACTTATCCTACAGCTACAGTCCGCGACTCGTGCTTAGGCCTAAGGAGTGGCTTCGTTAATAGATTAGCAACATTCTCATTCGTTGAAACTTGTTGTTCTACTTAACACCTCTGTCATTTATCTCACGGAATAGGTTATACCTACCCTCAAGGTGTTTGGACCTCTGATGTGCAGCTAGCCTCATCTATGCTAGGAATCACATCAAGTTCAGTGATGAACTCTTCTTTCCAAACAACCTCTTTCGCCGCTACCCAAGCTGCGAAATGTTCAGCTTAAGTCATGGAGTCAGCACCAGTGCCTTGCACCGCCAGACAAACACAAGATATAACCGGACTGTGACCGGAAATCATCTTTGTCTGTTGGAAACTTGCCTTTCAGACTCTACCGACTTGTAGCACCTCACTTTCTCCGTAAATCAAGAACTTATCCTAAGTATTTTCCAAATACTTGAGAATATTCATTACGTCTATCCAGTGATTCTTTGCTGGATTTGACTGGTCTTTACTTGTCTTGCTTAACATCAAAACAACATCAAAACAAGTACGTGTCATGGCATACATGATAGATCCAATTGCCGACGCATATGGAATCTCATCCATGCATTCAAGCTCAGCAGATATCGTAGGACACTGTATCTTGCTTAACGTAATGCCATGTGACATTGGCATAAAACCCTTCTTGGAATGCTGAAAACGTGTAGGACTTTGTCAATCTAAGAATCCTGACTTTGTCCTATCAGCTCTTTTGGATCTTTATTTTAGATCCAAAATCCAAGAACATATGTGGCTTTACCCATGTCAATCATAAAAACAACTCCCAAGCCAGTCCTTTACCGACTGCAGCATTGGAACGTTACTTCCGAGAATCAGTATGTGATCGACATACACTATGAGAAATGCAATATCGCTCCCACTTATCTATTAGTAAACGCACAGTTCCACTTCGTTCCCGTTCAAGTCAAAACCTTGACTACTTCAACATAACGAAGATTCCAACTCCGATATGCTTGCTTCTATCCATGAATGGATCGATGAAGCTAACTTACATACAGTATAATTTTTCGGAGTCCGGGCTCACTTTCACTTTTGTGAATTTCGCAGGTTCGTCACTTTCAATGATCATCAGATCATGGCAATTAATCACGAGAAATCACTCTCGGATTAGTGACGGATTCATTCAGATCTGCGAACTTCAGGCTCTACAGGTGTAGATTCTACAGAAATCTGTAAATCCATCCGCTGCTCTCCCTCAACAGGTTGAGCAGCCTCCTGTATTTCTCGAATTTCTTCGAGTTATACTTTTACTCCCACTGTTCTTCTTGGAAAGAAACTTTCCTTTTAGAAAACAGAATTCCGAACAACCTAACTTCGTTTTCGGAATGGACGTAAAAAGTAACAAGCCTTGGTTTCCCTAGGACAACCAGCGAAGTAGCACAACTACAAATACTCAGTAAAGACGAATTTGGATCATTTCCAGTCCACATTTATGTGGTGTCTTTTAACTGATATTGGTGGAACTATTTCAGCGTAAACTTAGATATTTTCTAGAGCGTTATTCTTAAAGAATATCATGGAAAATTCGTGTGACTCATCTTTAATCATTTCTAATAAGATCTGATTCTTTCTCACAGAAACACCTCCAGGTTTTCAGGAGAAATGAGCTGTGAAACGACTTCACACTCATTCAGATGATCACACCATCAATGACTTAAGTATTCTCACTCGTGATCTAATCCAGAGTCTCAATACTTCTGTCACTCAGATTCTATACCTCATTCTGGAACTCTTTCGACCATTTCAAAGAATTCCGACTCGTGTCTCATCAAATGAACACAGTCATACTCACTGAAGTAATCAGTAAAGATACAGGAAATTTTCTCTGGCATTACTGCTCATCGGGCCACATACATGAGTATGTTCAAGGTCCAATAAGCCTTTGGGCCTTTCTCTAGCTCGGCTAAGATGGGCCCTATGTCTTTTGGTCCAGTAAGCAGAATTCAAGTCTCATAAGATATCCGATCAAATGATCCCAAAAGTCCATAACTATGGGATTTCTGAATCCGACTCACTCTATGTGACCAAAACATTTACGCCAAGAAAAATCAGGTTTAATTCATCAGATTTAAACCAATTCGGTATTTATGTTACATTTAGGCACTCTTTGGTTTAAGATATAAAACCCATTCCTTGAATAGGGTGCTACAATTAATATTTCATTAAGATCAAAAGAACAAAACTTGTCTTTTATCAAAATGAAAAACATTCAAATTCTTACAAGGAAATGAAAGACAACTCTGCTTAAAGCAGGTACATTGTAGCAATTACTTAATACAAAACCAAGCCTTAAAGGCATCTACAAGTGAAAACCCTACGGCTGAGGCAGCATCCATAGCTCCTTCCAGACACGCAGTTCCACTTGTCCTTCCTTCAACGTTCTACTGTTGCTTAGGCTCTGCATATTATAACAAATATCAGTGCCACAACCAGTATCCAATACCTATAAGGTAGAACTTGAAGTAATAACATGAATACCTGAGGAAGTAGTCTCATACATCACCTTCAACTCCTCATAATCTTCCATGAATTTAATGCAATCTCTCTTCCAATGCCCAGTCTCTTTACAGTAGCAGCACTTACCAACGTAAGATGTATCTGACTCGGGCTCAGAAGACACAGGCTTGCCATGATTCAAAATCTGGACAACTTTGTCTTCACCCTTGTCAGCACTAGGTTTAGTAAACCTACCCTTCTCCATTATGAGATTATACAGGGTACTCTTCACTTTTGGCTCAACTGTCTTGAGCATATCATGCAGTTCAGTCAGCGTCTTCGTTAAGCCTTTCTTGATATAGTTCCTTTTGAACTTATCATAGCTTGACGGCAGTGACTGCAGAATGATCTCAGTTGCCAATTCTTGGCTAACTGGATAATCCAGTTTCCTCAGGTTATCAATGTAACCCATCATTTTACTGACATGAGGACTCACTGGATGATCATTTGGTAGCTTGCAGCTAGTGAGAGACTTAACCAACTGGTATCTCTCCACTCTTACATGCTCCTGAAATTTCAATTTCAGGCTGATGATCATCTCTATTGGCGACTCCATGTTCTCATATTGCTTCAGCAAATCTGAGTCCATGGTAGCCAATATCAGACCACGCACATCTACCGCATCATTATAATGCTTATTCCAAGCATCATATACTGCATGGGAGGCATTGGACCCGATCCTCTCGGGGAGAGCTCTCTCAAGGACATAGTCCTTTCTCTCCTGCCTGAGGACTAGCCTCAGGTTCCGCGACCAAGTCAAGAAATTTGATCCGTTCAGTTTGTCCATCTCAAGGACAGACCGGATCGAGAAAGTGTTTTGATTGTTTGTGCTAGTCATAACTGAAATTTAGAGATAAATAGAGTTTTAGTTATTTAGTTCATAAAAGAGTAATCTTAATAACTTATAAGAAAACTCGCATTGCATTCAAAATTTCTTTGTTTAACCTCATAAGAATGCAATGATTCCGAGACCCATGTTCAACTAATACCAAAGTGGGCCACTGGCCGTCACCCAGAATTAGCTTTACTTGGTAAGCATACACACAGCTAGTTATATCCATATAACTCTCGGTTGTGGATTGGACCCAAGGCCCAATTCACCAGATGTCTCAAGGCCCGGGACTCCCGATGGCCCAGTCAAGGAAATCAATCTCTTACAGCCAAATAATCACTAAAGTCTGGGACTCCCAATGAAATTAGTGACTATATACTACTTTACTTATGCAAAAACAGACACCTCACACTGTAAGCCATATCTGTAATTGAATAAGCGTTAAGTAGCTGACAAGATTGGGCAAGACATCCAAGCTTGATATTGGTTTTGAGGATTTTGGGTTTTCTTTCCAAAAATAGAAGATTACTATTTTGGGAAACTTTCCAATTCAGGTAACTTACTAAATATGGAAACTTTCTATTTTAGGAAACCTACTATATTTAGAAATTTCTTAACATGCCAAAATTAGAAACTTCTAATCAAAGAATCTTTCTAATTTAATGTTTTATTAAAGTTTTCGGTTGGGTCACAAATTATAGGCCCAATTCTTGGCCCAAGACCACAGAATTCCAATTGGCCCAATAATTTGACATAACCGAGTCGGTTCATTAATTCTGGTCCAAGACCAAATTAACTACTAAATCCAACTGGTTATTTACTAAACCAGACCAGCTCTAAATTATTTGGTCCAACCAAATCAAACTTAGACCAGCCTTCGGTTTAGGTTAAAATTCAATTTTGAATTTAAATCCGGTTTAACCAGAAATTAAATAATACCAATTGTATTAAATAATTTCCAGCAAACCGCGATTTGGGTTAACCGCTTGAACCACCAATTAAATTGGATCGGTTCGGTTAAGTCCAAAATCAGGAAGAAACACCTTGTGTTTTAGCCAATTTTGACCTAACCTGCGGTTTAAGCTAAAGCTGACAATGAACCACAATCGGTTTGATCGGTTCATTGTCGCGGGTTTGGGAAGAACGAACCGCGAAGCTCGGTTGAACCGATTGGCTACTCGCGGACCGTATCTCTCGCCAGTGTATCGATCGATATCACGCTCCTGCGTCGATCGATACCGGCGTGCATCAGCTCGTTGCGATCGGGTCATCGGGACAGCGAGAAGCAATCGATCCGATTCATATCGATCGATATCTCGCTCCCTCGTCGATCGACACGGGCGATCACATCGCATACCGATGGGTTTCAATCGGATTATGCGATTCATATACTTAGGTTTTTAAGTTTTCTAATCAAATTTCTTAAGCCAAATTCGATTCTAAACATTAAAACAACCTAAATATGATCCAAACAGCAAAAACCTAACGACCTAGGCTCTGATACCACTGTTGGATTATGTGTGTTCATTGGTGTAATTATCAGATTACAACCTAACATAATCAACTAGGATCTAGGTGATTTGCAGTTGAATCATAAACAGATCAGGATCATTACCTTGTGATTGCAGCGGATTGATCAAAGGAATATCGAGATCTGTAAGAGCTGATGATAACCGGCTCCTCCTAGGTATCCACACTCTTACAAGCTACTGGATCAGGCTGCTAGACCAAAGTTGGAACGACAGAGAGAGAGAGGACGGCCAGACCTAGAAAAATCGCAGACCCCTTAGGCTTAATCGCGCCTCCCTCTTGCTTATATGGGCCCAAGTAATTAAACTAATGGCCTATTAGGCTTTTGGGCCCAAGACCCAAATCAGACAAAAGACTGTCTTTTGTCTGGCCCAATTCTCTGTACAAATACAGTAAATGCCTTGCATCTTACCGTATTAATTCCATTTAACTTTCCCGTTAGCTATGGTGTGTGACCCTTTGGGATCATACAATACTGGTAATAAGTCCTAAACTTATAGATCAAGAGCGGGCTCTAGCAAGTCATCATGATCACCCAGTATTTATGACTTATGTCTGATCTCGACATTTATCATACTTTCTAGAGATAGTACAGTAGATTTCAGGACATTCCCAACATAAACGGTGTGTAAACGCTACCTAAATAGTGTGTTAAATCAGATAACAATGTGTCATTTTGGCCAAGTCAACCATTACTTTGTGTATTATTTAAAAGTCAAACAAATGATTAGGTATTGTTTGGCTAGGCATAGAGTTGAGGTATTTTTTGGCCATATTCAAAAAGTTCGTGTATTATTTGGCATTTTTCCCATTCTTAAATTAAAACAATTCATAATAAACTTGGAAAGCAATTTAATCCAAAAAACAAAAGTGCTTGTCATAAGTTAAAAGAAGTCCTAAACAAAAAAAATAGTACCACGTGAGTTCAAACATACATAACCAAGCAAACATTAAACATAAATTTTTGATAAAACTAAACGAAACGAAACATAGGATCTTAAAAGAGTTAGACGAATTCAGATATTATTGGAGGAGAGCATCAAGAGTGGAGAATTGGCATTTTGCCAGAAAAGCTGAAGCGTGATTCTTTGGTTGGCCTTGACATTATTTGCTGTCAGAAATTCTCTTAAGCCGCCAACCAAACGAATACGTCTCATATCAGTATCCGAATGGAGTGCAAGCTCAACAGGCCGTTTCTATCCATCATCATTGACCATCAATATGGTTTTGCCAGCAACCGTCCACAAGTCGCTTGTATCCACAAAGGACTTAGGAAGATACTGCAAAATAAACACATATGGATTATGTAACAATACTTAAAACAAAAATACAAAGGAATAACTAACGATTCTAATTCGCTTTATGCCGTCACTCGTGACGTTTAAGGTAACAAACTTCTCCTCAGCTCTTTCAAAAATCATCTCGATTATTAGTCAAAACATTAAAAATCATCAGAATTTGTCTGGAAAATAAGTGGAAAAAACACTTACTCATGCTACCTTCTCCAGTCTCCATCGGAGGTGTTGTATTTTCTTCAAAAATCATCTCAATTATTAGTCAAAACATTAGAAATTATCAGAAATTGTTTGAAAAAAGTGAAAAACACTTACTCGTGCTACATTCTCCAGTCTCCATCGGAGGTGTTGTATTTACTGGATGGAGATGTTGTATTTACTTCAAAAATTATTTCGATTATTAGTAAAAAAATTAGAAATCATAAGAAATAGTCTGAAAAATAAGTGGAAAAAACACTTACCCGTGCTACCTTCTCCAGTCTCCATTAATTCTGCGGTATTTTTATATGTGATCTCACAAGCGTTTGATCCAAACTGGTGTACCATATGGAAATCAGTACCTCCACGATACTTAAAAATTAGAAGATCTAACTCATCTAATGCATGAGTTCGTAAGAATCATCTCCAAACATATGTAGGCCTATCACCAACATGTTTGATAGGAAACTCTTCTCGCCTTAAATTAGATGTGAGTACACCGATTGTAATGAAACCAAAGCATTTTTTAACAAAACACCAAAATGATATGATAATGAATAGACCAATCCGAAAAAGAGTTTTAAATAAAATCACGGATCATCGATCTTCTCGATATTAATAGTCTTCAAGCATTTCTCTTTAGTAGCCGAGTTGATATCAGCCAAATCTACTTCCGTTTTGGGCTTGGACAATGGAGATAAACATACATATGAATTTTCTTGACTGTTAATATCAAACAATGAAACCTGAAAAATAAACATAATAGGATCTTATAAGAATAATCCTTTCAATGGAAAACTATAATCATGCATTTGTATAATAACTATTTTGAAAAGAAAAAAATTACTTGCTTGTAGGAGAAACTTACTTGCTCACTGGAAATAGCTGAATCCAATGAATTAAGAGGTTTTAATCCTTCCTCGATCATGAGTACTTCATCAATAGACCAAGTTTTTTCAACCTTATAGATTTCCGATCCCCAAAAAACATTGTCCTTGCTTACCAACACTCCAAACTGAAATGTTTTTCCAACCAAATCCTTTATATCATCAGGTAGTATCATTGAATCTTCCATCTGTAATATCAAGAAGCATTACTTTAATCTTAACGTTTAAATGAGTTTGTGTAATAAGATACTAAGGATATGATGTTAGAATAACCTCATCCAACGATCCATCTACCAATGTTTCGGCCGATATCCCAATAAGTTTTTCAGCAACGGAATCAAGTAGCATGAACTTTATGTCTGCTGTTTCATCTTTCACAATAAGATGAAACTTGAACCTGCATAGGATAAATAATGAGATATCGCATTCAAAACATAGAAACCTTTGCAAGAAAAACTATTGTGAAAGAGAACATACTTGGATGAAACGTCTGTGACTGAAGAAATCTTTTTCTTTGACTGATTTTATTTTTATGACCTTTTTATTGCATTTGGTATGGTTAAAGTAAAATCAAGCATAATATGTATCATTGGCATATATGATGCATTTAACCCTGAATTTTCCTTCCTTTATCCATTACAATACCCATAATATAAACATAAGTAAAAATATATGAAAAATGCAACTAATCTAAATTATTTTATGGATACCTTGTTAGCCATAAGTACTTCTGATATACAGAGCTCAAGAAACTCTGCCCACTGTTCTGGTTTGTGTTTTTTCATGTTGACCACAACCTCTCCTTGTTCACATATAGAGAGAGCAAGCCCATCATCGGTTAGGCTAAAAAATCAAAATATTTTGTACTCGATATATAAGCAAAACATTGTGATTGTGCAGTAAAAATGACCTTCATAAACTTACATCGTCAGAAATTCTTCATCTTCCGGGCAAGTTGGATTTATCATGACTTTAGAAGCGTCAAATGCATTTGTGATTTGAATTTCTCCTAAATGCCAGACAATCATTGGTCATATCGGTCATTTCTATATTGATAAAACAGTATGATTCTTTGAACCGTTTAATCAAGAAGCGTTGTAAATGGTTACAAACCTTTGTATGTGTTGATTTTTGCAAATCGGATCAAACAAATCAATGTTTTACCATTGTCTTCTTGACATGCAGTAACCAAAGACAGCATGTCAATCTTTGATCACAATAAAAACAATGCATTAGTATACTTAAATTGTATTCATAAAACTAAAATCCGGTAACCATCGGAACTTACTCAGTATTTCTCAAAGTAAACTCAATTTTCTTCCTCTTTTTACCCATTACTTGAACAGCATCCATGCCTACAACACCCATAATTTGGCCAATAACATCTAATGGAAACAATCAAATAAGGAAAATAAATAGTGAATACAATAAAGTGGTTTTGATAATGATAGATCCGTTAGAGTTTAGTTCTTAAACTTACCAACCATATGATTTGTTTTTAAACTCCCATTGGAAATGGATTCAAAACTTGCCAATGACAAAAAAACTGTTATCCAACTTGAGTTCATGTCAAGTAATAGTCGTATTACTCAAGAAAGACATTTTGTATACATGGTCGGTTGGTCTATATTGGCTAGATGCAGATGTTACTGAAAAATTCTCAATAACCCTCCATTCTCCAATGAGTAGATATCTTTGTACACGTACCAAATATTGTTTTTTGCATGAAACATGGATTTTAACACCCTACAATGATATAATTAATAATTCAGTACCAAACCATTAAAGTTAAATGGGTAAAAAAAACAATAACATAATCAATTCCCTTACCATTTTTCTAGGCATGGGCGTTCGGGTATTCGGGTCGTGTTCGGGTCGGGTCTATCTGGGTACATGTATATTCGGATAATGAAGTTTAGTATCCATACAGATTCCAACCAAGTTTCGGTTCGGGTTCGGGTTGGGTCTTTTCGGGTCCGGGTCGGTTCGGGTCCTGGATTATTATACCCATAAAATACCCGAAATAAACGGGTCCATTTCGGGTTCAATTCGGTTCCGGATATTTTCGGTTCTTTATGAGTATTTTTTACCCAAAATACGCAGAAAAATTAACCGAATCAAATTAAGCAAAGAATTTTCATATGTCGTTCCACCATAGTCTTCATTAGTACCATGTATGAGGTTATCTCACCTATTTTATGTCATATCCGTGTAAACCCGTATTAGTTAAACATTTATACAACTGACTATATATATATAACATATAGTAACACAAGTCTTACTAAATCCAAAGAATAATCTCATACTTAAAGTTCTCCAAATATAAAGCTCATTGACACGAATGATGAAACTAAATGACTAATCCTAATGGCTAATAATGTTAAGGATAAAATTTATTAGTAGGTTATTGTCTTTGATTCGGGTCTTCGGATACCCGTTCGGGTTTCGGGTAAATACCCGTACCCATACCCACGGGTATGCTAGCTAAATGGTTACAGGTTCAGGTATTTTTTATCAGGTCAAGGTTCGGGTATTCGGGTCCGGGTATTTTGCACAAGTCTAGTTTTGTCAGCCAACACGAGTTCTAATGACTCTCCACTAACAGGTGTGTACTGCTTTCAAGGGTGAAAGACTTTCACTTGAACTCACCATGTGGTTTTGAATGGTTTCACATCTTTGAGATATGTGGCATTTTTGGTAGAACTAATTTTGTCGGCTGGTAGAGAAGAAAATAGTAACAAAATGTGATAAGAAAGAGTATGAAGCCTTTGGTGATAGATGTTCGTATATATAGATTATTTTCTAGGTCAAGATTTTTCGGTAGAATATTATTGGCATATTCGAATAAAAGATTAAATTCTAAATATCTTTGACTGATATCGAATATTATGGCTGATTTTAGAAACATTTTGAATTTGAATGTATTGAATATATTGAGATTCCTAATCTGTTATGGAATATATTGAATGATTTAATGCAAAATATTTTTTTTAATTGGACGGTTAGGTTCAATACTAAAAAATGACCAGCGAAGATTATAAAACGGGATCTGCGCTATATCTATTTAACATCCACGATTAATTCGACGGCTAGACTAAAACATTAAGAATGGACGGCGAATATTTAAAAATATGATCTGCGCTATATCTGATTAAGATCCGCGCTATATCCATTTAAGATCCGATGACTACTGCCCTTAAATGCGAGCAAAGAAATATAAATACAAAATATTTAATAGACGGTTAGATTAGATGCTACTGATATAGACATACACGATTAAAAGGAAGGATCTGCGAGTAAGCAAAACTCGGCCCGGATCCGCGCTCCATGCCTAACAATTTTCACAATATTTCACTTTTATCCTTAATGAAAAAATACAATCCTAATAAAATCAAGGGTAATTTTCGAAATATTACATTTATTTACCACGGTCAATTTCCTTTCCTGTTTTTATAGATGAATAATGATGCCAAAGATAGGGCCTGAAATTGGCCGGCCCAATTCAGAGATCCAGGTGGGTTCTCAGGAAGCTCTAATTCACAAACGGGTTTGAGAACATTTCTCATCATTTTTTGGGATCAAAGACACGAAACCCTAAAATTTTCAGAAAACTGATTGAAGAAAAGGAAGGTTACACAAGATGAGTGGTCGGAGTGACGAAGTTGGCGGAGGTAAAGAGAAAGAAGAAGAGCAAGACGGCATGTCCGTACACTCTCCGTGTAAAGCCTTACCTTCCTCCGCTTCTTCTCTCTCCAAGGTTTCTCTCTCTATCTATCTGCCATTTACTCCTCTTTTTGTTCTTGGATTTTAGTGGTTCCTCTTTCTCGCATTGCTTCTCAGGAGCAGTCACAGGTTGAACTGGAGCTCAGATTATTAGAAGCTCTTGAAATCTATCCTCCCGTTAAACTCCGAGGCAAGTTCTCACAACGCAAATCTTGTTCTTTGTCCTGCTTTCATCGCAAGAATCTACGTTTAATATGTTCCCTAGAACATATATGTTTGGCTCTGCGCAACGACTTCCATATCTGCAAATGGTTCTTTCTCCGTCTTGATGATCAGAAAGCATAAAGGAATCATTTTCCTTGTATTCAATCGATGACACTGATCAGTTTTCTGGTTTCTTGCAGGCATACATCGCCACTTTGTTCTTTATGGTCTGATGGAATATCTCGGCAGAAGGTTTGTCTGACATTTCCATACTTCTTTCCCTGAATCTAAAATAAGTCTTTCTATCATTCATAGGTTTGACCGACAGTTCACAGCGGATGAGGTTCTACAGCTACTGGATCGTTTCTACAACATAGAGCTGCTGGTGAGTAGTAATTACAGCAAACATTGACTATTATGATGTTACATAGCTTCAGGTTTGAAGTTTGCTTCCATTTTCACTTCATGGTGTAATCTGTTACCTCTGGATTTGATCAGAAATCAGATGATGAGGACATTGACATTCTTAACCAAGAGGAAGACTTTACCTTGCCGCAGAGTTACTTTGAAAATGAAGAACAATGACTTCACCCCTCCTTTTTGTATATATAGATCCATACTGAGCTTTTTACTCTGTCAAAGAGTTTAATAGAAACACGTTTTTTTTTAATTCTCTTTTCATGATGACATTTAGAGACAGGGTTGTCTGTCTGTTTGTTTGGTTGAATTTTTTTTAATAACATAGTTGATTGTTCTGTATATTGGAAGTAGCCAAAACATATCTGATCAAATCATTATATAAATGCATAACATAAAATATTGATATCATGAGATTGTAACAAAAGAAGGAACAAAAATTGTAATAAGAAAGAGAGAAAAAAATGTAAACATCGGATTGAATTCGATTGTCTCTGATCACATCTTCCTGATGAAACCAAGCTATGGAACTTAAAGGAATTGGCCTCCCCATTATGGGCATCGAATCTAAAACTCATTCAACTTCCAAAGCCTTTGATCAGTTCTGAAAACAAACAAACAAAATAACACGAGCTTTTGACCCAACATAGAACAAATCATACCCCTTTTTACAGGTTAAGTACCTGAGTGGCTTCTGCAGGCTTAGCCTGTTCTTGCTTGGGTTCATCGGTCTTGATGTTGTCTTCTCCTGAAAACAAAAACAAAACCCATTATAAACCATCTCTTTTTGAGCTTATCATATTTGTGTGATTTTTAGACAGACCTCCATCTTCAGGAAGATCAGAAGTCCAGAGGGTGAGGTTGTCTCTCAGGAGCTGCATGATCAAAGTGCTGTCCTTGTACGACTCCTCGCTTAGAGTATCCAACTCTGCAATTGCCTCATCAAAGGCTTGCTTCGCCAAATGGCAAGCTCTGCAACATTTTCCCAGAACCACATTACAAACAAAGTTGACTGACACCTGATGGTATTTCAATTAGGAGTTCTTGTAACCTTTCAGGAGAGTTCATGATCTCATAGTAGAAAACAGAGAAGTTAAGAGCAAGGCCAAGACGAATAGGGTGGGTCGAAGGAAGCTCAGTGCTTGCAGCTTGTGTTGCAGCCTAATCAAAATATCATCTATCAGACCAATAATCTCCTAATAATTTACATGTGTTTGAGAGTAGACAATACCTCATAGCCTTTGAGCGACTGTTCAGCGGCTTCCTTCCTCTCTTGCTCGGTCTTAAACTCAGCCAAGTAACGGTAATAATCTCCTTTCCTATAAATTTCAAATCAAATTGAGTTTCATTTGCACTATATGAAAGAGAGTTTAATTTGTTTTCTTACATCTTGTAATAGAAAACGGTGGCTTCTCCAGAGGTAGCGTGAGGGATGAGATGCTGATCGATGATGGAAAGAATGTCTTGACAGATGTTGGCGAGCTCGTCTTCTACCTTTTGACGATAACCCTTAATGTGTTTCACGTTTGATTCGTTGCCTTTGGACTCTTCCTTCTGCTCGATGGACGACATTATCCTCCACGAGGCCCGTCTTGCTCCGATCACGTTCTTGTACCCAACCGACAATAGATTCCTCTCTTCAACCGTCAGCTCGCTGTCCACCTTCGCTACTTTCTTCATCGTCTCAACCATCTCTGCAAATTATTACCATATCTTTGTAATTTCGATCTCTTAAACGTAAATGAAAACCGACAAAAAAAAAAAAAAAAAAAAAAAAAAAAAAGTAAATGAAAACCGACAAATTTTGAAAGATGTGTTGATTAACGTACCGTCGTATCGCTCGGCTTGTTCGGAGAGCTTAGCCATGTAGACGAATGTCTCTCTATCTTTGTCGGATCCTGAAGACATTTTGTCCCGGTCGAAAACAGAGATCTTGATATTTGTTGGGTTTGTTTTTTGCTTTTTCTTGTGATTTCCTCTGGTGAGATATAAACAAATAAAGAATAAAATGAGAGAAAGGAGGGAAGAAATATATAGTAAGAGGTTTGAAGATGGTATCGCAAATGGCGGAAGAAGACTTAATCTCAACCTTCAGATCCGAGGTGCCTAAGTGTCTGCGCAATTCCTGGGTTTTCCTTCCCTATTATATGTAACTAACTTAACGAACTTTTCGCTCCCTTACAATATCATACCTTTTATTTAATCTAAATATATTTCTAAGCGAGTATATGTCACAAGGGGATGTAGCTCAAATGGTAGAGCGCTCGCTTTGCATGCGAGAGGCACGGGGTTCGATCCCCCGCATCTCCAATTTTTCATTCTTTATCCTATTTTTTATTAATTTGATATTTGCTTCCATTTATTACACAGTGTTTTGCCGGAAAAAGACATGACCATCGTCGTCGTTCCTTCTCGGAGGATGATAAAACCCAATTTGGCGATTCTTCCTTCTCCACCGCCAATTTGCTACCGAGTTAACTCAACCGAAACTATCTCCAAGCACCATCACGCCTGTAAACCAAGACCATCTCCACTGGTCTGCACAATCCTTTACCAACAACAGAACTCGCCTGATTCACGACTCGTGTCGTGTCCAAGCTCTCCTCCACCGGGTTTCAACTCACACACGAGTTTTTCCTCCAAGTCTGCAACAATTTCCCTCTCTCGTGGCGTCCGGTCCACCGATTTTTCCTCTACTGGCAGACTCACACATCCACTACCTCTAATAAGATGCTCGGAATCATCGGGATATCAAAACACAGATCTTTCTGGGAAACGCGGATTGGCCAACGATAAGACGTTTCGGGTCGTGTTGCAAACACTTGCTTCCGCTTGAGAGTTGAAGAAATGCGTCAACTTTTTCCATCTGATGAACGATTGTGGATACTCGTACAATGTGAAAACGCTGTACAGAGCAGTAGAGACTCTGTGTTAAGGAGAAGCTAAGTTTGTCGTTACTAAGCTGAAAGATTGTATCAAACCCGACGAGGTGACTTACAGAACGATGATTAAAGGGTTCTGCGATGTTGGTGATTTGATCGAAGCTGCCAAGCTTGGAATTTGATGATGGATGAAGGATTCGAGGGTTGATATCGAAGCTGGTAAAAAGATCATGAAAACACTTTAAAAACCAGTTCGATGAAGTTTCGATGCTGTGTTTGAAGAGATGGCCAAGAAACTTAGACAAGTGAGCTTGTTTGATTTGGCCGACATATTCCAGAGGTATGGAGACAAAATGACTACTTCAGAAAGGAGCGATAGAGAAGTAATACTAATTTATAACTTACAAACACAATTATGACCTTGTAAATACAAATTTTCAGTTTCTTCTGCACAAACAAACTTAATCTTTGTTTGGAAAGCAATGTTTGTCTCAAAATTTGTTTATAATGAGCACGGGTGATATAAGTAAATCAGCATCAATTATAAGATTCTACTGTAAATTACACTAAGATGGTAAAATTACTGTTTCTAATACACCAAATCAGCAATTGATATTAGAGAGCTTTGAACTAGATCGGCAAGAACCATTAGACCAATCTAAAGTTTTTCTTCAGGGTCTGCACTCTCTTAACCCGGTTTTAAGAGCTTCTTCGTCCAGTTTGTGTCCTGCACATGTTCACTTACATGAATCAGCAAGCAGAGAGAAGAGTGTGTTGGGGGAGCACTAATGTTAACTACAACGCAAAAAGAAAATCTGACCTATAAATACTATTTTGTTCATTCTCTTCTCTTCTTCACTCCATTTTCGCGCTGGAACTATCTCATATATCTCTTTAACGGCCTGCGCATATTCAATAACATGGAGGCAATGTGAAGAAGGACATTCCGGGTGGTCACAAGACCTTTATTCATGTTTCATTTCACGAATACATTACCTGCAAAATATGCAGCTGCTCAGAGTTTTGAATGCTCAACACAGCCTTGCAACGATATACATCCATCTCCAGTTTTTTATCCCACAGAATTTCCTCAAGCCATAAACGAACCTGTAAAACCAATAACAAGGAGGTGTGTAACAAAGAACACTATTCTTTAACTACTAGTCAAATAATATTCCATGAGTTTGCTACCTTATCAAGGTTTATAGGTTGAGGCTCACTGATGCATAGAGTCCTCACTCCACTATCATGAAGATCCGTTGTCGTTAATGATTTATTTGCTTCTAGCAGGGATTCAAGACGACTTACATGCTAAATGCAAAAGCGAGCAAGGGAAAAAGGTTCAATTGTTATAGTCAAAGGCATAAATAGTACTCGAGCATGTATACATAATCAGAGATGATAGAGAAGATAAGTTTATGAGACTTAACGGTTGAATCATATGCTTGGCAGTTTAATATGTTGGACAAATCAACTTGGCACCTGACAGACCGGATGACATTGGCGAGGGAATTGATGGAATGAATCTCCTCCTCCAATTCATCAGACTCCTCTTGAGAAATCAAGTCAACCTTGTTCATTATTATTGTGTCCTTCAAAACGAGAAATAAACATCCATGTCATGATGAGGTTAGAACCGTTAGATGTAAGTCAGGGTTCTTATCGGTTGTGTCAAAAATGATTACCGCAAATGCTATTTGATTAAAAGCCTCGGGAAATGAGGATGAGTCACGGCGCTCATTGAGCTGAAACCGAAGGTTCTTTGCATCCACGACCTGTTCAAACAGCTCTCAGTAAAAGCATTAGGAACAAGATGCCTAAGCACTATATTACTGGAACCAGAGAGAGAGAGCAAAGCAACCTGAGACATATAAATATGTAACCAGAAAAAAAGAAAGGAAAATAAAAGATTACTAGCTTAAATGACGGAGAGACAAAATGGTGTTAATGACATTATTCTATGTTTTACATATCATCCACTGTGTACAAGATGATAGGAGAAGTATAAAGAGCAGCTTCAAGATTAACAAAGGAGAAGTGAATCAGATACTCACAGTAACAATGCAATCAAGCTTGACTTCTGATTCTAACTGGTCATCCAACCAAAGAATAGAAGCCAGTGGAGCTGGATTTGCTAAACCTGTTGTCTCCAACAATATATGATCAAGCCTGCATACGAGAAGGCAAAAGCAGAGCGTCTAGTAAATCAAACAGATGTGCTTTTCTCCAAAATGTAAGCGACTATATTTCAATTCTGTTCACCCATATGCCTATGGTCTGAGGCTTTTAAGCTTTTACCAAATCTTAGATCACTACGAATATCTCAGTGTCTAAAAATTAAATAAAAGAACGTAAATTTTAGGGATTTCAGGAGCTGAAATTTGTTGATATCGAACCTGTCTTTTCTCTGTACTAGCTGCTCGAGAGCTTGAACAAGACTGTGCTTGACAGTGCAGCAAATACAGCCATTAGCAAGCTCGACCCATTCTTCGACAAGGGCACCTCCTTCTCCTTCATTTATCATAGCCCTCTCAACTCCAATCTCTTCCCCAAACTCATTCAAAATCACGGCGATTCTCTTCCCGTGTTTCCCGTTCAGAATATAATTCACAAGCTGCGCAAAATCAATCACATAACAGTTACAGCCTAACCAACAATCAAACCCAATTATCATTGCTTACAGTGGACTTTCCGGCCCCGAGATAACCAGTGATGACAGTGACACCAACTGAAACAGCAGCGTTTGATTCCTCCACGGAGAGACTCTTTCCGACTGAAATATCCGGTTGGATTTTAACAGCCATCGGTGGTTCTTCATCGTCCGCCATTTTTCACTCCCTCGGTTTTCTTTACTCTCTGACTCTCTTCCGGCATCGCCGGTATAGACAGAGACTCGTATTCGCTTCATCTCTGGGCCGAGCCCAACATCAACTCCGTTTGATCAGTTCGGTTTGGTCGTTCCCATTCGTACAGGGGGGGTTTGGCTTGGTTCGATTCGACTCGACGATGCATTGGGTTATATTCCGTGACGAAGATATTAGAAAATTTGCAATAAAATCCGGAGCCTCGTAAATGGGCCGAGCCCACGTGAATAAAATGGGTTATATTCAGTGACAAAGATATTAGAATATCTTTCTATCCAACAATTCTCTCTGTTTCTCACTGTTTGCTCGATCGTTCAATCTGAAAGAAGAACCTCAAAGGTAAAGTCCTCGTCTTCTGCCCCTTTGATGGCGAATTCTCTGTATATTAAAAACTGGGGTTCGTGTTATTTGCCTTACATCATCGGCCTAGATCATTTATTTTCTCATTTTAGGTATTATTCTATCGTAACTCTTTTTAATCTGAAATCTTGATTCCTAATTTGAATGGATCTGAGCTTACTAAGTGTTTGATTCAATGCCTCAAAAGTCTGCCTTTTAAGCACGCTCTCACGTTTACCAATTAGATACCAATTCACTTGCGTTTGGATACGATCTAAGTTGAATCTCTACTGCATTTGTTTCAGGGTTTAGGGTTTTAGTTCCAGGGTTTACAAGATGTTGCGTGTGTGTGATGTTAAAACCCTGAAATCTGATGATGATAATAAACTTAATACTGGGTTGTTTCTTGCAGAGTTTAGTAGATGGGGAAGGACGCAAAATCTGGTGGAAAGGGTAAGGGAAAGCAAGCAAGTGGTAGTGATGAATCGTCCTCAAAGGGGAAAGGCAAAGCAGGAAAGGCCGCTGATGGTCTCGGAACGTGTACTTATGTTAAAGGTGTGTGTGTTTTTTAATTCATTTATGTCTCTAATACTTGTTCTTTTATAAAACTTGAGTCATTTTTTTTGTTGTAAAATAGCATGTTGTTAACACTGTAATGGTTTTGTTTGCAGCGAGACATGTTTTGTGCGAAAAACAAGGAAAGATCAACGAGGCATACAAAAAGTTGCAGGATGGTTGGTTGAGCAACGGAGACAAGGTTCCTCCTGCTGAGTTTGCAAAGGTGACAAAAAAACCTAAATTTGCGTTCTTTTTAACATTTTGAGTTAAAACATCAATCTAAGATAGTGCAAGTAATTTTGGTTTTCCATCTCTAGCTTTGACATGTACATAACATTTGAAAACCTATTTCAACACCTCATGGTTCATAGATATATCTGACTTGCAAGTTTTCAGCTTTCGGTTAGCTATGTGTAAAATGTGTTGTGGAGAATCTCAACAACGATTTGTTTGCGTGGAACTATCTCAGATTGCAGCAGAGTATTCGGAGTGCCCATCAGGGAAAAAGGGAGGAGATCTTGGATGGTTCCCAAGAGGAAAGATGGCAGGTCCATTCCAAGATGTCGCCTTCAACACACCTGTTGGAGTCACCAGTGCACCCTTCAAATCTACGTAAGTCCACATCCTAACTCTTCATTCTCAAATCTGATTTTATTTTGCATTTGTTTAGTTGATGAGAATGTGAGGTGATTGCAGGCACGGATACCACATTATCTTAGCGGAAGGAAGGAAGAACTGACGGATTACATCTCTGCTCTGCTCTACGCTTGTGGAAGTCACTTGCTAGTTGTTAATGTAACCTATATATAAAAACACAGCCTTTGTTGTTCTGGCCTAAATGTTTGCTACAAACAGTTAACAAATCTTCACCGTCGTTTTGAATAATGAATCTCTCAAGGCTATGATACATTTTCGGAGTTGATTTCTGCATAACTATTAAATGTAGCTAGTCTTTTGTTTAGGGCTGGGCATAATACCCGGACCCGAAATACCGAACCGAACCCGAACCGAAAAAGTAGAACCGAACCCGAATCCAAACCGTCAAAATACCTGAACGGGTCCTAAACTCCTATATCCGAAGAACTGAACTCGAACCCGACCCGAACCGAGAACCGAATGGGTACCCAAAATATCCGACTTACAGTTATATACCTAAAATATTAATTATATTTTAACTTAATATAACAAAATTATCCAAAATTACAATTATAAACTTAAATATATTAGTTATTTTTAGGCTAAAATAACTAAATTATCAAAAATAAACAAAATATATGAATGGTTTTGTTATATTAATCAAATTTAAAAATATAACTAATTTTTATTTTTGTTTTATGTTTTTTGGGTACCCGAACCCGAACCGAACCCGAATGGAATCGAACCGAACCCGAACCAAAATTCTAAAATACCCGAATGGGTTTATATCTCTAAACCCGAAAATCCGAAAACCCGAAAAACCCGAACCGAATCCGAACGGATACCCGAACGCCCAGGCCTACTTTTGTTGAACGAACGAGTGATCATATTCATACCAGTGACATCGACCATAAACGGTGCAGCTGCCGGACCGTAAGAAAAGTATGGTTTCTTGGCCCTACCAATTCCGGAATCTCTGAAAGAAATATATAATTTGAAACAAACGCATAGGAATGTGAACACAAGTGTGTAAATATGGGTAAGAAAAGAAGAATAAAAAGACAAAGAGGGTCTTGGAGGTCGTTGACTTGTTAGTGTGAAAGGCATTTTAAAGTGATTATAAAGGGAGCACAGATGATTGCTCAACTCCCCAACCCTCTATCCTCTTTTTATTTATTAAAGAAAATAGATTGTGTAGAAGCAATTATTCGATTATGAAGAACAAAAAAAAAAAATATTTTCAATGACTTCACAAGCCACTTATAAGTATTCCCACTTGTGAATTCATTTATTGTTTACATAAAATGTACTACTACTACATACACAAGGAAGTAAGACAGAAACGGAACGGTGCTTATCATACATAGGAGCTAACTAGAAGATCGTAATGCGTGTGATTGGTGAATGAATGCTTTCTGCAATATTATTATTGCTTTGGAAAAAGCTAATGGGAACAACCAAGTACTTATAAGTGATATCAGAAGAGGGGGCCACAATCACAACCGCAAATTAATCAGTAACAGCGGTCGTCGTAATTGCTACCCGTTTCTAATTTACATTATCTCATTATCTCAAGCTATACGCTCCTTCCAAATCACAAATCCAAGAATGCACTGGTTGGCGTGGGATAAGCTATGTAAGGATAAGAAGGAAGGTGGCATTGGATTTCGAGCATTCAGGGACACAAATACAGCTTTTTGGCAAAGTAGTTATGGAGACTCATGGAAAAGCCAGAAACTCTCTTTTCAAAGGTTTTCAAAGGTAGGTACTTTCGGAATACATACCCGTTAGATCCGATCAGATCATACTCACCGTCTTTTGGATGGAAGAGTCTTACTTCAGCTCGATCTCTGGTTAACAAAGGACTTATCAAAAGGGTAGGAACGGGAGCATCCATCTCGATATGGACTGATCCTTGGATACCAGCCCATCGTCCGAGACCAGCACAACATAAACCAAACACGTCAAGTGTGTTACGCACGGTAGATCAATTAATTGATCATCAAAAACAGATTTGGAATAAAGAGGTCATCGACCGGTTCATTGATCCTGAGGACGCAATGTTGATTGAAAGTATCCCATTTAGTCGCTTTGCTCGACATGATGCGCTGGGATGGCACTATACAAAATCGGGAAAATACACGGTCAAGTCAGGCTATAATACGGAGAGAGATATACCAGATTTCGGTGATCGCATACCGGTGTGGGGACCCGATATTAAAACTCTGCAAGCTTTTTCATGGAAGATAAAATGTCCTCCCAAATTACAACACTTTATATGGCAAGCACTTTCAGGCTGTCTATCGGTAACAGGAAATCTTAACACAAGAGGTGTTAAGTGTGATACGAGATGTGTTCGTTGTGGAATGGAAGAGACAATTAATCATGTCTTATTTCAATGTCCACCGGCAAGACAAGTTTGGGCACTATCCCGGGTACCGTCAAACCCGATGACATTCCCAGCGGACTCGATATACACAAATATGGATTATCTTTTCTGGAGGATACCAAATGATCAGCATAAAGAAAGTTACCCATGGATTTTATGGTACATTTGGAAAAGCAGAAATGATATGGTCTACACTCAGATTGACAGGAGCCCACTGGATACAGTCAGAATGGCAGAAGTAGAATCGAATCTATGGGAAGAAGCTCAGAATGATGCAATTAAGAAAACAATAACAGGTTCTACAGGAGTAAGGGTAATGGGCAATGAATTGGTATTCTCGGGGCATTGGTGTTTCGTGGATGCTTCGTGGAAAGAAGGGGCAATGTCTACAGGACAAGGATGGTATAGTTGTTACGAAGGTAGAGATAATATTATGATGGGAGCAAGAAATGTCAGACAATGTCGGACACCACTTCATGCGGAATTCGAAGCTCTTATTTGGGCTATGGAATGGATGAAGATCTTACAGCACCCTCATACCACATTTGCAACGGACTGTTCAGACCTGGTGAAGATTGTGTCGGAACCAGATGAATGGCCTGCCTTCAAAGGACACATCGAAGAGTTTGATCAAAGGAAGGGATTCTACCCAACTTTCCAAATCAAGCACATACCCAGAACAAAAATATGACGGCAGATGGACTAGCAAAGAGTGCACGTCTCAGACAGTCATGGAGCTTTCATATTGGACCGGAGCCGCCACCATGGAATTAGAAATTTAGGTTCTTATTACCATTGTTGTCAAAAAAAAAAAAATACGCTCCTTCCAAATTCATTCTACAGATAATTTATTTTTCGTTATAACAAAAAAAATATTTTCTTTTTATAAATCTAATGTTTATGTTTATGTTTAGCGCTGATAGAGAAATCATGAGATCCTTTGTTTCGAAAAATAAAATAAAAAGTTCCACAAATTTCGTTCAATCGGTGATGTCGGACTTATGTATGAAAAAGTGTATCTTGTGTTTGGGCCATCATCGCAAAAGAATCCGCTCAAATATTTTTTCTGAAGAATGTAACTTATGCTAAAACTTTAAATAATCAATAAGTAGGATAGGTTCATTAGTATCTAATGAAAAAACCAATCAATCATCAAAATTTTCTAACGTATCAACCAAATTGGAACAATCTGTCTCGAATTGAATGTATCAGATAGGTCTATATAGAAACAATATATAGTCCACATAAGTTCATCTGGTTATGTATGTAGCGGTGATAAGACTTCGTGGGCAAGCTTGTACCCCAAAATGCTTGTATCTTCCATAATTTTTGTAGTATCATTTAAATCCATTGAAATCTATGAGATATCTCTTTTAGTCTAGCTTTGAGTTAACAAATAAAGGTAGAAGACTTTTCTCTCTAGCTTGAAAACCCTAGCCGCCAAGGAGTTCCCAGTAACTTTCTCTTCCTCCGCCATGGATTCCGGTCTGTTGCCGGAGCCTGAGCCTCCAGAACCACCCGACCCACCCTCCTTCTCTGTCAAAGTCTCTTTCTTTGACGGATCCTCCTCTCCCACCGACTCTTTCATCCAGCCTTTGCTCGTACCTCCATCCTCGCTCGTTTCCCCGCTCGTGTTCTCCTTGTCCTCACCACCGCCACTGCTCACATCCACTGGTCTATTGATCAACCTTAGCCTTCACCGAGCTTGTCTCAGACCCAGATCTGAGCTTGTCTCTCCCAGTTCTCTCCCAAACTCTAACAGCCGCCATCATCATGGATCTGGCCCGCCGTCCCATCGTCGTCTCAGCCTCCTCCTCACTAACCTTGTAGCTGCTCCCTTCCGGCTCCTTGTGCCAATGGTGACGTTGCAGCTTCATCCACTATCTCAGCTAAGCCCTCCCGCAGATCCGCAGCCGATGTTAGCCCCAAATCTTCTTCTCCTCGAGTCCTGTTCTCTCCCTGCTCCGCCTGAACCTCCGGACCCTCCTGACCCACCCGTCTTCCTCCTCCTATCTTTGAGATTTGTCGCCCCTTCCTCCATCTCCCCTCCACTGTCTCCCCTCCTTACTCCAGATCGGCATCCCTCGGCTGCTGGGTCGGCTTCGGCACTTCGGATGGCTCCTTGGACAAGAGCTCTTCCCCAGATGTTCGTTAGTCAGTCTCCGTCGGTCGCTCCTCCTCTGTCCCCGCCTCCTCAGCTCGCCGTCGATGATATCTCTCGCTTTTCAGATCTCTCTGTCACCTTTGCCCCGAACCCGAATCAAGCACCCTTGAAGTGCTGCCGCTCCAGTTTCAAGCTATCTTCTACACCCTCTCCGTCGCGGCATGTCATCAGCTTTTATCCCTTACCAGCTTTGACGAACTCATTCAAGTGGTGGCTTTCTACTTCGATCGCTCCTCATGGTAGGCTTTGTGCTTCCGACGAGCGTGTACTCTTCTACCAACCACTTTCCCTCCGACCCTTACCCGACATCCACAGTTTCCCAATGTATCCAGTTTTCCAGGTTTGTAGCCGCTCCTCACTCTCTGTTTATTCTGTTATGAATGAGTATGAGTTGGGGGTTGTGATGTAGCCCTGGAGCAGAAGCTTGGTTGATGGATTGACGGAGATCGAACCACTGGCTTAAGAGCTCTCTTGGTTTGATCGACTTGGATGGATGGTGAATAGAGATGGGATTATTCCTGCTGGCTTAAGAGCTCTCTCAGAAACAATCAGTGGATGGAATGGATTGAGGTCGCCACAAGATCCTATGAGTCTGAATCTTGATAAGACAAAAGCCTTCTCTTTGTTTGAATCACACAAAACAATAGAGAAAACAAGTTTGCGGTTTCTTTGCTTGAAGAAAACACTCGGTGTACTTTATTGATCTAGGGGTGAATGATACACGGCTGTGAGAGGGGACTTTATAAACAGTCCAAACAACAAATTTGGACCTAAAACACGGTGCCCTTCTAGGGGACTTGAAACAAATAAAACATAAAAGGAAAGTACTGACTCAATTTGGACCTAATGAAATAAAGACTACAACGGCTACTTTTATGATTAAAACTACTAAGGAAAACAAAAATTTGATCCTGCAAAACAAAGAGACAACGGTCATATAATGTGTATAAATGAAACTCATACCTTAGCTTATGTTTGGTATGCCATTGGCCGTTGATCAGAAGCATTCTTCAATCGTAGCATTCTGGCCTCGGAAGCTTGAGCTAGTGTCGATGCTACTTCCCGAGCTAGTGCCGATGCTACTTCCTGAGCTAGTCGTGATGCTACATATTGTCAGTCCCTTTTGAGCTGAGTTAAATAGTGTTGGGTTGTCCATCCTGATGAAGACTTGTTCCTGCTCTTGGTCCGTAGCTTGATTCAGTAGACTTTGCACAGCTTCATTGACTTGGTTCCTCAAAGCCTTTGTTGCTGACCTTGTCAATGGACCTTTCCTTATGATGGGCATTGGATCTTCGGCTTCTGGTTCTATGGCCTCATCATACCCTCCCCCTTGAAGAGGTTCTGTCCTCAGAACTGATTGACCAACCGTGGCTCTTAGGAGTGTTGAGTGAGTCCAGTTTACTACCTCAGTTTGTCCATCTGTTTGGGGATGACAAGTGGTGGAATAGAGCAGATTGGTGCCCAACTTCCTCCAAAGTACCCTCCAAAAGTGGCTCAAGAACTTTGTGTCCCTGTCCGAAACAATAGTTCTTGGAATTCCGTTCAACTTGACCACTTCCTTAAAGAATAGATCAGCTATCTGCACAGCATCGCTAGTCTTGTTGCAAGCAATGAAATGAGCCATTTTAGAAAACCTATCAATAACTACAAAGATGGAGTCCTTGTTGTTGATCTTGGGTAATCCTAAAACAAAATCCATTGAAATGTTCACCCATGGTGTGTTATGAATTGTTAAAGGCATATATAAACCATGTGGATGTAACCTGGACTTGGCCTTTAGGCATGTGATGCATTTGGCACAGAACCTTTCCACATCTCTCTTCAAGTGTGGCCAAAAGAAATGCTCATTCAAGACACTATAAGTATTGTCTCTGCCAAAATGTCCCATCAAACCTCCTCCATGAGCTTCTCTAGTGATCAACTCCCTCATGGAACCTTGTGGAATGCACAGCCTTTTCTCCTTAAACAGAAAACCATCTTGTTGATAGAACACTCCAAATGCTGCCTTAGATGTCTCCTGGTACACGTCCTTGAAGTCTGGATCATCAGCATACATGTCTTTTATGTGCTCAAATCCCATGATCTTAGACTCCATTGTTGTTATGAGAGCATGGCGCCTTGATAATGCGTTTGCTACAATGTTTTCTTTCCCCTTCTTGTACTTGATCACATACGAAAAAATTTCTATGAACTCCAACCACTTTGCATGTCTTTTCTTAAGAGTAGTTTGTCCTCTTAGATGCTTTAGAGTCTCATGGTTTGTATGTATCACAAACTCTTTAGAAAGCAAGTAATGTTGCCAAGTTTCCATGTGATCTTACCAGAGCATATAACTCTTTTCATATGTTGGGTAGTTGAGTGTTGCACCACTCAGTTTCTCACTAAATTAAGCTACTGGTCTACCTCTTTGTATCAGTACTGCACCTATTCCTGTACCAGAAGCATCACACTCAATCTCAAACATTTTATCAAAGTTAGGAAGTACCAATACTGGTGCATTGGTGAGACTGGTTTTGAGCCGTGTGAATGCTTGTTCCTTAGCCTCTCCCCATTCAAATGCTTTGTCCTTCTTGATCACTGAGGTAAGAGGTGATGCTATGGTGCTGAAGTCTTTGACAAACCTCCTGTAGAAGCTTGCTAGACCATGGAAGCTCCTAACATGTCCTATTGTTGTAGGTGTTGGCCAATCTTGTATTGCCTTGATCTTCTCATCATCCACCTTAAGTCCCTATGAACTTACAACAAATCCTAGGAAAACCAACTGATCAGTGCAAAAGATGCATTTCTTTAAGTTTGCATAAAGACCTTCTGATCTAAGTGTTTGCATAACATGTTCTAGATGCTTAACATGATCATCTAAGCAGTGACTATAAATCAGTATGTCATCAAAATATACTACCACAAACTTACAAATAAAAGCTCTTAGAACCTGGTTCATTAGCCTCATGAATGTGCTGGGAGCATTGGTGAGACCAAATGGCATGACAAGCCATTCATACAGCCCTTGCTTGGTTTTGAAAGCTGTCTTCCACTCATCTCCTTCTTTCATTCTGACTTGGTGATATCCACTCTTCAAGTCTATCTTTGAGAAGATGGTTGCTCCACTTAGCTCATCAAGCATGTCATCAAGTCTTGGGATAGGATGTCTGTACTTGATTGTAATGTTGTTTATGGCCCTGCAATCAACACACATTCTCCATGTACCATCCTTCTTTGGGACGAGTAGAACTGGTACAGCACATGGACTCAAGCTTTCCCTGATATATCCCTTTGACATCAGCTCATGAACTTGCTTTTCCAGCTCCTTAGCCTCTTCTGGATTCACTTTATAAGCTGTCCTGTTGGGCAATGGAGCTCCTGGTACCAAATCAATTTGGTGTTCAATGCCTCTCAATGGTGGAAGTCCAGCTGGTATGTCCTCTGGAAAGACATCCTTGAATCTGTCCAATAGCTCAGTCACGGCTAAGGGATGCTCCTGCTCTTCTGAACCTGAAAGATACCCTTCTCTAAAGATCATGAGTAGTACATGTTCTTTATGCTCCAAAGATTTCAGAACATTAGAAGGTGAAACAAAAAGATTGGTCTTACTTACCTTGGAACCTTTGTCCATTGCTTTCTGCATTTCATACACCTCTTGTGGTGTTAATGGAGCTAGGTTGTGCTTCTTGTTCTGGTGTGTGAAGCTGTAGATGTTGGTCCTTCCATTGTGCACTGTTTCTTTATCAAATTGCCATGGTCTCCTTAAGAGTAGATGACATGCTTGCATTGGCACAACATCACATTTCACTTGATCATTGTACTTACCTATGCTGAATGGTACCATGACTTGCTCAGCTATCCTCATCTCAGTCTTATCATTGAGCCACCTTAATTTGTATGGTCTTGGATGCTTGGTCTTTTGCAACTTCAGTTTGTCTACAAGGTAAGCACTAGCAACATTAGTACAAGATCCTCCATCAATGATCAGGCTACATACCTTGGCGTCAATGGTGCATCTGGAATGAAAGATATTCTCTCTTTGGATTGTTTCTGGCTCAAACAATGCACTAAGGGCTCTCCTGGTCACAAGTATCTCTCCCACGTCTGGATAATCCGTCACCTCTTCTTCGGATTCCGCTAGCTCAAGATCTGCCTCATCTTGTGACTCAATGTCTCCATTGTCCCTCAACACCATCACTCGCTGGTTTGGGCAATCTCTAGCATAATGACCTTTCCCTTGGCACTTGAAATATGTAATGTCTCTGGACCTTTGAGGTGGAGCCTTGCCACTACTTGTGTCTAGTTTGCTACCCTTGGGTTGCTCATAGTTGGACTTCTTGATCTTTGAATCCGGTTCTACTGCCTTGCCCTTGGCTTGGCTCCTTTGAGGCAGATTCCAAGTTGTCCTACTTCTACTGGTTGCAGCAACCTTCCTCTTGATGTGTTGCTCAGCTTGGAAATCTAAATGTAACAAGCCTTCAAGATCCTCATAAGGCTGTCGCTCTACCTTGCGTGCAATCCTGTCCTGAAGACCATCTAGAAACTGAGCCATCAAAGTCTCTTCTGGGTCATCTACCTCCAGCCGGTTCTTCATGGTTTCAAACTCCTCAAAATAATCTTCAACTGATTTGTTTCCTTGAGAGAGTTTTCTGAACCTCTTCTGAAGATCCCTATGGTAGTAAGCTGGTACATACCTCTTCCTTAGAGCATACTTCATGTCATCCCAATTGCTTAACTGACAATGTCTTAACCTTCTTCTATCAGATACTTCTCAGTCCCACCATGTCAATGCATTGTCAGTGAGTTGAGCTGCAGCTAAGGAAACTTTTCTTGCTTCAGAGTATTGGTAGTACTCATATATGTACTCCATCCTTCTTTCCCAATCCAGATAAGCTTCTGGATTCACCTTTCCAACAAACGTAGGTGCCGTGAGCTTCAGGTCTTTGCCTCCACTCCTCTTGTCATCATCCTCATGGCCTCTGCCTCTATCTCCACACCTAGGTTGGTGATAGTTTCTCCTTCCTCTACCTCTACCATGGATGTTAAATCCTCTTCCTCCCTGATTTGGATCAGGAGGTAGCTCATCTTCCTCTAACTCAGGCATCTCTTCATCAGTTGTTTCTTCCTCTTGCTGCCTATGATTTCTATTCAAGTTGCGGATTGGTTCTCGAGGAATAGGCCTCTGTTCCAGCTGAGTGAGCCTGCCACTGATGTCTCTCATGGTTTCAAGCAATTGATTCATGGTGAGTTGATCTTGTCCAGTCTCTTCTCCCATGAGTACTTGTACCTGAAACTGATACAAGAGAGAGTATCAAAGTCTAACAAAGAAGTTTAGAGAAAGGTAAATGGTAACAATGAAATTTTTTTTTGTGTAAATAAAAAAAAGGCACTTTCGAAATTTAAAGCTAATGTTGCAAGATTAATGAGACAATATATTTTTCCTTTTCTTGATAAACCGGTGAAGAAAAAAATGGAAATATGTATATTTTTTTTTTGATTTTTGAAAAGGATTTCGAAAACTAAGAAAACAAAAGAGGTAACTAATAAAAACAAACAGATTTTTTTTTGGTTTTTATGCAAGGAAGTCGAATCAAACAAAGAATCAAAAGGAAAAAAGATGATGAAATTTCTTGTATGCTTTTTTTTGTTTTTGATTTGAAATCCAAATGAAAACTAATGAAAGTAAAAGGGTTTATGGATAGAAAACACATGTTTAGGAGCCTTTCGGCTCTGATACCAAATGATGTAGCCCTGGAGCAGAAGCTTGGTTGATGGATTGACGGAGATCGAACGACTGGCTTAAGAGCTCTCTTGGTTTGATCGACTTGGATGGATGGTGAATAGAGATGGGATTATTCCTGATGGCTTAAGAGCTCTCTTAGAAACAATCAGTGGATGTAATGGATTGAGGTCGCTACAAGATCCTATGAGTATGAATCTTGATAAGACAAAAGCCTTCTCTTTGTTTGAATCACACAAAACAATAGAGAAAACAAGTTTGCGGTTTCTTTGCTTGAAGAAAACACTCGGTGTACTTTATTGATCTAGGGGTGAATGATACACGGCTGTGAGAGGGGACTTTATAAACAGTACAAACAGCTATGCCCTTCTAGGGGACTTGAAACAAATAAAACATAAAAGGAAAGTACTGACTCAATTTGGACCTAATGAAATAAAGACTACAACGGATACTTTTATGATTAAAACTACTAAGGGAAACAAAGATTTGATCCTGCAAAACAAAGAGACAACGGTCATATAATGTGTATAAATGAAACTCATACCTTAGCTTATGTTTGGTATGTCCTTGGCCGTTGATCAGAAGCATTCTTCAATCGTAGCATTCTGCCCTCGGAAGCTTGAGCTAGTGTCGATGCTACTTCCTGAGCTAGTGCCGATGCTACTTCCTGAGCTAGTCGTGATGCTACATATTGTCAGTCCCTTTTGAGCTGAGTTAAATAGTGTTGGGCTGTCCATCCTGATGAAGACTTGTTCCTGATCTTGGTCCGTAGCTTGATTCAGTAGACTTTGCACAGCTTCATTGACTTGGTTCCTCAAAGCCTTTGTTGCTGACCTTGTCAATGGACCTTTCCTTATGATGAGCATTGGATCTTCGGCTTCTGGTTCTACGGCCTCATCAGGTTGAGTGAGCAGTTTTGGAGATGTGTCTTGTGGCCTTAGATTGTGTTATTCCCATAGACTTAGTTTCCTATGGTTATACCTTTGCGTCCTCTAGTGACAACTTTATCGGCTTTGTGCGATCATTTATTTCATTATGCAGACACCTTACTGAAATATTTAGACTTTGTTCCAAGTTCTTGATGGATTCTTGTGTGTTATGTTGGGCCTCCCTTTCTTGGTTGTTTTAAGGAGTGTTGCCGACTAAATCATTAGTTCCGGAGTTACTGGTTTCATCAGACAATTATTGTATCTTCTTTCCAAAAGTTCCACAGAGTTTAAGTGGTTTGGTTGAACAAGACTCATCGGTATTGCAAGGTTTTTCCTCCCGGTTTATTGTCCTTCATGCCTTTGTTGCAGGCTTCTTCTCTGCTTTTGTAGCAGACATCTTCTCTGGCTTTAGTTCAGAGTCTAACGCACTTACGAGTGTGTCTGATGCAGCTGATCAAGATGGGATCTTAGTCTTCTTCGATTCCTCATGCTTTCTCTTGATAAAGTGTATCTACTTCTATCATATCTTTTTAGCCATTTGGTTGGCAAAATTTTGGGTATTGTTTATGTTTTATCTTGTAATCCATCCTTTTTTGATGGAGTTCTATTAATGAATGAATGAATGAATGGTTCGACTAAAAAAAAAAATCTATGAGATATTGATTTGACATGTCGGAACTTTGACAATCAAATGAAGTCTTTGATCTCTATCTACAAGTAGCAGATCTAATGTGTGTTATATGCTTTTATATTTATTTGTAAGTCGGAAGTCGTTATGTGTTTATACCAAACAACAAACAAAAATCGTTATCATTTGAAAAATCTACGAATCAAATAGCAAATACGTACACTAAGGTTCAAGAAAACATACACTGATCTATTCTTACCAATATATACAAGACAATTTCAATAATGGTGCTATTTTTAAAGAAAAAAAAGTCATAAAATAATACAAAAAACATACATTGTCATAAATATAATACCAAGAAGAATAATTCACATTTTTAGCATTATTTAGATTACAAAGACTTTTATAGCATTAAATAATTTAGCGTTTAGGATTTATTTTTAGGGTTTAGAGTTTATTATTTAGGGTTTAGGGTTTAGTATTTAAGGTTTAGGGTTTAGTATTTAAAGTTTGGGATTTATGATTTAAAGTTAGGGTTAATTTAATTTTTATCCTTTAATAAATGTTATTTCAATGATTTTCCTCCTTGTTGCTATATTTGTGACAATATATATTTTGTGCTATTTTTACGATTTGTCCATTTATATATATATATATATATATGTTAATAAATATTACTATCAAGTACTATTAGGTTAAAATTAATGTTTTACCATAAATTGTTCAGTACTAGTGATCAACACATATCTTTATTGTCTTGATAAATAGTATATATCCTAGAATACAAGATTTTAAGAAAATAAAATATCAAAAGCAAAAAAAAAATGTAAATTTAAAAGTTGATTACAGAACTAATTTTAGATACATCATATATACTTTATGCAACTTTAATTTACTGAAGTTTATATAAATATTTTAAGTTATTAGTTTTTTTCTTATAGTGATTAATGAAATTAACTCAAAACTTGATATAAAATATCTATACTATTAAAACAGGTGACATTTTTTGAAATTATCCTTGTGTTTACGTGGAATATTACTTTTTTGTGCCACTGCTCTTATTTGATTTTTGGGAATTTATTAAAGGTATTTTTGTATTATATCAGTGTTCTAAAACGCGCTAGGCGCTCGCTAAGCGGTGGACGAACGCCTAGCGCCTAGCCGTATACGCGGACGCCTAAGCGGAGCCTTCTCGGATAATATATATATATATATATATTATTGTTTTAGAAAAAGAATAAAACATAGACTCAAATAACAAATTGAATAAATTTTGATAAAATAAAGAAAAAATATAGTTTTAAAATATATAAATGATCTCCAAAGATAATAAAAAAAATCATAATCTTTATAAAAAAATTAAATAAGGATATATAGTTTTTAAACTTACTCCCAAAATGAATTAAATTTTATTAGTCTAAAAACTTATAATAAATATTATTCAAACTAAATAGTCTTGACATACACAATAAAATATAATTATACAATTTTTTAAAAAAAATTCAAAACGGCCGCCTAAAATCCGCCTAGGCACCCGCCTAGGCCGCATAATGGCCGCCTACACGTTATTAGGCGTCTGATTTTTTTTAAACCGCCTAACCCACCGCATAGTGTAAAATCGGGACGCTCGACCACCGCCTAACGTTCAGGCGCCGCCTAGACGGCCGCCTAGGCCGCGTTTTAGAACACTGTATTATATAAATTTGAACTATATGTGGACCATACAAAATAATTTTTAATTAATGATTTTGTTCCAAAATAAATTCACAATATCTTTGATATCTTTTTGTTTTAAATATATATTATAAAATATTTTATAATTCGATTTCTTAAGAAAAAATATTTTTATTTTTGATTTCTTAAGAAAATATTAAATAATTTCGAATTTTTAGTATATTTATTATAAAATAATTTTAATTATATTTTATTATATATATTCTTTAAGTTCTAATTTTATTCAAAATATATTTATAATATCTATTAATATCTCTTTTTAATTGAAATATTAATATATATATATATATTTATATTATGAAAAAGAAGTTACAAAATATTATTAACTTCATGATTTTTAAGAGGGATAATTATAAATGCATAATTATTAGACTATTATAAAAAATAAGCATATTTAAAATAGATTAACTTATTTCAATTATTTATACTATTAAAAAACAAAAGTTGACTACTAGAATACATGTTAAAAATATATTAAAATTATTAAATACATATATTATTGGAATATATGATGAATTTGATTTGTTTAATGTTTTTAAAGGATTGTTTTATCAAGTTTTCAAAATAATTATGCTACTATAAAATGTGTTGAAATATAGATTATTTTTTCATAATAAAATTATTTTAAAAAATTTATATTTATTGGAAGACAAGTTAAAAAGATGAATTAACTAATTTTAATTTTAAAAACATTAAAATGAACTTAAAATAATCTAATATGTTAAATGAATGGGTTATCATATATTAGTTATATTTTTATTTATAAAATAAACATAAAATCTTTATATTTAAACCATTATTAAACGGGTCAAAAAATAGATGAACCAATTTCAATTATATATACTATTAAAAACAAAATATGTCTATTGGAATGCGTGATAAACTGATAATAATATGTCATAGTCGATTTCAATTAATGTATTATTAATTTAAAAAATATTAAAATTATTTATAAATTCATAATCCCGTATTAAATATATATTATTTAAAACAAACAATTATATATTAAATCGAAAAGTTGCATATTGAATCTAACAATTTATATATTATTAAGATTGCGTTCTATATAAATACTATTGATTTTAACAACTGTTTAGTAGTGAAATCACGGGTTAAACTAAGTTAGAATTAATTTAAATAAAAAAAATGTCAAATAAAATATATCTACAATTTACAGCAATAAAGTAAATTAAACATGTACTAAAATTAATAATAATCTATAACTATTAAAAGTATAAATTAAAAATATCAAAGTAAAAACAAAATTTATTAATTTTTTCTCACATTTAGCACTATATTATCATATTTTAACTTAATATATATTAGATTGAATATGTAACAAATTTAATTTTAAAAAATATGAAATATTTTTTTTATAAAAAACATAATCCGTGCTTCATTAGCGTGGATCAAAATCTAGTATGACTTTATATACCTCAAATCTAACTTCAATTCTATCCACATAACCCGCCTATTCCATACCATAAATATAATTCACTGATTTCTTACTTTACATGATTGTTTTCTTTTTAAATTGATATGTAATCTACTTCAATATTTTCTTCTTAGTTTATAATTTTCAAATTGCCATACTTTAATTGGCCTTTGCTCCGAATATTTCATATTCCATCCTATATATAGTACCCATTTCAGAGGGTTTATTCCGCACTCGCACTCCTCTTTTTATTTCTTTTTTCTTGTTTCGTCTCTCTTACTTCTTTCTTCCTCATAAGAAAAAAAGAGTTTCGCTCGATCTACACCTAATAATATATGTAAGCAAAGATTAAAAGGAGAGATGGATTCAAGGAGACTAATCATGATGATGGTGGTGGTGGTGATGATGATGATGATGGATAAGACATGCGTATGTGCTCAGGATATATCGAGAGGCAGTTTCCCAAAGGGCTTTGTCTTCGGAACTGCTTCTTCTGCTTTTCAGGTCCCCTCTCCTCTCCTCTCCACTCTCTTTTATTTCTATTTAATTTATTTATTTGTTTCCTGAGTTATTTATCTTCTATCGATTCTTAAAATAAAATTGTTCACGACCTAAAATTAGGCCATCATCAGAACATATACGTTCCCCATGCGATATGCTTTACTTCTTCCAATATCGAACAAAAACTTGAAAAATACAGCTCCACATATATACTGTATTATACTATATAATTGGTATGTAGTTGGTAACAATACTAAAATAATTTCTTTTTTATGTAACACTAAATGACACACAAAAGTTCATCATTATCTGGAAAGAGTTAACTACCTCCGTAAATTCATCGTGATGTTTGTTCTGTTTCGTCATAATCGAATTTAATAACATACTACTAGCTACTAGATGATTTTTCTTTTTTCTGTCGTCTAACATTTATATAAGGCTCAAAATGGGCAGCAAAGTCAGGAAGAGTACGTAAGTATTTGTGTTTGTTCTTGAAATATAGTCCACAAATCAATATACGAATGAGTGCGTGACGCGTAAACAAATGCCACATAAGTTCATGAATCACGGGCATTCACTACTTCCCTCCTTTTCTTTTCGGTTCTTTTTTTTGTTTTCCAAAACTTTAGATCTTTTCAAAACGACCCATTCTTTTACATATTTTCACAATTTTCGCCCTAATCTTTTCTATTTCCTCAATTCCACACCCTAACCAAAGTCAAGTTGGAAACCAAAGTCTTTCACCTACCCAAGCACACCCAATTAATGTTTCAATCACTTAAAAAGTACATTTTTTCTGGCTGGAACTTTGCCCTCGGTGTTTTGAAAATATGAAAATAATAAAAATATACTGAGTCTTAATAAAATAAAAATAAATGATATCATGAATAATTGGTGCAGCACGAAGGAGCAGTAAAGGAAGAGGGGAGAGGTCAAACGATATGGGACACATTCTCTCACACTTTTGGTAAAATCACCGATTTTAGCAACGCCGATGTTGCTGTTGATCAGTACCATCGTTACGAGGTAACCCCTCAATTTATATAATTTCAATAAGTATTTTACATTTCCACATTAACTAGTTTCAAAATGAAATTATAAAATGGCGTGGGCAGGAAGATGTACAACTCATGAAGAACATGGGAATGGACGCTTATAGGTTTTCCATTTCGTGGGCACGAATCTTCCCAAGTAACTTTTCATGCTTATCTTTTTGTTCTATTTTATTTCGGTATCTTATACTATTAAGTTATAAGCTAATGTTACTAAGTACTACTATACAAATCTTTGAAAATTATACTATACTTGACATGACTCTTGATGGATTATTAATGGTGATTTGTTTACAGACGGTGTAGGACAAATAAACGAAGCCGGAATCGACCACTACAACAAACTCATTAATGCTTTACTTGCTAAAGGTATTTTTTAAAAATATACTGTATCTTTTTCTCGCATGACTTGAAGGGTCTAACTTAGTAGTGAACATCAATCATTGAATATGTTTTTTATTAAAAAAAATTTTGTTGGCTGAGTTTCACAAGTATTATAACAAACACAACTGTAGGGATCGAGCCATATGTGACGTTGTACCATTGGGACCTTCCTCAGGCATTACATGATCGATACCTCGGTTGGCTAAACCCACAAATCATGTAATTTTATCCATACAAAAAGACCCATATAAAACATTCATTAAAACTACTACCTAGACATACCGAAATGAATTCCAAAAGGTTAAATGCCATACTATGTTTTTTTGGTGCAGAAATGATTTTGCAGCCTATGCAGAGGTTTGTTTCCAGAGATTTGGAGATAGAGTGAAACACTGGATTACGTTCAACGAGCCACATACATTCGCGATACAAGGCTATGACGTTGGTCTACAAGCTCCAGGGCGTTGCACTATTCTTTTTAAGCTCACTTGTCGCTCCGGAAACTCATCTACCGAGCCTTACATCGTCGGTCACAATGTTCTTCTAACTCACGCCACCGTATCCGACATATACAGGAAGAAGTATAAGGTAAGTCAATACTTCATTTGAAAACATGATATATGAAAGTTAAGATATACACTTACTAATGTATGCTTATGATCAGGCAAAGCAAGGAGGTTCATTAGGGATAGCGTTTGATGTAATGTGGTTTGAACCGGAGTCAAACAAGACAGAGGACATTGAAGCTGCACAAAGAGCACAAGACTTTCAACTTGGCTGGTAAGCTTTAACGAGTTATTATATATCAATCCATAAGGCAAATACCGTTTCATAATTAGAAAGCGTGATATATCTTAAAACGTTGTTAGGTTTCTGGATCCGTTGATGTTTGGGGATTACCCGAGTTCGATGAGAAGCAGAGTCGGAAACAGATTGCCAGTGTTTACAGGTTCTCAATCTGCTCTGATGAAGGGTTCCCTAGATTTTGTAGGGATTAATCATTACACAACGTACTATGCAAGGAACAATAAAACCAATCTCATCGGCACTCTCCTACACGACGCCGTTTCTGATTCTGGAACCGTCACTCTACGTAAGAAACACACTATTTTCCCTCACTTAATACCACTTTATTGATAATCTTTGTTTTGAATTTCAGCTTTTAAGGGTTTAAGCGCAATTGGAGATAGGGTAAGAAATATTATTATTAGGACTAGTTATACATCTCCCAAATTCCTCATTATTCTAAGCTGGTGTAATTCGTGTTGTTGTTGTGGACAGGCTAGTTCTATATGGTTATACATAGTGCCTCGAGGGATGAGAAGCTTGATGAATTACATCAAGCATAGATATGGAAACCCTCCTGTCTTTATCACTGAAAATGGTTAACACACACACATCCTTAAACTCCACAAGAAAGAGAGCTTTGTAATGATGATGATTGTGTTTTGTGTAGGAATGGACGATTCAAACAACATTCTGATCTCAAGGAAAGAAGCTCTCAAAGATGCGAAGAGAATCAAATACCATCATGATTATCTTTCGAGTTTACAAGCTGCGATTAAAGAGGATGGATGCAATGTGAAAGGGTACTTTGTGTGGTCGCTATTGGACAATTGGGAATGGGCAGCTGGTTACAGTTCAAGATTTGGTCTCTACTTCGTTGATTATAGAGACAAGCTCAAGAGATACCCTAAAGACTCTGTGCGTTGGTTCACTTCTTTCTTGAACTCCACTTCTTGATTTTTCCTTCTATACTATCTTCCCCCTTTATTGGTTTCGCTTAATGTATACAAAGCATTATGTTTAGTTATGGATTTCGATTTAGAAAGATATATTAAGCACAACAAAATCATTGAATATTAGTTCTCATATATAATATTAGTCTAATGATGAAAACCCTTGAAAAAGAAGAGAATATACAACGTTGTACAATGAAAAAACAATGGTCTCAATTCAATTCACATGTATTCAGAAATTTATTTTGGAAAAAAATAGACTCGATCAAGAAATTAAATGCACCACTTGCATGTATATAATTTTCATTCATCATATACGATATGAGTAAAAAACCAACGTCTTTTTACCCAAAGTATATTCAATAAATGCAAGAGAATACCTCAAAGAATTAAACTGAAAACGAAATTGCTTAAATTGACATTTCTAATTCCTACTAAAAGACTCATCTTTAAACGAATTAAATGGATTTTACCCTTAAAGCAGTAGAATCCAATGTTTTCTTTGATATTTTAAAGATTAAATACAAACGTGACTGTTAATCCGAAAAAAGTTAAACTAGTGTTAATTACTAATCTTTAGGTGATTAAATCTGTGACAAAAAATTATGGTAAAACATAATAATTGAACAAAGAGATAAAGCGTGTGGAGTGTTTTGAAGCAATAAATAAAAAGTTGAAATGTGCAAGTCAAGTGGCTGTGAGTGTATTTATAACTACTCATCATCATAAGACATCTTCTCTCCCATTTCCACCTTCTTCGCCGTAACTATCTCTTTTGCTTTTCTCTCTCATTTTCTTCACCGTTAGGCAGTTTCTAACTTTCTATCTCTATCTCTCGCTTGTTCACTCTCGAGTCTCGAAGAAGAATTTCTGCAAGGTAAATTTCTCGATATTTCGTAAATGTATCGTTTCTCGATCATCCTGTTGTTGTGGTATATTGAATCCAGAGAACATTCGTTTTTTTTTTCTTCCAAACTCGTTTCATGGAATTTGTTCGTTAATTTCCATTTCGTCGGTCGTTCACCCTTTATGTATGGGCTTCGAGATCGTACAGTGTAGATAATGATCTTTTACATTTGAGGTCCTTTTTGTGATCAAATGAACATAATTTATCATCTGGAAGCCTACTCTGTTGTGATCGTTTTGAAATTGATAGATCTAAGTTTATAAGGTGTTTGATTTAATGCCTGCACTTGTCTCTTCTTTATACAGATTCATGTGTTTATATTTTCCCTTACTCGATTCAGATTACCAGTTTACTTGCGTATTGATCGGTTAAATCAATATATGTAACCATTATCGACTTGTAGTTGTTGAAACTTGTCACATTGTTGTTTCTCTTTGCATAATTGAGTGATTATACCCTCGTCCACGATTTCATGGTTTTTTATTATCAGGAAAAATATGGTGAAGATATGCTGCATTGGCGCTGGCTATGTGGGTGGTCCAACCATGGCGGTCATGGCTCTCAAGTGTCCTGAGATTGAAGTAGCAGTTGTGGATATCTCTGAACCGAGGATCAATGCTTGGAATAGTGATAAACTTCCTATTTACGAGCCAGGCTTGGACGATGTGGTGAAACAATGCAGAGGGAAAAACCTCTTCTTTAGCACAGACGTGGAGAAACATGTCTTTGAGAGTGACATTGTCTTTGTCTCAGTCAACACTCCAACCAAAACACAAGGTCTCGGCGCTGGCAAAGCTGCTGATCTTACTTACTGGGAGAGTGCTGCTCGGATGATCGCTGACGTCTCCAAATCTAGCAAAATCGTTGTTGAGAAATCCACGGTTCCTGTGAGAACAGCAGAGGCTATCGAAAAGATACTGACTCATAACAGCAAAGGCATAGAGTTTCAGATACTCTCAAACCCTGAGTTTCTTGCTGAAGGTACTGCAATTAAGGATCTTTATAACCCGGACCGTGTGCTAATTGGTGGTAGAGATAATGCAGCTGGCCAAAAGGCCATTGAAGCTTTAAGAGATGTTTATGCTCATTGGGTTCCAGTGGAACGCATCATTTGCACTAACCTCTGGTCTGCTGAGCTCTCTAAGCTTGCAGCAAATGCGTTCTTGGCTCAGAGGATATCATCTGTTAATGTCATGTCGGCTCTATGTGAGGCAACCGGCGCTGATGTTACACAAGTTGCGCATGCGGTGGGTACGGATACCAGAATTGGCCCCAAGTTCTTGAATGCAAGTGTTGGTTTTGGTGGATCATGTTTCCAAAAGGACATCCTAAATCTTATCTATATATGTGAATGCAATGGCTTGCCCGAAGCAGCAAATTACTGGAAACAAGTCGTTAAGGTTAACGACTATCAGAAAATCCGGTTTGCAAACCGGGTTGTTTCTTCAATGTTTAACACGGTAGCGGGCAAGAAAATCGCGATACTAGGTTTTGCATTCAAGAAGGACACAGGTGACACTAGAGAGACTCCAGCCATTGATGTTTGTAACAGATTAGTTGCTGACAAGGCCAAGCTGAGCATATACGACCCACAAGTCCTAGAAGAACAGATCAGGAAAGATCTTTCCATGGCTAGGTTTGACTGGGACCACCCAGCTCCTCTTAAGCAAATTAAAGCTGAAGGTATCTTGGAACAAGTGAGTATCGTCTCAGATGCTTACGAGGCGACTAAAGATGCACACGGCCTTTGCCTCTTAACCGAGTGGGATGAGTTTAAATCCTTGGATTTCAAGAAGATCTTTGACAATATGAGGAAGCCTGCTTTTGTGTTCGATGGTAGGAATGTTGTTGATGCAGTGAAGCTGCGTGAGATTGGATTTATCGTTTACTCCATTGGTAAGCCGCTTGATTCATGGCTCAAGGACATGCCTTCTGTGGCATGAAGGAGCCAACTTCGAGCAACTAATATATGTCCTTCCTATTATAATGTAGTATTGAGTTTTCTTTTGATTCCCAAGTCTTGTTGTAACGTCTGAAGCTGAACAATGGACTGAGACAGCAAGTGCCTGAATCTGCCTAAGTTGGAAGAGTATATGAATACAAAATTTTATATTTTCCACCCTATAAATTTATTCTTAGCATGACAAGAACTATTTATATATGGTAAAATCCTTCCCAAAAGATAACCAAATCTTGTGCTTTTATGTTTTGACATTTGGGTTTAATTGTATATGGGACGAACGTAAGGAATTAAGTGTGACGTTTACAAAATATAAGGACTAGAGAGAAAAAGTGTGCTAGTTGTGGTCCAGCTGATTTTCAGGGATTTTTGCGGGTCAACCCGAATTATTGTTTTGGGCCGCTTTGTTATTAAAAATAGCACGGACCGTATATCCACCTCCCTCGATTTTATCTTCTTTCGTGTTCTTCCCCAAGTTTTTCAACGTAATCCATATTTCTTTTTCGTTTTACTTCGATTTTGTAAATTAATCTTCTAATTGATCTGTAGATTCATCTAATTCCCGTTTCCCTCTTTCTATTGATACCGATTTTTTATGTATTTCGTTTGTCAGAAAAGATCTAGGGTTAGGGTTGTCGATCTCCTCACAAGTCGTATAATTTCTTGATCCATCTTTTTATTTCGCTATTTAATCGAATTTTCGTAATTATTCCTTTTTATTTTGATGTTAATTTCATGTTTTTTTCCTCGATTGAGATCTAGGGTTCTTATTTTCCGATCTATCTCAGGGCTTGCCAGATCTGTAAATTATCAAAGGGCTTTGTCTTGATTCATATATATTTTGTCAATTCTTATCTTTTCCACTCTTGATTTTGGGTAGGTCGGAGTCTAGGGTTAGGGTTTTCTTCTGATTTGGGGATTCTCGATTTTTCCAGCTTAGCCTGTGAACGCCTTATCTTTTTCGACTTTGAGTCATCTGGTGACGGTTCCAACCTTTGTGAAGTTGGTCTGAAACATTACCTGAGCTTATCCCTATTGAGAGGTAGATAATACACTTTTGTTGTTGTCTGAACTGTTTATTTTTAAATACATTACTACTTCTATCGATTTTTTTTTTATTGTACTTTCGACGTTGTGGTGCATGTCTGTTCAAGTAGCATGTCAGTATAGTTGTTGTCCTTAGAAGAACTTATACAGTTGTGTATCTTACATACGGTTTGTTTAACGTCTCTTGCATGCATTTTGATATGAGGGCATTCTTATCATTTATCTCTAATAATTCGAGTTGTGAACTTGTATTTTATTTTTCTTATCCGTCCTTAAGTTTATTGTATTTTATCCGCCATCATGTAGATTTGAAAATGGGATTCAAACGCCCTTTCGATGATGAGAAGTTTCACGAGCTCCCGTTCAAACATTCTAGACAGCTTGGCTTTAGCGATAAGTCTACTCAGTTTGAAGAATTTATTCCAAGCCATGCTGTTTCTCAGAAACCTCTTGCCACGGGTAAATAGTACTTGTAACTATAACTTGTTAGTGAATTGTAAATGTTGGTTTTAAAGGATTTGAATGGGTTTATGGACAATAGTGAATGAGGAAGATCTTTTGAAACCCCAAGGAGGTGAAACCTTTGATGAAGAGTCCAATTTTGTTTACCCTGGTCTTGACATGGATGGTTGTTTTGATCGGGCCATGAAAGATTGCGATGGAATAGAGGCAGCTCACACTCCTCATTCTGCAAAGTATTTTGAGCTTTTTCGTGTACCTCCAAGTACATTTTCTCCTGTTGAGACGTTCTATTCTTTCCTCTTGGATCAACCTGCTAGAAAGCAAGTCCCCATTGGACCAGATCATCAAGCCATTATTCCTGAATGGGAAGGTAGTTATGGGAACCTAGAAGCTCCGGGCACGTTGAAGCTATCTGGTACATGTGTCATTCCCATGGCGGCTTTGGCTATACCTGCAAATATGGATGGCAGCGTTGGGAAAGGTACAGAGTTCTGTGTCTGCCATGACAGGGGTTCTAGAAGGTGTGTGCGGCTTCACGTCAAAGAAGCTAGAGAAGAAATGGTTAAGATGCTTGGATTTGAGAAATTCAGAGACTTGGGTTTCTATGATATGGGAGAAGAGGTTGCACAGCGCTGGAGTGACGAAGATGCACTACTTTTTCATGAGGTTATTTATTCCAATCCCGTGACATTAGGTCGGAACTTTTGGAATCACTTGGAAGCTGCATTTTATTCCAGAACCAAGCACGAGATTGTTAGCTACTACTTTAACGTTTTTGTCCTCAGACGAAGGGCCATACAGAACAGGTCTTTGATATTGGACATTGATAGTGACGATGATGAATGGCATGGGGGTTATGGAGTAACTTTGGGGACTCAATATGTTGAAGAAGATGAACAAGAAGAGGACCCTGCTATCGAATCTCCTCTCCATCAAGGGACTGACAGATTCAATGAGAAAGTGCATACATTCGATCAGGAAGATGTCAGTATTAGTGACAATGATACCGACAATGTTGATAGTACTGGACTGGGTGACGAGCACAAGATGAATGCAACGGTTGATTACACGGATAGATTTTCAGGGTGCAGTGAGGAGCGATTGAACGTGGAAGATGACTCATGCACGACCTTTGAACTTGCACATGTTGCGTTGAACTCTGGGTGGACGAACTGTTCAAAGAAAGATGAGACTGGCCTTGGAGAGCAGCAGAAGAAGTCGAAGGAGTGTAATGATCTAGTGTACCCGAAAGTTTCAACAAATGGTAAAGATCTTCAACCAACAGGGAGCATCATGGAGGAGATATTTGGTCATGGATCCTTGGAAAACAAGGAAAGCTTCGAGTGATGAAGCAACATCACTCTCAACAACTTGCAGAATGCTAGGAGAGAGTTTTTGGGTTATGGGGTCCTCCAACTGTTCCTATTAAATTAGAGAGAGAGAGAGAGAGAGAGACTACTTTTTTAAAAATGAACTTTTTCATGTGGAACCTTGTGAATGGGCTGTTGTATTACTTTTCTTGGGGCCCTCTTTTCTCCAATATCCTTCACCTAGAATGTCAGAATCTCTCTGATCTGCACTTGGTATTTTGTCTCCTTTTCACCTTAAATTAGTTTTGTACATGAAGTGTGAAGGCAAAGTCTGCCTCTTTTTTTGCCTTGAGAAACAAAACCATCATCATGTTTTTGTGAGTATAAAAACAAGACAAATTTCACTGATGAAAACTGAAAAGATTAAGTCTTTCTTTACAAACAAACTTGAGAAATGTTCAGTGTCGAAGTTTGTTGCTTTAGAATCGGAGAATATGTGGCAGAGACGGAGCCAATTATGGTTCTCTCAAGGAGAAAGTTTTGTTGTTTGGAGGTGGAGAAGTGTCTATTTTACCTGTTTGGCCCCATGGTTTGTTATACCCACTACCCGAATTTGAGTGCATACTAATTTCAGTTCATTGTACTCTATAAGTTATATAGTAAATAAGGAAAAAAATCTCTTATTCAACTTTCTGCGATTGTTTAGAAGATTTGAGGAAGGAGTTGGGATTGTAATAGATCTGGACCGTCCAGTTGCCTTGTTCTCTCCATCTGTTGTAGCCATTTTCATATCTTTTTTTTTGGTTCCATGCATGAATTGAACACCACACACACCTAAGAGATGGAGAGAGGAAAAGGAGAGATTGTTTGTTGAGGGAGGAAGGAATAGATCCAAAATTGCAGCTGACCTTTCTCTGATTACTCGTGTTAGTAACAACACTTCTCTTTTTTTTGATATCTTTCTTTTTTTCTTTTACTACAAATTCAAAGGAATAAAAGAAAACAAATCTCTAAACTTTAAGGATAGATCACTGTGGAATTTACAAAGTTTGTTTTTTGAACTTCTCTCATTGCTTCTTCTTAGCTTGAAGGTCGGATCTTGTACTTAGAGAGAGAGAGAGAGAGCAACTCTCACATCCCTGAATCTGATCGCTAAGAAAGCATCAACCTTTTTTGCTGCTTCTTTCTCTCTTCGCTCGGTTTTGTCGGTTTGTTCTTCGGAGATTTGAGGTAAACTCATCAGCACTAAAATGGGTTCTTCTCGCTTATCTTCCTTTATTGTGTTTTCGTTTTTCTAAAGAAAAGGTTGCATTTTTTCTTGATTCTGCTTGTTTGGTGTTTGATCATTTGTCTAAGAGAAGAATGGAGAAGATCATAGAGAGGGAGTTTGTGTGCAAGTTCTGTAACAAGAAGTTCCCTTCTGGAAAATCACTCGGAGGTCACATCAGGATTCATACGAACGAGTATTCAGTTGCTTCAGATGGTTACAATAGCAAGAATCCTAAGAAGAAGAAGAGAGAGATTACCGCTCTTAAACAGCAATTTTGTTGCAGAGAATGTGGTAAAGGTTTCGATTCTTTGAAAGCTCTTTGCAATCACATGGATTTTCACTGTGAGGGAGAGAAGATGGTGATGGACAGCCAATCTGATACTGAGACTTCCTCAGGTCCTACCATGAAAAGATCTAAGAGGGTGATGAAACAGCCAAGTTCAGAATCTTTTAGCAATGGGAGCTCGTCTTCTACTTGTGAGATTGACCAAGAACATAAAAACATGGCTTTGTCTCTGATGATGATGTCTATGGATCCAAAAGGACATAACTTGGTGGTGAACTCTCTGGCTGAGTCATCAGAGAACAACTCGGACACCAAATTATCTTCAGGGGAGCAGCTAAAGGTGGTTTTAAAGACAGATAGAGTTGAGGTTGATGACCAGTTGAGATGTGCTGCTGCTGCTGATGATGATGATAATGATGCTACTCTCTCTGATTCATATAGCTCTGATTCTGATTACTTCATGAATGGCCCAAAGAAGTCGGACTCAGATATCTCGGTTGATGGGTCTCTTACTGGATTCAACAGATTCAGCAATGTTGATGAGCTTAGGATCAAGGAGGGAGGATCAAAGTATGAGCTGCGCAAAAGCAAAAGGGTCTTGCCTTCTTATGAAAGTGATTCTTGTGAAGACACAAACAGCAAGATTCGTAATAGCAAATCCCCGATGGTTAAGAAAACATTTGGTGCAAACAAGAATAGCAGAGCTCACGAGTGCCCAATTTGCTTCAAGGTGTTCAAGTCAGGACAAGCTTTAGGTGGTCACAAGAGATCACATTCCATTGAGAACCAAGAACACAGGATCAAACACAAAGCAGCTGATATGAAAATCGATCTTAATCTTCCTGCTATGGAATATTGATGAATTAATCAGAACCTGAAACCACAACTCATCCTCTTCTCTTCTGCTGTTTCATCCAATTTTTTGATCATTTGCTCTAGAATTTTTTTTTAAAGAAATGTTCAAGGTTCTGACGGTAAATCAAAAGTTTTTTGATCTGTTCATATAAACCTTTATCGCTTCGCCAATTCTTTTCATTACGAGTGTTGACATAAAGCTTCATGTCTTCAACATTTAGGATTTGTTTATCTCTTTTGGCTTTCACTTTATAAGCCTTCTTCTGCACTCGTACCTTAGTAGTATTCATATTACTACTAGAGCCATTGTCTCTGCTTATGTAAAACATGATGATGTTTTGATTTCTACCAAAAAAGAAGAGATTTGTGCTCAAGTTAAGATATAAATTCAATTGAAAGGTGGAAAGCAATATAATAAAAAGATATACAGTATTAACATAAATTATTATCCAATAAATTAATATAGTTTTAGATATGTGCCGTTGTTATTAGGCTTCTAATTTGCTTTGGTAGAGTCTTCTTTAGTTTCCAATAAGACCCGAGATAGAAAGCTTGAGACCCACGAAACATTCTGTACAAGTTCTTGTATATATCGCTAGTACAAAATTCATGTAAAATACACAAACCGATCATTTTATACGTTTTCAAATCAAGTAAAAAGCAACATGAAGTAAAATAAATCGATCGGAATGTATATAAGAAGGTCACGGGTTGATATTTATTTATTTATTACTTATGAAAACGAAATAAAGGACCCCCACAAAACCGATTTTTGCCATCTCATTAACTAAAAACCTCCCAATAACGTGGATTCATGTGTATCTTCTGCGTTGCATTAAAATCCCAAGTTGCTTATTTCCCTCTTTCTCTTCAAGATTTAAACTTTTCCTTCTCCAAGAAAACATCTTACTTTCTCTCTTTCCTCAATTCAAGCAATGTCGAAGACTACTCGGACTCGCCTGAACCGTCCGATCTTGATCATCCTCGTCATCTTTTTAACTTCCACCGCTTCTCCAACCGCCGAAGAGCACCGGAAGACATCAAGGAGCTTCCGTTACCGAACGCACCGATTCATCCCGAAGGTTCACCACCCGTATTACTTGACTCCTCACGGTTCGTGTGATTCTTTCTCTCGTCCCTACGCGCGTTCTATGTGCCTTGAGCTTCAAAGAATCCACCGTAGTAGCATCCGGAAGCAGCCACTTGCTCCTCCTCCTCCTCCTCCGCTGGAGATTGACCCAAGGTACGGCGTTGATAAAAGACTCGTCCCCTCCGGTCCAAATCCTCTTCACAACTAAAACCCTACCCCCCAGTTTGTTTACATATATACATATATACACTACAAGAAAATAGTGATATTGAGGATCTTTCTTGGCGTATAGTTGATGTATTTCTTGGCGTACTTCTCGAGAGAACTTTGTTTTCTTCATTGAGGATCTTTCTTGAATCTTGTTTCTACTCTCTTGTTGCTATTTCCAGGCTTGTTTTCTTAAGACTTGTAGAGCGTGGAAACAATCTTGGAAATAGTGTATGTAATTTTCCAAGGTCTTTCTTTTAATTTTTTTTCTGCTTATATAATTGAATTTTAAAAAGAAAAAGAAGAAGATTACGTAGTCGTTAGTATATGGTTGGGACTTGGGAGATGAAAGGATGAGAAACGCATGAGTTCCATTAATTTGGGAGCTGTATATTATGTAACTTCAAAGTCACCACTGGTCTATGAATAAAACTTATATATTTTTTTTTATACTCTTCAATCGTGTGATGTCTCTCCCGTAAGATATACTATTATTTTGCTTGTCTCTGTCAATACTCGATATAAGACACTAGCTAGTCGATCCATTTATTAATATAATGAGTTTTTTTGAACTATATATAATGATTTTTAGGGAGTGCTTGATAACAACTTTAACTTTTAGATTATAGGCTATTAAATTTTTGACAGTAACTTTGAATTTTAATTAAGACTATGACTTTTAAAATAAATAAAAGTCATAAATTTGTGATTTATTTTAATTAAGACTATGACTTTTAAAATAAATAAAAGTCATAAATTAAATTTGTGATTTTAGAAAACAACGTAATATGAATAAAACAAAAAGCTAAAAGATTTTGAGTGATTTTAGGAACTTTAAGTGTTTTTAGGAAAGCAAAAACTTGCTTGGTAAAATTATTAACTTTAAAAACTGTAATTAATTTTAAAACGTTTAAAGCTTTCAAAGTCCAATCACCCCGTAATTTCTTGTTTATTTCCAAATCATTTTACTGACAGGACGCTTGCCATTATCACCCAATCTTGGATTATCGAAAAACAAATCTTTATTTTTAGGCGAAGGAAAGTTATTAAAGAAAATGTAAAGTACAATTCTGACAAATGGTTTTGTTTATCACCACTTTTTAATACATATGAAATATAGTAGGGGTTATTAGTTTTGTATTTTAATGAATTTATAAATTCTTCTTAAATTTATAAATCCACTTATTTGAAAATCAGATAAGTAGATTTAAATGTATTTGTTATTGGTTTGTATCTTTTAATGTATTTGAGAATCCAAGCCAAATAAATTGTTATTAGTTCTATGATTTTGAAATCCATATATAAATGCAGTGTTATTAGTTATATGATTTTGAAATCTATATTTAAATCCATTATTATTGATTTTATGATTTTAAAATAAATTTTAAAATTATGTGTTATTCTTTTTTTTGATCGAACAATGATTATATTGCAAAGACTTAAGTCTGGATACAGAGAGAGATTGGAGTGCCATTTTAGCAATGGCATCTGCCTTACAATTACAGATCCTATGAATAAAGTAAAAGGAGATAGAGATAAACTGCAACATGATTGATCTAATGTCATATAGAATGGCATGTAGCTCATTATGATGCTCAGACCCGGAGAGAAGCTGCACTAGAGTTAGCGAGTCAGATCGCAATTGGAGAGACCGGATATCTGATAGGAGAGCATGCTGGAGAAGATGCAGCACTGCCCATTTTCAGCTGCAAGAGCTGAAGGAACAATAGGTTTAGTTGCAGAGAAATCCTGCAATAAAGTACCCGGGAGGGGTTCCGTAGAAAGACGGTAATGCCATCCAAAACAACTATTTAGAGTGGTCGTCTTCCAGTCTGTATCGACGCAGCAGATGAAACCTACATCAGGCGGAGGAGAGTGAGCGAGTTGGGGAGGCAAGGGGAGTGGGAATTCTAAATGGCCCGAAGACCAGACTTTAGCTTCAGAAATGGCTTTGTCCATCGTTTCTGCTTCGGTGAAGAGGCGATCTTCAAACAGAAATTTGTTACGAGCTACCCATAGGAACCAAAAAATCCATGGGTATAGGGGGAGGAGAATCCAATCGGGGTAGGTTCTTGCACATCAGAGCGGTTTGAAGGAAAGTCGGGAAGGTTATAACTTGGAACAACAGAAGGCCAGTGATCGGGGCTAAGTTCCAGACAGTCCTCACAAACTCACACTCAAGCAGAACATGCTCTATGGTTTCATGTAAGCCGATAGACATCCATACCCCTGCGGCGGAGTTGATATCCAACCGGCAGATCTCCCACCACAGCCTTCTAGAGGAAGGTGGTGATTATGGGGGCTATCTTTACTTTCCAAATGCAATGATTGTAGCTTAGGGATGGCAGTAGATTAGGTTTTTGATTTAAGGTTAGGGTACAATACTCTGATTTGGTTGAGTAGCGTCCTGGTTTGTTTGGGAGCCAGGCGAGAGAATCTGCTCGGCCTAGTCTCGGCGGATTTAGCAGGAGAATTTGTTGTTCATAGTACGGTAAGATAGCTCTGATGGCTTGGGTGTTCCAGGATCCTGAAATGGGCACGCAAGGTCAGCCATAGTGGTTGATATAAGATAGTGGAGGCAGACTGATGAGTTTTATTGGGGCTGAGGTCGATAACCTCGGTTTGTTCCAGATATTTATCTTGGATCCATCTCCTACTAGTAAGCCCAGTCCTTCACGAAGAACATACCTGCTTGCAAGAAGCCCAATCCAACCATAGGATGAACCTGAAGTCGACTCATCATCTAAGAAGCTTGAGGAGGAGCATTATTTGCTCAGTAATACTCTAGCCAGAAGAGAGTCGGGTTCCTTGATTAATCTCCATCCGATCTTTTCTAGTAGGGATAAATTGAATGTTCTACTTCTCGGAACCCCAGTCCGCCTGCAGATTTTTGGAGAGTAAGTTTCGACCACGAAATCCATGCGATCTTGCGGGTTTCAGGATTAAAGTCCCACCAGAATCTGGTGAGGACGGAATGGAGGTTGTCGCATAAAGAGATTGGGAGTTTGAAGCAGGAGAGAGTATAAGAGGGCATAACTGATAGAACTGATTTTTGCATGACAATTTTACCCGCCGAAGATAAGAATCTTGTGGACCATCTGTGCGACTTTAGTCTACTTTGTCTACTGTCGAAGCAAAAATTTCCTTCCTTTTCATATCGAAGCATTCGGTAGGCCCGAGTACTTTCCGGAGCCACCTTCTCTTGAGATATTAAAGATATTCGCGACCCATCTTCTATGTCTTCTTGGGGTTTTGGAGGAGAAGGTTATGGCTGATTTTGATCGGTTAATACTCTGCCCGAGAGAGTTTCATAGGTGGGTATGTCCCGAAGTGCGGAGCAGCTTCTTTTGTTCGTAGCGCAAAAGAACATGGTATCGTCGGCAAAGAGGAGGTGGTTGATTTTTGGGCTTTTCCTAGAGACTCCAATACCGACCTTCTGCCTAGTTGCGCTTGGAGGCAGAGGTTAGAGAGGACTTCAATACATATAATGAAGAGGTACGAGGAAAGGGGGTCTCCTTGGCGGAGTCCTCTTGAAGGGTGGACTTTTCCTTGGGAAGCTCCATTGATTAGGAAGGAATATGATATTGTTGTTACACATTCCATGATCCAGCAAGTGAATTTAGGATGGAAGCCAAGGCGGTTAAGGAAATATTTGAGGAAATTCCATTCGATGCGATCATATGCCTTACTCATATCTGTCTTAACAACCACAAAACCTTTTTCTGAGATTTTGTGTTTTTGAGGAAGTGCAAGGTTTCATGGGTTATGAGTACATTATCTGTTATAGATCGACAGTGTACAAAGGCTGGTTGTTCTCTGTTATGAGGGTGAGGAGATAGGTTTGGAGTCTTCGGGTAAGGAGCTTGGCCACGATCTTGTAGGAGACGTTACAAAGCGAAATTGGCAGGAAATCTGAGACTTTGCTTGCTCCTGTTGTTTTTGGGATCAGACGGACATGGGTTTCATTAGACCAAGGTGGAAAAGAGTTCGAGGTGAGAAGAGACAAACTTCCTTAGTAATGTCTGGTCCGATAATCTCCCAGAAGGTTTGGTAGAATCCAGTCGTGAAACCATCCGGTCCCGGAGTTTTGGAGTGATGAATAGAGAAAACTGCAGCCTTGATTTCATGTTGGTCCAGAATGGCTTAAGAGAGGCATTGTCTTCGATTGAGATCATTGGCTGGAGAACATCAGAAACTACTTGGAAGTCACTGTTGCCGCTTGATGAGTACATGTTCTGGAAATATTTGGTGATAATAGACACAAAATGGTGTTCCTCGTGGTGTGCAACTCCATTTTCATATTCAAGGGTGGTGAATCGGTTTTGAAGGCGGAGGTTTCTGGTAGCGGCGTGGAAGAAAGAGGTATTTCTATCTCCCTTTGTATAATGATTTGTTTAGTAATTGGATTTTGAAAATTTGGAAGTGTTTTAAAAGATCAAAATTCAAAAGAACAAATATTGAGTTAAAACCTAGTATTTTGGTTGGATTTCAAACACCTGAATCTTGAAATCCTCAATCTTTACCAAATAAGAAACAAAGGAAAAATCAAAACTGTGTGTGTCAGTCAACAGAATAATGCAAAAACCCAGCTCGTAAGCACACAGAACATACCTCTTCCCAATAAAACTGCATCAATGAGTTCAAAAGCCACGAGTTAAGCCTCCTAAGATACCTCCGACCTCTGTAAATGATGTGCTCCTGGAACATCATGATGTACATACCAAACTCTTAACACTACCAATAATATATCTTCCGTACAAGAACTCAATCAGATCAAGAACTTAACTTCCAGATGCAACCAATTTCTCCACAGCCAAGATCTTATTGAGATGAGTAAGAGGAGCAACCTTAAGGAAGGTGAGTTTCACGATCAACACCATATTGCTTATGCTACTTGAAGAGCTTCTGGAAAAAGAAAAGTAGATTGAGTCCGTACCTTTGAACACAAAGCATTGTGAAGGACAAATGTGAAGAAAATGGTGTCTTATCAGATGTGTAAGAGTAAGAGGAGCAACCTTAAGGAAGGTGAGTATTCTAGTACTTAGAACGATCATAGTATCTTTAATTAACTAAGACCCACTTTAATGGTGGGAACAAAGTTACATACTTTTGTGAAATATCAAGTCAACTAGAAAACAACAAAGAAATGAGGAGTAGGCAAAAAAAAGAGGAAAAAACAAAAGGCTTCAAGTTAACGATATTGGCTAAGAAAGTGTTGGGTTGACTTTTCAAGTTCCAACATTTTGACGCCTTGTATGTTTGAGGTAATAGGACGTCATCAGATTTTGTCATAACTCGCAAAGGACTTCATGTCTAATCAAAGGTTGTTAATGAAAGACAAAACATCAATGATAGAGATGGCCAATATTGATGTTCAGATGAATATAAAACTTCTTTTCTGGAGAAAATATGAGTATCTTTGGTTCGGGGGACATGAAATATTAACGTAACAGCCTATTGTACCCAAGAGATACTCATCTCCTCATGCTTGAGGCTTTGCATTGAACAGCCTCTAGAATTAAGCAATAGTCATAGAAAAGTGATGACTGGTCTCCTTCAAGTCCGCTCCGACTAACCTGGTTACCTCTAGCGAGGTTGTTACAAGGGCTACATCATATAACAAGGTGAAATCCTCCATATTGGTTCATAAGTCACTCGATCTTATTGTCGTTCAGCTCTTTAACATCTCTAAACTCTATCAGATTACCCTTTTGACCCGTCTGCTTCCAATGTTCTTTAGGTACACCAAACCCGATCAATGGATTGGGTAGATGGATGATATTAGGGAGTAAGACTCCTTTCTGGTTAGTTTGATCCCTAAAGTTCTTCAATATGGTTCTGTTTACTGTTGAAATCTCCACGGAGACAACATTTTTCATTGGAAATTTGGTGAAGCGCCACTTTTCCACTTCCAATACTCATGAACAGTGGGAAAACATGGATTCCATTTGGAAACAATGTTTTAAGGACAGAGAGATGATATGCCACTGTATCAAACTAAAAGAAGTTCACACACAAATAATTAAAATATACAAATGCATCTTTTAATATTATTTATTAAGTATATTATCAAATGAATAATATTTTATTAAGAAATAAAATTTAATCGAATGTGAATCTATCATATATTAGATATCTATAAGATATCTTTAACCCGAATCTATTTTTACCTTTAAACTTTATTTTATAGTAAAATTTTGTCCAACTTTTGTACAAAAATGTGCTAATACTAAAATAAAATTATAATCTTAAACAAATTATTCATTTTTAGAGGAAAAACAGAATAATTCATTGGATAGAAACACATCTATATTATAAGGTTTTTCTACTTTATAAAAAAATAGATTAATACATTAGAGATGGTATAAGATCAAAATGCGCCATGAAATCAATTATTAAGCTACAAAATACATTATGGTGAAAACTTGTTTATGAAATTAAAAATATTTAGAGAATCAATTCCAAATAAAGTTCACAAACCTAACAATGTCTTTTTTAAATGAATGATTTTTTTATCATAAAACATAAACTGATTATCATATATTGTTGATCATTCCAATATCGGTTGCCCTGCTTAAAGAAATTTTTCGAAGTTGAAACTGAATTTGTTTTTTTTTTTTTTTTGCAGTTTATCATGACATATGTATGGTTGAACGAAATTGTTTTATTATTAGTTGAGACATATGAGTGAAGAAACTAACTATTTGAGTTTAATGAAAATTTTTGAAGATAAAAGTGTGGGAAAAACATATTTCAACATATTCTTTTTTGTTTCCTTACAAAACCGTTTATAGTTTGTATGGCGGAAAGATAATAAGATGACTGGAGAACGTTCTGATCTTGAAAGGAAGATAGTGACGAACGATTATCAATACGAAATTATCATTGACAAACAAAAACAACTTGGGATAAAGAAAGCACGGTACTTAGGCAAACGATTCCAACGAAAAGATAATTAAATGACTGAAGAAAGTTCTGATCATGAGAAGAAGATAGTGATGAACAATTATCGAGACAAAATTGTCATTGAAGAACAAGAACACATGGGATAAAGAAAGCACTTGGGCAAACGATTCATGCGAATGCTGTTGACGAAGAAAAATTTCGAGTCTACAATAGTTTAGCGCGCCTTTGATTTTCTGATTTAGTTAGCTATTAACCATTTCATTTGCTTCTTAAATAGTTTTTCATTTTTGGTTCGGTTTAAAAAACATGTCCAAAATCAGTGTAACTGCTAAGTAAGTGGCTATTCAAGTTAATAAAAAAATTTGTAATCAATTGCAACAACTTATTAAATAAAATTCAACAATATTAAATCATAGAAATAAATAAACTCTTAACATAAAAACAATAGCTAATTCAAAGTTTCATAACATTATGCTTAATCCAACCATAGCGTTCATTAGTGGTCATAATAATGAATACATCTTTCATCCATAATTGATGAATCATTTTGATTGCGTCGTACCGAATAGGTTCCTCCAAATCAGAAACTTCCTTAATAGCATCCCATAAATTATTCTTCTTTTTGTATGCTTCTCTTTGTTCAACCTTTTGTTTTTGTCTTGCTTCTCATCCTTCTATCAGATTGAAGAGTTTATGAGTGATTGTTGTCAAAGCGTTCATTTCGTTACAAGCTTCTTTTGCACTTTCATTTTGAATAACTGAATCATCAACAATGTTAAGATGATTAGTTTTTCGTTTTTGTCTTAAAGGGAATTTTTCCAAAGTGTCCTTTGAACTGCTGCAAATAAAAGATGATTCGGTTTCATAATTTTCATGGACAGAAAACTCTTCACCACAATTTGTATGTGCCTTTTATGTTTATGTAGTTCCAATTCTTTAAGCATCAGTAGTATCACATAATCCAATCGCACAACCACCCGTTGCTACATTCTTGTCAAATACCAATTTGAGATCATCAAATTCTTCAAAAGTTTCATCTAAAAAAAATTAATACTCGGATGTGTCTAAAATAGAAAAAAAAATTAATATGATGACAAATTTGTGATGATATAGTTTTGTGAACTAAATTTATCTTTATGTATTCATTCCACACCTCATTTGGAGCTAAGAATTGTTTCCTGGTTGAATTCCATCCAAACCCAGAACTGAAGCGAAGAGCTGGTCAAGACTATATAGAAACTGTGTTAAAGGAAGATCCTCTTCATTTTCGAGAGTTATACTGGATGTATCTAAATATTTTTTTGAAGTTATGCAACCTCATTCGAGAGAATACAAATTTAAATGATACAAGATATACTAGCCTTAAAGAAATGGTTGCATCTTTCCTCCTAGTTGGCCAAAATTTGAAGTATTGTTATACAAGAGACACTTATAAGAAATCAAAGTTTGTTGTGAGTGATAATTTTTCACAAATTTTTACGATCTCTAAATCAAATTTCACCAATTTTCATGGCTACGGCTGGACCTGGAATGCCTCAAAAGATTAGAAAATACAAGAGTTTATCCTTATTTTAAGGTACATAATATTTATTTTATTTTTAGTAAGTTTTAAATATTTTATCTAAATTTTTTTACTGTATTTTTAGGATTGTGTATATTTTTGCAATGGTACAATTAGAATGCAGCTCCTTTCCGCAATAGAAAAAGTGATATATCACAAAATGTATTGGCTGCATGTAATTTTGATCTTGAGTTCATATACTTATTTAGTGGATGAGAGAGTTCAGCTCATAATTCAAAAATATTAAATGATGCTATAACAAGTAACAATAATCGACTACCAGTTCCAGAAGGTACATATATATATTTGTAAATTATTGATTATTTGACTAGATAAAAAAAACTATTTTATTATTTAATTTCATTAAAAATTATCTAATTGATTGTGGTTTTGAAAATCATCGAATTTTTTTAGCTCCATATTGCGGCGTTCGATACCATATGCAAGTTTTCTGGTGAAGATTCTACTACACAAAATGAAAAAGAGTTGTTTCACCACCGTCATGCCTCCTTGAGAAACGTTATCGAGAGAATCTTTGGTATATTCAAATCCCGATTCTTAATTTTTAAATCTGCACTTCCTTTCTCTACAAGACACAAATAGAGATTGTACTTGCATGTGCTGGTTTTCACAATTTTTTTCGAAAGTTTTGTCGCACGGATAATTTTCCTGAATAAAAAGATTCTAGTGACGAAGAAGATTGGGCACAAGTTAGTATTAATGATGAAGAAATTCTTGTAGCTCAAAATTAGCAAAGATAGCTTGCGAATCAATTTAGAACAACTATAACAACAAATATGTGGAGAGATTATACTGATAGTAACATATGATATATGATAAAAAAACGAAGAGACATATGTTTTTTTGTGATTATGAAATCCATTTTATTGATTTACAACAATCCACTTATTTGATTTTTAAATCCATCTGGTTTATTTTGAAATCCGTTTTTTTTTTGTCTTTGATTTTGTTTTGAAATCTACATGTCTGATTTTCAAATCAGTAGATTTATAAATTCAAAGAAAATCTAAAAATCCATTAAAATGCAAGAACCATTAACCTCTACAAAAAAAATCAAATGAATTTCAAAATAAATTAGATGGATTTCAAAATCAAATAAGTGGATTATTGTAAATCAATCAAATGGATTTTATAATCATAAAAACATGTGTCTTTTCATTTTTTTATCACTTATCATATGTTACTATCATATGATGTATAATCTCTCTACATATATGTTGTTATAGTTAATCTAAATCGATTTGCATGCTCTTTTTGATGATTTTGGGTTACAAGAATTTTTTCATCATTAATAATAACTTCTTCATAATCTTCTTCGTCATAAAAATTTTTTTCTTTGGAAAAATTATCCGTGCGACAAAAATTCCGAAGAAAATTGTGTAAACCAGCACATGCAAATACATAAAAGTTATGAAACTCTGAGTAGCTATTATTTTATGTTAGGGTTTTGTTTATTTCTATGATTTAATATTGTTGGTTTATTTATAAGTTGTTGCATTTGATTAGAAAGGTTTTTATAATGAAATAGGCTTTTATCATTTTCTACGGTTTAAAAATTTTGTACGTTGTTGCATTTGACTCTACGGTTTAATAATACTATAATTGGTTGTTAACAAATGCATATACAAGTTGTTGCTTTTGACTTAACGTGTTGTGTTATAATTCTAAAATATAGATTTGGTTACAAATCCAACCAAAATAGTAGGTTTTGATTCAATATTTGTTCCTTTGAATTTTGATCTTTAAAACACTTCCAAATCTACAAAAAAAAACTAATTACAAATCAAATTCTTACACAGATTTTTTCTATTTGAATAACATATGATTTTAAAATCTATTTTAAAATCATAAAACCAATAATACTGGATTTACCATAATCATATAACTAATAACAATGTATTTATATATAGATTTCAAAATCATATAACTAATAACACTTAATTTGTCTTAGATTTTCAAACACATTAGAATACATAAACCAATAACAGGTATAATCCGTGTAACAACTTGGTTTTGATTTCTAAACTGTACGTGTGTGAGCTGTAGATAGAAACAAAAATGATTAGTTTTCAATTTCATTTATGGAAAACATATTGATACTATATTTTTAGATGTGGAAAATATCCCAAACTTGTAAAACAAGCAAAAAGTTATAAACAAAAAGGAAAAAAATGGAAATATGAGGTGTAAAATAAAGAAAAATACCCATTTGTTTATCTCTTTGTTTTATAACCAATAAAAATATGTCATATAATATTATCTTTAAATAAAATTATAAAATTAAAATTAAGAAATTAAATACATTCAAATATTTTACAAAAACAGATAACAATATATCTATATTTATATTTTTTTTTGAGTTTACAAATTGGAGTTTAAAGTTTATGGTTAGAGATTAGGGTTTAAACCTTTTGGGGTATATGGTTAGGGATTAGGATTTAAACCCTTTGAGATTTAGAGTTTAGGAATTAGGGGCCCTTTGAGTTTAAGTCCTTTGGAGTTTAGGGTTTAGGGATTAGGTTTATGGTTTAGAGATTAGGGATTAGGGTTTAAATCCTTTAGGGTTTATTTTTTTAGTTTTTAAGATTCACATATTAGGGTTTAGGGATTATTGTTTAGTTTATATTTTAATTTTCGTTTAGGTTTTTAAATTAGGATTTAGGGATTAGGGTTTAGGTTTTATTTTTTAAGATTTATATGTTGGATTTAGGGATTAGGGTTTGATTTTAATTTTTATTTGTAGGTTTTCAAATTATAGTTTAAGGTTTAGAGTTTAGAATTTACAGTTTTGGAAATTAAAATTAATTTTTAATTTTACATAAATTTTTATTTTTATATGTTATTTTTATCTACAATAAAACATATTTTTCTTTTATTCTCGTTTTTTCAAAAAATTAATTTTTAATTATTTTAATACTCAATTATGTGTGATAATTTGATTGATTAAAAAAGAATGGACGAACCCAAGTATTACTCTAAAATAAAATAGAAAAACTGTATTACTTTTTAGTGTAGTGGTATAACATAAGTCCATTAAGAACTAGAAGACTACTAACGACGGTGGTACCGTCTCTTCTCTTTGTCGGAGATTCTGAAGCCTTCCTCCCTTCAAATCGCCGGTTATAGCTCGAGATCTCCATCTCTTCTTTCATGGCGATGCCTTCTTCCACCGTTGAAGCTTGCCCTCCTCTTCCTCCGCAAATCGCCGCTTCAAGTTTCTCTCTGCCTCCGCTTCCGTCGCTGGAGGCTTTCGAGTATGGGTCTTCTCCGCTTCCCAAACTGCAGCCGCTTCTCCTTGCCCTTCCTTGGTCATCGCAGATTCACATCGCCATAAGCTGCCGCATATCCCGATGAAGACCTCCGTATCTACGTCTTCTTCTCTGCCTCTTTTCAATGTTGCTAGAGTTTCCCCCGGAGAGAAGGTCGTCAATTCTGTGGACCCACGATGGCCCCTGTTGAATCGTTGGTCCTCTCCAGTGGCAATTTCTAGTCCTGAGACGCATGTCCCTACGACTCATGTATCATTACTTCACCAGCAGTCTATCGTTTGCGATCTACCTGTTGAGACTCCGTTAATCGCTCTGTTACTTTCCTCGGAGGTTGAAATTTCGAAGAAGTCATCGATTTTCTCCACACCTTTGGGAGCTTGGAAGAAACCTCTGCCCATTCTAGCTCCGTCTCTTCACCGAACATTAGAAGCAGAGATTTTTGTGGAACCTCCTAACTCCCAATGGCCTCCTATCTCAGTGGACAAGCATGGGCGTCAACCTTCATGTTTGGTTAATGATCTACAAAAAGTCTAAAAAGACTTTGATGATGAAGCTCATCAAGCTTCTTTGAAAGCTCAGTCCAAAGAGTATCTTTGGGAAGCAAGGATGAATCCATCATTGAGGAATCTTCAAAGAGTTACAATTCCTGAATATATGGAAGACGGTACTTCAAAGGTACGAATTTCGAGCCATGTACTTCTTGGAGGACTGGAAAACCAAAAAGAGTTTGTGATTGGACAATTTTATCGTTGTTTGACTCCAACATGAGGTCAGATTCAGGCTGTGGTTACTAGAATTTGGGGTCGGAATGTAGAATCTTTACCAGGAAATTAGGAGAATCTACTTAGTTATTTCATATCCTTGATGAATCAACTCGAAAATGGGTCTTTCAGAGAGGTCTATGGCACTTGGACGACTGCTTGTTGTTCGTCTCACCGTGTTCTACATCAGATACTATCTCCATTCCAGAGATAACTACATTTCCAGTTTGGTTGGCTCTTCTTAATATTCTGGATCAGCTCTATTCGATATTGGGAATTAAGTGGATTGCTTCTGGTATTGGAGAACCATTGTTGACTGAGAAACCATGGCTTTATCCAACTCAAATAGGAAAAGCAAAGATATTAGTAGAGGTAAAGCTTGATAAACCCTTTCCTAAGAGAGTGGCTTTAATTGATAAAACTGATGCAATCACAATGGTGGATGTTTCGTACTCGTGGTTGCCATCTACATGTAGTGGTTGTGGTCAATAGGGCACAAAACTTCAAGATGTCTTCTTCTACGTGCAAATACTGTAGGAATTTCTAGCAGTTCTAATCACAATTAGCAACCCTAGGTATAAATTCCATAGCCTAGGATCCAGGGTCTAGGTATATTGAATCATAAGGATCTCGAAAATACCTGGAGAATTGCAGCGGAAGATGAACAAGTATTCGAGATTCACGAGCGCCTCAAGTGTTGCGCCTCTACTGGTATCCACACGCACATAAACTGGAATCCGCCGGGATGCTAGTGCCGGGAGATCGAATCTCTTCGGGATTAGTCTGTTTCTGAGAGGTGGCTGCGATTAGGCAAAAAATCTATCCTCCAGGTCGTGCTATATCACATATATATATAAACCTGAGAAAACCTAATTGATCACAGAATCAAATCGAGATCAATTAAGTTATTAAACCGAAATCTGAATTTCGATCCGCGCCTTGTGTTGATCGATGCCACTATTGGTGTCGATCAACACACCCTCAAAACACGTATGTAATGTGCATCAAATACACATTAATTAGATCATTACACTAATGATCATTCCCACACAAATTATATCTAGTTTGCTTAGGTGTGTGACCCTGTAGGATCATATAATACTAGTAATGAGTTCACAACTCACAGATCATAAGTGCCTTCTAGCAAAGCATTATGATTACCCAGTATCATATGAATGTCTAATCTCGACAACACAACTATCCGTAGAGTGATTACAAGTGTGATTTCAGGACATTCTCAACAATCTCCCACTTGTTCTGGAATCATCTATTCCCATAATCCCTTCGTCTCTATATCTAGATCTGGCATAAGGCAAGATCTGTGTCATCCTTATTAAGCCAAAATCATGTTCATCGAACTCTGATTAATACTGACGAGACAAACGACTGACAATCACCTCGTTTAAGTGTGGCCACACATTTCTCAGTATCAAATCTTCGATGGTCCCTGAGATATTTATCTCCTGTTATATAGGAGGGACAAATCCCATCTTGTTCCATCCATGTTCCTTAACACACTTCATGATACGCCCAATCAATGCCTTTATAGTCACCTGTTACGGCTGACGTTTGACAAAGTTAAAACGGACCAATTCACATGTAAGAAAACATGATGAACTCATGTCTAAGGACTATACTCTATAGTCGTAATGAAAACTCTCATGACACTTATATAATTATCCTGTAGAGTTCTCATTAGCGGGTCATGTCCGATCATGTGTTATTTAACATATATCTATGTGATTGACTTTAATACTCTTATTAATGACTCCATGAAATTTAGTCATCAGTCACCTCACATACTAGTCTCACGCGGTTGTTAATGTCCCACTTTAACAACCTTGACCAGGGACCAACACAATTTATGTCATTTATTATCTATAGGATTTCATGATCAAGTCACATACTTGATGACCTATAAATGTCATAAATTGCTTTGGACTATTATTTAATAATCATAATTAAATAATACTAAAATCAGATTTCATTAACATAATCAAATTATGTTTATATGAACATCATGTCATAACTGAAATCAACAACAACAACTCCCACTAAAATTAAGATCACATCTTAAGACATCTAATGCCTATAGCAGTAGTCTGACCCTCTTGCGCTCTCGTTCAGCATGCATCGAAAGACACTGTGTCTTGCTAAGAGTAATGTCAAGAGTCATTGGCATGAAGCCCTTCGTGGAATCATGCATATTGGATCTGTGCAAGACCTTATCAATATAAGTATCTTGACACAATCCAATTAGCGTATCCAATCTATCTCTATAGATTCTTATTCCAAGAATGTATACGGCTTCTCCCATGTTTTTCATCGAAAAACAACTTCCGAGTCAAGTCTTAACAGACTGAAACAATGGAACTTCATTTCCGAGAAGCAGTGTGTTATCAACATACAATGCTAGAAATGCAACTGCGTTCCCACTGGTCATCTTGTAAACACACGGTTCCTTTTCGTTTCCGATGAAGTCAAACCTTTTGACTTCTTCATCAAAACAAAGATTTCAACTCCGAGATGCTTGCTTCAATCCATAAATAGATCGATGAAGCTTGCATACCTTCCTAGAAGCATTATGATCAATGAAACCTTCGGGTTGTGTCATGTACACATCCTCTTCCAGAATTCCATTAAGGAAAACTGTTTTCACATCCATCTGCTAGATCTCATAATCATAATGAGCGGCGGTTGCTAGGAAAATCCGAATGGACTTAAGCATAGTGACTGGGGAATAGGTTTCTTCATAGTCAATACCATGGATTTGCTCGAAACCTTTTGCCACCAACCTAGCTTTGTATATCTGAATACTACCATCCACGTCAATTTTCTTCTTGAAATTCCATTTACTTCCTATGGCTTTTACACCATCAGGTAAATCCTCCCAAGTCATACTTGGTTCCATGACATGGATCCCATTTCGGATTCAGCGGCTTTCAGCCAATTCTCGGAGTCAGGTCCCATCATTGCTTCTTAAAAATTCGCAGGCTCGTCACTGTCAATGATAAACAGATCATGGCAATTGGTCACGAGAAATCATAATCTCTCGGGTTCGTGACGGATCCTTTCGGATCTGCGAGCTTCAGGTTGTGTAAAAGTCGTGCACATATCTCATATATATAGACTTTTACCACGACCTAATTAACCAAGGTTTAAACCGTAGTTAATTAAGTCATAAACCAAAATCAGTATTTTGGTTCGCGATCTGTGTCGATCGATACACCCTTGTGTCGATCGATACTACTTCGGAAACTCGCCATTCATCAGATCCTTTGCAAACTTCAGGCACCACAGGTGTAGGTCCTACAACTCTTGTAGATCCAACTGCTGCTCTTCCTCATCAGGTTGAGCAGTCTCCTGTGATTCTTGAATTTCTTCGAGTTGTACTTTACTCCCACTATTCTTCCTGGAAAGGAAGTCTTTCTCAGGAAAAACACATTTCCGAGCAACTAACACTTTGATCTCGGACCGGTTGTAAAAGTAATATGCCTTGGTCTCCTTAGGACAACCAACGAATTAGCACTTATCGGATTTGGGTGTGAGTTTATCAGAGATTAAACGTTTAATATAAGCCTCACAACCCCAAATCTTCATGAAAAGCAAATTAGGAACATTTCCAGTCCACATCTCATGTGGTGTCTTTGTAACTGATTTTGATGGAACCCTATTTAGTATAAATGCAGACGTTTCTAGGGCGTATTCCTAGAAGGATAATGGAAGATCTAAGTGACTTATCATTGATCGAACCATATCCAATAAAGTCCGATTTAGGAGGAGTGAGTTGTGAAACAATTCCACAATCTCTCGTATGATCACTGAATTCTTAGCTTAAGTATCCACCTCTACTATCTTATCGTAGAGCTTTAATACTTTTGCCAAGTTGATTATGTACTTCATTCTGGAACTCTTTGAACTTTTCAAAAGATTCCGATTTATGTCTCATTAAATAGACATAACCGTACCTACTGAAAATATCAGTAAAGGTAATGAAGTACTGAAGTTTCCTCTTGCACTAGTGCTCATCGGGCCATACACATCCGTATGTATAAAGCCCAATAAGTCTCTGGCCCTTTCATTTTGTTCGTTCACAACCTGTGTCGGTCGACACACCTTTTGTGTCGATCGACACTACTTTTACTGAAAGGGGCCTTCGTCATCTTACACAATAAACAAGATTAGCATTTCTCACATGATTCATAATCAAATGAGCCTAAAAGCCCATCACTATGGAGCTTCTGAATCCGTTTCTCATTCATGTGGCCCAAACGACAATGCCAGAGAAAAGTTTGATTCGTATCATTTGACTTGAATCTCTCGGTACTAATGTTATAGTTAGACACCTTTTGGTTTATAACATAAAATCCATTCTCTAATGGACTGCTACTATAAAATATATCATTGTAATCAAATGAATAACACTTATTCTTAATTTGAAAACTGATATCCTTCCATATCCAAACAAGGAATAGAAATAATATTTTTGCTTATAGCATGTACATAGTAGCAGTTCTTAATTTCTAAAAACATGCCATAAAGCAAAACAAATGCAATATTCCTACGGCTAATGCAGCAACTCTTGCTCTATTTTCCACGCGTAGATCCACTTGTCATTTCTCTTAAAATCCTACTTTTGCTTGGGCCATGCATATTTTTACAAAATACGAGCATCATAGCCAGTATCTAATACCCAATAAGTAGAATCATAAGAAGTAACATTTACTTCTATAACATAAATACATGAAGAAGAAGTCTCGTACGTCTTCTTCAGCTTCTCATAATCTTCCAGGAATTTATTGCAGTTTCTTTTCAAATGCCCATAACCATTACAATAATGGCACTTATCATCTTTAGAAGGACCATGTTTAACCTTAGGAGCATGGTTAGACTCGCTTGGATTCACAATCGAGCTCGTCTTGCCATCACCTTTGTTCTTACCAAGTTTCTTAAAAATTTTACCCTTCTGTATCATAAGGACATTTGGGGTGTCCTTCTTGATGTTAGGTTCATCAGTTTTGAGCATCCCATGCAACTCAGTCAAAGTCTTTGTCAAGTTGTTCATGTTATAGTTCATAAGAAACTGATCATAGCTTGACAGCAGTGATTGTAAAATGATGTCAGTAGCCAACTCTTGGCTAATAGGACAATCCAGTTTCCCCAGGTTATCAATATAACCCATCATCTTAATGACGTGAGGACTAACTGGTCCGTCCTTTGGTAGTTTGAACTCAATTAGAGACTTAACCGTCTGGTATCTCTGAGTTCGTGCCTGCTCCTGAAACATACTTTTCAGGCCAGTGATCATCTCTATTGGCGACGCCACGTACTCATATTGCTTCTGCAAATCCGAGTTCATGGTAGCCAACATGAGACAGCACACCCACATTATTAGAATGCTTATCCCAAGCATCCTTATCTGACTGCCAGGCATTAACTCGGTACTTCTTGGGGAGAACTTTCTCATGGACATAGTCCTTCTTCTCATGTTTGAGAACAATTCTCAAGTTCCGATACCATTCAAGAAAGTTGGATCTATTTAACTTGTCCTTCTCAAGGACGGATCGCAGGGAGAAATTGTTGTGATGGTTTGTGCTAGACATAGCTGAAAACAAGAGAGGTTTAGCTATGATGTTCAAGAAATGAGAAATCTTAACTATTAAGAAGACTCGCATTATATTCAAAACAATGTTTCCTCAAATGAATATAATGATCCAAGACCCATATTTTACTGAAAGTTGAGTGAGCCACTGGCTATCGCCCAAATTTTAGTTATCTAGGTAAACAACAACTTTGCTAGTTATATCCAATATAACTCTTGGTTGTGGATTGACATCTCATGTCCAATCCACCTGATGTCTCTGGGCCCAAAACGATTTTGATGGCTCAGTCAAGTAAACTAATCTTTTTAGTCATGTAATTTGTTGACGTCTTGCACTGCAAGTCCATCAACACGATTACCTCCTGTCTTACTTATGTAATTGTGGACACCTCGCACTGCAAGTCTATCGCACAATGAAACAAGTCTTGACAGTTGACAAGATTGGAAAGACATCTAAACATACTTGATATTTAGTTTAGGAACGGAACTGTTTAAAACAATTAATCTTATTATGTTTTCATTATTCTAAGAATTCGGGTCTAATTTTGGTTCGGTTCTGTGGTCTCAAGTTCAATAACCGAAACCACCAGAGACTGTGTCGATCGATACTACTTTAGTGTCGATCGACGCAATTCTACCGAAACCAATTTGTGATAACCAATCAATCCAATTGACCTGGTTTTGATAACCGGTCAGTGTCGATCGACACAACACTTGTGTCGGTCGACATCAACCCAATCCAATCAGACCGCAATTAACCAATCAAACCGGTTTAAACCAATTGCGATAACCGCTCTAATTCAATTGAAACGATTCATCCAATTGAACCGATTTAGCCAATTTTAACCAAGCGCGATAACCTGTCCAATCCAATTGAACCAATTAAACCAATCGCAAGGTCTATGTCGATCGATGCGTTAGGGCTTTATGAACTTTGATCTTTATGATTGAAACCTAATATTTTATATGGATTTCCATTATGTGTCGATCGATGCCAGATTGGTGTCGATCGACACTATGCGAAATCACAGAAACGTTTTTCGAACAAAAACCCTAAAACGCGATTCCTTTTAACATAACATAATCGATTCAAATTCATCTAATTTGAATAGCTTGTTGTTAGATTCAATAGGATAAACCCTAAGGCTCTGATACCACTGTAGGAATTTCTAGCAGTTCTAATCACAATTAGCAACCCTAGGTATAAATTCCATAGCCTAGGATCCAGGGTCTAGGTATATTGAATCATAAGGATCTCGAAAATACATGGAGAATAGAAGCAGAAGATGAACAAGTATTCGAGATTCACGAGCGCCTCAAGTGTTGCGCCTCTACTGGAATCCACACGCACACAAACTGGAATCCGCCGGGATGCTAGTGCCGGGAGATCGAATCTCTTCGGGATTAGTCTACTTCTGAGAGGTGGCTGCGATTAGGAAAAAAATCTATCCTCCAGGTCGTGCTATATCACATATATATAGACCTGAGAAAACCTAATTGATCACAGAATCAAACCGAGATCAATTAAGTCATTAAACCGAGATCTGAATTTCGATCCGCACCTTGTGTCGATCGATGCCACTATTGGTGTCGATCGACACACCCTCAAAACACGTATGTAATGTGCATCAAATACACATTAATTAGATCATTACACTAATGATGATTCCCACACAAATTATATCCAATTTGCTTAGGTGTGTGACCTTGTAGGATCATATAATACTAGTAATGAGTTCACAACTCACATATCATAAGTGGCTTCTATCAAAGCATTATGATTACCCAGTATCATACGAAAGTCTAATCTCGACAACACAACTATCTATAGAGTGATTACAAGTGTGATTTCAGGACATTCCCAACAAATACCGCTAATGCTCCAAAGATTATTGATACATCTGCGGTTTCAAAGCGTATAAGTAACAATGGTAAGGCTTCTATTTCTGCTTTGCTTCCTGTTGTTCAAGTGGAAAGTTCAAAGCAAGAAATTTGTGTATTAGTGTCCCAAACATGGTTTCTCCAGTGTGTACTCAAGAAACTAATACTCGGATCTTTACTATCCTACATTTGTCTTACCAAAGACCACAACTACTTCAGCTATTTCTCCGGAGAAGTTATCTACAAATCCATCAGCTCCTACATCTTTCACCAACAATTCGACTTTGGCTAAATTGACTGAGGCTACCATTAATGATGTAGTATCTCCTCCGGCTATTGTAGAACATCCTATTCGTAGGTCTTTATCTACTGCAACTTTGAGTAACAATAGATTTTCATCATTGGATTCTTCTGAGGATGAGGAAATTTCTATGAACGTTGACGTTGAACCGGATCAAGGGGAATTTTTAACCCCCACGGGTAAGAGAATTTTTCGAGAAAACCTGTCAAACCGTCAACAAAGGTCAAAGAAATTCAGTTGCTTCCTGCTGCATCGGGCCATGGTAACCGGGATAGAGGTAATATAGGTGGTCTAGGCTAGCTTGGTTAACTTCGTCCTCTTCTTATTGTACACGAGGCGGAAGATTCAATACTATATTTCTTTTACTTGCCATATAATTTATGTGTTTCTACTTAAATTATTGGTCTATGCTAGCAAAAACTTTAGCCTTTTGGCTTGTAAATTTTTTTATTTTCAAATTTTGATATGAAAGCCTTTAAAAAAAAAAAAAAAAACTAGAAGACTATCTCACCTCTAATAGGCTGGCTTGTTGTGACCCAAAAAGTTAAAAATAAATGAATATCTGATATAAAATGAAACAGAAAATGTAAGAAAGGGGAACAATGAATGACATTCATACAAGTTTCGAAAAATGAAGAACATAGCGGAGACATATAAAGAGAACTTTGGTACTTGAACGCTTTTCCTTTGTTTCCTTTTGTTACAAAGATAAAAGACTTTGGTACATGAATTCTATTGGCAAAAATAGGCATGGGACTTCGGTTCTTCGGTTCGGTTACGGTTCGGTTTTTTAGTTTTCGGTTTTTTTTTTGTTTTTAAAAAATCTACCGATCGGTTTTTTTTCTTCGGTTCGATTTCGGTTCATAAAATTTCGGTTCGGTTCGGTTCGATAATTTTGGTTCGATTTAATATTCCAAAGCTATATATATATATCAAAACACAAATACAAACTGACAAAAGTATATATATATGAGAAGATTGAAACTTTTATGAAAATCTAAACCGATCGACAATTACAAGTCTACAATAATGAATAATAGATCAGAGACTTCGGTTCTTCGGTTCGGTTTTTCGGTTTTTCGGTTTTTCTATTTTTTAAAAAAACCACCAATCGGTTTTTTTCTTCGGTTCGGTTCGGTTTCGGTTCATTAAAATTCGGTTCGGTTTCGGTTCGATAATTTCTTTTCGGTTTTATATCCCAAGGCTAGGCAAAAACATTATAAATGGACACTAAAATGAACTTATTGCGAAAGACAAGAAGGAAAGAAAATAAAGAAAGTTTTGGGTTTAAAAGACACTTATGAACAAACAAAAAGAATTGTGAAAGACATTAATACCCATTTTCAAAAATGGTGAATAGTGTTTTTTGTTAACGGAAAACTATAGAAATCCAGTTATCTAGATCGGTGGTTTCGGTCCAACATAAACAAAATACAACTATCTGGTACAAACATAATGTGCTAGGTTATTCACCATTATTTTATTACCGGTATGTGAGTTAGTCGAAAGGGTTTGAAAAAAAGATTTTTGACTTTCAAACTTCTCTAAATGAATTAAAATATATAAGATTATTCATCTGATGTATACAACATCTTCAATTTCAAAGTCTATTGCAAAAGTAAAAAAAAATCTTTATGTACACCACAACTCATACCAATGCTTCAATTTCGACATACAATAGTGAAAGACTACTCCAAATATTCCTTGTCTACATCACTATATTCATCCTTTGTTGCAATTGTACTAGCCCTATCGTAAATACTTGTCACATTCCTTTCATGATCCAACTAAGTGATACCATTTTCTGGATGTGCCACAATATGTCCCTTCTGCTCCGCCCTTTTTAATAGTTCATGAGTTGTGTCATGAACTCCTAATACTTGAGCATTTGCCCATGTACCCATGTTAAGGATTATATTTCACCTATTCTAAGTGTTTATTGATGGTCCAGTTCATAATTATAGTGAAAAGTGTTCATAAAAAAGAAAAATGTCAAAACCTTTATTTCAAATATAGCTCATATTAAGCCTTGTTCAAAAAAAAAAAAAAAAATATAGCTCATATTTTATGTTTAGTAATATAAAATTCGTTAGTTAGTATCAATTTCTAATCTCATGTTTAATAATACTACAAGTCTACAATTATTTGGTTTGATTGTAGGTCGACGTAGTGCATGCATACCACTTTTTACTAATCAGAAAACGATAACAACAGTCTGGATGAGGTAGTCCAAGTGGAAGGACGGACTTGTGGTAGCTATCACCATCCGGGTTCGATTTTCCCTCCGCCTCCCCCTCCATACGGAAACTAACATGTCTTCTCTGGACACTGGGCTAAAGGCCCAGAAAAAACCCTCCCAGGTGAAGCTGGCCTGCGGCCTGACTGAGCCCAGAAAATTAATCTGGACTGTTTGGTCTGGATCTACCCCTGGATTATCAAAAAAAAAAAAACGATAACAACAAGTGCCATTGAAAGCATTATACTCAACTTTATGTGTCTCTTACCATTATTTTTACCTCGTTTAATTATTTTGGATCTGTTTACTATTCACTCTTCTCGTTAAAAATCTCTTCTATTTGTGTCAGAAATCCTATCTCATATCAGGATGTATTGAATATAGTATTTGAGAAGATTTGAAATAAGTTTTTAGAACATCTAGATCGAAGTTTTTTTTTCATGAAAAATTATAGGTGGAAATTCCAAAAAATAAGAGAAATTTTGTAATATAATTTTAGTATTTAATATTTTATTATTTTTGTTGTAGTTGGGGATATAAATGCTCTTATGTGGATGAATTAGAAAAGTTGATATGATTTTAACTAAAACATTATAATTCTTATTTAACACTATTAGATTTTGACGTTTATATATATATATAATTTTTTTTGGGGGGGTCAACTGACGTTTATATTTAACGAGTAACTTCACCAAAACACTTTAATCAAAATAAATCTTTTTAAATCCATTTTTAAAATCCATTTTTAAAATCATAACAATACAAATCACTCTAAAACCCATATTGAGCATATCCCTAGTTTTTTTTTTGTCCTTACACATATCCCTAGAGTTCCTCTCCAAATATTTTCAGAACCTAAAAAACGAATAAAAATGTGGTCTAATCTTATAAACTTTTTGGGTTTAGGGCCGTGTCTTCAAATATTTCGACCGGTCTTGATTACAACTCGTGACATCACCAGCTAAAAAATGCCGGATCTTCTACTTTTTCTTCTTCTGTTCTTTGCTTAATATAATTTACTTCAAATAAAGCAATTAGTTTCTTTAGAATTTTATTTCTTTACTTTATATTTTTGGGTTCTATTATCCCAAAAAAGACAAATACAATGCGTGTATAGCTTTCACTCTTCAAGCACAATCCCCCTTAGACTATGGTCACGTATTCACTCATTTCTCCTTTACTTCTTAATGTCAGTTGCATTCTGTAAATTTGATTATAATTTTCATATTTGCTTTCTTGTCTTTTCATTCCCAAGCCCCAAAAAGAAAGCAAATCTGCTAACTTTAGATATTGGGGAAATTTCAAAGTCAGTTTTATTTGTTTCCTGTTTTTGTGTTCTCTTTTGCTTGATGGTAGGATCTCAAGAAGTTAACAAGACAGGACTGTTACATTCCCCTAAATCTGATCTCTGTGAGAAAGTCTCAAGCTTTGAGCTTGATGATTCTCTATATCTCTCTCTTTCTTAGCATCTTCAGTGTTCCTTCCAAGATTTGAGGTAAATCAGACAAATGGGTTCTAACTAATTTCCCTTCTTCTGTCTGATCTTTGCTTGTTTGATAATCTGTCTTAAAGATGGAGCATTACGAAGAGAGGAAGTTTGTTTGTAAGTACTGTAGAAAGAGGTTCCCTTGTGGGAAATCACTGGGAGGTCACATCAGAACTCACAACAACAACAACGTGAATTCAGCTGATTCAGATGAGGATGAACACAATAAGCTCAGAACCGACGAAAATGGAGCTCAATCTAGCTACGGTCTGAGAGAGAATCCTAAAAAGAACAAGAGGTTCGTGGATCAAAGAGAGATGATGGCTCTCAAACACCATCAGCAACAACTTCTTTGTTGTAGGGTATGTGGTAAAGGTTTCGTTTCTTCGAAAGCTCTTTGTGGTCACATGGCTAGTCACTCTGACAGAGACAAGATTGTGATGGATAGTCAATCTGATACTGAAGCTTCTTCATCTCCTATCAGGAGAAGATCCAAGAGAGTTGTGAGACATCATTACCACAAAGCCGATGCTTTTGTAGTTGGTGGTAGAATCATGAATCAATCTGATTCGTCAGCATCTTCTGAGATTGAGCCGGAACAGGAGGAGATGGCATTGTCTTTGATGATGCTGTCGAGAGATTCAAGTTTCAAGAAAGGACATAACTTGGCGGTGAATTCTCTGGCTGAGTCATCTGACAACTACTCTGTGATTCTTGAGACTAAGTCATCTTCAGGTGAACAGCTTAAGATCTTCAATGTGAAGAACTCTGAGGAGTTTTGTAAGAAAGATAATGGTGATGTTCTTTATGATTCAGATAATTCTGATTCTGGCTACTTCAGGAATGGACCAAAGAAGTTGGAGTCAGATTATTCTGTTAATAACAAGGTTGCAATGGGATTCAACAGCTCTGCAATGAAACAGGATAAGAACATGAACAGATTCAGGAAGGAATGGCCTGGATCCAGAACAGGTTCTTCTACAAAGTATGATCTGAGGAAAAGCAACAGAGGGTTTCCTTCTTACGTTCGAAAGAAAATCAAGTATGAGTTCACTGAATCTGTGTATGACAGTAGTGATCAGCATAGCGTGGAGACTGATTCTTGTGCGGACACAAACAAGATTCATAGTAAATCCACAATGGTTAAGAAAGCAAGTGGTGGTGCAAAGAAGAAAAGCAAAGGTCACGAGTGTCCGATTTGCTTCAGGATGTTTAAATCAGGACAAGCATTAGGTGGTCACAAGAGATCACATTTCATTGGGAATCAAGAACACAGGACTTTGGTGATCCAACAACACCAAGTACCTCATACACTCATCGATCTCAATCTTCCAGCTCCTACTGATGAGTGAATCAGTAATCAAAACCCACGATTTTGTTCTCATTATTATTGTTTCCTCTCTGTTTTCATTTTTCTTTGCTTCAGATTCAAGAATACTTTGGGTTCGGAAGGTAAATCAAAGTGTGTTTTTTTTTCCAGAAGATGTTTAGTTAACATTATATCATAACTTATGGTATATATTTAAAAAAAAAAAGAGTATCTAGATGGAGTGATGCTAAGCAAAGGTGAAACAGAAGATCGAGTACCGGCGAAGTTGGCCAAAATTTGCTAGGCTTGTTGAGTTTCTTCATCCCCAAGAAACCTTATCAACGTATTTATCATATTTCTTGCTATATTGTTTAGAGTATCATGTTAATCCGTGGATAAGTATAGCAGAAGTGTTGCTGTAAAACTTCTTATTATTACTGGAATATATAATTATAAATGAAATTAAACTCTAAAAATCATACTGTCTAATTCCTTCAACCGCAAAAGGTAAACCTCTGAGTATGTGATCGTAACGGAAATCCTGAGATGAGAATAGATTTAGAAGAAGAGAAGAGAAAAGAGATGCCTAAGTTCCTTGGTCTTTGACGCACAATGGAGAAGATTAAACTTGTCACAAAATTGACAATAGATCATTTTAAATGGCAAGCTTTTTCAAACACAGCTTCCTGTGGCTTCAATTAAAGAAGATTAAACTTGTCACAAAATTGAATATATAGAGTTCAAAAAAAAAAAAAAAAAATTGAAATATATATATATATATATATATATATATATATATATATATTTAACTGGCAAATAGAGAAGAACAACCTACTTGCAGATTCCTGCGAAATGTAACCATCTGTTCCAGAAAATTTGGTATTGAATGATTATTTGCCTTCCATTGTTAACTGGACCAATCCTAAATCAGAAACACTTGCTCGCAAATCGTCTCCCTAAAGAATGTTTGCTGGTTTCAGATTCATGTGTGTAGGACCCGAGTTTACGGGTTGTATACGAACGGTGAATGAATTGCGGTTTGTGTATACGTTAAGGAAAGACGAACGGAGTCGAGACGATGACGTCTCTTTCCTTAACTCGAATTATCACCCGTAGTGTGACGGTTTCTGTGTGATAATCGAATCCCAGGATAAAACCGATATCGAAACGTTTTCGCAACACTCGAAGAACGTTTCCAACGAACGAAAGCTCAACGATATACTCTCGTGACTCACCGAGAACGAAGGAGATGAAGGAACAAAACAGAGTACTACTTGAAGTGGAGTGCTTTCGGCCGAGGTGGGACAAAGATGTCGAGAGCATTAAAACTAAACCAAATTGATTAGTTAAACCAACCTCCAATAATACGCGCGCGGAGGCCCCTTCGGGGCCTATTACCAAGCCCCAAGCCCCAAGCCCGGCCCGGCGGCGGCGGCGCGCGCGCGTGTGGTCTTTGCATCCTCTCTCTCACACTCCATAGTGTATCCAAGCTATTTGGATAATGACATGAGAGTGTCCTTATATATACTAGTGAAAAGTTTTCCTTCTAAGCAATGTGGGACAATTTCACTTGCTTCCTCATTAAAATGTGCCAACAAGTTATGGCCTTTTATGAGCCCAAAACCCATTCATTTCTCATTCACACACACACATATTTTTATAAAGCCCAAGCTTTATTTTACTTCAAAATATGTTCCAACAATCCCCCACATGAATAGAAATTACTCTAAACATACGAAGACTCGACAGACTCGAAAGACCTATACTAGACTTTACTAGACTAGACACTAACTTGACTAGACTAGACACACTTTCGAGAGTATATGCGAAAATGTAACTGTGTCTGATAGGTAGCATTTTTCAGCTTTGAACCAATCATTTTTAATATCTGTCGGGTTTACTGGCCGGGAGGTGAACATGATGTCTTGAACCAACCGGATTTTTATGTAAACCGAGACAACAGGTATCGCGCAGTGACATTTTCTCGTAGAACTTTGTTCTCTGTTTTTGTTCATTTTGGCCTTGAACATTCCTGGTTTTCATGAGTGAACTTGGAGAATATAGCCTATCTTTCATTCTCCTAGAAACGGCCCCATTTCACACTCACTAGGTGATCTGCCATTAGTTTCTTTTCAGAAGTATCCTGTCATACTCCACTATTGTGAAACTATGGAATCATTAAAAGCCAATGCTTATCCTTATTCTCATACAGGTAGCACTATTCATCATTCAAGGAATTGGGTAAAGACATAAGTCTTGCAGTGCTCGATTTCATTTGAATTAGTTTTCCCTTTGAACCTACATCCTGGGATCTCCAGTCACGTAAGTAGGGTTTCCATCAAATTTCCTCTTAATTCGTAGGCTTCAAACCCATTCCTCTTGATGATTTTAGAACTTTATCTCGCGGCAGTCCTTTTGTGAAGGGATCCGCTAGATTATCATTCGTTCTGATATAATCTACATGGATTATACCCGTGGTTATAAAGTTCCTAATGGATTTATGACGTCTCCTAATGTGACGGTTCTTTCCATTATACAAGGTACTTTTCGACCGTAGTATCGCTGATTGGCTATCACAATGCATACGGATAGCGGATACGGGTTTATCCCACTCTGGGATATCTTCCAACCAATTCCGAAGCCATTCTGCTTCAGCTGCCGCGGTGTCTAGAGCTACTAGCTCTGACTCCATCGTGGATCTGGCTTGAATTGTTTGTTTGGAAGATCTCCAGGACACTGCTGCACCCGCAAGTGTAAAGACATATCCACTTGTGGATTTCGAGTTTTGAGAGTCAGATATCCAATTTGCATCGCTATATCCCTCCAAAATAGCCGGCTCTTTACCATAGTGCAGGCCATAATCTTTGGTATGACGTAAGTAATTCAATACTCTAGTTATACCTTTCCAATGTTTATGTCCTGGATTACTGGTATAGCGACTCAGTACATTTACTGCGTGCGCTAAATCGGGTCTAGTACAATTTGTTAAGTACATCAGACTTCCAATCACCCTTGCGTACTCCAATTGTGAAACTGCTTCACCTGAATTTTTCTTCAAGTGAAGTTGAGTATCAACAGGAGTTTTTGCTGTCCCTTTTGAGTAAGTCTTAAACCTCTCAAGTATATTTTCAGCATAATGTGATTGGGATAGGATTATACCTTCCATAGTTCGAATGATCTTAATCCCTAAGACTACATCCGCAAGTCCCATATCTTTCATATCAAATCTCTGGCTAAGCATGTTCTTAGTCTGATTGATCATGTCTTTGGTACTGCCAATGATGAGCATGTCATCTACGTATAGACATAGCAAGACATACCCTTGTGGAGTACTTCTTACATAGATACACTTGTCACACTCGTTTATGCTGAAACCGTTCGACATCATTACGTTGTCAAACTTTTCATGCCATTGTTTTGGAGCTTGCTTAAGTCCATACAATGACTTCACAAGTCTACATACCTTGTGTTCTTGTCCAGGGACAACAAACCCTTCGGGTTGCTTCATATAAATCTCCTCTTCTAATTCTCCATTTAGAAAGGCAGTTTTAACATCCATTTGATGAATTTCTAGGTCTCTTAATGCTGCTATACTGATCAACATTCGTATTGAGGTTATTCTCGTTACCGGAGAATAAGTGTCAAAGAAATCCAAACCTTCTTTTTGGCGAAATCCTTGAACCACAAGCCTAGCCTTGTACTTATCTACCGAGCCATCTGTTTTCAACTTGGTTTTGAAAATCCATTTACACCCTAGTGGCTTAAAACCTTGAGGTAGATCGGTTATCTCCCAAGTGTGATTCTGCATAATAGAATCAATCTCACTATTAACGGCTTCCTTCCAAAAAGGTGCGTTAGGTGTAGTCATGGCTTCTGTGAACGTCTTAGGTTCATTCTCTTAGAGAAAGACCATCAGGAAATCCTCGCCAAAGTCTTTTTCCTTACGAGCTCTCTTGCTTCGTCTAGGTTCAACTTCTTCAACTTCAGGAGCTGAAGTACCCGAAGTACTAGCTTCACTGTCATCTCTTTGCTCATGTGTCCGCTTAGGATTAGATTTATCTTTACACGGGAACACCGTTTCAAAGAAGGATGCATTGCGAGATTCCATTACGGTATTTACATGGATATCCGGTATGTCCGATTATGAACCAAAAACCGATAAGCACTACTATTGTGCGCATATCCGATGAAAATACAGTCCACAGATTTCGGTCCTATCGTGACCTTTTTCGGAGGCGGCACTGCCACTTTTGCTAGGCACCCCCACACTTTCAGGTATTTATACGAAGGTACAACACCTTTCCAAAGTTCATAGGGTGTCTTCCCAGTGACCTTGTGCGGAATTTTGTTAAGGATATAATTTGATGTAAGCAACGCTTCCCCCCACATGTTCTGGGCTAACCCAGAATCTTGAAGCATTGCGTTCATCATTTCTTTCAGAGTTCGGTTCTTTCGTTCCGCAACTCCGTTAGATTCCGGTGAGTAAGGGGCAGTCGTCTGATGGATAATTCCATGTTCCATGCAGAAAGTATTGAACCGGCCATCATATTCCCCTCCTCTATCACTTCTGACTATTTTAATAGTCTTACTGAGTTGATTTTCAACTTCCAGTTTATATTCTTTAAATTTATCCAACGCCTCATCTTTGCTATGCAATAGATATACATAACAATATTTCGTATGATCATCGATGAAAGTCACGAAATACTTTTTCCCGCCTCTAGTAGGAGCATATTTTAAGTCACATAAGTCTGTGTGAATTAAATCTAGAGGTGCGGTAGTCCTTTCGACTTTGGGCGATGGTGTTTTTGTGAGTTTAGCCTGTACGCACACTTCACATTTTTCTTTACTCATTTTGCATTTCGGGATTAGGTTTGAATTCATTAATCGGTGTATTGATTTATAATTCACATGTCCTAATCTTTCATGCCAAATATTAAAAGACTCAAGCAAGTAAGCAACGGACTTATTCTTATTCATTGCGGAATCAGTTACAACAGTGGAAACATTTGCAACATCATTCTTAACAACAATCTCATTCTTGGTTTTGGAGGTACTTGCTTCTTCTTTCTTGAGGACAGTCATGACACACATCTTGACAAGTCCATTCTTCACGAATCCTCTTCCCAGGTACATGCCCCACTTCTTGAGGGTAAGGTTGTCACCTTCGAAGATCACCGAGAAACCGGCCTTGCTCAGCAGCGTACCGGAAATCAGGTTCTTCCTCATGTCGGGCACATGTTTCACGTTTTTCAACGTGATCTCCTTTTCTGAGGTCATTCTCAGCACCACCGACCCCTTTCCTTCGATTTTGGAGACAGCCTTATTACCCATGAAGAGTGCCTCCTCAGACTTGTTTTTCTGATAGGTACTGAACATGGACCTATCATTGCAGATGTGGGTTGTGGCACCAGTGTCGTACCACCACTCATTGGTCTTCTCGTCCACCATGTTAACCTCTGTCACCACAGCACAAAGGTCCTCCTCGGTCAGGTTTGCCTGATACTTTGCCGCTTTCTCCTTGGTGCGGCACTCACTGGACTTGTGACCCATCTTTCCACAAGCATGGCATTTACCTTTGAAGAACTTCTTTTTGTCCTCAGTGGGGGGATGGCTGGACGAGGAGCCAAACTTCTTGAAGTTCTTCCCGTTAGTCTTCAAGGGTGACTTAGCAACTGCCTTGCCCTTTCCCTTGTCCAGGTTACCTTTTTCCTTGTTGTAGGTGGCCACATTCACACTGTGTTCACGAACTTGGACACCGTTTGCTTGACGGTTCCGATCCTCCGTGTTCAGCCTCTGGATCAAATCCTCCAGTGAGATGGCCTTCCTCTTGTGCTTGAGGTAGTTCTTGAACGTCAACCAACTTGGAGGAAGCTTCTCGATGAAACTATTCACCGTGAAGATTTCACAGATAGACATTCCCTCTGTAGCGACTTCCTGACAGATTCGCTGGAACTTCTCCACCTGTTCCATGATGGGTTTGTCGTCCACCATCTGGAATTCCAAGAACTTTGCCGTTGCGTGCTTCTGGCATCCAGCATCATCGACCTTGTACTTTTTCACCAAGGAGGCCCACAGGGATTTGGCGGTCTTTTGCTCGCAGTATATCGCATATAGCGGCTCAACGAGACGGCCAAGAATCCATCCTTTCGTCATGTAATCTCCTTGATTCCATGCATCCAAAGTTCCGACGGTGTACACATCGCCGACTCCTTCTCCAATTTCGGGTTGATCCTCCTCGAGGTACCGCGAGAGATGCATCGCATGGAGATAGAACTTCATCTGGTTCGACCACATCTTCCAGCTTTTGCCGTTGAACTTGTCAGGCAATAAGCCTTGGCACGATGCTTGAAGAGAAGCAAACGCTGGGGGAGGAGGAGGAGCGTGATACACCACGTTCTTCTCCGCTTTCTCTTTTTCAGCCCTTGCTTTCTCAGCTTTCTCTTTTTCCATCCTCTCGGAATCAGCTTGAAACAAAGCCCTGCGTGCCGTTTCTTCGGCACTTACATCCAGAGGAGAGTTTGGTGTCGAACCCGAACCAATCACATTTTCAGTTTCGTTTGTCATTTTCCTGACACAATTAAACAAAATGTATCAGCTTTCACGTTTAATAAACGATCAAAATGATAAACGATATGCTATTTAAAGCTTTCACAAAACCGTTTGGAAGACGCAATCGCTATTTTCAGCGATTAACCAACCGTTTCGTCGCAACGATTCGCGACCAGAGATTCGTGTAAAAGCGTTTAAGCAATTCACAAAACCAAAAGACGTTTTATAATCGTTAACACGATTAGCGTTTGAAACGCGGTGAAGCGGAAACGCTAATCTTTGATTGGAAAACGTTTGTACAATCGCGGTAAAGCTTAAAGCAATTCGCGAACCACACCGTAAACATTTAGAAAACGCTATACAATTGGTTGGTGTGCGTTTCACAAGACCGTAAACGTTTTAGAGTCACTGAAACGATTAGCGTTTGAAACGCGGTGAAGCGGAAACGCTAATCTTTGAGTTAAAACGTCACGTCTTTGAACGATATACAATCGCGTGAGAAGCTTACACAAGCTAACCGCGAACCAAAATATAACTCATGTAACCGTACGTATACGATTCGCGAGTTCAATTCCGTGTAACCGTTAAACGATTCGCAGAAACGTTCCTTTAACCGAGAACACAAAACGCAATTCACCAAGTCCGGCCAATGTTATGAAACAGAGAACGGACTTGTAATTCGAGTTAAGACTGTAGGACCCGAGTTTACGGGTTGTATACGAACGGTGAATGAATTGCGGTTTGTGTATACGTTAAGGAAAGACGAACGGAGTCGAGACGATGACGTCTCTTTCCTTAACTCGAATTATCACCCGTAGTGTGACGGTTTCTGTGTGATAATCGAATCCCAGGATAAAACCGATATCGAAACGTTTTCGCAACACTCGAAGAACGTTTCCAACGAACGAAAGCTCAACGATATACTCTCGTGACTCACCGAGAACGAAGGAGATGAAGGAACAAAACAGAGTACTACTTGAATGTTTAGTTGCAGAGAGGGTGTTTTTATGGAGGAAAACAAAGCAGAGGATGAGGACGAAGAGGAGCCGTTGTGGACGCGCAAATCACGGATAGTGGAGTGCTTTCGGCCGAGGTGGGACAAAGATGTCGAGAGCATCTTTGCTCGAGCAATAATTAAAACTAAACCAAATTGATTAGTTAAACCAACCTCCAAACCGATTAACAATTGATTTTGGTTTACCAAAATTTTCTCCAAAAAATAATACGCGCGCGGAGGCCCCTTCGGGGCCTATTACCAAGCCCCAAGCCCCAAGCCCCAAGCCCCAAGCCCCAAGCCCCAAGCCCCAAGCCCCAAGCCCCAAGCCCCAAGCCCCAAGCCCAAGCCCGGCCCGGCCCGGCGGCGGCGCGCGCGCGTGTGGTCTTTGCATCCTCTCTCTCACACTCCATAGTGTATCCAAGCTATTTGGATAATGACATGAGAGTGTCCTTATATATACTAGTGAAAAGTTTTCCTTCTAAGCAATGTGGGACAATTTCACTTGCTTCCTCATTAAAATGTGCCAACAAGTTATGGCCTTTTATGAGCCCAAAACCCATTCATTTCTCATTCACACACACACATATTTTTATAAAGCCCAAGCTTTATTTTACTTCAAAATATGTTCCAACAATGTGTACGTAACTCTGGCTTTGACGGGCCAACGTGTGTAGATACTCGAGCCCTTTAGGCTTTAGCAACATCCAGTGCAATGGTAAGCCTCCTAATCCACTATAGGCATTGTTAGAGTCAAGGTTAGCACTTTTCTCAAAAAGCCCATTCAGGAATTTGGGTCGGCCCAATAAAAAAAGTCGATTTGAGGTTCGAGCCAAAAGGTAACCTAGCTCGGCTCAACATCTCGATAAAATTAGGGTTACAAAGGCGGATGAAGGAAAAGGAAAGCGGCGCGAGTGAAGAGACGAGCCGAGATAGGCGATATATTCAAGCCAAGATATTAGGAAAGATTCGTTTTTATCTCGCTTTTCCTTTATTCTGTTTAACCGCCTTTGTAAGCCAATAAAAGGGGATCCCATCATTGAATAATACACACGCTTTTCAACACAATCGCTAGAGAGAGATTAAAAACCGATTTAACCTAATTTCTCTCCGCTGACTTGATTTCTTTCTTCCGCCGCTTTATTCCATCTCGGAAACCTAAAGCGAAACCCTAATTTCCATACTCTCACCGTGTTCTTAAATCCTTCTTTTAGAATCCCTTAAGAAAAACCCTAAAACTTTTACTATCTTAGGATAGACCGAGTTGAGATCTTACAATTGGCGCCGACTGTGGGGATTTCTGAAAGAAATTTCTGAACAAGATGTCTGGAAACGACGACGAGATCAACCCAAAGGACAACCCTAGGGTCGATTACGTTGGAAGTGATCTCGATCTGAGCGATCACGAAGATGAAGGGACCGGAGTGCTCAACGGAAAACAGCCATGAGGCTCCAAGTCCGGAAAATACGGCGAGCACATGCCGCCAGTCAACAAAACGGCTAGACCGGTCGAAGAAGACTCTGTTCTAGCGACTCTAATGGCCAAAATCGATTCCCAGAATGATTTTCTAAGAGCGGTCTCGGGAAGAATCGACCAGTTGCAGTCTGAGCATGATCGAATTCGTTCAGACCAACAGTCGAGGAAATCCAAACGGGCCGTCTCCCCAAAGGCTAAAGAAAAGGTCGCAAGACGACTGACCTACGAAACTCCTAAAGAGGATCACCAAGAGCAAAGCCCGGACCACGGATCCAAAGACTCACGCCGAGAGCGAGAGGAAAAGAACGATCAGGGATCCCATCGAAAACGGGATTCAAAAGAACCTAAGCGGAGCTCGCGACATGACGATTAATATGTTGAACGGTACTCGCCTCGCAGAGACTTAGATGATGAATACAAACGAGATGATTATAAAACTCGGCATGCATCAGACCGCAGACGGAGCTCGCGTCATGAGGATGATTCGCGCAAGGATGACCATCGCTACAAGAGAGGTACATCCCACGAGGAAATTCATGAAACGCCTGTTCGAAGAGCAAACCGCAGCCAGGTCGAGAAACAACTAACCGACCCAGAGATCGACCAAATCATTGAAGAAACTTAGAGGACGCCCTTTACTTCTCGTATCGCAAATACATACATCCGACAAAAAGAGAAACTCAAATTGCTGACGTATAACGGTAACAAAGATCCCGCCTCGCATTTAACCACTTTCAAGATTATGGCAGCGAAAGCACGTTTCTCATCATCAAAAGAACGTGACATCGGTCTTTGCCAACTGTTTGCTAAAACTTTGGAAGGAGACGCATTGACTTAGTTCTCTCGGCTTCCATCCGAATCAGTCGATAGCTTCTCCGACCTTACACGAGCGTTCGTAAGACACCACTTTGCCTATGTAAACAAAGACACTTCGCTAAACACGTTGATGTATATGTCGCAAGAAAAGAAGGAAACGTTGCAGGCCTTCATAGATCGGTTCAAAACAACCATGACGCGCGCAGAAGCCCCAGATAAGTTCACTATCACGACTCTAACAAACGCCATATGGCACGAATCCCCCTTTGATCAGGATCTGGTTGTCAACCCGCCCTTGACCATCGAAGACGCACTCCATCGGACAAACAAATTCGTCGAGTTGGAAGAGAAAAAGGTGGCCCTGGCTAAGAAATTCGGCTCGGTCAGGCAGACTGGTAAAAAGGAAGAGCGAGAACCTAGGCAACACTACGAAAAAGAAGCAAAGACGACAATGGTAGTCGGTAACTCTGGAAAGCAACGTTCGTCCAAACGTTGGAATAAATGGAGCACGGAGGACAAAGAGACGGCACCACAAACTGCCTCCGAACCGGAAGAAAAGTATTGCGAATACCATAAAGTTACTTTGCACAACACCTCGGAATGTCGAACACTCAAAGATGCATTATACGCCCGACTCACAAACGGTAAGATCAAGGCATCCATCGACGAGCTGAGAGAGGATTCGAAGCAAAACCGAGAGGAGCAAGATGACGATCATACGCCTAAACCGGGCAAGCAGCAACGCCGCATTAAAAGCATAGCCTTAAAACGTGACCGGGATGAGGAGGAATAAGACAAAGAAGAAACCCCTAAAGTCGTGCGAAGAATCAACATGATTATGGGCGGCCTAATCTCCGTAAATGACCATGTTCGATCGATCAAAGGATACGAACGCATGGCATTAGCCGCGCAAAACGCACCTCGGACGATTATATCCGACGATCCCCCCGTCATTTTCACTGACCAAGATCTTTGGGGGACCCATTATCCCCATAACGATCCATTGGTATTCGAGCTCCTCATTGGAAGCTGTCAATTATCTCGGATCAGAGTTGATACAAATAGCTCAATCGATTTAATCTTTCTAGATACACTCAAAAAGATGGAAATCAAGGAAGAGGACATCAAGCAGAAGGCTAAGCCGCTCACCGGTTTCACAAGCGAGACGATATACAATTAGGATGATCAAGCTGCCGGTTTATGCAGGGGGAGTCAACAAAATGGTGAAGTTCCATGTCATTGACAAATCGACCATTTACAATGTTATTCTCGGCACACCATGGCTGTACATCATGAAGGTGGTGTCATTGACCTACCATCAATGCCTAAAATTCCCTTCACCTAAGGGAATCCAAACGGTTAAGGGATGTCAAAGAGCAAGTCGGTCATGTTTCGCGAGAGAGCGCAAGTTGAGAGCACCGTCTTGCATGATCAACGCCGAGCAAGGCAAGAGAGGTCCTGAAAGAGAACTCATTCAGCAAGTCGTCATCGACGACTCTGACACAAACAAATGCGTAGGAATCGGAGTAGAGTTACCAGATAACATCAAAAATGAACTGATCGCATTCTTACAGCAAAATGTCTCGGCCTTCACCTGGTCAGTTAAAGATATGAAAGGTATCAATCCTTCTATCACGACTCACAAACTTAACGTGGATCCGACTTATAAGCCGATTAAGAAAAAAAGGCGTAAGCTCGGTCCTGAAAGAGCTAAAGCCGTCAACGAAGAGGTTGAAAAACTCCTAGACGCCGGTTCAATTCAAGAAGTCAAATATCCCGGCTGGCTTGCCAACCCTGTTGTAGTGAAGAAGAAAAACGGAAAGTGGAGAGTCTGTGTCGACTTCACGGATCTTAACAAGGCATGTCCAAAGGACAGCTTCCCCCTGTCACACATCAACCGACTTGTTGAAGCTACAGCTGGAAACGATATGCTTTCGTTCATGGATGCATTCTCAGGATATAATCAGATTCTCATGAATCCAGACGATCGAGAGAAGACGGCGTTCATAACAGAGCGCGGCACCTACTGCTACAAGGTTATGCCGTTTGGGCTTAAAAACGCAGGCGTAACATATCAACGATTGGTCAATCAAATGTTCGCGAACCAACTCGGCACAACGATGGAGGTGTACATTGATGATATGTTGGTTAAGTCATTAATCGCGTCTCAACACGTGGGAGATCTAAAGGAATACTTCGGCATCCTCAACCGATATGGAATGAAGCTTAGCCCGGCTAAATGTACGTTTGGAGTAACATCAGGAGAATTCCTCGGATATGTCGTCACCCAGAGAGGGATAGAGGCTAACCCAAAACAGATTTCGGCGATAATCGACCTACCGTCACCAAAGAATACCCGAGAGGTACAACGTCTAACTGTCTGGATAACCGCCCTGAACAGATTCATATCCCGTTCAACGGACAAATGCCTGCCTTTCTATGAACTCCTCCGGGGAAACAAAAAATTCAAATAAAACCTAAAGGGTATAGGATATATATAGAATTTCAAAATGTGATTTTTTTATGGATAAAATACCCATGAAATTAGAATAGAGTAGAATATTTTTACCCACCACAACATCCCTACATATACTGATAAACAAGTCTCTTCTCACTTCTTTCACTACAATATCCATGTAGAACGACAAGGTTACCATGTTGAACCTTGTTTAGAAGGTGAACCTCTGACTTGAATTCATCCATACATTGGTCACCTTTGTATTTTTCATCTTCTTAACTGCAACTTCTCTTCCATCAGACAGCTTATCCATATGTACGATTAATCATAAAAGTATTATAATAAATAAACACAAAATATTGAACTTATTAAGTTTCACTTATAACGACTTTTGAAATTAGTGCTATAAGACCAACATTAGAAAATACATTGTATCTATACAAACCTAAATTATACAAAAAAAAATAAGCAACAAGCAAAAAATAAGAAAAACATAATCAGCAAATAACTAAAAAAAATTAAGTCTAAGACATTAAAACAAAAAAAATTAAGATGAAATTTATAGAACATATTCCTTGTATTAAAACTTAGTTTTGAAATATTAAATTTTAAATTTATAATTATTTACATTTTTGTTAACCAATTATATTTATATAGAATGAGTTTCCCCGCAATTTCACATGGATTCAAAACATAGTTAGAAAAAATAAGAATAACCATGACTTGAATAAAAAAGATACCAGTAGTTTATTAACTTTGTTATCAAGAAAGAGGATGAGAAATGTGTTTTCTAGTTAAATGTCTCTGCTTTGTGGCTTTGGGGAAGGGACGTTTGTGTCCAAGGAACAGTTTAGATTCGCAAAGTACTTCTGGTGATCACAGAGTCACTACATTGTTTTCCACAGTTGGAGAATTTGGTTTCCCGTGGATATCTTACAAACAAGTAAAAAGGTTTTTGACCGTAAGTATCCGCAGAAAATCAAATTCTCGATGAAACTATAAAGTTAATAATAATTAATAAACGACGTTAGTAAAACCGACATTAACTTTAAACTAATTATTATTAAATCATAGTTTCATCGAGATATATGGTCTTTTGTTAACATCAGTTTTTAAACCGATGGGAAACAACTTGACGTTGTTTAATGTTGAGCCATTTTAACAACCGATTCAAAGTTTTTTTGAGTCAGTTGAAAATGGGCGTTAAGCTTATTTTTTAGTGACGTTAAAACCTTTTTATTTTTTAGTGAGAGGATCATATTACGTACATAATCTTAACATGCTATCATGCAATTATTATTTTAATTTATATTATAAACAATATAGTTTTATAGTTTTTATCATCAATTTTCATGAGTGTTATGTTTTTAAATAATTTTTTATTTAATTCAAATTTTCTCATCTTTTTAATATTTTATATATTATTTTAAATATATGTATTTGTTATTTTAACTTTTTTTAATTCATACAAATCATAATATTACAATAACATTTTAATTTATTTATTATCATTTTGAATTTCAATAATTTATTTATATATTTCATTAATTTTATTTTTAATAAATTATATTTAGTATAATTTCTTTGTTTCTATTATCATTTTTATCTATTTTATCTCATTTTTTTATTTCTGGTAATTATCACTTTCAGTATTTATTAAATATATTTTGTTTATAGTTTATTTCTTCTAGTTTTTGACTATTTTTTATCATTTATTCTCATTTTTAATCTTATAATTTGGTATTTTTACTTGTATTTAGATTTAGTTACTTTTGTTAACTCATTGCAAATGTTAAAGATAAATGTTATAATACTGTATATTTTATCATTGATTTCATTTTTTATTTTCTTATATTTGATAAACTGTTTTTGTTTCTTTTAAATTTGTTTTTATCTATTTAATCATATTTTTACTTATAATTCTTCATGACTATCACTTTCATTATTTATTATATATATTTTGTTATTTTATGGTTTATTATTTTATTTATTTTTAATAATTCAAAATTCTTTATCACGTTATTCTTATTTTAGTCTTATGATTTGGTCTTTTCACTTGTATTAAGATTTAATATTTATTATTTAGTAAAAATATGAAAGATGTATTCAAATCTTATAATATATAATATTTTATATTTATGGAATTCCAAATTAATTTTTAAATTAATTAATTTTATTTTATATTTTAATGATGATTAACTAATCAAATTAAATTAATTAATTTATTTTCAATTAAATTTGATTAAAATAATAATGTGAAAATTAATTTATGACTTAAATCAATAAAAGAGGGCTGAAATGTCAAATGAACAAAACCCCTGTAACCTTTATATATTAGATTTTGCCTAAAAATTTTAAGGTAGTGTACTAATCTCTGAATCATCGTAACACTTATTTGTTATAACCAACAAGAGTGAGCTTAGTAGATTAGATTAGATTAGATTTTGGCCTAAATTTTGTTCTGGTAGTGTGTATTAATCTCTGAATCATCGTAACATCTAATCTGCTCTTGTTAAAATCATATTCCCAATGTTATTTGTCTTATAACCACCCAGACTTTATATCATACAAAGCAAATCATGTCTGGCCCATCTTACAGACGACAAGACATAGAACACCCCAAAAAAGGTGAGATCAATTAACATCAATTTGTATAGTAATTGTACTCTATATAATGTCTCAAGGTTTAGGAAGCTCCAATTATTTCCTGAAGATCACGGTACCTGCAGGAGGGCACCTTTGTCTTCTCGGTCTTCTTGTTGCTTTTCCCCATCCTGTAAGCTTACTGTCTTCAAGTCCAGCAACTGATACGCTCTCATTCATTGGCTGCGCAACTGACGAGCAAACTGGAGCTTGGCTTATGTTAGTGACCATTCGTTTTCTTTTTGAGTTCCTTCTAGCAGCCACTCCAGAATTCCAAGTGTACTCTCTGGTCTTCATAAGCCCACCAAACAATTGGAGATCTTCAGTGACTTCCTGCCTCGATAGAGAAGAGAGTCCAGGAAGAGTATCCCTCTGGAAATCCCGCTTCGGTCTTCCTCGTCTTGCTTGTCCTCTTCTTGGCCTGTTCAAACCTGTCCCTTCAGATATCAGATTCTCAGGGACTAAGGGCTCTGGCATGTAGTCTTCTTCCTTAGTCGGATGTAAATTCAGGGTCATGGCTTCAAAGTAATCAATCTCCCCAGAAGAATATTCTTCCCGGTAAACCTTAAAGCCTGTGGCTTCTGGGGAACCATTAACCTTTCTTTCTAACTCATCACCGCAAGAAGTGACAATGTCTGCAAACCAAGAGAGTGAACTTTTCACAGACGCATCAGTTGAAGAGGAAGCTCTGTCATCAGGATGACGTTGGTGATCAGACAATGAGATGGCTACTATTGCTTGTGCTGCTTCCTTGATGAGTTCATCCAAAGAGTTTCCGTCTTGGCCTTTCATCAATCCCCAAGTTTCTTCATTTGATTTCTCCTGCGAACTCTCTCCATCTTCTTCTTCTTCACTCTCGAGACTGGGGGGAGCTTCCAAATCTATCCAAATAGTTCCTTTTGTTTTCACTCTAAGACTGGAACGTAAGCCGGAATCTTCATCATCCTCACTAGCACATGAATTCAGATCAATGTAGTGTCTGATGTTGGCAGCTTTGTTTCCTTCTTCCTTTTCAGCACAAAAGGCTTTAGTACCATGTTGGTCAACAGAAACCGAGGCATCACATGGTAAGTTGATATCGAGGTCTCGCTTTACCAAGTGATTCACTTCCTTATGTTGGTTAGCGATAGACAATGAGTGAGAGATAAGGGGAGCATACTCCTTGCAAATAGAATGCTTCTCCAAGATTGGGCCCCAAATAATTTTTCTACTACTTTGTGGGTTGATCATTTCAACTCTTCCCGTGTTGGCATTATTAGAGCATGAAGCAGATGATCTCAAACCCTTCTGAGGAGAAATACTGTTCAGACCTTCCCCTGTGTCAGTTCCATCCATGAATTGATTTGTCGAAGCATTCAAATCCAAGAAGCCATTGGATATTTCACTTTTGTAAGGTGGCTTAGGTTTTAGCCAAGGCAACCCAGCTGAGCATTCCTGGTTTTTTGGGCCTTGAAGGCTTTCAAAACTCTGGTGCTTCATTACCTCACCTAACAAAGCATTTGGTTTAAAGCCGGCTGATGGGAAATTAAAGGCAGCAGTCTCCTTCGACCCTGAAGAGAATCCATGATAAATCCCGTTGGAGACAGGGCTCCTCATCTCAAAGCGTGAATCTGTCCTTGCATGAGCGACAAAATTCATGAAGGGATTTGTCTGAACTGGGTAAGTTTTCTGATGTGAGCTGCTCCTAGGGTTCTCCGATGATGAAGACCACTGGTTCCATGGTCTAACAGAGTCAGGGCGGTAGTCGTTGTGTATTCTTGGAGCATTAGATGCCACACTTGATTCAACGTAGCTATCATAAAAAGCTTGAGGATTCTTTGAATGAACTTCCAGCTCACGATAAGCTCTTTCCCCGGAGAATAGTACCTTGCTATGATCAGTTGTAAGATAGCTCTGAGCTTGAACTGCATTGTTAGAACGTACTTGAACAGAATGGGAAGGCAGATTCAGCTGGTCTCTTTGTGTGCTTCTGCCGTGCCCTATTAACACAGCCACATGAAAACATTTGAGAAATAGAAGATAGGCAAAATGGCTACATTCTAAATCAGCACACATGACATGTATTATAAGACACTATTTGGACATTTTTCAGCTAATACAACATATGGAGCATGAAGACACATAGAAAAGCTTGCGCCTCAGTTTGATATCATTTCAGAGTTAGAGAAATCAGTTAAGAGCTTGGCACTTATTAAGAAAAGCTCACCTGCTTCAAGGACCATCCATCCATTTTGACTTTTGTTTTTGTCCAACCACTGCCCTTGAACATCTGCATTGTTTCTTCCATAATGGGAATACATATCCCTGGAGATAGCAACATGTTCTGAATCTTGCCATTTGAGGGGCTCATTCAAGTCAGCTAAGGCATTTGAGTTCTTCACATCCAAGAAAGAACCTGAAGAATTGCTCTGAACATCCCCTCTTCCCGATCTTGAACGTTTGTATGAATGGCAGACTGTAATCTGATCGGTATCACCAGTCTCATCCGTATTGAGATACTCATCGGCAGGGAGTTGAAGATCAATCATTTTTCTCCTCGCCTTGACAGGATGACTAACCTTCCCATCTTCTGAACCAAACCCATTTTGCAAACGACCGTTGCAAGCTTGAGAGCTGCTTCCTTGTCCATACGTTGAGAGAAACCCAGGAAGCTGGCGATCAGAACTCAAATTCATATCTTCATTTCCCTTGACTTGATCCACCAAGTTCCTCTGTATTCTGTACAAACGGTGAAGTTCATGCACCTGCCATGAATACAGAATGAGTGGACATGTAAATGGAAACCAAGTGAGGAAAATGAAGATAGATTACCCACCTGATTCTTAAAAACGGCTTCGTGTTCAAGCATTGTTTGTTTAATGTATCCTGAATTTGCATCTCCAGACCAACTACAACTATTCAAATCTTCACTCAGATCTCTCATTGAGGAATGTCTATACTCTTGCTCCCATTCCTCATTGACAAAACCCAGATCACACGCAAACGATTAACATTATATAATCACAAGAGAAGATGGATTATGGATCGATTTGACTTTAAATGACTAACCTAATTCATCAAACAGACAAAATAAAATTAAAAAGACAGAAATGGCAAATCAATTATATATTAAAATAAAATAAAATAAATATATAAAATTTGGTTGATAGAGATTTTACCTCAGACCCACATCATCTGATCGCACTTTGAACAGAGAAATAAAATCTGTAAATCGTTGATAAATGGAAACACTCACTCCAAAATTATCAAGAAATAAAAAAAAAAGTGCTCCCGAGATTCACTAAATACCGAATTTTGAATCAAGAGAGAGAGAGACAGAAAATCTACCAAAGTTTTTAATTTAAATTAAGAGAAGAGAGACTGCTAAATAGTCAAAACGACATGGAAGAAGAAGAAAGCTCTCAAGCTCGCCGTCTTCTCCGATCTCTCTCTCTCTCTCTCTCTCTCTCTCTCTCTCTCTCTCTCTCTCTCTCTCTCTCTCTCTCTCTCTCTTTGTCTCTGGCTTTTCTATCTCTCAGATTCTATTAGCCAAGGCAGTGCAAATAAAAGAATAAGAGCTTTTATATTCCTTTTTAATAATTTATCGGGTTTTGTGTTTTCTTAAAAAATAATAAAATTTAAATAAATACAGAAACGAAAGAGGCTTCGAATAACAGTGACATGATATTTTTGTCAACACTCGGTCCTTCCCTGCTCTTAGTTTTTTCATGGGGCTAATAATTTATTGCTCCATTTTCTGGTTCGGATTTTCCTTGCATTAAAGTGGTTGCATTATTATTTATTATCCCTTTTATCATATGTTATTCTTCTAATTAAACAACCATTTACACCTAAAAGACTATTATAATGTTTAGTTCTCATTATAAAAGTTATAATAAATAGCTAAATTCGGGACTCCAACACATTTTAAGTTTGATCTATCTCTTCATCCAAATTACTGCATATTGTTTTAGACATCTACATAAATATTATAATTTGTTTTTAACCAATTTGAATATTCACCAAAGATGATATATCCATATATTGTAGTTTTTTTTTTTTTTTTGAAAAGAGGCATCCATATATTGTAGCTTTCTACTAGTCTGACATTTCCATATATCTAATTTTTTCGTATTTATTAAAAAGGTAAAAAAAATATTCTTCAATTTATCGTCATTTCTCAATAACGATTCCGTTTATGAAAACCTTTGTCCAACTATTCCTATTTTATCACTATATAATTCAGGATGATAAAATGACTGAAATCTATCTAGACTCTGACGTATCCCGGATTCGAAGTGGTCATCTACAAGATTTCATAAAACGAGTTGCATTTTATCAAAGATTCCGTTTTTCATATATAAATGTGATAATTTTCGTCTGAATATTAGAGATATTGCGGATAATTACTTGTTCTATATTATTTTATTAAACTTTGGATCTCTAAACTTGAAAGGTTAACGGACGGCAAACCCAAAAATAAATAAATCAAAGACTTTTTTTTTTCTCCGTTCGGTAAACACTTATTTGAACTTAATCGTTTTATATAAAACTGTAGAATCGTGCAATGATGTGCTTATCAGTAGTTTACATCTATAACCTTACCTGATCTTACCCCAACTTTATACAATGAAACAATGCATCAACTAACAATTAATAAATGATGTAGAAAGGAAATAGCATTTATTTGATAAAAAGATAGTAAATACATTTTATTTATAATTTATAAGTGCTTCTGTTTTTGTTCAACCAGTATCAGAATTTCTTTTTTTGTTGTTATTAGCACATTATAGACATCATTCATAAATGCTGAAAAGCATAAAATCTTTTAGACTTCTTAATATAAAAAATAAACTATTAATTACAAGTCTGATAATAACAATATTACGTAAGTTCTAAATGAATCATCAAATGTTCATTAAGTTAGTTAGACCAAAAGCGAGGGGCCCTACTTGTGAGCCAACTTTGAGTTTTTTTTAGTTTGAGAAGATTGGGGTGTGAATATAAATAAATACCCTTGGCTTTGTAGATAATTACGGGTTTTGTGATTAATTGTTGGGACCTTTGTTTCTGGTCGTTCCTGATTGGTTGATAATCTCTCCGCTCTTTACTCAATAAAAATATACCCAATTAAAAACTGGAGATTATTACATTAACTGCCACTATTCCAGAAAGCATTCTTTTTAAGCGTGACACGTGTGACAGGTGTGACTGGACTTATAGATGTCATTCATTTAATACTACTATATGGTAACAGTATTTATTAATAAAGGAATCTAAAGAGATTTTTGTTTGAATTTTTTTTTATGTAAAAATTAATATTATATGGTCATGAAATGGATCTCGTTCTTGCGTTTTAATGGTTTGTATATTGATTAACTAAAAAGTTAAATATACAACAATTGTTTCCTGAAGACAATATACACGATAAAAAGTAGGTGTGCCCATTAGGTTATCCATTCGGTTTCGATTCAGTTAATTTAGGTTTCGATTTTTTCGATTACCGATGTCTAGTAACCAAATAGAAACCGAAGAAATATCGGGCCGGGTCGGTTCGGTTAGTGTTTGGTTCGGTTCGGTATGGGTAATTATGTTAGGAACCAGAAAATAGCCGAAATTTTTTGGGTCCAGTTCGGTTTGATTACTTTTGTACCCAAATTACCCAAAAGTAACCAAATTACCCGAATTACCCGGAAAAAACTCGAACCAAACTACTCAAAAATATCTAAATTACCCAAAAAACCAAAATACCCAAAATAATAAAAATAAATTTTAGTTACATTTTATTAAAAATGATTAATTTTAAAAATATAACTATAAAATGTAAATATTTTGGTTATTTTGAGTATTTGGTTTAAATATAACACAAAAATTTGTATTTGTACATAAATTTTAAGTATATTGGTTATTTTAAATCTAAATATAATTAATATTTTTATATGTATTATATTTCGGGTACCCAAAAGTAACCATCAGTTTTTGTTTCGGTTCCAGTTCGGTTCGAATAACCACGAGTAATGAAAACAGGAACCGTTCGGTTAATGCTAACAATTCAAAACCTATTTTTCTCGGTTATTTCGAATCGGGTTCGGTTCGGTTTTTCGGTTCTGGTTAAAATGCCGAAGCCTAATAAAAAGAACCAAGGCAAAAGTGTTGTCTGTGTTTGTATTGGTTGGTAATATGAAAGTGTGATGTTCTTAGCCTGCCTGATACATTTTCAAAGTCAAATCCTCATGATCATTTTTCCCCTAAGAATAATATTTTTCATACACATGTCTGCCATTGGGAAGTTTTATCTATCTTTCTCCTGCCAAATTATTTGCAAACTAACTACATGAGATTCACAACCATATATATCTAATATTCTTTGGATGCTATCATTTTCGATAGATTTTAGAATTATTTTTACAGAAACTTTATTTTCAGCACCCGGACAAATTTCGGATGAAATCAAAACTATGGCTGCTTTCTTTCAATCTTGGGCCCCTAAAATTATTAATCTATGAAAGTTTTTAAGTCCATGTTTTGTGACTTGCATCTAAGGGCCGGGCCAGGCCGGAGAGGGAGAAGGAGAAAAAACCGGCGTATTCACAAATGGTGAATTTCATACAAAGCTTCATCCGTTATTTTCAAAATGATTGTTTATCTGTGTGCGCGTAATAAAGCTTATGCTTTAAGGAGAAGAAGTTATAGATGGGCACAGAAGACAATGATTTCAATGGTAGAATTGTTTGTTAGGTACCATTTGAAATGTTGATACATACGATTGGAAGGCATGAATATGCCGCAACATGCATTGTGTCTAGGGCCGAACCAACTAATTTGGTGACCTGAAGCGGAGCGGAAAATTGTGGCTCCTATATAGAATCTGCTTGACGTTGTATCAGCGCGTCTCATCTCTTCTTCTCCTTTCTTCTTATGCTTCTTGGTACGTGATGTCTTTTACCCACTGGAACCATTTTTCTTGAAATTATATATAAAAAAATTATGATTTAGACAACTTTAAATATGATTCATATGAATAAGGTCTTTATTAAAGATGTAATCAAATCATTGAATTACAGAGTTGTGACCTTTAACTTTTGCTCTCCTACATTTGTTTTATCAAATCTCAATTTTAGAATTTAAAAAAATCTGGAATTGTAATTAACAAAAAATACTAAATCTCTAAAAAGATCATGAAATTGGGAACAACTTACCTGAATTGATGAAGTCTTCAGAAGATAATACGATCAATTGAGGTAAAAAGCCAAAGAAGATGATGTCGTCAATTAGGGATTTTTTTTAATTAATGGGCACAAAGCCAATTTAGATTTTTAATTAATTCTAGTTTTGTTTTTTTCCACAAAAAAGGAAAAACACTAGATATTTCACGTAGCTGAATATTTTTTTTTTTTAAAAATCTTTAAAAAACAGAAAACAATTAAGATTATTTTTATTCTTTTACATAATTTTTGTTTTATTGAATTAAAATCACATTAAAAGTATGGGCTTTGACTTTGTTTAACATTTGTATTATAACATATCCATTGACCCAACAAAAATGTGGCCCTAAAAAATAAAAAAATTGGTGTTCCTAAGCCATGGCTTAGCCCGCCTGTCCCGTGGGCCGGGCCTGATTGTGTCCTCTCATGAAAGAGGTAACCCACTTACTGATCTCAAGAAATGGATTTGAAGAAAGGCGAAGAACCTGTTGAGTTTGGAAAGTTATGTGTGGTACTGGCGTCCTACTACTAGACTTCCATTGTTTTGAGCTGCCTAATACGGTGTTGTTCGTTTGTCCATTCATATGATCCATCTGGATGAAGATGAAAATTGATGTTCGTTTAGTAACAAAAACGACATCCATCCAGATGAATCTCATCTCCATCCAGATGGATCATCTGAATGAGTTTTAAAAATTTAGGCAAAATTTTTAAACTCATCTAGATGAACCAAATTGGATCATTTGGATAGAGATGATTCATCCAAAATAACAAATTACTAATATACCCTAATTATTTAAATAGATCATTTGAATGCAAATTCAAAATGAGTAAATGAACATAAACTAAATAAAATCGTGTTTTTCCGTCAAAACCGTAAAATCGTATTTTTCCGCCAAAACCGTAAAATCGCGTTTTCCCGCCAAACCCTGAAATCGTGTTTTCCCGCCAAAATCGCAAATCGTGTTTTTCCGCTAAAACCGCAAAATCGCGTTTTCCCACCAAAAACGAAAAATAGCGTTTTCTCTCCAAAACCGCAAAATCGCGTTTTCTCTCCAAAACCGCAAAATCGCGTTTTTCCGTCAAAATCGCAAAATAGTGTTTTCCCGCCAAAACCGCAAAATCGCGTTTTCCAGCAAAAACCGCAAAATCGCTTTTTCTTTCCAAAACCGCAAAATCGTTTTTTCTCTCCAAAACCGCAAAATCGCGTTTTCTCTCCAAAACCATAACATTTAAATGAAACCTCAATTCACATTTCCAAATTAGTAACTAGTTAAACTAGCGAAGACAACTTATTAGCTATAGATAGACAAACATCATTAAAGGTTTCTATGCCCGTAGCTGCTGAACCATAACAACTGTTTAATGTTGCTCTTATGCAGGATATGCAACTGGATCGGTACGTAGACGAGCTGTATAGCATTAGATTTCCTCACATCAGTCGTGAATCCTGGAAAAAAAAATTGTTCGGTCCATGGGCTTTCTGGGCTTTACTAAGAAGAAAAATGGCCACAGAAAATATAATACAGCAACCCTAGAAAGGCCTCTCCCTTCCCCTCCCCGCCTCCCATATAAAAGCTGAAATCAGTCGCTGACTTCTCTCTCTAAGGTTTTCATTCTCTCACATCTCTTATTCTCCAATCTATCTCTCGCTTCTCAAATCGTTGAAACATGTCCGACGAAGAGCACCACTTCGAGTCCAGTGACGCCGGAGCTTCCAAGACCTATCCTCAGCAGGCTGGTAACATCCGTAAGGGTGGTCACATCGTCATCAAGGGCCGTCCCTGCAAGGTATCGTTTCTGTTTATCCTCATCTCCTTTTAATTCCGTTCGTTTTCGTTCCCGATCTCGTTATTATCATCCTAGATCTCTGTGTTTTGTATAGCTCCTTTGATTCGAATTGAGTTTATGTAAGATTGCTTAGTTTTGATTGATTTATTGCATGTAGCAGTGGATCGTCACACCGTTTGTTTTTGTGGAATTTTGGAATTGAAATTAACATAGATAGATTATAAATCAGGCAACACAGATGTTTTTCGTGTGTATGAATCTAAGAAATCTAAATTGTGATTCGATCTGTATATGTATGAATGATAACAAAGCTCTTATTGTTTGGTATTAATATCGTTGGCCTCTTTTGTAATTGATAGGTTGTTGAGGTCTCAACATCCAAGACTGGCAAGCACGGTCACGCCAAATGTCACTTTGTTGCCATTGATATCTTCACTGCTAAGAAGCTCGAGGATATTGTTCCCTCTTCCCACAATTGTGATGTAAGTCTCAAACAAACTATATAGATTCAGTTCATATGCCATGAGTATCTATTATGATCTGATTCAAACTTTTTTTTTCTTTTGTCAGGTTCCCCATGTCAATCGTATTGATTACCAGCTGATTGATATCTCTGAGGATGGCTTTGTACGTCTTTCACACTCACTTTACTCATCACTCAAGCTTTGTTTTTTTATCCCTGGACATGTTTGAAATTATCTTTTATTTCATATTACAGGTTAGCCTTTTGACCGACAGTGGTGGCACTAAGGACGACCTCAAGCTTCCCACCGATGACAATCTGGCCGCTCTGATGAAGAGTGGATTTGAGGAGGGTAAGGATGTTGTGGTGTCTGTCATGTCTTCAATGGGAGAGGAGCAGATCTGTGCCGTCAAGGAAGTTGGTGGTGGCAAGTAAACATAGTATCATTCTCTTTACACAGAGGATAATATGATTACCACCAGTTTGACTACAGTGGTGGTCAATGCTATAAACATGTTTTTTTCCTTTTTCTAATTTAGACCATTTGTGTGTGTTTCTTTTTGCAAGACAACCATTATCTATTGGTTTTGGATTGTTGAAAAGTTTGGTGTTTTAAATAGGGAAAAGTTTTCCTACGAGATTCCTTATTCCCTTGTTATTATCCGGTGCTTGCTTATTTTATCCACGAAGTATGTGTTTAAGCAACTTTGTTACACATTTACACGGTCTTAGTGATTAGTGATTCCTAACGAAGAAGGAAAAGATAGATTTTAGATTATTTATAGTACCAGCGGCTGGGGCGGATTACCGTTTGTAGTGTTCATTTGCAGCAGTGCATACATAAAGAAATCAAAGAAGTAAGTAATCCATTCTGATTGTTACTGTTATTCACCAAAAAAGTATGGCAAAAGCTTTCTTTTCTTGATATCGATATTACTAATCACTACACTGTCTTGTCCACGCACAAAGTTGGGTAATACACACAAACAATGTTATCTGTTTTGAAAAACTCGTTCGCATGTCATAGTTTAATCTACTTGGAGAATCTGATGATAGTACCGAGCCAATCTTCCGGTACACTCTCTCTCAGTTCGCCATTGAGTGCTTTCTGTGAATGAGGAGTTGTATGAGACATAATGGAGGTTTAAATCCATCTTTATCTAAGAGATGTACTTTAGTTAAAAGGCAAAAAGATGTCTTTAATTTACCTTCACAATGTAGACATCGATTCCAAGTTTTGCAATCATAGCAGCTTCTGATATCTTAGTTTCCATTCCCCCAGTTGTATCGTGGGCCGCAACAGATGTTTGAACTGTTTGATTCCACAACCAGACGGCTTTTAACCAACCCGGGAAGACTTACTGCTTAGTTTTACAGTGTTGGTTATTTTTGTTACCTTTCTAGTCTTTGTGCTCCAGCACTGGATTCACAACCTCCCAGCTTCCATCTTCCCCAACAGCTGCATGAACGGCTAGGATTAGTACAAAAGTCTTAAAAGCTCTTAACAGTAAAGTTTGGAACAAACCGATCTCTTTCAAGAGCACAGCATCAGGCTCTGAAGGTGGTCGATCGTAGACACCTAGTACATCTGTCTTTGTCATGAGTTACTCAGATAACAATGAATACATAGAGATAGTAAGAGATCACACAAATTATGGAAGGCAATTTTTATTGTATTATGGAAAAGGATACGAGAAAGACAACATATTCTGGCTTCAAATGATCTGCAAGATGACGGATGATAACATCACCGCTCAATATGGTGCAGCCCTGTTCAGGACAAGATTTTATCAACAATTCAAATTCTTAAAGGACAAGAATCTAGAAAGTTCAAATTCTCCACCCAATATGGTATTCCAAGAGAGCATATTACCAGTATATTGTCTAGCCCTGCATCTCCATGGAGAACCTGATCAGGACAAAATTACAGTCAGAATGTCCATAAAGAGACTTTGAGAAACATCCACATAATGCCAGTGGTAGGATCCAAAACATACAGGGACAAATCCTGACTCGATTGTTTTAGCTACGGTTGATAGATCCGCAGAAGCCACCTGATGCAAGTAGTAGCATCATTAGAATTGAACGAAACATGCTTCAGATCAGGAAATATGTAAAGAGGAAGAGAAAAGAAGTTTTCAGTTGGCTCTTACATCTCTTTTGGATGTTAACCAACCACATGAAAATGGAGACATGCCGATTGTAGGAATACCCTCTGCAAGAAAGCATCAACTTTTACCTTTAAATATCATCCTCTCCTCTCAAAGAGTTTCCAAGAAGAGAGAGAACATAAACTTAAGAGTTACCTCGGGCAAGTGCTCGTACAATTTCAAGATTAAGATTTGTGACCTGAAAAAGGAGGGGAAACAGGAACTATCAGAACAACAACTCCAGAGTAGCTCAATAAGAGCATTGGCTTTAGTAGACAGTCTCACAGATATGCGAGTAGCAACGAAACCAACTTTGACAATAGGTTTCTCGAGTCCTCCTTTGTGAACGCCGGATCTGCTGGCCTGAAAGTGCCCAAAGGAACCTAATAACACAGATTGGAACAATACATAATAAATACCCCACAAATAAAACTAAACAACAGCTCAAGATCACAAGCAGGTCATGTTTAAGAACTAATCAAAGGTGTGCTTCGATCCTTCACTATAAAAGTAGAGCAGAGACGAATCAAATGTCAAACAAGGAAACAATTAACCTGCGCCGTGAACCACAACAAATTTGCTAAACTCAGAAGAGTCCTGATCTCCCAATTCATCCACATCACAAGCAATCTCAGAGCTTCCAGGTCTCTTGCTCCAATCCATTCCAACAACCTTGCTCGGAACTGAACCCTCCATCATAGCCTGACGTAGCTGGCACGCCACAATCTCCAGATTCTCATCGTGAATCTTCTCCAACTCGTTCTTGCGAGTAATCGCCGCACCTCCTATCACATTATTTAGACATGCTATTGCTGTCACACAGGTGTACACAAGTATGAAGTATATCGACCGGGCCAGACAAATAAAGGTATCTTTGAAATCCTTCCTCGTTGTCGGAATTGAACAATCAAATCAGAATCAAAGCTATTTGGATCTCATAAGACAGAACAACTAAAATGCGATCAAAATCGAGCAAGGATGTGAAGAGACGAGAATTGGGATAAAAAAAGACAAACCAAGTTTAACAATGCAACGAATTGATCTGCTCCGACTCTCAGGGAGATTGAGCTCCATTGTCTAAATAGCTCTCGTCTTTAGTGGTCAACGGCGTGTCACTCCCGCTCTAACTCAACTTCATCGTACAACTCGTTCCCCTCTTGCCATTTTCTTTCACCTGAAAGATTCTCTATTTTTTTTTTTCACAGAGCAATTTTTTTCGCAAACCGGGGCTCGGTTCAGTAATTTTAGGATTTGCGGTTTAGCTTCAAGTTCGTGATGGAGAAGATTAATTACCTTCGTTGGATTATCTTCTGTGCGAGGGGGACAGAGACAAGCTGGTTCTGCCTTCACCTGTACCACCGACAAATTGTTTTTTTCTTTTTCATGAAATATTCATTTTCTAAACAACTATTGATCTTACGTTTATAGAACGTAGACAACATCGACGAGATCCCGTCCAGGATTTGTCTATTTAATTCTTTTTTTGCGCATAGAAGGTAGGATCCGAACCCGCTCCGACACACCCAATCTCAAAGCTTGGTGCGTATCCTTTCATTTCAATCACTTTTACAGCTTAAATTCCATCGCTTTGATGCTTTATACGCATCAAATGATTCACTTTGGTTTTTCCTTCTTGATATGTAGGCAATCTGCTAATCTGGGTTATCTGAAATATCTTCACTTTGCTTCGATTTCATTTCGCTGCTTGTGAAATCAGGATTTTATTGTATTTAATCTCGAGCTCCACTGAACCACACTTCACTCGAAAAATGGAGACGGAAACGAATCTCGTTTTGCGGAAATCGGAGCTAAAATCATACATTCACAAGCAATTCCACTCTACGAATGCCTTAGAAATACTTAGAGAATGCGTTCGAATCCTCCGGTACAATCTTGGTGCTTTCATGTTAACCGCTGCTGTTTTGATCTGTCCTGTCTCTGCTATCCTCTTACCAAACTTGTTAGTTGATCAATCGCTAGCGAACAAACTCACAGTGAAGCTGCTCTTAGTGGCTAAGTCTAGTGGTCTCCCTTTGCAGCCTTTTGTCAAACACTCTTGTCAGAAATTCGCTGAAACTGCTGTTTCATCAGCAATGTGTTTCCCTTTGTTCATCACTGTGTCTCTCTTGTCTAAAGCAGCAGTGGTTTACTCTGTGGATGCCACTTACTCGAGGGAAAAAGTGGAAATAAACAAGTTCTTGGTAGCATTGCAGAAGCTATGGAAACGAGTTGTGTACACTTATCTTTGGATTTGCATTATGATTGTTGGTTGCTTCACTTTCTTCTGCGTTCTCCTCATAGCAATCTGCAGCTCCTTCTCTGTTCTCGGGTTCTCTCCGGATTTCAATGTTTGTTTAGCCATCTTAGTTGGTTTAGCGTTCTCTGTAGTTTTCGCCAACGCCATTATAATCTGCAACACCGCAATCGTGATCTCGGTTGTTGAAGATGTTTCAGGGGCAGGAGCATTGGTGAGAGCTAGTGATCTGATCAAAGGGCAGGTTCAGGTGGGTTTGTTGATATTCCTCGGGTCGACGTTAGGATTGGCGTTTGTGGAAGGATTATTTGATCACAGAGTGAAGAAGGTGAGTTATGGAGATGGGTCTTCGAGGCTATGGGAAGGACCTCTTCTCGTGTTGATGTATTCCTTTGTGACACTTATTGATTCGATGATGAGTGCAGTGTTCTATTTTAGCTGCCGAGTTTATTACAGTATGGAAGCTTCTTCTATAAGCGAAACTCAACCAATAATGGAAACCGTTGCGGTCGTGGATAATCAGTAATGGTTTTGGTTGTCAAGACTCAGACGAATGGACATGGAAGCTTATTAGTTTGAAGATGTATATTAGTGAGTTTTACTGTAACATTTTTTTGTTTCACTTGAAAAAACTTAAATGCATTTTTAAGGTTTTTGTGTTATATATAAGATTGTTATATTTACATGAGTCTAAGATCATAGCGGCTAAGTTCATTCATAGTTCTTATAGTTTGGAGTTTCTGCTATGAAATTATGTCCAGAAAATGTCTTAAATAATAAGTCTAAATAGGTGGTTTTTTGTGTGAATTAATCCTTTTTAAAAGGACCTAAATGTTAAAAGTCAATATTCGTTTTGTGATCGCAAACCCGGTTCACATGGTTAAAATGATTCTAAAACCATATCATCCTCTCACCGTCGCCTCTCGCCGTCACCTTTCGACACCATCGCTGCCACCATTGAATCGCCCTCGTTCGATCGTGTCCGGACTATTATAATCACTTTACCGTGAGTCGAAACATATTGGACCTTTGCTGCACTCTAGTTTTTTTCCTGATTAATAATCGTTGATCGACTTGGACTCCTATCTGGCCGGGTGAATGATTTTTCATAAAGTTTTTTGTTTGGCCAGTTTGATTGTGTTTGTGTTTCTCTCTGGAGTGTTCACCACTTGTTCGATATAATGCTTCCAAATTTTTTCATGCATTTGTACGATGCAGTTTCTGGATAGTCTTAACCCTCTCTTGACTGTTGTTTAGATATTGATTGTTTGGCGAGTCTTGAATTTAAAACAAAAAACTCAAGAGTCTACACACTTATTCTAGTCTGTGTCTAATTAAGCAAACAAGTTGTTAAACGTAATTTGGTTTTAGACGAATCCACTCTTATGGTTTTCCGGTACTGCTTATAGTAATATCGATTTATTTTTGTTAATTTCACCTTGGGTAGAGCCTCAAGCTTGATATGTTTTTGGTCATGTTGAAGTAATGGACGAGGGACGTCAAAAGGACTTGCAGTTGTTGGAGGAAATCATTGATAAAGGTCTAAAACAGAAGCTTGTACACGCAATTGCTTCACGGTATTCAAATTCACAACCTTTTCAGATCCAGAATTTTTAAATAGTGTGTATGATATCGAAGTGTACGTAGATTTTTTCTTGTATGTTTAGGTTAGCTTGTCTTCTTTTCATTTGTAGTCTTTTTTTCATAACGTTTTTCATGGTGTCTCTTCTTTTTGTTGGTTTTGCAGGGACAAGATCTTTGAAGAACAAAAAGTACTGTATCCTTTTTTCTTAGAAAAGATTCTTGCTTTTTCCAGTGTGCATCTCATTAAGCTGATTGATACATGAAAATTGTATCTCAAGAACACAATAGAATTTCAGAGACTAATGTTCACTACAAACAACAATCTCTCATCAACCGATCTCTAACCCTATGATAGAGCTCTGAATTGATGTTGTGATTACTCACAGTTTCAAGAACAAGAGAGAGAAGAAGAAGAACTTTCTGTTCATAACATTTTTTGATTCCTGTAAAGAATGAATAAAATGTTGTTTTAATGCTTCAGCTGCCTCCTGCGTTTGCATCTGAGCCGTCCACGTGGCATCATCTCTCACCCCTAATTTCCTGTAACAAATCTCCCCCTCTTGAAAAACCTTGACCACAAGGTTTATGAGAAAATTGTGTTGCATCAGTTCTTCTGTTTTGATCACAGCATCGGTAAGGAAAACGCCAAAGGAATTGCGGACTGCAAACAATATCATCTTCAAGGGAAGCATCTTCATCAATTACGGTGCTTGATAGGTCAACCTTTTCATCATCCACAAGCTCCAACAACTGCATGGATTGATCATCGTCCGGAATAACATTTGCAGCAGATGAAGTTGTCATGCCTTGATCAGACTTGGGACTAAAACTGCTTCTGCACAACAGTGAAGTTAAACATTTCATAACATCCATGAAAGCTGAATTAGCAGCCTCTGGAAAATAGTCACGCATGTCCTCCGGCCCTCTTCGTGACAAGTCACTTATCTTTGGAGAGAGAACATCAGATTCTCCGGTCAAGCTCGCGTTAGATATTTTCACATCATCTGAGCCATCCACGCCATGTAAAATACCGCAGCATGACTGGCGCAAGATGTTGAACAGCGCACAGTGTCTAAGATTCATCACTAACTCACGTGGTACCAACAGAAAACCAGGTGCCAAATTCAAATGTGTTGATTGATGTAGTTGCAAGTGTTGAACCAGCAAGTGCACCATGCTTCCTTTGTGGATTAACACAGCAAAGATATCATGTGTCAACTCATTCTCATAAGATTCTGCCAATCTCAATTCCATATCCAGCACAGGGGAGAAGGTAAATGAGGATTTAATGTTGTTCTTAGCCGTAGTCTGAGGAAGTAACACACATCGTTTGAGCTGAAAAGTAATAACAGGAGACAGTGTGTGCAGCTTAATGCAACATGTAACATCAACTCTAGCATTGCAGCTCTCACAAGACTCTTCAACACTAAGCTGATTGTCCCCACTGAGCTGCGCCAAGCTAAGCCTGAGATAAACGGGCTTTTCCAACAACTTCTCCATGTCCAAACGCTCTAGCTCCCCTCGCTCATGCCATGGAACCTTTCCAAGAATAGAGGTAGGAAATGAACCATCCGTATCCTTCCCCTGCCAGAGCCTGAGCTTCTCATTTGGTGGCAAGAATTTGAGTATCATCAATTGCATTTCCATTAATTTCTTAGATTTCCAGCGATGTCATACATCAAAACAGTTTCTCTGGCACAAAGATAATCGACCAACAACACTTATCCCATGTTTTTTCTTCAGTTTGTACTTGAATTTCCTGTCCTTTGGTATTTTTCTCAAGATTCTTTGTTGATTCTCCTGTCCTCGCAGATGCATTTGGTCAAACATTTGGTCTCCACAAAGTGTAGTCGTGATCCTTAGTAAAGTCTTAAAACTCCCAGTAACTTTCCATGCTTCTAAACCACAGAAATGTTCGTTTGGTTGAGCCATCCATACACAAATGGTAGAACGCTTTTGGAAATTCCCCAAGAATTGATTCCTGACATTTCCTATGCGACAACTTTGATCCGCAACTACAAATTCCATGCCGTCAATTCCTAACAGAGTATCTCCTAGTCTCAATTCCCAGATAGAAATTGGTACCTGAGGCTGTGGAATCAGTTCGCCAATCTCCTCTGTTTCTTTAACCAATTCCTCGTCAGTCATCGAATCTCCTTCCATGAATAGATCAATCACTGAAACTGATTCAGATTCGACTTGTATAATGTCCTCGGTCTTCTTGATATCCTGAATCATCTCATCACAAACCCCGTGGAATGCTGTTTTAAACTCGCGAAGATCATCTCTCATCCCGTCGAGACTTGATTTCATGGTGGCTTGAAACCCGTCGAGGCTTGTTTTCATGGTGGATTGGAATCTCTCCATAGCTGATTTGAACAACATAATCGGGTCTGGTGTAGCAACGAGCATTGCTGGAGTTGTTGACGGATCGTTGCGATGAAGATCCGGTGATGATTCCGTTTTCCCTAACCCTAATCGGATTCTTAACCCTTCCAATATAGCCTCAACTTGTGCATCGCTTTTCTCCTGCATCTTGTTCGTCATAGAGTCTTCAATTGCACAAACTGGTAATCAAATCCGAGAATCAAATGGCGACTGATACCTTTGATACATGAAAATTGTATCTCAAGAACACAATAGAATTTTAGAGACTAATGTTCACTACAAACAACAATCTCTCATCAACCGATCTCTAACCCTATGATAGAGCTCTGAATTGATGTTGTGATTACTCACAATTTCAAGAACAAGAGAGAGAAGAAGAAGAACTTTCTGTTCATAACATTTTTTGATTCCTGTAAAGAATGAATAAAATGTTGTTTTAATGCTTCAGCTGCCTCCTGCGTTTGCATCTGAGCCGTCCACGTGGCATCATCTCTCACCCCTAATATCCTGTAACACTGATCCTTGATATGTTGTTGTCTTAAGCTCAGAAAAGATGACCAATTCAAATACCATTCAGTCTTTCATTTGGTTTTGAGATTCTTGTAATCCAGAGGAACTGTTTTTGGTGTAGTCGTTCAGAATACATTGCTTTTCTAGTGAGCTCTAATTTGGTTGGAATTTATTTTTCCTTAACGGCTATTCCCATTCCAGCTCTGACTTGCGGAAAAACCTAGAAATTCTGGAGAAAAATGGTGTAAATAGTCTCAAAACGATGGTCAACCTTGGTTCAGAAGTTTACATGCAAGCTGAAGTGTACGTCACTTATTGCTCTGGTTTCTTTCGTTTTATCGTAGTCAAGACATAATACTGTCTCTATACTGAGCTTAATGCATTTTCACAAATAACACAAACTCTTGTGCATTCAAGTAGTGTACTTCCACTGTGTTATGTATATTAGATGCTAGTTATGTATTATTGAGTAGAAAACATTTTTAACTGCGGATTAAAATTGGAGATGATATCTACCAGGCTTGCTTCTGATTTCGTCTACACTTGATTTGGGTGTCTGTTTGAGTTCAGGCCAGATACAAGGCACATATTCATGGATGTAGGACTCGGGTTTTATGTGGAGTTCACTCGGCAAGAAGCTCTTGACTACATTCCACAAAGGGAGGAAAGAATTAATAAGTATGATAACGCTTTGCTGTTTTTGCTCCACATGCTGCTTTTCTCAAAGTTTTCAAAAATTTCCTAGGCTTTTGTATACACCAATTTGCCGCATTGCTGTTTGCTTCTCTGTAAATTCGAGTGAAAACATTGTTGATGACGACTTAGTTGTCTGGTCGAATGCAACATAGTGGCTCAATGTTGATATTATAAATGGTGGTTTTCCTTCTTTTCTTTAACAGACAATTAGAAGAGGTAACTGGTGTTATTGCGCAGATCAAAGGGCGTATAAAGCTGGTAAGTTCAAATACCATCTTGCTTTGTAATTATTCATTTCTTGCGTGGGAGGTATCACAGTTGAACAAGTCTGCATTCTCATCTAGTAATTTGCATTGTTAATGGTTGTTGTCTGAACATTGTATGTAACTAAATGCAGGCTCATCACCAGATTCAGCAAATACTAAATCTTCCCAAGGAGAATCCATCATCACACCGGCAACGTGCGTTTTAGTAGTAACCTAGTGGATACCTGATCATGAGAGAAATATACACACTCATGAGGATTGCTATTACCGTGTCGAATGGTTTTGCAAGGCCCTGATTTTGTCTTTCTTTATTTTTTTTAGTGTTATGAGTAAACCTTATTGTTAGATCAAGACATATGTCAAAGTCGGTCTCCAACTTTTCTTCATTTGTCAAAACACTGAAAAATAGCGATTTAATGAAAATGCCACGTCAGCTCCCAATTTAAAGTGTCGATGATTAAAAATTAAGTTAGGGCCTCTTCTTTTCCTCATCTGGAAATTACGTCTAGATGCAGTTTCCAAAAATTGCATCCAGATATTGTTCAGTTGTTCTTTTGTGCATTTAAAAACTGCGTCTAGAAATTGCATCTAGATACATTTATGTTTCTTTGTGTGTTTGTATATATTAGTTGGATGCATTATTTTTAAGGTTTGGTTTTTGCGGTTTTGGAGGAAAAATTCAATTTTGCGGTTTTGGCGAGAAATCACAACTTTCGGTTTTGGCGGGAAAATCGCAATTTTGCGGTTTTGGCGAGAAAACACGATTTTACGGATTTGGCGGGAAAATCGCAATTTTGCGATTTTCGCGAGAAAATACGATTTTACGGATTTGGCGGGAAAATCGCAATTTTGTGGTTTTCGCGAGAAAACACGATTTTACGGTTTTGGCTGGAAAATGCTATTTGCGGTTTTGGCGGGAAAACGCAATTTTGCGGTTTTGGCGGAAAAACGCGATTTGCGGTTTTGGCGGGAAAACGCCATTTTACGGTTTTGACGGGAAAACGCGATTTTGCGGTTTCGGCGGAAAAACGCGATTTTGCGGTTTTGACGGAAAAACGTGATTTTGGGTTTTTGGCGGGAAATCACAACTTTTCGGTTTCGGCGGAAAAACGCGATTTTGCGGTTTCGGCGGAAAAACGCGATTTAGCGGTTTTGGCGGGAAAACGCCATTTTGCGGTTTTGGCGGAAAAACGCGATTTTGCTGTTTTGTCAGGAAAACGCGATTTAACGGTTTTGACGGGAAGACACAATTTTGCTGTTTCGGCGGAAAACGCGATTTTGCGGTTTGGCGGAAAAACACGATTTTACGGTTTTGGCGGAAAAACTCGATTTTACGGTTTTGGCGGAAAAACTCAATTTTGCGGTTTTGGCCGAAAAACGGGATTTTTTTGTTTTGGCGGAAAAACGCCATTTTGCGGTTTTGGCGGGAAAACGCGATTTTGCTGTTTTGTCAGGAAAACGCGATTTAACGGTTTTGACGGGAAACGCAATTTTGCGGTTTTGGCAGAAAAACGCGATTTTGCGGTTTTGGCAGAAAAACGCGATTTTACGATTTTGGTGGAAAAACTCAATTTTGCGATTTTGGCCGAAAAACGCGATTTTTCGGTTTTGGCGGGAAAACGCGATTTTGCGGTTTTGGCGGGAAAACGCGATTTTGCGGTTTTGGCGGAAAAACGCGATTTTGCGGTTTTGGCGGGAAAACGCGATTTGAGGTTTTAGCGGAAAATCACAATTTTTTTTTGTTTTGGCGGGAAATTGATATTTTACGGTTTTGGCGAAAAATGCTATTTAAAAAAAAATCAGAGTATTTTAGATTTTTTGTAATCGAGATGCACCAAAGTGCGTCTCAACTCAACTTTGAATTGCATCCAGAATTTCCAACTATTTTGGATGCAATATCTGGTTTTTGCGTTTGGATGCAGTTCTTAAGTACCACTAGAAGAACAACATCTTGTTTTTGCAGTGAGATGCAGTTTCTCAACGCACAAAAGAACATCACCTTACCCGAATTGGGATCATCATCGGCTTCTGCTTATCGTGGTGTGAACATCTTAGGCGTCTCGTTGGAAAACCTAATTCATTCGGGGAATCGTCTTCTCTTCTCTGTCTTCTCTTCTCTGTCGTGGTCTTATTCGTCGACTTTAGCTCGCCAAATCCATCTCTGTTGTAGGTAAGATATGAATCTCCATCCACGCCATTGGTTATTGTTACTGGCATGCATGCTTGATTTTCAGAATTCTAATTGGTGGTGATAGTTTTTCATCTATAATGAAAATTTGAGACCCAAATTTGATTAAAAATTGCTCAACTATTGAGATCGAAATTGAGTTTTTAGTTCACTTTTGTTCGACCTTTATTAGCTGATATACTTCTCTGTATCTAGACACAATAGTGACTAGATTCATTTGTTAAACGACTTCACAGTCACTTGTATAGCTCTCTTGTACAGCTCACTATAGTAGCTAGTATATAAACTATTGTAGCTCACTTTAGTAAATTAATAAGATCAATTTTCATTTCTCATACTCGTTCTCTCCTTCTTAACCGATAGCTTGAGCTTTCGTGATATGGTATCAGAGCGATAGAGAACAATTCCGCTTGCGTTCTTCACGATTGATCTTCGTTTTTCTTCATGAGCGTTTCCAGATTCTCTTTGGTGTGCGATTTCTTTGTTCATCTTTTTCAATTTCTTTTCGAATCGATTGGATCGATTCTCTCGATTGTCTTTCTCTTCTTTGTTTCTAATTGAATCGTTTGATTCTCTCATCTCAATCGAATCGAATGGCGACTTCTGGTTCTTCTGGTCATCCTACATCTGAGTATAACCGAAATTCCGTGGATCTTTACGAGAATCCCTACTATTTGCATCACAATGATCATGCTGGATTAATCTTGGTCGCGGATCGTCTAACGAGTGGAGTTGACTTTCATTCTTGGAGACGCTCGGTCCGATTAGCACTCAACGTCCGTAACAAGCTTGGCTTTGTTAACGGTACCATTTCTAAACCTCTGGAAACTGATCCTAGCTATGGTTCTTGGTCAAGGTGCAACGACATGGTTGCCACTTGGTTGTTAAATTCTGTGTCTAAGACGATTAGTGGAAGTTTGCTTTACATGTCTACGGCTCAGGATATATGGAACAGTTTGATGAATCGGTTTAAGCAGGATGATTTAGCCAGGATATTTGAAATTGAACAGCGATTGTGTTTAGTTGCTCAAGGTTCTCGGGATGTGAGCACCTATTATACAGAATTAGTCACTCTCTGGGAGACTTATGTTAATTTTGTTGAACTACCATCATGCACTTGTGAAAAGTGTGACTGCGATGCTGCTAAAAATTGGAAAATAATGATGGATCGAAATCGTGTGATGAAGTTCTTGATGGGACTAAATGAAGTTTATGAACCAACTAAGCGGCAGGTTTTGATGATGAAACCATTTCCGTCTATTGAAGAAGCATTTAACATTGTTTGTCAAGATGAAAGGCAACTTGTGTTGAAGCCTATCACCAATGTTGAAAATGTTGCGTTTCAAAGCTCAGCTCCTGGTTTGGATTATTCCACAGATTACTTTGCAGCCTACAGCAACTACAAACAACGTCCACGCCCTATTTGTACCCACTGTGGTATGACCGGACATGTTGTCAATAAATGCTATAAGCTACACGGCTACCCACCAGGTTATGATGGTCCAAGGCCAGGGAACTCTACAAACTACACTTCCAAAGGATCAACTGGTTCTGCTTCTACACCAAAGTTTGGTCCATCTCAATCAAAACAGTTTGTCAAACCTTACAACAAGGAAAATGCTGTTGCTAATGTTGTCCATGAGGAACTTATCACACCAAACATGCCTCACGGGAATTACTCTCAGGCATCTTCTAATGCCAACTTGGACTTAAGCTCTTTTTCTGCTGCACAAGTTCAGCAACTCATCTCGCATCTTAGTGCTCATGTCAATCATCAGGAACCTCCCACTACTCATTCATCGTCTGCAATCACAGAACATGGCATAATGGCTTGTAACTCTACAGCAGGTACTCTGTCTTTTCCTTCTTCTCATTTACGTATGGAACAAAACCGCCTTACATATCGCCACCATTGTCTTTCCTCTTTGTCCACTCTTATTCCTTCTAATGCTTGGATAGTAGATAGTGGTGCTACAAGTCATGTTTGTTCTGACTTAACATTGTTTGACACATTTAAGGTAGTTGAGCAATTGACAGTCACATTACCAAATGGTGTAAAGGTTCCCATCAAGCATATAGGCATCATTCATCTTTCTAAAACATTGACTTTGCATCATGTCTTGCACATTCCATCCTTCAATTTCAATTTGATTAGTGTGAGTTCCTTACTTACTACTAGTCATTGTTCAGCTCATTTTTTCCCTGATTCATGTTACATTCAGGACCTTTCTCTGGGCTCGATGATTGGGAGGTGTAGTATGCTTCACAATCTCTATATTTTCACTGCTCAAGATTTCAACTCCTTGCCATGCATACAATTCTGTGGATCCTTGGTTGCGGATGGAGAACTCTGGCATCAACGCCTAGGTCACCCGTCTTCAGCCAAGTTACAAAGTCTTTCATCCAAGCTGTCTTTACCCAAATTGAGTCATTCTGTTGATCACTGTCCTGTTTGTCCTTTAGCTAAACAAAGACGTCTTCCGTTTGTTTCTAATAACAATGTAGCTCCTAATGCGTTTGATTTAATACATCTTGACATTTGGGGACCATTTTCAACTGAAACTAATGAAGGTTTTCGTTACTTTTTAACCATTGTTGATGATTCCACACGGGTTACCTGGATTTATCTTTTAAAACACAAAAGTTCTGTTTCTCATGTGTTTCCTGCATTTCTGAAACTGATAGAAACTCAGTATCATGCATCTGTAAAGGCCATTCGTTCTGATAACGCCCCTGAACTGAAGTTTACTGATCTTTTAGCTAGTAAAGGCATATTTCACTATTTTTCATGTGTTGATACTCCTCAACAGAATTCTGTTGTTGAGAGGAAGCACCAACATTTATTGAATGTTGCTAGAGCATTATTCTTTCAATCTAATGTTCATGTTTGCTATTGGGGTGAATGCATTCAGACTGATGTACATATCATCAATCGCATACCATCACCCTTGCTTCATAACATCTCACCTTTTGAAAAATTAACCAAGAAAGAACCCAACTATGAAACTTTGAAAGTCTTTGGTTGCCTTTGTTATGTTTCGACTTATCCTAAGATTAGAACTAAGTTTACACCAAGGGCAAAACCATCTGTTTTTCTTGGTTACTCAAGTGGTTATAAAGGTTACAAAGTCATGGATTTAGAAACTAATAATGTCTCGGTTTCTCGTAATGTGATTTTTCATGAAAATGTATTTCCTTTCAAAGACAAATCTCTGTTTCCTGATCCATCTCCTGACTTGTTTCCACTGTCTATTTTGCCACTGCCTGCACCTGACCATGTCATTCCTCATCCATCTAATTCCTTACCATCATCCTCATGTTCTGCGTCTATTCCATCTAATACATTTGTACCCTTGCATCCCTCACCATCATCGTCTCTCCCTTTAAATTCTGCATCATCATCTTTGCATTTAGAATCTGCATCATCATCATTACCTTCACCTAACACCACATCTTCAAATACTGTCAATGGTTCAACTGGTTTAAATGTCTTAAACAGTGAAAGGCCTAAACGTTTGACTAAGCCTCCTAGATACTTATCTGAGTATCACTGCTCTTTAACCCATGATACACCACCCTCTTCCAATCATTCTATCCTGTACCCCATTTGCTCGGTTCTCTCTTATTCTAACCTTTCCATCCCTTACCAATCTTTTATCCTTTCCATCACTACCGAGACAGAACCTAGAACTTTTTCTCAAGCCATTAAGTCATCATCCTGGAACACAGCGATGAATGAAGAGTTTGGAGCTCTCAATGATAGTGGTACTTGGTCAGTTGCTTCTTTACCATCTGACAAACATGCCATTGGATGCAAATGGGTTTATCGCATCAAGTATAATGCTGATGGATCTTTGGATCGTTACAAAGCGAGGCTTGTTGCTAAAGGCTACACGCAACAAGAAGGCGTTGATTATATCGATACTTTTTCACCTGTGGCGAAGCTTGCTTCGGTCAAGCTTATGCTTGCTCTTGCTTCTAGACAAGGCTGGAGTTTAACGCAGTTAGATGTCTCCAACGCTTTTCTCAATGGTCACCTTGATGAAGAGATATATATGTCTCTACCATTGGGTTTCACTCCTCCACACGGTGTTACTCTGCCTCCTAAGCCTGTTTGCGACTTCACAAGTCTCTATATGGTCTTAAACAGGCTTCCCGTCAGTGGTACCATCGCTTATCCTCTGTTCTTCTTCAAGCTGGATTTCTACAATCTGCTTCTGACAACACTCTCTTTGTGCAAATCACTGGCTCTTCCTTTATTGCTTTGCTTGTTTACGTTGATGATATTGCTATAACCAGCAATAATGATGCAGCCGTTACTCACATAAAGCAAGCTTTGCAACAGGAGTTCAAGTTGAAAGATTTAGGACCACTTCGTTATTTCTTGGGACTGGAGATAGCTCGTACTAAGGCAGGAATCTCAGTTTGTCAACGGAAATACACTTTAGACCTTTTAGAAGAGAGTGGTCTCCTTGCTTACAAGCCGAGTGTTGTTCCTATGGATCCAACTGTCCACTTAAGTGCTGATTCTGGTCAACCGTTATCCAATCCAACCATTTACAGAGAATTGGTTGGCAAATTGCTCTACTTAACATTGACCAGACCGGACATTACCTTTGCTGTCCACAATCTCAGCCAGTTTCTTTCTAATCCAACAGATGTGCATTATCAGGCTGCACATCGTGTCATCCGTTACTTGAAAGCTAATCCTGGTCAAGGCCTCTTCTACTCTGCTACAACTGATATTTGCTTCAATGCCTTTGCTGATGCAGATTGGGGCACTTGTCCTGATACACGCCACTCCATTTCTGGATATTGTGTTTATCTTGGCAGCTCATTGATCACCTGGAAGTCAAAGAAACAAAAAGTGGTCAACAGAAGCAGTGCTGAAGCAGAATACAGATCCATGGCTGATGCAACCTGTGAACTGATTTGGCTAACACAATTACTCACTGATTTTGGTCTCCAACCTTCTGCTCCTGCTAAGCTCTTTTGTGACAGCAAATCAGCTCTTCATATTGCTTCAAATCCTGTCTTCCATGAACGCACAAAGCATGTGGAGATTGATTGCCACAAGGTTCGTGATCAATTGAAAGCCGGATTTCTCAAGACTCTCCATGTTGCAACAGACAATCAGCATGCGGACATCTTAACTAAACCATTGTCTTCCTCTCCATTTCATTCTCTTCTGTCCAAGATGTCCATTTCAAGTCTCTATCTTCCTCGTAATCCAGATTGAGACTTGAGCAGGGGGTATTAGCTGATATACTTCTCTGTATCTAGACACAATAGTGACTAGATTCATTTGTTAAACGACTTCACAGTCACTTGTATAGCTCTCTTGTACAGCTCACTATAGTAGCTAATATATAAACTATTGTAGCTCACTTTAGTAAATTAATAAGATCAATTTTCATTTCTCATACTCGTTCTCTCCTTCTTAACCGATAGCTTGAGCTTTCGTGATAACCTTCCGCATCAGCTCAGAGATCAAGATTGGTACTAATTTATATTTTTGAATTCGCAATGATTGATTGATCAGTTGAGTGGATGTGTTTTTTTCTGGTATCAGGTTGTGATGGATCCATCACAGAACACAAGCGCAGGGATTGGTGGGATCAATGGTACGATGAGATATCAAACCAGTGATGGGACTGCGACTGTGTCCGACGATTCAAAGGAGAAGTTGAACCAAGTCATTAACTCAATTCAGAAGACTTTGGGACTCCTTCATCAGTTACAACTTACCATCACTTCTTTCAGTTACAACTGCATCTCAGCATCATCTCCTACAGCGCCTGTAACCCCCTCTTCAGACTTTTTAGTGGCCTAAGATTGTTTTTGGGGGCACTGTTCTGATGACTGTGTGTGTGTATTTGCAGCAATTCACTTGTGATGGAGCTGGGTAGCGTGGCTAAGTTGTCTGAGAAATGCGACATTCAAATCCCAGTGGAGGTTCTTAGGTGACAGAGCATGTCCTTTTCTTCTTTTCCTAGAAAGCACTTGGAATTGCTTTTGCTAACTTCTTGCATGCTTTGTTTTCTAGGTTGATTGATGATGGGAAAAACCCGGACGAGTTTACAAGGGGTGTTGTTAATAGCTGCGTAGCCAGAAATCAAGTTACAAAGGGCAAGACTGATGCTTTCAAGGTGATCCCTTTTTTGGTACTGATTCTTAATTTGGATATGGTTTTTCTCTCTTATATCCATGTTGTTTGAAGTCGCAACATTCTGTATTCTTGTTGATTAGGATTTGAGAAAACATATACTGGAGGAGCTTGAACAGGCTTTTCCTGAGGAAGTTGACAAGTATAGAGAAATCCGTGCTGCTTCTGCTGCTGTATGTCGTTAACATGGCTTCCTTTCTGTCTGATACATGTTCGTTGATATAGTACCAGTAAAGTTAAAGGTGACAGTTGATTTTCCATCAAATTCAGGAAGCCAAACGGCTGGCCCCATCGCAAAATGTGTTACCAAATGAGGATGCCATGGTCAAGAGCGAGCTATAAGAGCCCAATTTTACTGTGGATCACGCTGAACAAAAAAAAAAAAAAAAAAACTGTGGATCCTTCCTTACCTAGTAGAATGATGTTTCTGAGTAGATGAATATGGATGTAAACGATAAAATGAACAAAGAGCATTGAATTTCTATAATAGTAGTTCGATTTCTTTAAGCAAAGAGGAACTGTTTTCTTCAGCTTCGGGTTTCCGATCAAATCTACCGAAAGGAACAGACCAGTTTGAATTTTCTTGATTAATCGAAACTCCTGATCAAAGAAAGAAGATGAGCGACGTATTTGAAGGTTACGAGCGTCAGTACTGGGAGCTCTCGACCAATCTCTCCAGAAGAAGTCATTCTGCGTAGCTTCTCTCCGACGGAGGTAAATTATTTCAGATCCTAAGTTTTCCTGATTCTAGAAAACCAATCCTGCTTAATCAACACCTAATTCATCGTGATTGATGTGTATATATATGATGTTTGATTTCTTTTTGTAATGGGGCCAGAGTGTTTACTTGTATTCCAAAGATAAATGTTGTGTATTTGGAGTGGTAAATACTTCAAACATTTCATTAGATTCCGGAGCCAAAGGTCTATGTTTAAAAGTTAAGAAATCAAAACACCTGGCACGTCTTGGGAGAACCAATCATCTTGCCGTGACCACCAGTCACAAGCAGGAGACCCACTGGCACCTCATTGCATGAAACCCTAACGGACTTGGAAGACCAAAATCGCCGTTTTATGAAGGTTATCAGCTTCACATCGAACTCTTCCCAAGAATTAGGGTCCAAGTCACTGCGGATTTCTCTGGCTGTAGTTAACGGTGTGAGATATACAGTGAAGTTGATCGACTTCGTCTCACCTGCTCTTTGAACAAAGCCCGGGAACATGGTGGAGGCCAGACGGTGTTTACCTTGATAAACGGAGCAGTAAACGTCGTCGTAAGAGAAATCACTCACCAAGTTAGTGTTGGAATGAAAATTTATAAATGTGGAGAAAGTGTTTAAGAATTTAAGAGACAAAAGAGAATTTTTGGAAGAAGAAAGTTTTTATTATTACTTAGAAACAACTTAGAGACTTGGTTACAAATGAGAGTGGAGGTAGGTATTTATAGCCTCCAAAATACAAAATATCTAGAATATTTTAATCTTAAATCTAGAGAATTCTACCATAATATCTAGATTAAAATATTACAATTATCTAGATTTTTCTATGAAAAAATCTAGATTTTTTTTCTTATGGAGGTGGATGATTTTTCTAGAAACCTTCTAGAACTTTGGATCATATTTTGGGTTTGGTCCAATAATGGATTATTGGATCATTAGCCCAAAACTAAATTGACCTAAAATCAAGTTTATATTTCAACACCCCCTCTTAAACTTGATTTTGTTACTCCAAGTGAAACTCCTCAACTTGATAAAATCTTCCCGTTTGAGAGGCTTGATGAAGATATCAGTTTCTTGGTCATTTGTCTTCACATACTTCAATCGTGCATCCCTTTTAAACCTCTTAAAATCTTCTTTTTGAGTAGTGAAGATTCCGGCCTTTTGACTGTAGCCTTTTTCCACCAATCGTGTCTTATATCTTTCAACTTCTCCTTTAGAGTTCTTTTTTTCTTTGTTCACACACTTCACACTGATCGCCTTATGCCTTTTTGAAAGTGAAGCTAACTTCCATGTATCAATCTTTTGTATCGCCTTAATCTCTTCATCCATTGCATTTCTCAATGTCTTCTTCTCCATAGATTTTTGAAAATCCATGGGCTCGGAATCCGCAAATAGACAACATAAAGTAAGATTGTCTTGATTTTCAGTTACCTCATAAAGCTCTTGTAGACTTCTAAAACGTGGAGTCCTTTCGCTTGAGCTTTCATCTCCTTGAGAACTTGTTGTTGGTGAGGTTGGTGGGGTAACTGGCTCCTCTCTTGATTGCTCCAAGACTTCTTCTTCTACATTAGGAAAGAAGTTGTAGTCTTCATTATTAGATCTCCAATCCCATTCTCCTTCTTCATCAAAGATGACATTCCGGCTGATGATTGTCTTCTTTGTTTCAGGATTGTAGAGTTTGTAGCCTTTAGAGTTAGCATCATACCCAATGAATATGTACTTCTCGCTTTTATCATCTAGCTTGCTTCGCTTCTCATCTGGTACATGTGCATGGGCAAGGCTTCCAAAAACTCTTAGATGTGAAACACCGGGTTTTCTTCCACTCCAAGCTTCTTGTGGTGTTTTCCCCAAAACACTTCTTGTTGGAGATCGGTTTGATAGATAAACCGCACAAGCAACTGCTTCGGCCCATAACTCCTTTGGTAGCTTCTTACTCTTGAGCATGCTTCTTGCCATCTCAAGGATCGTCCTATTCTTCCTTTCGGCTACTCCATTTTGTTGAGGGGATCTCGGCACCGTCAATTGTCTTCGGATGCCATTATCTTCACAATACTTCAGAAATTCATTGGATGTGAACTCTCCTCCACGATCAGATCTCATGGCTTTAATCACAAGGCCACTTTCCTTCTCAACATGGGCTTTGAACTTTTTGAAATTTTCAAACACCTCTGATTTTTCTTTCAAAAAGTAAACCCATGTCTTTCTTGAGAAATCATCAATAAAGAGAAGGAAGTAGTTACTCTTACCGAGTGAACTTGGCTTGATCGGGCCACATACATCTGTATGTATGAGTTCTAGTGGCTTCCGCGATCTTGTGTCCGACTCCTTTGGAAACCTCATTTTGAATTGTTTTCCAAGTAGACATCCTTCACACACTTGATTTGGATGATTGATGCAAGGCAATCCTCTCACCATTTCTTTCTTGGAAAGTAGCTCTAAGCCTCCAAAATTGAGATGCCCGAACCGAAGATGCCAAAGCCAAGACTCCTCCTTGTAACACATCTTGAGACATTGTGCGATGTCATTTTGAATGTTTAGGACAAACATTCTATTCCTCGCCATTGGCACCTTGGTGATGAGATTGTTTTTGTGATCTCTTATAGAGAGGCTATTATCCTTTAGTTGGATATCATAACCTTTCTCTAAGAGTTGTCCTAGGCTCAAGATGTTGGTCTTCATGCTTGGAATATAGTAAACATTGGAAATAAATTGATGATCTCCATTCTTCAGTCGGATGAGAATGTTACCTTTGCCTTTTACTTCCATCTTTGATTCATCACCTAAAGCGACATCTCCTTTGACCGATTCATCAAGCTCCACGAACAAGCTTCTTTTACCGCACATGTGATTGCTTGCACCGCTGTCGAGGTACCATTTGTGAACCTCATTTGGTTCATCCTTCTTATAGGCCATCAATAGCATATCCTCTTCTTTGCTCATTTCTTCAGCATAATTGGACTTCTCTTCAACTCTATTGTTGTTTGGAGCCTTGCATTCGGAAGCATAATGTCCAAACTTTCCACAATTGTAGCACTTAATACTTGACTTATCGTACCTTGATTTTGGACTTCGTATCCCATGGCCTCTTGATGAGCTTTCTCCTCTTTGGTTGGTATGGTCTTCATATGGTCTCCAACCATGTCCATGTACATATCCACGACCTCTTCCTCGGACTTGGCCACCACCTCGTCTTGGATAGCTTCGACCGGTTTCTTCTTTTGTTTGAATCCGCATCTTGAGTACTTGCTCCGTGATGTCTTCTTTCTTCTTCTTCTTTTCTTCATAAGCTTGTAGTGATCCAAGAAGTTGCTCCATTGTCATAGTCTCCAAGTCTTTTGTCTCTTCAATCACAGTGACTATATGCTCGAATTTTGAATCCAATGATCTAAGAACTTTCTCCATGATTCTCACCTCATCTAACTTCTCACCATTTCTTTTTAGGTTATTAGTAACCGTTAGAACTCTTGAGAAGTAATCAGAGATGAGTTCACCTTCCTTCATTTGCAATGCTTCAAATTCTCCTCTAAGAGTTTGAAGACGTACCTTCTTAACTTGCTCCGCTCCCTTGTAAGAAGTTCGAAGCTTCTCCCATGCTTCTTTGGCCGACTTTGCTCCGACGACCTTCTCGAATGTGTCTTCATCTAATCCTTGATAGATTAGACAGAGAGCCTTCTTGTCTCTCTTCCTTGAGTCTCTCAAACCATCCTTCTGAGTTTGAGATAGACTTGCATCGTTCTCCGGTTCAATGAAGCCTTTCTCGACTATCTCCCACACATCATGTGCTCCTAAGATAGCCATCAACCTTAGACTCCAATTGTCATAGTTGCTCTTTGTGAGCATCGGAACTTGGAAGGGAACACCATTACTTGTCATCTTTAAGAGAATCTTATGGCTCTGATACCACTTTGTTGGAATGAAAATTTATAAATGTGGAGAAAGTGTTTAAGAATTTAAGAGACAAAAGAGAATTTTTGGAAGAAGAAAGTTTTTATTATTACTTAGAAACAACTTAGAGACTTGGTTACAAATGAGAGTGGAGGTAGGTATTTATAGCCTCCAAAATACAAAATATCTAGAATATTTTAATCTTAAATCTAGAGAATTCTACCATAATATCTAGATTAAAATATTACAATTATCTAGATTTTTCTATGAAAAAATCTAGATTTTTTTTCTTATGGAGGTGGATGATTTTTCTAGAAACCTTCTAGAACTTTGGATCATATTTTGGGTTTGGTCCAATAATGGATTATTGGATCATTAGCCCAAAACTAAATTGACCTAAAATCAAGTTTATATTTCAACAGTTAGTGTTTATAACTTGAAACTGCATGTCCACGTAGCCTGAAATATGATCTGACGTGAAGTTAAGCCTGCTCACGTTGAGGGTGACGAGAGTGACTTTAGGTAACTCCGGCGAGCTGAAGAAGAGCACGAGGAATATTGCTGTGAGAATCATTCCGAGCACGAAACAAACCGCCATTACTTTGGCCAGAAATTCTTGGTAAGAAACAAGAAGGGAAGCCATCTAATTGTATAGCACTTAAGAGACCACTCTATTATACAGATAGACCCTCATCATATTCTGTGTCTTAGCTCTCTCTTTCTAGCTTTTATTCTAAAGAAATTTTCAAGGAACAGAGCATATAATATAAGAGGAAAGAAGTTACAGCTTAAGAAATTAACAGTAAAACCAGCAGATTTGCCGATTAAGGAGAACAAACAAATAACTCGCATGTGAATAAAAGACCCACCTCAGCCTGTCAACTGAAGATAATTTTATACATCTAAAAATTCTCAAAGACGTTAGGTGGGATATAAAAGTTGCCTTACCACATTTTTGAATGAATTTACATGGAATTAGAAAGCTACTTGTAAGATCTATAGACATAGAAAAGCTAATCCGTTCAGACGTATGTTTTAACTTTTAAAATACTAGCAGGCTATCAAAACAAGTAAGGATTGAACGGTTGTAATGTAAGATAACAAACATTAACGCATACTAATTCAACTACTTAACGTTTGATAGTTTTGTTTGTGATTAAAATTTCGGTGTCAAACGTCTCGGAGAACCTAAAATTGTATGATTTTTTTTTTGGGGTTAATTGCACTGAGTATATTTTTTTTTTCCTAACTTTCTTGTATTTTTTAAAAAGTTTTTGTAAATATATATATTTTCCTTCAATTTCAATGTTAAAAGGACCAAAATAACACTATCTATCACATTCATCTCTTTTCTATATTTTTTCTTTCTTTATTTTCTTTTCTTCTCTTTCTTACTTTATCTTTCTGTTTATCCTTCATTTTTTTTTTAAGGTGGATAGCATTGTGGATGTGAGATTTCCGGCAATATAAACCACCAGAATGAAAATATAATTGGTCGATGTACCAAAATTAAAAAAAGCGGAGTTAATACAGAAGTTTCGAGTGGATAGTCTAGACTAGCTGCACACAATATCCATCCACATGGACAATACTACGGTCATATTACATGCTATACGCTTCCCGTGGATAAAAAACGGACAAGAAAAATATTGCTTTTGGGTGGATGGTGGGCGCAACAAACCCTTTTGTTCACGGATTCACAATCATGTGAACTATTGAACCAAGTACGTTATCTACTAGAAACAAAGTTTTTTTATGATTCCTAACCACACAAATAAACACCACATGTTAAATGCTTTCTATGGATATGGCGGATCGAGTGGATAGTCTAGACTAGATGTCCATAATATCCATTCACGTGGATAATGCGACGATCATATTACATGTTATGCACTTCCCGTGGATAAAAAACGGACAAGAGAAATATTGCTTTTGGGTGGATGGTGGGCACAACAAACCCTTGTGTCCACGGATTCACATGTAATAAACAACACATGTTAACATTAACAAATATAAATTTAAAATACACAAGGTAGTGAAAGAAGATACGTACCGGACACCCATAACATCCATATAACATACTATAAGCCGGAAAATCGCTAGTGGTCTACATTAGCACATTCCTCATCATAAAATTTTCCTTGCAGGAGACATCATATGTTTCAACACCGGGCGCCCATAACATTTGCAACTCATATACCAATGGCTGCAAGAATACGCCAAGTGATCTTCTTGGATGCTCAGGCCAGGGAACCAGTATAGAGAGGAAAAGAAACTCTCGACGCATGCATATAGATGACAGTAGGTTATAAGGAGTAAGAATCACTGGCCACAACGAAGAAGGTCGTCCATGCCTCTCCGGCAACGGCGCCAAATTGATAACAAGATTTTTGGGTCTTGTATCTTGTAGTCAATTAGTCAACCTACAAGACAAATGTCATTGTAATATAGGTTGATGTATCAATCCTAATTGGGTGTGAGTCTAGCCAAAAGGAATACATAAAACTAAATGAGCTAAGCCAAATAAAGTTGATTTTAAGCTAACAACCTAAATGACAAAAGAAAGTAAACAAGTAAGTAAATGAGATGAGAGACTAAGCAATAAATAAGAGAAAGGGCCTAAGATGAGGTCAAGGAGCTAGTTCTATCAAGGGATGATCTTATCTAGGTGTTTATCAATCAACCAAGCTCAAGAAGATGATTAAATGAACTATCAAGTAGCTAATCATATTCTCATACAAATAACTCTATGCTAATCAAGCATTAATCCATTTTTCAATATCAAATCCAAGATAACATGCATTCATTATCAACCATTTAACCATTCAAGCAAGCTTTAATCCTAGTCTAGAACTCAAAATATTAGATCAATCATATCTCTAAGCAAAGATCCCTTTAATTAATTCTTATTCAAGAACAATCTATCAATTGTGATCAAGAATCAAGTAAGCATGAAAGACAAGTTCATTTGACTATTAAATACCTTAGACATCAATTCTCATTGGCTAAGCATGCAAAATATCTAATTAGGCTCTATCAAACATTTCATCGAACACCTTTCGGGCATGAAAAAGCCTAGCATCTAGATTCAACAATTTCTTGCAACCTAGCATAGAGAACAACCTAATAGAGAAGGATTAATAAAAATTAAGTACTAAACACCCTTAGATCATCCCTAATCAACTCCTAGTCTACCTCATCTCAAAACCCAAAAAGACTACTCACTAATCATATTGATCCCATCAAAATCCATAGGGAAAATAATGGAAATCATGATTAGAGAAAATAGATTAAAAAGATAACAATACTTGACTAATACTTAAAATAAAAATTTATAAATTGTTTAAGATTCAAAAGGGGTGAAAGAAGTTCATGAGATAGAAGATAGATCCCCAAAAATTGGATCTAAATACAAATATATGTATTTTGGTTATAGTGGCATTTTTGTAAATACAGAGAATTTGGATTTGGCTTTGCATCGACACCCTTTGGCCGATGGATAAGGTCGATAGATTCTCTGTCTAAACGATGATTTGCTCGTAAGTTTTCATCGCTTGATACAAAGTGGCTAAGTGGGCTGGGCCTTACTCTTCAGCTGGTGATAATTGATGACGTGCATGGGCTTACGTGTTTTCCCGTCACATTCTTCTAGCACTTTTGTTTTGATGGCACTCTTTGTTTTGTCAGCATCATCGTTGACCACACTTCCAGCTTGTGTTCTTCTTTTTTTTTCTCCTCAGTATTTATAGTTCTCCAAATAATCCAAGCCACCAAGAACATTTCATAATCTCCATTTGTACCTAAAGAATTTAAGAAAACATTCCAAATGGAACTAAAACATGCAAGTCCTAAGTTAAACAATTCTTAGCTCAAAATAAATGAAATCTTAAGTAATTTATATAAATCAATGCAAAAGAAGATAAAAACATGCATTAAAGACAAGTTAAAATGACTCAAAACATGACACTATCAAAATATTACGTGGATTATATGCAAATATAAAAAGATAGATTTGAGAGGTCATTGTGTGATCTTGGTTCAAGTGTGAATCTTATGCCCTTCTCTGACGGATGTGCAATATGTTCTCCTCTTCTATGCTCTGCATGCTGATATATCATGGTTTTTAACCATTTTATACCATAATATAGATGTGTTTTTAGTGTCTTTTGTGTTCGTTTAGAGTCTTTTACATGTTTAATCAGGTTTGGAGCTAATTGGAGATATTTGGAGCATTTTGAGACTTTTGGGACGTTTTGGCCGAGAGCTTAACTCACTGTCCGATTTACTGATCAAGCATCGACCGACACACCTTGTGCATCGGTCGACACACTAGCGAGATGGGCCGTACGCGTCGGTTTAACAAGTTATGAAGATTTGCAAAGAGGCCCAGAATAGTTCCAATATTTACACAGAAGCCCCAGCCGAGATTAGACCTATATAATTAAGTTTTTGGTGTTTAATTTACTTACAATTTCATAATTAAGAGCAGAGGATTTTTAGAGCTTTTGGAGCTGATCTGAACCTTTACTTCATCTGTATTTGGAGAAGATTTCGAACCCCTTTTATTCTTTATCTTCTATGCAATTTATTCATCATATGATTATGTTTTCATTATCTATGTCTGAGTAGATTCCTTGTTAGGTTTAGGGTTTCTCACATAGGATTTCATGACTTGCTAGACTTGTTTAATTCAGTTAAGGATTCATAACTATATCTGTTCTTCAATCTAATTGTGCTTAAAGATAGTTCTAACCTGATCAATTAGAATCTAGATCTTAGGTTGCTAAATACGTCACAGAAGTGGGGTTTAGGAATCTGAACTGATTAGGTTGAGCAATTAAACTTCTCGCAAACGAAAGTTTGGTTTAGGATAATTGTGAACATATCAAACTTGGGATTAATGCTAGTTTAATCTGTTAGTTCTCGCAAATGAAAGTTTGGTTTGCTGCACTTAGACTTAGAGAATTATCGCAAAGGAATTTGGTTAATTCTATATCTGTGTTTTGAGTTCTAGAACTGTGCTTAATTAGATCCTTGCTGAATGAACTGTCTGCTTGTTGATAACTAGGATTTTGCAATCCTTTGAGGTACCAATTCCTCAAGCTTATCGAAGTAGCTTTGAGGTATCGAACCTATTCTGGGACGGATAAAACCAATAGGTATACATTAAACCTTCAGAGTCAAATCAAACAAATTGGTTTTTGTATCTAACAATCCTAATAAAAGCAAATCAAATAGCAGTAAACAGAGAGCGAGTAAACAAAGCGAATTCAATCAATGATAAAGATAAGGCCCAATGGGTTAGGGTCAACGGATAGGTGACTCGGGATGATCGAGGAATCCTAATTCAAGCTTCAAACAAGCTAATCTCTTAGCAAGGAACACACAAAGAAAATTGATTTAATCTCTTAATACCAATTCTTCATTTAATCTTAACTCAAGAACAAATCATCATTTGTGAATCAAAATCAAACGAGCATTCAAACAAGTTCCAATTAGCAACCAATCACTCTAGACATACATTTTCATGCGCTAGAATATGAAAGTCCTAACAAAGCTAAATACTGGAATTTCACCGAACAGGTTGTGAACAAGAAATTCTAAACATCCTAATCAATGTGATCAAGATTAACTAGGCATTAAGAGCACTTTGCTAGATGAGATTTTGACAATTAACTACTAGAATTCCATTGATCACCCCTAATCAACCTAATCCTACCCAACCCACAAGCCTATGGAGAACTACTCACAAATCATAACTAGATCAACAAAACTCATAGAAATAGAGTTGATCATGGTGGATTAGTGAGATTGAAAGATTTGTTGATGGAATAGTAATAGAAATCTAGATTGATCAAAGGATTTTTATGTGTTCTTACAAAAGAGTTTAGAACATCAAAAACTGCATAAGAAACAAAATAAAATAGGTTTTTGGCTTAAATAGTCTAAAAGGTGCGAGCCGGGTCAACCCGGAACAAACCGGGTGTTGACCCGGATCCAAGTGCAAATCTGGGGTCGATATCGGTCAGGTGGACCGATATGCAGACCGATATCGGGTCTCGGATTATTTCTGGGTTCGAGCGTATCGGTCCACCTGACCGATATGTGGACCGATATGAACCCTCGAAAATTAATCCGAGAGTCCATATCGGTCGGGTGGACCGATATGGTGACCGATACTGTTCTCCGAAACTTTGACGAGGGGCTGTATCGGTCCGCCTGACCGATACTCAGACCGATATGGTCCTTCTTTGGTTCTTCCTTGGTCTTCTGAGCTCAAGACTCCACTTCCAAGCTCACCAATGCTCCTAGATGCCTCCATTCACCTGCAAAACACAAGAAACACTCCAAATGCAAGCCTAGAATGCCTAATCCTAGTCCTAAACAACTCTAGACTCTAGATGCGACAATGACTCGGCAAAATGGTAAGAATGATGGAGAAAAGAAATCAAAACAAGAACTATATACAAGCCTAAATGCATGAAAATGTATGAATATCAATTCCCCCAAACTTGAATCTTGCTTGTCCACAAGCAAGCATAAGTCAATCAATCCATTTGGGAGAAAAGTTTGAAAGCGGGAGCTCATATCCAAAAGTTCAATCAAGATCAACAAGTTTCATTTAAATCTCATGCAACTAAGATGTATCCAAGTCAAGCTTACTCCAAGGATTTAGCCATACTCATCAAGGCCAATTCTCCAACCCATTTCTCAACTTACACAAGAGTTCATATCAACTAGCTCTTTGACATTGATTAAGCATTTCAAGTGGATCCTACTCACAACCAAGTGTTCAAACTCATTTGGCAAGGGTTAAGGTTTTGAGATAAAGTTGATCTCAATCAAGAAAAAGGGGTTTCTCCACATTCATTTAGGTTCTCTCATGAAGGAATGAATGAGCTTATAGTAAAAGGCTAAGAGTATAAAAGCAATTGGTGCGTACTAGCATCGATTTCCGTCTACCCATCGCCCCAATGACCTCCACTCTTACTCTAGCTCACCTAGTTTGAGTCTACCCTTCATCAAGGCTTTTCTTGCCTCATCCATCTTTCTCAATCAAAACACTTCCCATGAAACTCCCCAAGGATCATTTAAAACCTTTCAAAACAATGGCAATTCTTTCCTTTCAACTTAGCTCAAATCTTTCTTTCTTTAGTAATGACCTCTTTTTCATGAACCCCCTTTTTTCTTTCTTTAAATTGAGCACTTTGGCTTCTTTTCTTTTTCAAAACATGAGGTACTTTCTTTTTCTTTGAAAACACATAAGAGCTCTTTCTTTTTAAACACTTTGCCAACAAATACAAGATCCCATTTAACTTCCCTTTTATTCTTTCCCTCTCAAAATCCCTTCCCCCAAACTTCAATCTTAGCCTAATACAAGCAAAAGGCGATCAAGCTTGCATCTACACAGAAATTTTCAACTAGTCGCCTCAAACTCAACACCATTTACTTAGCTCATTCCAAGAGGCCTACCTCTCAACTAGAGTGTTTGTGGGTTTGAAGGAAAGGTGGTGAAGGGTGTGGAATCTATTCAAGCAAACAAGAGTGGTTAAAAGGGAAAAGAATGCTTGAATATTTTGGGGTATCCATGAGTTTAAAAACACCAAGAAGGAGTAGGATAATTACAAGTCAAGTTAAGGTTCTCACTTTGAATAGAGCTAGCATCAATTCACATTTTGCTTCAGTTTTAAAACAAGGCTGAATGTTAGCGTTCCAAGCAAGGTTCGTTCTAGCTTTCATGCTTAACTCGGGATACAATCCTAGTGCACTCAATTAGCTAAACAAGCTAGCATTCGAAACCATTTTCACCCAATTAAACTTTACAAGGAAATTCAATCATTGCTCCCAAATGCATGAATCCTACAACACTAACTAGACTCGATCTTACATGCTTCTTTTTGTGAAAATTTTCGAAAATTTTTTTCAATTTTTTTTTGGTTTTTCTATGCCTTAGATGAATGCATGAGACTCAAGATTAGTAAGTGGTCTCTCCCCCAAACTTAAATCACACGGTCCCTTGTGTGATCTAGGCAAGGAGGATAAACCGAAAACACACAAACAAAAAGCAAACAAAGAAGAGAAGAAAAAAAATATGTACAATGGTGGAGTGTTACCTGGCTAGTAGTGGAGGAAAGGAGGTGATGAATCCCCCATGGAGTAGGCCGGGTTGGAGGAGGAGCAGGAAGGTGTCTTCATGGCTCTCCTCTTCTTCCTCCGGTCCTCGCGGGTAGAGTGGCGGTGAGGATCCTCATAATAGGAGTCATGGGCCATGCGTGCAGATCCTGATGTCTCGTGTCCAGCAACCGAGTATCTGCCCTGCTCCAATTCAACCTGCTCAACCAGAACATCAGCTTCAGCTATCACCTCCTCGGTGGCTGCCTGAATCTCCTCATCTGCACCAGCCTGAGCTGCTCGGGATGTGGAGGCCTGTCCTGCAGTGCCACTCTTGTCCTTCTTTCCGACAATCATCTTAAGCACTTTGGTCACCTTCTTCAAACAGGAGGCCATCTTCTTAATGTTCCTACCGTGCCATTTGCTCTGCTTCTGCAGGCTCCGGTTCTGGTCCCTCAATGCCCTGATCGTCCTGTTCTCGATAGGATCATCGAGAGGCTCAATAATGTACCTGTGCAGCCCATACACCCCAGCAGGTGCGTCGGAAGTATCATGCTCTGCTGCAGCTGCTCTCTGTGACCCGTGAGGTCCAAACACATGCTCCACTCCATGTAAGAATCTGATATTAGCTCTGTTGGCAAAGCTTGTAATGTCGGGGTTTGGGAGGAGGTACCCTTCTTCATGGGTAGTGCCTGAGCACATCCGGTAGAGATGGCGCTCTGGAGGCGCCCTGGATGCAAGGTAGTGAGTTCGGGTAAGGTATTGGATATCCATCCATGCAACAGGTGTGGGTTCCCCAAATGTCTTCTCGCTCAGGCTTCCTTCCAGTTTTATCTTCTTTTTCACAAGCAACGGTGTGATCACACCAGCCATGCTGAACTTCGGGTTAGAGTCCCTTAATGACATAGCCCACTCTCTGTGGACAACAAACTGCTCTATCAGAATGGAAGTGTAGCTCAGGAGGCGCTCAACCGGTGGTATGGGCTGACCGTTGGGATAAGTGAGCAGGAGTGGCTGCAGCCCAATGTACAACATCTTCATTTCCTGCTCGTGGACTTGGTTGGCCTCCTTCCTAGCAAAGAACGTGTGTGCCAATGCCTTGTGCACATATCTAATAGCCGGATGTCTGATCCTTGCAGCTTTCATACCCCCCAGCTTAAAAGGCCCATCAGCTATCATCTGCCAAACACCCTCGAGGTCGTCCTTATCAATAGGGATAAAAGTCCCCAGCTGAGCACCATTCTCTGGAAAGTCAAAGACAGCAGCTATGTCCTCATACGTCATGCTAAACTTCTTCCTGCCCATTTGGAAATCAATCTTTCCCTTACTCACTTCCCCTGTTAAAGCTGCTCTTCTCATATTGACCGTTGCCTGCATGGTTGAGAGGAACTGACATGCCGAGCTCTGATAGGAGTCACTGGCAAGGTTGAAGAACTCCTTAAGACCCATGTTCTCTACAATCTCGTTGTAGTCATCTAGCAGCCCAAGTGCAGTCAGTGTCGGGGTGTGAGGGTATCGGGTTGACAAGAACGGTATCCCCTCCAGCTTGTCACATAACTCAGAAGCGGTGAACTTTTGTGGGTTCTCAATTACTTTCCTTAGAGCCTCGGGTGCCTCTTCCTCAACAGCTACCCCTTTTCCTCTCGATGAGGTTCCCATATCCTCAACCGGCTTTTGTGCTTTTGGTTTCGGGTTGGCACGCTTTCTCGTCATTGTCCTACAAAAGACAACTCATAAAGTGAATCAGCACAGATCGCAATCCAACCACACAGTAAATAATAGCTTGAGACATCCATGATCAACAATTGTGGGAGCTTAACAATTGCATACTTTTTCAGTTTCAATGGAGCAAGCAAGCCTAAACATCTTAACCAAACACATTTCTAGCTCAACATAAGCACAATGTGTAAGCAAATCAATCACTTTCTTGAGCAATTCACAACCTCATCAACCAAAGGTCCTTAATGCACATTTTCAAAACTTTTGTGAAACAAAACTCATCCAAATCAAGTAGTATCACAAAGTTAAGCTTTTAACAGTCCAATGCATCATCACAAACCATCCAATTAGAAAACCCCCAATATTTCCGGAATTCAAAACTCTCAAGAACCCTAAACCACTAAAGATCGAATTCATTCATTCCTAGGGCGAAATTGGCTATGGGTATTCATTCAAACGCATATTGGGAAGGAATTCAAGCAGTATCAACCATCAACAACCAAACAAATTCAAGTTCCAAATTTCCGGGTTTTTCAATCCGAAAATTTTGAGGAAGTTAAGAGCTTTACCTTGGTTTGTAATGAAGGATGGTGATTGAGAGTGAATGCAAGTGATAGAGCTTTGAAAACCTTGAATTTAGCAATCGAAAACTCGAATTTTGGTTGAGATTTGAGAGAGAAAAGTGAGTTGGAAGAACTCTCAAAATCCTTGTTGAAATCGCAGAAGAGACAAGGAGAGAAGGAGAATCGCGTGTGAGGAGGAGAAAAGAGGGGAAAGAAAATCGATTTTGGGTTAAAATCCGGTCAGAACCGGTTTGAAATCGGTTTAGGGTCTGAACCACTTACCTGGGCGAAGGGCGTATCGGTCTGGCCAACCGATACGCCGACCGATATCGAGTCTCGGATTTAATTCTTGCACCCCGTATCGGTCTGGCCAACCGATACGGTGACCGATATGGAGCCTCGGTTTTTTTTTCGTTGCATCCCGTATCGGTCTGGCCAACCGATACGGTGACCGATATCGGTCTTTCTGGGAATTCCGTATCGGTCTGGCCAACCGATACGGTGACCGATATGGAGCCTCGGATTATTTTTACCAGAACCGTATCGGCCTGGCCAACCGATACGGAACCCGATATTGGCTCCTGCACCATTTTTCTTCATTTCCGCGGTCTTTTCTCAACTCCAACTGATCTACAACCTCGTCCTTAAGCCAAAACCTGGCAAAACTCAAAGCAAAACATCAAAAATAACAAGCAAAAGACGTATGTACAAGGATAAACATGGGAATGTCTCCCAAGTTCGCTTTTATTTAAAGTCGTTAAGCTCGACTTTGCAAACCGTGATCTCAGACTGAGGGAGGGCTAGAGAGTGGAATGGAAGTTCCCTCCTCTATTGCTTCTGAGACGGAGTAGTGCTTGAGCCTTTGGCCATTGACCGTGAACTCTTCATCAGATTTTCCAAAAAGTACCACTGCTCCATATGGTCTCACCTCCTTCACTCTAAACGGTCCCGACCATCTAGACTTGAGCTTCCCGGGAAACAGCTTCAACCGGGAGTTAAAAAGCAGCACAAGATCTCCTACTTTGAACTCCTTCTTCTGGATCAGCTTATCATGAAAAAGCTTGGTCCTCTCCTTATAGATCTTTGAGCTTTCAAAAGCCTCAAGCCGTATCTCGTCAAGTTCGTTCAGCTGAATCAATCTCCTCTCGGTCGCGGTCTTGATGTCAAAGTTCAGCAACTTGACAGCCCACATGGCCTTGTATTCTACCTCCACCGGTAAGTGACATGACTTACCATACAGCATGGTGAATGGTGTAGTGCCCAATGGAGTCTTGAAAGCAGTCCTATATGCCCACAATACGCATCAAGTCTCTTGGCCCAATCTTTCCTTGAAGCTCCGACAGTCTTCTCTAGAATGGCCTTGATCTGCCTATTGGACACTTCAACCTGGCCACTTGTCTGAGGATGATATGGTGTTGCAACCTTATGCTTCACTCCATACTTTTTCAAAAGGCTCTCGAATAGCCTATTGATGAAATGTGAGCCTCCATCACTGATCACAATCCTCGGGATTCCAAATCTTGGGAAGAAGATGCTCTTGAACAGCTTTATCACAACCTTGGCGTCATTAGTTGGACTTGCCACTGCTTCTACCCACTTGGAAACATAATCCACAGCTACCAAGATGTAGCTATTCCCGTAAGAAGATGGAAAGGGTCCCATGAAATCAATGCCCCACACATCAAACACTTCAACTTCAAGGATGGGGTTTTGAGGCATCTCATTCCTTCTACTGATATTCCCCTTTCTTTGACAAGGATCACACTTAGTAATGAACTCTTGGGCATCCTTGAACATTGTAGGCCACCAAAACCCAGCTTGTAGAGCCTTCTGAACCGTTTTGAAAGTGGCAAAGTGACCACCATAATCTGACCCATGACAATGTAGTAGAATGCCTCCCACTTCTTCATCAGCTATGCACCTTCTATAGAGCTGATCCTTGCACAAAGTGTAGAGGTAAGGCTCATCCCAATAGTACCTGTTGACATCTCTAAAGAACTTCTTCCTTTGGTAGCTATCGAGGCTCGGTGGTTCTTTCCCAACAGCTAGGAAATTGACTATATCAGCATACCACGGTTCCTTGTCTTCAATAGAGCTCACTTCCTCGATCTTCATTCTTGTATCATGAGCATCCTTAACAGCCTTGCAAGCCATTAGCTGCTCCTCAGGGAGAGAGTCGTCTAGAGGAACAGCATCCTCAATTCTCAGTCTTGACAAGTGATCTGCTACCCCATTTCAATGCCCTTCTTGTCCTTGATTTCCAAATCAAACTCTTGTAGCAACAGTATCCACCTCAGTAGCCTTGGCTTGGCATCCTTCTTGGCAAGTAGATACCTCAACGCAGCATGATCCGTGTACACCACAACTTTAGATCCAACCAAGTACGACCTGAACTTCTCGAAGGCAAACACCACAACAAGAAGCTCTTTCTCAGTTGTTGCATACCTCACTTGAGCATCATCCAATGTCCTACTAGCATAGTATATGACATGAAGTTTCTTTTCTTTCATCTGCCCAAGGACTGCTCCCACTGCATAGTCGCTTGCATCACACATGATCTCAAAAGGCAACTCCCAGTCGGGAGCTTGGACTATCGGGGCGCTGATCAAGGCTTCTTTGATCATGTGGAATGCTGCCAAACATTCATCATCAAACGCAAAATCTGTCTCCTTACACAGCAGACGTGTAAGTGGCCTAGCGATCTTTGAGAAGTCCTTAATAAATCGCCGGTAAAAACCTGCATGACCCAAAAAGCTTCTGATCCCCTTCACTGAGTTTGGGGGCTGAAGACTTGTCATCACCTCTATCTTTGCCTTATCCACTTCAATACCATTCTCTGAAATCTTGTGACCCAACACAATCCCTTCTGTTACCATGAAGTGGCACTTCTCCCAATTCAGCACGAGGTTCGTCTCTTCACATCTCCTTAAGACCCTGCACAAGTTCAACAAACAGGAGGAGAAAGAAGAACCATACACAGAAAAGTCATCCATAAAAACTTCCACAATATCCTCAATAAGATCTGAGAAAATGGACATCATGCACCGCTGAAAGGTAGCCGGTGCATTGCACAAGCCAAATGGCATCCTTCGATAAGCAAAGGTACCATAAGGACAAGTGAATGTCGTTTTCTCCTGATCATTATGGTGTATCGGGATCTGAAAGAATCCACTGTACCCATCAAGAAAGCAGTAGAAAGGATGATTAGCAAGACGTTCTAGCATTTGATCAATGAATGGTAATGGAAAATGATCCTTCCTAGAAGCGGCATTTAGCTTTCTATAATCAATACACATCCTATGCCCAGTGATAGTTCTAGTAGGAATCAATTCATTACTGTCATTTTTAACCACAGTAATCCCCCCTTTCTTTGGAACACAATGCACGGGAGAAACCCAAGTGCTGTCCGAGATGGGGTAGATTATCCCTGCATCAAGCAATTTTAAAATCTCTTTCTTGACTACTTCTTTAAGGTTAGGATTCAATCTCCTTTGGTGCTCAATAGAAGACATGGATTCATTTTCAAGGTGGATCCTATGGGTACACAAGCTAGGCGACAATCCTTTTATATCATCAAGTGAATATCCTATTGCCTTTCTAAACTTTTTCAATTCAGTGGTCAAAGCAATCAATTCATCATCATTCAGCAACTCATTCACAATGACAGGGTAAGTAGAGTTAGGGCCAAGGAATGCATACCGAAGCCCCCGCGGAAGGGGCTTTAACTCAACCTTTGGCGCCTTAAGCTCGCTCCAATCGTCAGCTACAAGTTGCTCCTTGCACAGCTCCACTCCTTTGGCGCCATCGGTACCCATGTCTATAGCAAACACCTCCAGCTCCTTACACACTGAATCTGGTCCCAGCTCTATGAACTCAACCTCTTCTAACAAAGGCTTGTGTGAATCGAGCGCTCTCATGTAAGCCCAGCTCTCCTCTTGAAGATATCCATACTCCCCACATTCCTTGGTCAAGGTGACCTCTAGAGGATCCTCCATGTTCAACTCTTCAAGGAGTTCGTCAGCTAGCTCATCCATAGTCTCAATGTAAAATATTTGACCTTGAATAGTTGGCTTCTTCATCACCTTGTTGATGTCAAATTTGAGCACTATGTCTTTCCCAAGGTTGAGGTCTATCTTCCCTTTCCTGACATCTATAATCGCACCAGCTGTGGCAAGGAAAGGTCTCCCAAGAATTAGAGGATCCTTTGGTTCTTCATCCATCTCCAGCAGAATAAAATCTGTTGGCACTTCAAATCCTCCTACTTTCACCTGAAGATCTTCTAGGAGACCAATTGGATATCTCACTGATCTATCTGCAAGAACCAAGGAGATCCTACATGCCTTGTAGGTAGAGAAACCCAGCCTCTTGGCTACCGAGAAGGGCATCAGACTTGCGCTCGCTCCAAGATCACACAAACAACCCTCAAACCGATATGGACCAATAGCACATGGTAGAGTGAAACTGCCAGGATCTTCAAGTTTCTTTGGGACAATATCTCTTTGGATGATTGCACTACACTCATGAGACAGCACAACCATCCCTTGCACTTCCTTGGTTCTTTCCTTGATTGCATCCTTGAGAAACTTGCTATACTGAGGAACTAGCAAGAAGGCATCAATCAAAGGCATGGTCAACTCAATATTCTTCATCTGCTTGTCAAATAGAGCTTTGTACTTCTCTAGAAGCTTCTTCTTGAACCTGCCCGGAAAGGGTAGCTTGGGCTCATAGGGTGGTGGAACAAACACACTATCCTTCTTCTTGAGTGTATCATTCACTACTTCTTCAGCTACAGCCTTTCCTTTCCTCTTAGCCATATCACTATCACTCTCTTTGTTTAGAGCAGAATTTTCAGAATTCTCCTCCCCTTCTTGAACTTCAATGTCCTCATTGAGTGAAGATGCCAGCTTAGGCTTGGGCACTTGACTTTGTTGCAACTCTTTACCACTTCTCAGGGTGATAGCGCTGATATACTCCTTTGGGTTTTGCTCAGATTTTCCGGGTAGAGTACCTTGAGTGCGGGACGTAGAGGCATTCTTGTTTTCCATGTTTGTGACTCTTGATGTCAAACTCTGAAGCTCATTCTTGAGGTCCCGTACTTCCATAGCTCCTGAGGCTTGCCCTTGAAGGAGTTGTTGCATCATACTTTTCAGCTCATTATCAGCTCCCGAGTGTGAATGAGTTTGTTGTTGTTGACCAAAACCGGGTGGGTATTGTTGCTTGGGAGCATAGCCCTGTTGACCTTGAAACTGAGGCTTGTTTACAAAACCTTGTTGGTTGTTGTAATTGACATATGGCTTTTGCTGTTGAGGTTGTTGAAAGCCTTGTTGACCTTGTGGCTGAGCTTGTCCTTGGGATGGAACTTGAGGATAAACTTGGTCTTGAGGATTGGCTACATTGTTGCTGCGGTATGAGAAGTTTGGGTGGTTTCTATAGTTTTGGTTGAAGCCCTTGTTGAAACCACCTTGGCCAGCAATGAAGTTAATCTCCTCTTGAGTTAAATCCTCATCATCATCATAAAATTGAGGTTTAGAATCCTCCTGGTGTCCCACAAAGCTGATGTTCTTTTGGCCAATGGAGATCATCTTGTCCAACTTCTCATTCAAAGCCTTTATCTCTTTCTCATACTTCTCATCTGAAACTGATGATCCTCTATTAGTCCTCTCATAATCTTCATTGTAGTTGCCATCACTTTGCGCGAGATTTTCAATCAGCTCCATAGCTGCATCTACTCCCTTGCCTAGGAAGTGTCCATTGCTGCATGAATCAAGCATCGCCCTCATTCTAGGAAGCACTCCACGGTAGAGGTTGCTGAGTAGTGTTTCCTTGGTAAAACCGTGATGTGGGCACTGAGTGGTGAGCTTGTTGAACCTCTCCCAAGCTTCAGCGAAGCTCTCATTGTTGCGCTGCACAAACCCGGATAATTCACTACGGAAACGGGCAGTCCTAGTATGTGAGAAAAACTTCTTCAGAAAAGCTTTCTTCAGGTCACCCCAAGTAGTGATGGATCCCGGAGGGATAGTACTTTCCCAATCCTTGGCTCTGTCTGCCAAAGAGAAAACGAAGAGACGCATTTTTAACCCATCATCAGTCACACCATTCAACCTCGTAGTGGCACAAATCTTGTCAAAGGTGTCCAAGTGCTGTAGCGGGTCCTCAGATGGTAACCCATGGAACTGATTGTTCTGCACCATGTTCATCACCATAGCTCGGATCTCAAAGTTATTGTTGTTCACCGGTGGTGGGATGATTCCATGACGGTTAGCATTTGTATCAGGTGTATCTCCATCACCAATGACCCTAACCGGCTGCTGTTGTTGCTGCTGCTGTTCCTCGTGGTTTTCCATGACTCTTGGCTCAACACTTTCAACTTGAACAGCTCGTTCTTGTGCTCGTCGTTCTCTTACTAACCTTCTCTTGTGTGCTTCGATGTCGTAAACTCTTGCAACTAAGTTTGTAGTCCCTTTTCTGCGCAAGTTCATACACCTAGCATCAATAAGAAAGAAAGTAGCAAATTAGTAACAACAACTTGAAATAAAAAGGAATAGAAAACGAATTGATATATCCAGAATCCCAAAATGGCAACGGCGCCAAATTGATAACTAGGATTTTGCAATCCTTTGAGGTACCAATTCCTCAAGCTTATCGAAGTAGCTTTGAGGTATCGAACCTATTCTGGGACGGATAAAACCAATAGGTATACACTAAACCTTCAGAGTCAAATCAAACAAATTGGTTTTTGTATCTAACAATCCTAATAAAAGCAAATCAAATAGCAGTAAACAGAGAGCGAGTAAACAAAGCGAATTCAATCAATGATAAAGATAAGGCCCAATGGGTTAGGGTCAACGGATAGGTGACTCGGGATGATCGAGGAATCCTAATTCAAGCTTCAAACAAGCTAATCTCTTAGCAAGGAACACACAAAGCAAATTGATTTAATCTCTTAATACCAATTCTTCATTTAATCTTAACTCAAGAACAAATCATCATTTGTGAATCAAAATCAAACGAGCATTCAAACAAGTTCCAATTAGCAACCAATCACTCTAGACATACATTTTCATGCGCTAGAATATGAAAGTCCTAACAAAGCTAAATACTGGAATTTCACCGAACAGGTTGTGAACAAGAAATTCTAAACATCCTAATCAATGTGATCAAGATTAACTAGGCATTAAGAGCACTTTGCTAGATGAGATTTTGACAATTAACTACTAGAATTCCATTGATCACCCCTAATCAACCTAATCCTACCCAACCCACAAGCATATGGAGAACTACTCACAAATCATAACTAGATCAACAAAACTCATAGAAATAGAGTTGATCATGGTGGATTAGTGAGAGATTGAAAGATTTGTTGATGGAATAGTAATAGAAATCTAGATTGATCAAAGGATTTTTATGTGTTCTTACAAAAGAGTTTAGAACATCAAAAACTGCATAAGAAACAAAATAAAATTGGTTTTTGGCTTAAATAGTCTAAAAGGTGCGAGCCGGGTCAACCCGGAACAAACCGGGTGTTGACCCGGATCCAAGTGCAAATCTGGGGTCGATATCGGTCAGGTGGACCGATATGCAGACCGATATCGGGTCTCGGATTATTTCTGGGTTCGAGCGTATCGGTCCACCTGACCGATATGTGGACCGATATGAACCCTCGAAAATTAATCCGAGAGTCCATATCGGTCGGGTGGACCGATATGGTGACCGATACTGTTCTCCGAAACTTTGACGAGGGGCTGTATCGGTCCGCCTGACCGATACTCAGACCGATATGGTCCTTCTTTGGTTCTTCCTTGGTCTTCTGAGCTCAAGACTCCACTTCCAAGCTCACCAATGCTCCTAGATGCCTCCATTCACCTGCAAAACACAAGAAACACTCCAAATGCAAGCCTAGAATGCCTAATCCTAGTCCTAAACAACTCTAGACTCTAGATGCGACAATGACTCGGCAAAATGGTAAGAATGATGGAGAAAAGAAATCAAAACAAGAACTATATACAAGCCTAAATGCATGAAAATGTATGAATATCACTTGTCTGATTTCCTGAGAACGCCCTAGACCTAGCGCTCTTAATAACTTGCTTTCACAACCAATTAATCTCTGCTTTCTGTTTACTTTCTCTCATTGCTTTCAATACAATCACATTGGTTTCTTCCTAGTTTAATTCCTGTTCTTGAGCTATTGAATACCAGAGTCTCTGTGGATTCGATACCCTATATACTGCTACTACTGAACTGTGCACTTGCAGTTAGATATAGGATTAAAAACTTACAACCTATCAAGTTTTTGGCGCCGTTGCCGGGGACTCTTTGAGTCTTCGATAGTTTCGAGCCTAGGGTTTTACTAGGAATTTTCGTTTTCTTTTTCGTTTTTTTTTTTTTGCTGATTTATTTTTCTTTTTTCTCTGATTTCGCATTGCATCGATCGACGCTCTTCTTGCATCGATCGACGCACTTCGCAGAATCACCAAGAAGACTAAGAGATCATCAGGACGATGTGTCGGAATGATATTTTCAGCTCATGGATTGACAGTTCACAGATAGTTGGGTTGAAGAACCAAGTTGACTCTCTGCATAGTCTTCTACTTGGAAAGTATGCACAAGAAGCTAACCATTGCGTTGAAGGAACTGGATTCTATAGTCACAGATCTGCTTTTCAGAAACCCTTTACAAGGAGTTGTAGTGTTTCTTCTTACCAAGCACCGCCTGCACCTACAGCTCATGAGAGCAGAATGGAAATCATGATGGAGCAGTATCTTGAGAGACAACAACAGATTGATATGTCCTTCAACTCAAAGATTGATGCGTTGTATGAAGATTTGAATGAGAAGTTCGAATCTCTGAGCACACATATGGAGGAGCTGGATATCAAAATTGAACGAGCAGATGCAGCAATAGAGAGGCGGAATGAAGCTAAGAGAGCTGAACAGAAGCTGCACATCAATGCTGTGAACATAAGGGATGAGATTGACTTGCTGGAAGAAGAAGAGAGCATAATCTCGGATTTTCTGGATGAATATTGTCTGCTTGATACATGCATCGATCGACACCCCTTAGTGACGATCGACACGCCATTCTGACGGCAATTTCGAGTTCTTTCGAGAAACAGAATCGCCTTGCATCGATCGACACACATCATGCAACGATCGACACCGAACGCAGACATTTACACAAACCTGCAACAGTACCAGAACGAGTCTACAAGCCCCAGTGCCATATCCTAAGGTTCCCAAACCTTCCAAACAAGAGCTAGAAGTGGCTAACTGCATAAAAGTGATGGATAAGAAGGTGAATAAAACACCACCAATTGAAACTTCGCGAGTTCATGAAAAGAAGATGATCTCCACCGATGGTCATCTGAAAGAAGAAGTTCAGATTGGTGGAACTACAGTATCTGATAGTGAAAAGAAGAAGATGGCGGTTCCTCTTGAATCTGCTCTAACATCTTCAGTACCTGCAACTGCTCATAAGCAGAAAGCTCCAGACATCAGATATACGTCAAAGGTAAGGTACAAATCACCTAAGCTTAAACCTTCTGATCACATTGTTTTGAATGCAGGAAAACAAAGAATCCCGCCGAAGCTACACTCCCACCCCGACCCTTCTCGTTCGTTCCTTGGAAGATCTCATGATCTGAATGCTTATACGCTACCTTGGATGAGGAGACATTCACAGAGACACTCAAAGTCTCTGTTGAAACCGCCATGAGTTTGATCTCTTTCTGATAGGTCAAGCTATTGACCTTAAACAAGCGCTGGGTGGGAGGCAACCCACCATTATGTACTGGTGTTTTTCTAATTAATTTTTGGTGTTTTTGTTAGGATTTTAAGTTTGTTTTTGTTTCTGGTGAGTTTCTGGTTGCAGGTCTCGGACAGATTCGCAGTGCGTCGATCGATGCACTTCTGTGTCGATCGTCACGACACGATCGTAATCGCATTGCAGCGATCGTTGCAGTTCTGAGCAACGATCGACCATACACGAAAGTCGTCAAGTAACGGTCGATGCACTTAGTGCAACGATCGATGCTTAGCGACAGAGGTAAACCCGACAGAACTCAACAGAACTTTAACAATTTTTCTTTCTTTTTACCGATCCTTCGCTTGACACTACTGGGGACAGTGTGTCTTAAGTGTGGGGGAGGTGCTACTGACGTTTATCTTTCTGTTTTCTTAAGAGTCAATCCATTTTTCAAAATTTTTTGTTTTATTGAGTCAAAATTGTTTAAGTAAGAAACTATGATTTTCTGAGAAGATTTACAAGACTTGCAGGAACTTAAGTAACCATTGGGATGAAGTTGCAGGATCTATCTATGACTATTAGAAAACCCCATCACAGATCAACCTACTGGGAACACCCACATCACTTCAGGTATCAGAGGATCCTTTACTGACTTCACCCTAATACTGACTTATATTTCTCACCTAAGGGCTTGGTATACTCTGTGTCGGATTCCCTGTTAGTTCTGACACATCCTGTCAACCTATCCTATTTAGTTCCCTTCTCCCCTTCTATAAAGTAAAAAAAAAAAGATAATAAACTGAGGATGAGTTAGTAACTCCGAAGTGGTCACAGGAGTGGTAGAGACCCCTATTATCTCCTGTGCTATCCATGGAATGTGTCCAAAGTACACCCCATAACGGGAAGAACACTGATAAAAAAAATAAAATGATACCCAATGTGGGAAAATCAGTTGTTAAAGAAGGGAAAGAGAAGAAAGGGACTAGAGAAAGATAGTATGGTGGTCTAGAGCTGATAAGGTAAGATTCCATGTGCCCTTTGATCGATACTCCTTAGGTGAGACCGCACTTAAATACTTGCAGAAGTCAGTAGGGAGAATTTGAATGCTTGAAAGTGATTGTGGAGTTTACTTAGGACTGTTGCTAAGTGTGGGGGGGAAGTACATTGTGGTTTTGATATCCTGTGATTGATTCTTTCAGTGGTTTACTAAGGGGAATCTGAGTATTGTAGCTTCTAGGATGAAATGAGTTTCTGAAGAGTTTTCAAACCTCTTCACCAAGCTTTAGTTCTCTGTTTTGTTTGAGGGCAAGCAAAGGCTAAGTGTGGGGGAGTTGATATATCATGGTTTTTACCCATTTTATACCATGATATAGATGTGTTTTTAGTGTCTTTTGTGTTCGTTTAGAGTCTTTTACATGTTTAATCAGGTTTGGAGCTAATCGGAGATATTTGGAGCATTTTGGGACTTTTGGGACGTTTTGGCCGAGAGCTTAACTCACTGTCCGATTTACTGATCAAGCATCGACCGACACACCTTGTGCATCGGTCGACACACTAGCGAGATGGGCCGTACGCGTCGGTTTAACAAGTTATGAAGATTTGCAAAGAGGCCCAGAATAGTTCCAGTATTTACACAGAAGCCCCAGCCGAGATTAGACCTATATAATTAAGTTTTTGGTGTATAATTTACTTACGCTTTTATAATTAAGAGCAGAGGATTTTTAGAGCTTTTGGGGCTGATCTGAACCTTTACTTCATCTGTATTTGGAGAAGATTTCGAACCCCTTTTATTCTTTATCTTCTATGCAATTTATTCATCATATGATTATGTTTTCATTATCTATGTCTGAGTAGATTCCTTGTTAGGTTTAGGGTTTCTCACATAGGATTTCATGACTTGCTAGACTTGTTTAATTCAGTTAAGGATTCATAACTATATCTGTTCTTCAATCTAATTGTGCTTAAAGATAGTTCTAACCTGATCAATTAGAATCTAGATCTTAGGTTGCTAAATACGTCACGGAAGTGGGGTTTAGGAATCTGAACTGATTAGGTTGAGCAATTAAACTTCTCGCAAACGAAAGTTTGGTTTAGGATAATTGTGAACATATCAAACTTGGGATTAATGCTAGTTTAATCTGTTAGTTCTCGCAAACGAAAGTTTGGTTTGCTGCACTTAGACTTAGAGAATTATCGCAAAGGAATTTGGTTAATTCTATATCTGTGTTTTGAGTTCTAGAACTGTGCTTAATTAGATCCTTGCTGAATGAACTGTCTGCTTGTCTGATTTCCTGAGAACGCCCTAGACATAGCGCTCTTAATAACTTGCTTTCACAACCAATTAATCTCTGCTTTCTGTTTACTTTCTCTCATTGCTTTCAATACAATCACATTGCTTTCTTCCTAGTTTAATTCCTGTTCTTGAGCTATTGAATACCAGAGTCTCTGTGGATTCGATACCCTATATACTGCTACTACTGAACTGTGCACTTGCAGTTAGATATAGGATTAAAAACTTACAACCTATCACATGCCATCTCATTTCCCCCGCAGTTCGTTCAGATTGGTATAATCGCTTTAACCTATCGGATAACGGCAAATACCACATTATTTTGAACGGAACCTTATCTCTTCCCCTTGTGTCCTGATAACGCGGCTTCTGACAAAATTTACAATCCAGACGGTATTCATCTTCTCGCCAGTATATTATACAGTTGTCGATGCACACATCTATCATCTGATACAGTAATCCAAACCCTTTAACAAGTGTCTCAATCTCGTTGTATGAATATGGGGCAAGATTATCTTCAAGAAGAATATCTTTCACAAAATCGCAAATAGCATCCACACATTGCTCCGCCAAATTGTAGTCCTTCTTTATGCCCATTAATCTAGTTGCAGATGATAATGGTGAATGTTCCTCTTTGCAAACGTCATAAAGAGGTTGCTTCGCTAGCTTCCACATTAGGTTCCTCATCTACCCTAGGAATTTGATATTCACCTACTTCCTGAATACTTTCTCGATATGCATCATTAACCATCTGAACGGTACCTACACCAAAATCTACATCTGCGCTATAAGGTTCGCTAAAACTAACATTAGGTTCCCCCTACTCGTACTACCACAAGGTTCTCTACTACTACATGCATAATCCGATGTTTCCCTGTGAAGATACCAAATCTTCTGACCCGCCATGAACCCAACCGAATACAAGTGATGCCATACTTCGTCAATCGTAGGATTTCTAACATTTCGGCAATGAGTACATGGACATTTTAACTTACTGGTTTTCTGCGTATGTGGCTGATTGCAAGCTACCGTCATGAATTCCATAATACCGAATGCATATGGAGTGTGCACTAAGTTCGTCGTCTCATCAACCCTTGGTCCGTCCATCCACGATCAGAAATAATTATAGGAAGACATTTTTCCGTAATCTACAGTATTAGAGAGAGAGAGTGAGAGTGAGAGAGAGAGATTGGTGTGGAGGAGAAGAGAAAAACGTTTGGTATTTGTAAGAACTTAACAGACGGTAAAGCAACAGTAAACCGATGGATATAGCCATTACCGTCGGTAATCCGTCGGTTTGTTGTCGGTCCAACGGTAACATTAACGACTATATTAATGCATCTATTAACGGTAACAATGAACCAATAGGTATCCGACAGATTTTTGACGGCAACCGGTCATCGTCGAAAATCAGTCGAAAAATTTCCTACAGAATAATGTTCCGTCGGAATTACCGACGCAAAACCGACGACTTTGTCACCGTCAATTATCCGTCGGTTTGCTGTCGGAATTTCCAACGAGATATTTTCTGTCGGTTAAACTGTCGATTATGACAATGTTTTCTTGTGGTGATAGACCTTAATACTACTAGCTGAAGATTGTGAAACCTAGATTAGAAATGATAATTTTACAAAGTATATATACTATTTACTGTTGTTAGTGCAATGAAAAACATGGAAAAATACTATAAGATGGATCGCTTCATCTCCAAGGCATAACCCATTCGTGACAATAACTCCATTTTACTAGTAGTTTTTTTTCTTTCAAAAGCTCGAAACTTGTAATATTCCCTCAAATAAGAATATATCTGTCTTTGTGTCTTGTCATTTTGATATGTCTTAGGCTAGATTCTTGTGTAGATTCTTCACGAAGATCAACGGGTCTTAAAAGCAGAGGAAGATAGTTCTATTGGATAAAGTCTCTGGAAAAGGTAACTAACTCGAAATTATTTACCATCGAGATTCAAGACGAAGATGACAAATGTTCTAAAAGTTCTCACCTTTATGAAACGCGAGTCCACCATATGATCCTCTGTTATTTTCTCTGCTCAGGATATAAAATTTCAGTGATTTTCTGTTGAGGTGTTCAACAATGGCGGATCAATCTTTTTGCTCTCCGATCAACCCACATTTCTTCAAGCCTCTCCTTCCCGGCTTCCACACTCACATCGTACTCTGTTCTATTCTTTCGTTTCAAGAAAAGAATGCCAACAAAAATGTTTTGTTTACTTAATTATTGTTGCATGTTGGTGCAGAACATTCCTATAGCTTTCTTCTCGAAGCACATAGAAGGAAGAAACGACCACATCAAGACTGCGAAACTGAGAACAGATGCGTCGGCTAAAACTTGGTTAGTGAAGGTGGACGGCTTGAAATTCACCGACGGATGGGAAGCTTTTGCAGTCGCGCATGATCTCCGGATTGGTGACATCATCATTTTCAGACATGAAGGAGAAATGGTGTTTCATGTCACAGCTTTAGGACCAAGTTGCTGTGAGATTCAATATGCTTCACCATCATCTCACAACACCAATGATGACAGTAATAACCAGACCAACAATATTGGTATACTTTTGTTCTATGAAATGTACTCAAATTTTGTAAAAAAGAGATGCCAAACTAAGACTTTGTTAATTGTATTTTAGTTACAGGAAACAGTTCAAGAGTGAAGAGAAAGAGAGTAAAGAAGAATCATTCTCAGTTTGTGGCACATGTCTCACCCTCGAGTCTAAGATTTGATCGACTGGTTAGATTAGATTATTACAATTTAAGCAAATTATCTCTTAGGTAACAGTTTAAATTTGTTAGTCTGAGAGACATTAATCGAACTCTGTGACGGTATTTTGCAGTATTTACCAATGAGTTTTGCGAGGTCAATCAGTCTGGACAAAATGGGAGTTAGAGAAATCATTCTTCTTAACGAAGAAGGAAGATCATGGAAGTTGAATTTAAAATACAACAAAGCAGGCATGCAAACTTTTGTCAGACCTGGTTGGAGAAGATTCTGCGCTGAAAATGGGATGAAACAATGTCATCACTATACATTCAAACTGGTCCAAAAAGCTGGAGCACCAACCATCCGTTTGTGCCGCGCAGAACATAGACCAAAACAAGTTCTAAAATCTTCATTACACCATTCTTGTTATGTGGGGTCTCTCACTTCTTATAGCCTGAAAACTGATCAACTGGTGAATACACATACTCACACTATAGTTTCACACTATACTCACATTGGAACTTGATTATTATAACGTGTCTTTTGCAGTATCTTGGAAGGAAGTTTGTGATTGCAAATGGTCTGGAAGGGTCCAGTGAGATAGTTTTAAAGAATGAATGGGGAGGAAGATGGAGTTTAGCTTTGAGACACTACAAATCACCCGAAAAAACTTTTGTCGGACCAGGCTGGGCGACGTTCTGTCAAGTGAACGGGATCAAAGCTGGAGATTCCTTCAAGTTTAAACTGATTGAAACGGATGAAAAGCCTATCCTCTCGTTGTGCCCTTCAAACCGTGGCAAAACGCCATTAGAGTGTCCAGAAGATACTAGCAGGGGAGATGATAGTACCAAATCCCAAGAAAGTGAAGAGGAGAGTCTTGGAGACGAGGGCATCTCACAGGATGGCTTTGAGATGGAGAAAGAGAAGAATAGCTCGAGATGCAGAGCTTCATCTTCATATAGTCAAGACCGATTTGCGATATTAACTCTTACACCGAAAGCTGTTAAAAACTATAAACTGGTAAGTTCATATACAACTCCGCCTCAAGGTTGTGTCTATTGTTTTTTTGTGTTTAAAGTCAAATCTTTGAGCAGATTCTTCCAATGGGTTTCACGCGGGTGAATGGCATCAACAAGGCAGGGAAGATAACTTTGCTGCATAAAGATGGAGTAAGACAGGTGGTGGATCTTTTGAAGAACAAAGGAACCGGAACGATGCGAATTGGAAAAGGTTGGAGAGAGTTCTGTGACGCGCATGGAGTAAAGATAGGAAAGCCCTTTGTCTTGGAACTCATTTGGGAGGGAGAAGCAAGTCCGGTGCTTACATTCTGCACCAATCTTTGAGACTGTTGTTTCCACAGAAGATTCCTCTGGTGCTCTGCAATATATTTTTCTTATCTGTCAGTTTCTTTTAGCTGCATGTTACTTAGATTTGCAGCAGCTTGTTGACTGCATTTCTCTTCTTGCTTCTGACTAGATGTCGTCTTATCTGAGTCTTGTTATGAATTCCAGAAAACTCTAGATTTCTACTTCAACAAGTTTTCTTTATCGAAACTCTAGTGTGTGTAGAAAGACATCAATACTCTTGGAAAGAGTATTGATAATGTGAAAACAGAGCAATTAACTGTGATCATCTCAGAGCAGTTAACTATGGTTTAATGCACTGGATCAGGTTTTTGAAGGACACTATTAAGAGTAGCGTGCCTAAGACTATCAGGTTTTCCAAGTTTTATTCCTTTCGGTTGCCAGAAACCGCTAAAATGGCAAACACTTCCATTGACATTCATTTAATTTCCAGATCCAAGAGGACATGCTCAAGCCACAAAGATCTAATTGTACAAAAGCAAGAGTGGGATTGTTCCATCTAACCATCTTAGATAGATTAGATGACTTTCTTCTTCTCCAAAAACGTCTTCAAGTGCATAAACTGCATTCCAGCGACTCCTAAGCATACAAAAAGAGAGAGAAAACTTAACCACGCCATTTTCGAGTTTGTAGCCCTGTTCAGATTTTGCATCTCTTCCTCCCTGACGCATACAAAACAAAACTCATCACACAAGTTCATACTCAAAAACATTGCAACGATTTTATAAAGTTGGATATTTAAGTCTATAGTACAACCCGGAAGCATAAAAATAAACTTTCTTTACCTGTCTCTGAGATAAAACATCTCTTCATGAATCGAGTCGACGGTTTCAATAAGTCTTTTTACTTCAAATTCCATGACCTTGGTTACAAACAAACAAGCATAAGAATCTGGTTTTATCGTCAGAGAACAATATTGTTAAACTCACTTCGACTTGGCTCTTCTTGGCGACACTAGTCCAGCTCTTGGAATGAATACCTGTTCTCCAATCAAAATCAATACTCAATGTCACATCAGGTTTGTGATCGTTGGCAGTGAAACAAGCCATGTAATCTCCAGCTTCCACCGCCGTGAACGCGAATTGTCCCGATTCCACATCTTCCGCGTGATGATACGTGTTCCCGTAACTCGATGTCACCTGTGTATACATATATATTATGTTTAATCGAACAAAAAACAAATTTAATTAAGAAACAGCAATCGTAAAAAGAAAGGATTTTTCTGAATACCCTTATGGAGATCTTGTGAGACGGAGGGGAAGGATGAGCTTCGTTTGGTTTAATGACGCTGTATTTACCGACGGTCATTGAATTGCTTTTGATGTCCTCAGAAATACATTTTGTTCGACCCGAGTGCAATTCGAAGTGGAGAGATTGAGAAACGCGCATTAGAATCCCCAGGATTAAAAGGAACGTCCATAGATTTTCTGATCGGAGAACCATGGCGAAGTTTTCAAAGATAGAGGTAGAGATCTTTCTTTCTGTTTGGCTCCTCAATCAATCGTCGTTGCAGAGGAGTTGGAAGGTGGTAGACGGAAAGGGATATTTTGACAGGTGTATACTTCTAATTGGCCAAAACACGTCGAAGAGGGATTTCCGAACCTTCTCTTTCGTCAAGAGTTTCGTGTTTTTTTGTGAAGGCACCAAAAAAAGAGTTGATTATCATGGAGTTATGTTTGAGATAACTCTGCAAGTGTATTAATTCGATTTAAAATATTTAGCGAGTAGTGATTTATTGAGAAATTATTCACATTTTTCGTGCAAGTGAGAAGAAATCAAGAGGAAGTTTTGCTGTTAGTGATTTGGCTTGATTATTAAGTGAGCTGAAGTACAGTGATAAAAAGACCATAATGTTCTCTGATCTCTTATCAATCAGTAGTTCAGTACAAAATGGCTTCATATCGGCTTGTCGGGGTTGACTTTTAATAATTATGCGAAATTTACTCCATAATGTTCGGTTTGCTTCTTTTATCAAATTATTATTAAGAGTGATAAGTCAATCCAACTAGATTATCATTGTTGATCACCTAGTGGCACGTATATACTTCTTCATATAATCCAATGGTAATATCATATTCTTTATATACTCCATTGACATCATCATATGCACCCCGGCATCGCTATACATATATCATGATACAGATTAACAGAAACTTAACAGAAAAAGAAATCAGGTGATCTGGTTTATAACGTCGTCTGAAAAACAAAAACAAATAATTAATAGACATATATGTGCCAGTTGGCCATTATGAAAAAACAGTCTAACATATGAATAAAGAACCAACGGTGGCCTTATTGAACCAAATATCGCATAACCAATTGTCCACACTCACAAGTATGATGGATTCGGTTTAAGAAAGTAAAATCAAATGCTTCATAAGATACTAACACAAATGTTGATAATTCGACAATAAACGATCCGGTTACCAAATCATATATAAAATCAAGCCAATTTTTTTACTGTATAATCAAAAAGGAGAATAAAATCATAAAGTTGGGTAGTTTTTAAAAAGGAAAAAAAAACATTCGCCTAAGGAGTTCAGTTTTTAGAATAGACAAGGAGAATAAAATTGTTAGAATTTAAGAGTATAAACCAGAGTATAACAAGATTAAAGGATTAGAGAGAGTTTGAGAGAATAAGAACAAGAGAGAGAGTAGAGAGAGAATTGGAGAAGAGAATATGTCTTCTTAGATTTGAATTTCAAAAACAGATAGTACAATATAGAGAAAGAGTTGTTAGGCTAATCCTAAATCATGTGGCTAATAATTGTCCACATATTTTAGCTTACAAGGGAAGCTAGTCCAAAGTATCTTAAGTAACCAAAACTGTTTTTACTGTTCATCTGTGGGTACTATTCACAGATGCTTCTCTTCTAGTTACTTCTTCTAGTTTGGTTACTCCAAGACCTCTCATGACCAATAGCACATTGATCTTCTATGATCTCCATTCCAATACTCCCCCTCAAGCTTGAATTCAAGGGTTGAATCCAACTTGGAATAGCAATGGAGAACTACCTCATTAAAAACCTTCATGAAGAAAATCACTTGGGATAAAACTTCATGAAGGGAAAAAGAGTGTAGCCTCCACGGCCTTAGAGGATTCAGGAAGATTAATGAGCCCCAACTTTGGATGAATGGACTCACACACCTTCAAGCTAGCTGCCTTAGTGAACACATCAGCTAGTTGTTCTTCACTCCTTGTGAAACATGCTAACACCACTCTTTGGTCAATCATTTGTCTCACCTTGTGACAGTCCACTTCTATATGCTTGGTTCTTTCATGGAAGACTGAATTTGATGCAATATGAATGGCTGCTTGGTTGTCACAATGCATGGTGATTGGCTTGGATATTACAATCCCCAAATCCGCAAGAAGACCTTTGATCCATGCTAACTCGGTTGCTAACTTTCTCATTGCTCTATACTCAGCTTCAGCACTTGAACATGAGACTATCTTCTGCTTCTTGCTCTTCCAAGTAACAAGGTTGCCTTCAATGAATGTACAATATCCTGTAGTAGACCTCATGTCCACTCTATCTCCTGCCCAATCAGCATCGCAATACCCAACCACTTCTGTGCTTTGATTGCAACCCATCCAAATGCCTTGACCAGGAGCACAACGTAGGTATCTAAGTATCCTTTCAACCATATTCCAGTGATGCATCTTGGGAGTTTGCATATGTTGACTTACTTGGTTTACTGCAAAACACAAATCAGGTCTGGTTATGGTTAAGTAAATGAGCTTACCAACCATCCTTCTATACTGAGTAATGTCCTCAAATGGTCTATCCTCGAGCTCCCCCTCTCTTATGACTTTGTAGCCTTCCTCAAGAGGTGTCTTAGCCGGTTTTGATCCTAGCTTTCCTGCTTCAGATAACAAATCAAGTGTGTACTTCCTTTGAGATAAGAAGAGTCCATCATTAGATCGACAAACCTCTATCCCAAGGAAGTACTTTAGAGCACCAAGGTCTTTTATATCAAAAACAGTTTTGAGATAAGCCTTAGTGTCTTGTATACCTGACTTGTTGCTTCCTGATATGATAATGTCATCAACATATACTAGAATGACAATGATACCTTCCTGATTATGAAGAGTGAATAAGGTGTGATCACCCTCGGACCTCTTGAATCCTCTTTGCATAAGTGTCGAGCTCAGCTTATGGTACCATGCCCTAGGAGATTGTTTCAGTCCATAGATAGCCTTTTTGAGTCTTAGCACCTTCCCTGGTTTCACAATGCCTTCAAGACCAGAAGGTGGTGTCATATACACCTCATCTTCAAGCTCTCCTTGAAGAATGCATTCTTGACATCCATTTGCCAAAGTTCCCAATCAAGGTTTGTTGCCAAAGATAAGATGATCCTGACTGTATGGAGCTTAGCTACTGGTGCAAAGGTATCCAAATAGTCCTTTCCATAGGTTTGAGTGAAGCCTCTTGCAACCAGCCTTGCTTTGTATCTCTCAACCTCTCCATTGCTTCTATATTTGATCGTGAAAACCCACTTAGAACTCACTGCCTTCTTTCCTTTGGGAAGTTCTGCCTCATACCAAGTCTCATTGTTTTCCATTGATTTGGTCTCTTCATTCACAGCTTGCATCCACCTTTTATCTCCCTTGGCTTCTTCATAGGTTGTTGGTACTTGTTCTTGATCCAACTGTCCAATGAACACTTGATGTTCCAAAGGTACATGAGCCAAAGTGCACACAACTTGCGAAGGATGAGCTACTGCATGACTGTTGAAGTAGAACTTCTTGTTGATCAAGATTGATGGATCCTTCTTTTCTCTAGTGCTTCTTCTGAGTACTTGAATTGGCTGGTTAGTTGCCAGTTCAGTCTCTTCATTTTGCGGATCATGGTCCATCTGAACAGACTCTGTCTCATGCTCCTCAGCACTATCTTGATCATGTGTAATAGAATCAGATTGTTGCTGTTGCGGTTGTTCTGATTCTTGAGTGTCCCCCTCATGATCAGGATGGGGATTTTGTGGAGCTTCTGAAGGTAAATCAGGGACTGAAGGAGCTTGACTTGACTTGGCCGGTTCCTGAGGCAGACTAATACCAAGACTTTCCATTATTATCCTTAGGTTAGCATCTCGGTCTGATTGAGAAGTCGGGAGATCCTTTAAGCTGTCCCAATTCTTCTCATCGTAGAAACTTCTTGTCTCCATAAACTTCACATCTCTTGAGATCAAAACCTTCCTTGTTTCAGGCACATAGCACTTGTATCCCCTTTGTGTTGTGGAATACCCAATGAACATGGCTTTGGTGCTCTTAGCATCCAACTTGTCTCTTTGTTCTCCTGGTATTAACACAAAACAAATGCACCCAAACACACGTAAGTGAGCAACTGATGGATTGGTTTTGTTTAATACCTGAAATGGTGATTGATCCTTAAGAACTCTTGTGGGAGTTCTATTGATCAAGTAGCATGCAGTCATGACTGCATCTCCCCAAAACCTCTTAGGAACATTCTTGTAGAACATCATGGATATTGCCACCTCCATTAAGTGTATGTTCTTCCTTTCAGCTACTCCATTTTGTTGTGGAGTGTAAGGGCAACTTGTTTGATGAAGAATCCCATGTTTGGATAGGTGTTGTTTGAAGGCATTACTTGTATACTCTCCACCATTATCTGATCTAAAGATTTTGATCTTAGCATTGAAATGGTTAGTAACATGATTCTGAAAATTCATGAACGCTTCTAACACCCTATCCTTAGATTGCATCAAGGTTATCCAAGTGTATTTAGATTTTTCATCAATGAATGTCACAAAATACTTATGATTCTCTCTAGAGACACAAGGGGCAGTCCACACATCAGAATGAACAAGATCAAAGCAACTTTCATAAGTAGTTTTAGAACTTGGAAAAACAGACTTGCAATGTTTCCCAAGAATACAAGCCTCACAATCATCATTTTTAAAAGAAACATTAGGTAATAAGAGTCTTAAAGCACGAGAGTGTGGATGTCCTAGTCTAGCATGCCAAACAGAATCATCAACACTTATAAAGGTAGAAAAAGCAGTAGATAATTCAGAAGAAGAGTTGGTGTCTTCAAGCATGTAAAGCTCATCCTTTGTAACACCTTTCCCAAGCAACTTACTTGTTTCAATATCCTGAAAAATCACATCATTAGGACTGAAAATAACATTGCAGTTAAGATCAGTAGCTACTCTTTTCACAGATAATAAGTTTGATGTAAAACTAGGCATATAGAAAGCTTTAGATTCTTTGCTAAACAACTTAAGATTTCCTATGCCTTGAATTGGTATCTTATCACCATTTGCAATCACAACATTACCAAGAGCAGGTTTAATGTTTTTTATCAATTAGAGTCACTGATCATATGGTGAGATGCTCCTGAATCAACTATCAATGGTTTTGTTCTATTTGAAGCAAAAAGGGAGTTACCAAGAGTCATACCAGAGTTCTCCTTGAGAGCTTTGATAAGAGCTTCAAGGTATGACCTTCTTACCACATCATTTTGAACTATCATGGCAGGAGATTGATGAACCACCATTTCCCTTCCTTCCTCACTAGCCTGCACTGAAGATGGACCAGACTCACCGCCTTGGGAGTAGTTAGCTCTTTGGTCTTTGAACCGGCTGAAGGATGATGGCCTGAGGTGAGGATGTAGGCGCCAGCATTTCTCCTTGAGATGGCCACTCTTCTTGCAATGTTCACAAAACCAGAGTGGCCTCTTGTCACCACCATTCCCTTGCTTTTCTTCAGGTCTGAATGCACCCTTGTGTGCAGTCACAAGCTCACGCTTACCTCCAAATAGACCAAAGGATCCCTGCTCCTTCTGAATTTGAGCACAAACATCATCCAAGGAAGGAAGTTTCTCTGCCCTTAGCATGTGTTGGATGAGGCTGGCGTAAGATGAATTCAGAGTTAACAAGAGGGCAAACACCTTTTCTTGCTCTCTTCTTTCCTGAAGAACAATGGGATCAACAGTAGGTGGCCTTAACATCTCCAACTCTGCCCACAAAGCTCTAAACTTCCCAAAATGTTGTTTGAACTCCATGTCTTCTTGATGGAGATTGTTGATAGTAAGCTTGACTTCAAACACCCTGCTCAGATTGGACATATTCCCATAAACTTTCTTGAGAGTGTCCCACAAATCCTTGGAAGTTTCACAATAAGAATAAACTTCCAAGAGGGATGGTTCAAGGGAACTTTGTAGAATGGAGAGTACATTCTGGTCTCCCTGAACCCATAGCTCTTCATCTTCAAGAGCCGCTTCTTTAGTAGCTTCTTCATCAGCTTGAGTCTCTGCTTCATTTCCAGCCTTAGCCTTGTCCTTAGCTTCAGACTTCATCATCTTAAGTGGAGCAGTGTTACTCAGAACATGCTTCCAAAAACCTCTACCACCAAGGGCAGATTTAACCATCCTAGCCCAAACAAGATAGTTGGCGCCTTTAAGAACAACATGGATTATCACTTTTGAGTTCTCCATTGTTATGGAGGGAGTATTCAAGATAAAGAGAGCACACAAAAGTTTTAGAAAACCAAGGAAAGATCTTAAGAGCAGTATACTTTCAAGACAAAGGTGGTTTCTTAGAGAACTTCAAGAACAGATTCAAGAACAAGAAAAATCAGAGTTTAGAACAAGATTCAAGAACACAAGATTTGCGGAAGTGAATAGGTACATGAGCTTATAGCTCTGATACCATGTTAGAATTTAAGAGTATAAACCAGAGTATAACAAGATTAAAGGACTAGAGAGAGTTTGAGAGAATAAGAACAAGAGAGAGAGAGTAGAGAGAGAATTGGAGAAGAGAATATGTCTCCTTAGATTTGAATTTCAAAAACAGAGAGTACAATATAGAGAAAGAGTTGTTAGGCTAATCCTAAATCATGTGGCTAATAATTGTCCACATATTTTAGCTTACAAGGGAAGCTAGCCCAAAATATCTTAAGTAACAAAAACTGTTTTTACTGTTCATCCGCGGGTACTATTCACAGATGCTTCTCTTCTAGTTACTTCTTCTAGTTTGGTTACTCCAAGACCTCTCATGACCAATAGCACATTGATCTTCTATGATCTCCATTCCAATAAAAATCATAAAACAAACGAATACATAAATGATTAATTATACCATATATTATGATTAATTGTTTGATCTTTTATCATTTGTTATTCTTCATTTACTAATTATTAATTAGTAATTATAACATTTGTTCTTAAAAAAAAAATTATAACATTTGTTCTGCCTCTTTACTTATTAAAATGTGGAAATTACGGGAATCAAGATCCACACATGCATTTATTAAGTTGGGTAGTTTCTAATTAGATTCCTCAAGATCCTATAACTGTGCTGTCAATCCACATAATTTTGTTTTATAATTAGTTTAACCTTTTTTTTTGTCAACTATAATTAGTTTAACCAAATCTTCATTATTGGCCTAATTTTTGTTTATTTGATATAAATCTTTTCGAGAGTAGAACGAAATGTTTGTTTTTCTATATATATCAAAGTTGATTTACCTTCACTAAACCTTTTCGTTAAAAGGCATTCTGTTGAAATATAAACTTGATTTGGATCAAGGTTAGTTATTGGATCTATGATCTAAATAACATTTGGGCTTAACCCAAAATCTTGATCCAAGTTCTAGAAATTTCTCTAGAAAAATATCTTCATATCTCCACCTCCTTAAATCTTCTAGATTTCTCTTCCACCTCCTTAAGAATAAAAATCTAGATTTTTTCATAGAAAAATCTAGATAATTGTAATATTTTAATCTAGATATTATGGTAGAATTCTCTAGATTTAGGATTAAAATATTCTAGATATTTTGTATTTTGGAGGCTATAAATACCTACCTCCACTCTCATTTGTATCCAAGTCTCTAAGTTGTTTCTAAGCAATAATAAAAACTTTCTTCTTCCAAAATTTTCTTTTGTCTTCTAAGTTCTTAAACACTTTCTCCAAACTTATAAATTTTTCATTCCAACAAAGTGGTATCAGAGCCATAAGATCTCTTAAAGATGGCAAGTAATGGTGTTCCCTTCCAAGTCCCGATGCTCACAAAGAGCAACTATGACAATTGGAGTCTAAGGTTGATGGCTATCTTAGGAGCACATGATGTGTGGGAGATAGTCGAGAAAGGCTTCATTGAACCGGAGAATGATGCAAGTCTATCTCAAACTCAAAAGGATGGTTTGAGAGACTCAAGGAAGAGAGACAAGAAGGCTCTCTGTCTAATCTATCAAGGATTAGATGAAGACACGTTCGAGAAGGTCGTAGGAGCAAAGTCGGCCAAAGAAGCATGGGAAAAGCTTCGAACTTCTTACAAGGGAGCGGAGCAAGTTAAGAAGGTACGTCTTCAAACTCTAAGAGGAGAATTTGAAGCATTGCAAATGAAGGAAGGTGAACTCATCTCTGATTACTTCTCAAGAGTTCTAACGGTTACTAATAACCTAAAAAGAAATGGTGAGAAGTTAGATGAGGTGAGAATCATGGAGAAAGTTCTTAGATCATTGGATTCAAAATTCGAGCATATAGTCACTGTGATTGAAGAGACAAAAGACTTGGAGACTATGACAATAGAGCAACTTCTTGGATCACTACAAGCTTATGAAGAAAAGAAGAAGAAGAAGGAAGACATCACGGAGCAAGTACTCAAGATGCGGATTCAAACCAAAGAAGAAACCGGTCGAAGCTATCCAAGACGAGGTGGTGGCCAAGTCCGAGGAAGAGGTTGTGGATATGTACATGGACGTGGTTGGAGACCATATGAAGACCATACCAACCAAAGAGGAGAAAGCTCATCAAGAGGCCGTGGGAGAGGAAGTCCAAAATCAAGGTACGATAAGTCAAGTATTAAGTGCTACAATTGTGGAAAGTTTGGACATTATGCTTCCGAATGCAAGGCTCCAAACAACAATAGAGTTGAAGAGAAGTCCAATTATGCTGAAGAAATGAGCAAAGAAGAGGATATGCTATTGATGGCCTATAAGAAGGATGAACCAAATGAGGTTCACAAATGGTACCTCGACAGCGGTGCAAGCAATCACATGTGCGGTAAAAGAAGCTTGTTCGTGGAGCTTGATGAATCGGTCAAAGGAGATGTCGCTTTAGGTGATGAATCAAAGATGGAAGTAAAAGGCAAAGGTAACATTCTCATCCGACTGAAGAATGGAGATCATCAATTTATTTCCAATGTTTACTATATTCCAAGCATGAAGACCAACATCTTGAGCCTAGGACAACTCTTAGAGAAAGGTTATGATATCCAACTAAAGGATAATAGCCTCTCTATAAGAGATCACAAAAACAATCTCATCACCAAGGTGCCGATGGCGAGGAATAGAATGTTTGTCCTAAACATTCAAAATGACATCGCACAATGTCTCAAGATGTGTTACAAGGAGGAGTCTTGGCTTTGGCATCTTCGGTTTGGGCATCTCAATTTTGGAGGCTTAGAGCTACTTTCCAAGAAAGAAATGGTGAGAGGATTGCCTTGCATCAATCATCCAAATCAAATGTGTGAAGGATGTCTACTTGGAAAACAATTCAAAATTAGTTTTCCAAAGGAGTCGGAGACAAGAGCGCGGAAGCCACTAGAACTCATACATACAGATGTATGTGGCCCGATCAAGCCAAGTTCACTCGGTAAGAGTAACTACTTCCTTCTCTTTATTGATGATTTCTCAAGAAAGACATGGGTTTACTTTTTGAAAGAAAAATCAGAGGTGTTTGAAAATTTCAAAAAGTTCAAAGCCCATGTTGAGAAGGAAAGTGGCCTTGTGATTAAAGCCATGAGATCTGATCGTGGAGGAGAGTTCACTTCCAAGGAATTTCTGAAGTATTGTGAGGATAATGGTATTCGAAGACAATTGACGGTGCCTAGATCCCCTCAACAAAATGGAGTAGCCGAAAGGAAGAATAGGACGATCCTTGAGATGGCAAGAAGCATGCTCAAGAGTAAGAAGCTACCAAAGGAGTTATGGGCTGAAGCAGTTGCGTGTGCGGTTTATCTATCAAACCGATCTCCAACAAGAAGTGTTTCAGGAAAGACACCACAAGAAGCTTGGAGTGGAAGAAAACCCGGTGTTTCACATCTAAGAGTCTTTGGAAGCCTTGCTCATGCACATGTACCAGATGAGAAGCGAAGCAAGCTAGATGATAAAAGTGAGAAGTACATATTCATTGGGTATGATGCTAACTCCAAAGGCTACAAGCTCTACAATCCTGAAACAAAGAAGACAATCATTAGTCGGAATGTCATCTTTGATGAAGAAGGAGAATGGGATTGGAGATCTAATAATGAAGACTACAACTTCTTTCCTCATGTTGAAGAAGAAGTCTTGGAGCAACCAAGAGAGGAGCCAGTTACCCCACCAACTTCACCAACAACAAGCTCTCAAGGAGATGAAAGCTCAAGCGAAAGGGCCCCACGTTTTAGAAGTCTACAAGAGCTTTATGAGGTAACTGAAAATCAAGACAATCTTACCTTATTTTGTCTATTTGCGGATTCCGAGCCCATGGATTTTCAAGAAGCTATGGAGAAGAAGACATGGAGAAATGCAATGGATGAAGAGATTAAGGCGATAGAGAAGAATGATACATGGGAGTTAGCTTCACTTCCAAAAGGGCATAAGGCAATCGGTGTAAAGTGGGTGTATAAAGCGAAGAAGAACTCTAAAGGAGAAGTTGAAAGATACAAGGCGAGATTGGTGGCAAAAGGCTATAGCCAAAGAGCCGGAATCGACTATGATGAGGTATTTGCTCCCGTTGCTCGTCTAGAAACTGTTAGACTAATCATTTCATTGGCAGCCCAAAAGAGTTGGAGGATACATCAGATGGATGTCAAATCAGCCTTCTTAAATGGAGACCTTGAAGAAGAAGTTTACATTGAGCAACCACAAGGCTACATAGTCAAGGGAGAAGAAGACAAAGTCTTGAGGTTAAGGAAGGCTCTTTATGGGTTAAAACAAGCACCAAGAGCATGGAACACACGGATTGATAAGTACTTCAAGGAGAAGAACTTCATCAAGTGTCCATATGAGCACGCACTCTATATCAAAACTCAAAACAATGATATATTGATTGTGTGCTTGTATGTAGATGACTTGATATTCACAGGAAACAATCCAAGAATGTTCGAAGATTTCAAGAAGGAGATGACAAAGGAGTTCGAGATGACCGATATTGGCCTCATGTCTTACTACCTTGGAATTGAAGTGAAGCAAGAAGATAAAGGAATCTTCATTACTCAAGAAGGTTATGCTAAAGAAGTGCTCAAGAAATTCAAGATGGATGACTCTAATCCAGTGAGCACACCAATGGAATGTGGAGCCAAGCTGTCAAAGCATGAGGAAGGAGAGAGTGTGGATCCAACACTCTTTAAGAGCTTGGTTGGAAGTCTGCGTTACTTAACTTGCACAAGGCCTGATATCTTACATGCAGTCGGAGTTGTGAGCAGATATATGGAGCAACCAACAACAACTCATTTCAAGGCCGCCAAGAGGATCCTTCGCTATATCAAAGGTACCATAAACTTTGGCTTGTACTACTCTGTTTCTGATGATTACAAGCTTGTTGGATATAGCGATAGCGACTGGAGTGGAGATATAGATGACCGAAAGAGCACAAGTGGATTTGTGTTCTTCATTGGAGAAACCGCCTTCACATGGATGTCAAAGAAGCAACCGATTGTCACTCTTTCTACTTGTGAAGCGGAGTACGTAGCAGCCACTTCCTGTGTTTGTCATGCTATTTGGCTACGGAACTTGCTAAAGGAGTTAAGTCTACAACAAGAAGAGCCAACAAAGATCTTTGTGGACAACAAGTCAGCAATAGCATTGGCGAAGAATCCAGTCTTCCATGATCGAAGTAAGCACATCGACACTCGATATCATTACATTAGAGAATGTGTTACAAAGATGGATGTGCAACTGGAGTATGTGAAGACAAATGATCAAATAGCCGATATCTTCACTAAGCCACTCAAGCGGGAAGACTTTATCAAGATGAGGAGTTTGCTTGGAGTAACCAATCAAGTTTAAGAGGGGGTGTTGAAATATAAACTTGATTTGGATCAAGGTTAGTTATTGGATCTATGATCTAAATAACATTTGGGCTTAACCCAAAATCTTGATCCAAGTTCTAGAAATTTCTCTAGAAAAATATCTTCATATCTCCACCTCCTTAAATCTTCTAGATTTCTCTTCCACCTCCTTAAGAATAAAAATCTAGATTTTTTCATAGAAAAATCTAGATAATTGTAATATTTTAATCTAGATATTATGGTAGAATTCTCTAGATTTAGGATTAAAATATTCTAGATATTTTGTATTTTGGAGGCTATAAATACCTACCTCCACTCTCATTTGTATCCAAGTCTCTAAGTTGTTTCTAAGCAATAATAAAAACTTTCTTCTTCCAAAATTTTCTTTTGTCTTCTAAGTTCTTAAACACTTTCTCCAAACTTATAAATTTTTCATTCCAACACATTCTTCTTTGCAAACAAGACTCGCATGCTTCTCTGTTCCCATAAGTAAGTTCTCGCAGTTTTTATTATTTCATTATTTTGTTTTGAATCTTTCCCGTTAAGTTTTAACTCTTCTATTGGATTACTTATTTTAAATACAGGATTATTATGATCTATCTGGATTTTCCAATTTAAACTTCTTGGACAAGAAGAATATTTTGTGGGAATTCAATTGGGAAGTTAAATACAAAGGAAAAGGCGCAGAAATGAGAGAAGAAAATGATAATGAAGCAGAACCAACTGAAAGAACGTTGGGTTTAACACCAACTTGGTCCGTTGCTACAGTTTTGACTGTCTTTGTTGTTGTTTCTTTGATCGTTGAGCGTTCCATTCATCGCCTTAGTAACGTAAGTATATATAGCTGGAAATAAGTATATTTCTTTTATAATTTTTTTTTTTTTTTTTTTGCATTTTTGTTTTCGTCATTCTTTAACTAGAATGTTGGCTAATATATACTTATTGAATTGATTAACCAAAATAAATTATGGGAATTTTAAACTTATGGTAGACTTCCCAAACTTTGTATATATAATTCTAAGGGTCAAAACGTTAAATGTTATCAGTGGTTGCAGAAGACAAAGAGAAAACCTTTGTTTGCTGCATTGGAGAAAATGAAAGAAGGTGGAGAAATATGTTAACAAATTTAATGATACGTTTAGTAATTTTTAAAACCTGAAGTAATATATTCATTAATTTGTTTTTGAAATGGTGTTCTTTTCAGAGCTGATGCTGCTCGGATTCATATCTCTTCTTCTTACAGCAATCTCTAGCACAATAGCTAACATATGCGTTTCTTCAAGTTTCTACGACAATAGATTTGTCCCATGTTCCCGGTCTGAGATCAATGAGGAACATGAAAGTACTACTATTTCATCTGTCAAACGGACTCGGTTAACGAGATCTCCCTTCTTCCACATCTTGAGGAGAAGATTGGTTGGCATAGGCGAGACTACTTGCGCCGAGGTTTTCAATTAAACTCATTTTATGATAATATTTATCATAATGCGCGCATATAAGTTGATTAAAATAAATAAAACCAAAAGCTTTATATTGTAAATTTGTATATTTAAAAGACATGAATATATTATATATCTACTTAACAGGGACATGAGCCATTTGTTTCATATGAAGGCATGGAACAATTGCATCGATTCATATTTATAATGGCAGTAACACATGTAACTTACAGCTGCTTGACTATGCTCCTTGCAATCGTGAAGGTAGAATAATTATCAAACATTTAGTTTTCTACAGAAGTATTCATGTCTAAGTTTTATGAACTTCTTGCTTCTTATATACTTATTACACAATTTTTTACATAAACATTCTATTTGAATTTGATAGTGTACCCAATTTGACTGTCTTTTTTTTTTTTGGTCAAGATTCATAGTTGGAGGATCTGGGAAGACGAGGCTCAAATGGATCGAAATGATTGCTTAACTGGTGAGGAAAGAATTATATTCTCTTTTCATATTTGACACTTGTCATTAATCATTCACATTTTAAAAGTTTAGCTTCTGATATAGTTCAAGTTATGGCATGTACATATGGTTAATATTGTGGTATAATGCTTTGAATATTTCTTCAGAAGTCATAATTACAAATGTTCAATATCTTAAATGGAGAAAATTTTGTTGGCAGTGGTCGCACGTGAAAAGATATTACGAAGGCAAACCACATTTGTCCAATATCATACATCTGCTCCTCTGGTCAAGAATAGATTATTTATATGGGTGGTACGTTTACTTATTTAATTTACGAAACTTGAAATGTTATACATAGGTATTCCTTACATTCTTTTTTTTTCTTCTAGTTGACAAAAAAATTAAACCTAAAGATATATATAGTTCATTCAGATTTTAATTTGGTGTGACTAAATTTTCAATTGCTGATGAGTCAAAGTTTTATCTCACAGATATGTTTCTTCCGACAATTTGGACACACTGTTGTTCGTCCTGACTATCTTACACTCCGCAAGGGATTCATTATGGTACGTGCTAGTCGTATCAGTGTCCATTATATTATTTTCCTATTATACATGTTCTCAAACTAAAGTATATTTTTGATGTGGTAAAACATGATGAAATTTATTAAGAGTTAAACATATGTACATTATGTTATCGTAATCATTTGTGTTTTGTTTTAAACAGAATCATCACCTAACATTGTCGTACGACTTTCATAGCTATATGATCCGCTCTATGGAGGAAGAGTTCCAAAAGATTGTTGGTGTCAGGTGAGTTACATTTTTCCTTTAAAAAAACAGTATAATCAAATTCTACAACTTATTTTCTCTCTTTTGTCTAAGCTTAGCTTGCTTTTATGTCAGTCTTGTTGTTTTTACTCATTCAACATATATATATGTAAGCCATTTTTGATGATCTCTTGCAGTGGGCCACTCTGGGGTTTTGTAGTTGCATTCATGCTTTTTAACATAAAAGGTATGCGTATTATACACCAAAAAATCATACTGCAAAGTACTTTTTTATTTGTTGGCAAAAAAGTACTTTTATTTTATTTCGTGTTAGAAAATCTAAACTCTTCATTCAAAAAAAGAAAATCTAAACTCATAAAATGATCATGCATGCATGATTGATGTTTGCGTTTTTACGCACCAATTAAAACCTAATGTGCACGCTACCACAATCGAATGGTATGTCGATGTAACACTTCAGGATCGAATCCACAGGGAGCTAGTGATCTATAACACCAAGAATGCACAAAATTCCTTAATCTAAGCAAATACAAGATATTTGGTTTTTTTACTAACAACCTAAGTGAAACAAAAGTAAGGAAACTAAAATACAAATGATACAAATAACAAAAATGAAATAAAAACAGAACAAACCATTCACTAAACAAGATACTAATATTCACAAAAACAGAGTAAAAACAGAGATGATAAAAGATTAAGTTCCTTGGGTTGAGTCTTCGATTTGGGTGATCATTATTTAGTTCAGAAGCATTCAGCAAACAATAAGTGATTTCTTAGGCTAAGAACAACGGTTTCCAGTTAATCCACTCTCGTGACAATAACCCTATATCTATCAAGCATTAACATCAACTCCCGTTGGCAATTTCAAGATAGCTATGCAATAAGATCAAGTTCTTACTACCACTAAACACCTTAAACATCAACTCTCGTTGGCTAAGAATGTAAAGCACTTGATAGAGATTCAAACATAAACTACACCTCTCGGTGCTAGCAACATTTAGGATCAAGGAGTTGAGTGGCCAATTCAATCCTAGCATTAAGAACTTCTAGCAAGTAAGAAACCAATATTCCCAAGTTATTAAACAACCAAAACCATTTCTAGATCACCCTTACCTCAGCTCAAACCCAGAAACTTATAAAGAACTACTCAATAGGCATGATAATAACAAAGCAAAACATAATTAAGAAGACAGAAATGAAGAACAAAAGGAAACTAAAAGAAGAACTCAAACCAAACTTGAAAAGGAAAAATAATGTTTTGATCTAGATCCAAAAATGGATCAAGAAGTAGATCATGCCTCTCTACATACACCAAGAGGTCTTAAATAATAGAAAACAAAGTGTCTTGGTCGACCTCAGAACATGGGAGGGTCTACAAGCCAAAAGAAAAAGAGAAAAAGTAGTATGTGGGCAAAAGTTGGTCTCACCACGACATAATTGATATGTGTCCAGTAAATCGATCATAACTCTTCGTGTATAGCTGCAAATGACTTCAAACCACCTCCATTAGAAAGCTAACTCAATTCCCTACAACTTTGGTGTGAAGCTTCAAAGCTAAATATGAACGCAAGCTCTTCAAATGACTCGATCTTTCAAGGTCAAATCTCACCGCGGCATAAGACCCTCGCTGTGGGTGCCGCTGGAGCGCCTAGCTATCCGCATTTCTTCACAGCGGCATGCGTATGCCGCTGGGGGATGCCGCTGTGAGGTCTGGTCGTGATCCTTAGCTGTTTTTCCACTCCTTTTTGGGTGTTTTTCAGTCCCTACCACCTCCATATGATTTAGGTGCATCATAAAGTCATCCACCACCTACAAAAAGAGAAAACAATGCATATGCACTCCTAATGATGTCTAAATGCTTTTCCTAAAGCTAAAATACACCTCAAATCATGATTAAAATCACTTAAAAACACAACACATCAACTCCCCCAAACTTGTTTCCTTGTTTGTCCTCAAGCAAACAACAAAGGGGAAGAGGTTTGAAATTGGAGACTCATAGCCAAAGAAATCTATCTTAGCCTTCAATATGATGTCCTTAGGAAATAATAACATGTTGCACAAACAAATTTCCTAACTCACTCTAATTTCTCTAGGCTTATCAACACACCAAATTTTATTCTCTTAAGCACATTGTCAAGATTCAACCATCAACAATCCACCAACTCTTACATTCATTCTTTTTATCAAAGTGTAGTCTCACAAATGGGGATTAAATCTTAATCAATTGGCTTGGCATAAAAAGGCTTCAAATGGTGTTTAGAGAAGGGTCATGTTATCTTATTTAGTGGCTAACTCTCAAAGAAAAGGAATGCTAAACATTATGTAAAATGTGGCAAGACAAGAACAATTTATGCATACAATTCTTAACTCTCATTGCCTTCCCAAAGTGTTTCCCAATGTGTTTCCCAATCTTATTACTATTTTAGCCAATCCCCCATTCTTTTCAAACTTAAACCATTTGACCCCTTTTTTCATTTTTGGGTCTTGAGAAGTTATTCTTTCAATTCACTAAGATTCTTTTTCTTTTGATTTCTATTCATTCCATACTTAGATTTTTTCCCATTTTATCTCAACTTCCCAAGTGTTTCCCTTCACAAGCCATTATGGTTCTTTCTTTTTCTTTTTACTTCCCATTTCACTCTTTCTTTTACTTCATTCCCATTCCCATTTCAAATGCTAATGCCCCAAATGCTAATCAATTATGTGAACTCCTAGACTAGCCTATGAGAGCTAATCATTGTCGTTCTCATACTTTTAACATTTTACACATGTTAGCATTATCAAGAAAAGGCCTCACTCAATCAATTCAATGAAGGTTTGAAAGAAAAGGGTAGGGTGTTAAGGTGTGGAAACCATTCTAAGAATGAGAATAGCCACTTGGATTAACAAAGAGTGGTAAAATGAGGTAAAGATAATCCAAGTGTGTATGTGGTGACCATGATCAAGCATTTAAAACCCATAAGTGAGAACGTTAAATTCATTTAAGTCCAATAAGTGAGTTAGTTTCAAAGTTGATGGTATCCTACTTGACAAACAGATTGGAGTGGTGTGATCAAAGCTCGAAATTTACAAGTGTTTTAAGGGTTGTTTGAGCAACATGGTATGATTAGCAAGGGCATCATATTGAGTTCTAAAATCTAGATTTCTTACAAGGCATTTATATCATTGTCTCCTATGCAAATGCTTCCTAGAATGCTACTAGACTCGATCTTAAGAAGACGATAATTACGAAACTAAATGCTCTTCTTCTTTTTATGTTTTCAAAGTTTTCGAATTTTTTTTTTTTTTGTTTTGTTTTTTTTTCAAAAACATAGTTATTCACAATGCATCACACAAAATAAAAGACTCAAGAAAAATAAAATGTGGTTAAGTGATCACCCCCCCCCCCCCCCCAAACTTACTTCACACCGTCTCGGTGTGAAAGCAAGTCTAGGAGAGCTAAAGATGGTAAAAAGAAAAGAAACTGAAAACTATTTACAAAGTGGTGGTGGTTACCTCAGTAGTAAGGAGGTGTAGTGTCGTCTTCGTCTTCTCCCAAGGATGGGAACTTGTTGTGAAAGAGAGAAGGTATTCACAAAATTCCCTCACAGCGGCTTGGCGTAGTCGCTGTGCATGCCGCTGTGAGTGGCTCTTACCTGTAGCGGCTTAGCATGCCGCTGCCAAAATTCTCGTCCCGCTGGTTCCTCCGCAGCGGCATAAGTATGCCGCTGCACCATTGATGTTTGCGTTTTTTACACACCAATTAACCTAATGTGTACGCTACCACAATCGAATGGTATGTCGAAGTAACACTTTAGGATCGAATCCACAGGGAGCTAGTGACCTATAACACCAAGAATGCACAAAGTTCCTTAATCTAAGCAAATATAAGAGATTTGGTTTTATACTAACAACCTAAGTGAGATGAAAGCAAAGATAGCAAAAGTGCAACAAAACTAATAATGTACTAAACAAGATACTAAGATTCACACAAAAACAGAGTAAAAACAGAGATGATAAAAGACTAAGTTCCTTGGGTTGAGTTTCGGTTTGGGTGAACATTATTCAGTTCAGAAGTATTCAACAAACAATGGGGGATTTCTTAGGCTAAGAACAACGATTTCTAGTTAATCCACTCTCGTGATAATAACCCTATACCTATCAAGCATTAACATCAACTCTCGTTGGCAATTTCAAGATAGCTATGCAATAAGATCAAGTTCTTACTACCACTAAACACCTTAAACATCAACTCTCGTTGGCTAAGAATGTAAAGCACTTGATAGAGATTCAAACATAAACTACACCTCTCGGTGCTAGCAACATTTAGGATCAAGGAGTTGAGTGGCCAATTCAATCCTAGCATTAAGAACTTCTAGCAAGTAAGAAACCAATATTCCCAAGTTATTAAACAACCTAAACCATTTCTAGATCACCCTTACCTCAGCTCAAACCCAGAAACTTATAAAGAACTACTCAATAGGCATGATAATAACAAAGCAAAACATAGTTAAGAAGACAGAAATGAAGAACAAGAGGAAACTAAAAGAAGAACTCAAACCAAACTTGAAAAGGAAAAATAATGTTTTGATCTAGATCCAAAAATGGATCAAGAAGTAGATCATACCTCTCTACATACACCAAGAGGTCTTAAATAATAGAAAACAAAGTGTCTTGGTCGACCTCAGAACATGGGAGGGTCTACAAGCCAAAAGAAAAAGAGAAAAGGTAGCATGTGGGCAAAAGTTGGTCTCACCACGACATAATTGATATGTGTCCAGTAAATCGATCATAACTCTTCGTGTATAGCTGCAAATGACTTCAAACCACCTCCATTAGAAAGCTAACTCAATTCCCTACAACTTTGGTGTGAAGCTTCAAAGCTAAATATGAACGCAATCTCTTCAAATGACTCGAGCTTTCAAGGTCAAATCCTACAGCGGCATAGAGCCGTCGCTGCACTATGTCGCTGTCTAAAACTTCGTCCCGGGGTACCTTCACAGCTGCATAGGGATGCCGCTGTGGATGTCGCTGCGCTTGTTCTTCGAGCTCCTTAGCTGTATTTCCACTTCCTTTTGCTCCCTACCACCTTCCTTTCCAACTTGTTGTCCCCTAAAGTAGTCCACCACCTACAAAAAAAGATAAAACCACACATATGCAACCTAATGATGCCTAAATGCACTATCCTAAAGCTAAACCAACAATTATGGTGTCTAAATGTTTTCCTAAAGCTAATTTGCACAATAAAACATCTCTAAAAACACACAAAAATATAACATATCAACTCCCCCAAACTTGTTTCTTTGCTTGTCCCCAAGCAAACAACAATGACAAAGGGGAGAGGTTTGAAGTTGGAGACTCATAACCAAAGAAATCTACTTTAGCCTTCAATATGATGTCCTTAGAAAATAATAACATGTTGCACAAACAAATTCCCTAACCCACTCTAATTTCTCTAGGCTTATCAACACACCAAATTTTATTCTCTTAAGCACATTGCCAAGATTCAACCACTCAACATTCCACCAACTCTTACATTCATTCATTTTATCAAAGTGAAGTCTCACAAATGGGAATTAGATCTCAATCAATTGGCTTGGCATTAGAAGGTTTCAAATGGTGTTTTAGAGGAAGGCTTTTATCTTTTATTTTGGTGGCTAACTCTCAAGAAAAAGGAATGCTAGACATTATGCAAAATGTGGCAAGACAAGAACAATTCATACATACAATTCTTAACTCTCATAATCTTACCCAAAGTGTTTTCCATTCCCAATTAGCCAATCTCCCTTCATTCTCTAACTCAACCATTTTGACTTTTTTTTTTTTTCATTTTTGGGTCTTGAGAAGTAACTCTTTTAATTTCCAAAACTCTTTTTCTTTCAATTTCTTTTTCATTTTGCACTTAGAGTTTTCCCATTTCATTTTCTTTTCTCAAGTGTTTCCCTATTCGTTTTACAAACCTTTGGTCTTTATTCTTTTACTCCCCATTTCACTCTTTTTCTTTTCTCATTCCCAATCCCATTTCAAGTGCTTATACCCCAAATGTTTCCTTTTTCAAGCCATTGGTCTTTTATTTTTACTTCCCATTTCACTCTTTTTCTTTTCTCATTCCCAATCCATTTCAAGTGCTTATACCCCAAATGCTAAACCACTATGTGAACTCCTAGACTAGCCTATGAGAGCTAATCACTGTCGTTCTCATACTTTTAACCTTTTGCACATGTTAGCATTATCAGAAAGAGGCCTCACTCAATCAATTCAATGAAGGTTTTGAAAGAAAAGGGTAGGGTAGTGGTAACCATTCTAAGAATGAGAATGGCCACTTGGATTAACAAAGAGTGGTAAAATGAGGTAAAGATAATCCAAATGTGTATGTGGTGACCATGATTAAGCATTTAAAACCCATAAGTGAGAAGGTTAAATTCATTTAAGTCCAATAAGTAAGTTGGTTTCAAAGTTGAGGGTATCCTACTTGACAAACGTAATGGAGTGATGTGATCAAAGCTCGAAATTTACAAGTGTTTTAAGGGCTGTTTAAGCAACATGGTATGATTAACAAGGGCATCATATTGAGTTCTAAAATCTAGATTTCTTGCAAGGCATTTATATCATTGTCTCCTATGCAAATGCTTTCCTAGAATGCTACTAGACTCGATCCTAAAAAATATGAAATTAAATTGCTTTTTTATGTTTTTCAATTTTTTTGGTTTTTTTCAAATTTTTCAATTTTTTTTTTTGGTTTTTTTCAAAAACATAGTTATTCACAATTCATCACTCAAATAAAAGACTCAAGAAAAGTAAAATGTGGTTAAGTGATTACCCCCCCAAACTTAATTCACACCGTCTCGGTGTGAAAGCAAGTCTAGGAGAGCTAAAGATGGTAAAAGAAAAAATGAAATGAAAACTATGTACAAAAGTGGTGGTGGTACCTCAATAAGCTGGTGGTGCGGAGTCGTCCTCGCTCTCTCCTAAGGACAGTGACTCGTTGCTGGAGCTGGTTCCTCCACAGCGGCATAGGGATGCCGCTGTTTGATGTCGCTGTGGACTCCTTTTTTTTTACGGAGCGCCTATGCATGCCGCTGCGCATGGCGCTGCCAAAAACGTCGTCCCGCTGGTTCCTCCGCAGCTATGTCGCTGTGGACTCCTTCACCTGCATTTTGTTATGTGACTCTTCCTCTTATGCTCCTTCTTGTTCCCACATGCTGAAAATATACACTCAAAACTCAAACACACATTAATTCACACAAACACACAAAAATCAATTCAAAGAAAGAAAATTCACACAATATATAAAAAGAGGATACCATGGGACTTCCTCCCAAGTGAGCTTGTTTAAAGTCTCTAGCTTGACTATCCCTTCACTTTTTCTGGTTGGGAATGTGGCATGGCTTTGGATCACCAGGATCATATTCATCATAGAACCATCCCCTAAACTCGTTCATCCTAATCTCCTCAAAAGATATCTTCCTTGGACCATCAATGCTCATTGTTGTGGAGGAAGTTATACCAAGATGCTTGTCAAAGAGTTGTACCATTTGAAAAATTTCTTCTTCACCATCCATGGAGATTTCTTCAGTGAGACTCTCTTGTTTCTCTTTAGGCACTTCACTATTTGTCTCTTGCTTGGAGTTGGGTTGGATATGCATTTCTTCCTTGGTTAAGAATTCATCATCCATTGAAATCTCCTTTATGCTCTCTATGCATCTAAAAACCAAGCCATCTTCATGAGAGTCTTCAATAGTTTTTACCACCATGTCTTCTTCTTCCTTTGTGCTCCTTGCTGGATGAATCATGAGTGTTCCAACATAAATATGTTCTTCATAACTTATCTCAAGAGCTTCATCAATGGTCTCCTTCTCAGGTTCAAAGTCCATCTCCCCACCTTGTGTGGATTGCTGCTTGATTGTTCCAACTTCCGATGCTAGGTTGTCAACTTGTGCTTTGATGTCCATGATAGCTTTGTTGGTAGTCTCTATAAACTGTTTCAGAAGTTGTTGCATTGTGTCCTCCTTGGATTGTTGGTTTGAAAAACTCCCTTGATCTTGGAAATGTTGGTCTCCTTGGTTTTGATAAAAACTTTGACTGTTGAGAATCTCTTCTTCATTTGGGGAGTAATAATCCATTCCTTGCTCATACTCCATGTCCCAAGATTGATAGACCTCATCATGTCCATATTGATGTTCTTGAGAATAATTTCCATATGAGATGTCTTCTTGATAGGTGGGTGAGCTTTCAAAACCATCGTAGCTTGTAGGATCCCATGATTGACATCCTTCATCATATCCATAGTACTCTTCTTGATAAGTGGATGGGCATTCAAAACTGTGGTAGCTTGTAGGGTTCCAAGCCATCCTCTCTCTTTAACTTTCTCTCTTGTGATTATGCCCTGCAAAAAGAGCAAACACTTGAAAGAAAATCAGTAACAAAACAAACAAAAACAAAAAAAAGAGCTTAGTCTCAAGGAAATTTGAAATCCTAATGATAAATCGCCTAGTTCCCCGGCAACGGCGCCAAATTGATGTTTGCGTTTTTTACACACCAATTAACCTAATGTGTACGCTACCACAATCGAATGGTATGTCGATGTAACACTTTAGGATCGAATCCACAGGGAGCTAGTGACCTATAACACCAAGAATGCACAAAGTTCCTTAATCTAAGCAAATATAAGAGATTTGGTTTTATACTAACAACCTAAGTGAGATGAAAGCAAAGATAGCAAAAGTGCAACAAAACTAATAATGTACTAAACAAGATACTAAGATTCACACAAAAACAGAGTAAAAACAGAGATGATAAAAGACTAAGTTCCTTGGGTTGAGTTTCGGTTTGGGTGAACATTATTCAGTTCAGAAGTATTCAACAAACAATGGGGGATTTCTTAGGCTAAGAACAACGATTTCTAGTTAATCCACTCTCGTGATAATAACCCTATACCTATCAAGCATTAACATCAACTCTCGTTGGCAATTTCAAGATAGCTATGCAATAAGATCAAGTTCTTACTACCACTAAACACCTTAAACATCAACTCTCGTTGGCTAAGAATGTAAAGCACTTGATAGAGATTCAAACATAAACTACACCTCTCGGTGCTAGCAACATTTAGGATCAAGGAGTTGAGTGGCCAATTCAATCCTAGCATTAAGAACTTCTAGCAAGTAAGAAACCAATATTCCCAAGTTATTAAACAACCTAAACCATTTCTAGATCACCCTTACCTCAGCTCAAACCCAGAAACTTATAAAGAACTACTCAATAGGCATGATAATAACAAAGCAAAACATAATTAAGAAGACAGAAATGAAGAACAAGAGGAAACTAAAAGAAGAACTCAAACCAAACTTGAAAAGGAAAAATAATGTTTTGATCTAGATCCAAAAATGGATCAAGAAGTAGATCATACCTCTCTACATACACCAAGAGGTCTTAAATAATAGAAAACAAAGTGTCTTGGTCGACCTCAGAACATGGGAGGGTCTACAAGCCAAAAGAAAAAGAGAAAAGGTAGCATGTGGGCAAAAGTTGGTCTCACCACGACATAATTGATATGTGTCCAGTAAATCGATCATAACTCTTCGTGTATAGCTGCAAATGACTTCAAATCACCTCCATTAGAAAGCTAACTCAATTCCCTACAACTTTGGTGTGAAGCTTCAAAGCTAAATATGAACGCAAGCTCTTCAAATGACTCGATCTTTCAAGGTCAAATCCTACAGCGGCATAGAGCCGTCGCTGCACTATGTCGCTGTCTAAAACTTCGTCCTGGGGTACCTTCACAGCTGCATAGGGATGCCGCTGTGGATGTCGCTGCGCTTGTTCTTCGAGCTCCTTAGCTGTATTTCCACTTCCTTTTGCTCCCTACCACCTTCCTTTCCAACTTGTTGTCCCCTAAAGTAGTCCACCACCTACAAAAAAAGATAAAACCACACATATGCAACCTAATGATGCCTAAATGCACTATCCTAAAGCTAAACCAACAATTATGGTGTCTAAATGTTTTTCTAAAGCTAATTTGCACAATAAAACATCTCTAAAAACACACAAAAATATAACATATCAACCATGCCGCTGTGGTCTCCTTCACCTGCATTTTGTTATGTGACTCTTCCTCTTGTGCTCCGTCTTGTTCCCACATGCTGAAAATATACACTCAAAACTCAAACACACATTAGTTCACACAAACACACAAAAATCAATTCAAAGAACGAAAATTCACACAATATATACAAAGAGGATATCATGAGACTTCCTCCCAAGTGAGCTTGTTTAAAGTCTTTAGCTTGACTATCCCTTCACTTTTTCTGGTTGGGAATGTGGCATGGCTTTGGATCACCAGGATCATATTCATCATAGAACATCCTCTAAACTCGTTCATCCTAATTTCCTCAAAAGATATCTTCCTTGAACCATCAATGCTCATTGTTGTGGAGGAAGTTATACCAAGATGCTTGTCAAAGAGTTGTACCATTTCATTTTCTTTTTCACCATCCATGGAGATTTCTTCAGTGAGACTCTCTTGTTTCTTTTTAGGTACTTCACTCTTTGTATCTTGCTTGGAGTTGGGTTGGATATGCATTTCTTCCTTGGTTGAGAATTCATCATCCATTGAAATCTCTTTTATGCTCTCTATGCATCCAAAAACCAAGCCATCTTCATGAGAGTCTTCAATAGTTTTTACCACCATGTCTTCTTCTTCCTTTGTGCTCCTTGCTGGATGAATCATGAGTGTTCCAACATAAATTTGTTCTTCATAACTTATCTCAAGAGCTTCATCAATGGTTTCCTTCTTAGGTTCAAAGTCCATCTCCCCACCTTGTGTGGATTGCTGTTCGATGGTTCCAATTCTTGTTGCTAGGCTGTCCAATTGTGCTTTGATGTCCATGATAGCTTTGTTGGTATTCTCCCTAAACTGTTCCAGAAGTTGTTGCATTGTGTCCTCCTTGGATTGTTGGTTTGAAAAACTCCCTTGATCTTGGAAATGTTGGTCTCCTTGGTTTTGATAAAAACCTTGATTGTTGAGAATCTCTTCTTCATTTGGGGAGTAATATTCCATTCCATGCTCATATTCTATGTCCCAAGATTGATAGACCTCATCATGTCCATATTGATGCTCGTGATAATAATTTCCATATGAGATGTCTTCTTGATAGGTGGGTGAGCTTTCAAAACCATTGTGGCTTGTAGGATCCCAAGATTGACATCCTTCATCATATCCATAGTACTCTTGAGAAAAGTTTTCATATGGAGGATCTTCTTGATAAGTAGGTGAACTTTCAAAACTTTGGTAGCTTGTGGGGTCCCAAGATTGGTATCTCTCAGCATCTCCATATTGGTAATCTTGAGCAAAGTTTTCATATGGAAGATCTTCTTGATAAGTGGATGGGCATTCAAAACTGTGGTAGCTTGTAGGGTTCCAAGCCATCCTCTCTCTTTAAATTTCTCTCTTGTGATTATGCCCTGCAAAAAGAGCAAACACTTGAAAGAAAATCAGTAACAAAACAAACAAAAACAAAAATAGCTTAGTCTCAAGGAAATTTGAAATCCTAATGATAAATCGCTTAGCTCCCCGGCAACGGCGCCAAATTGATGTTTGCGTTTTTACGCACCAATTAAAACCTAATGTGCACGCTACCACAATCGAATGGTATGTCGATGTAACACTTCAGGATCGAATCCACAGGGAGCTAGTGATCTATAACACCAAGAATGCACAAAATTCCTTAATCTAAGCAAATACAAGATATTTGGTTTTTTTACTAACAACCTAAGTGAAACAAAAGTAAGGAAACTAAAATACAAATGATACAAATAACAAAAATGAAATAAAAACAGAACAAACCATTCACTAAACAAGATACTAATATTCACAAAAACAGAGTAAAAACAGAGATGATAAAAGATTAAGTTCCTTGGGTTGAGTCTTCGGTTTGGGTGATCATTATTTAGTTCAGAAGCATTCAGCAAACAATAGGTGATTTCTTAGGCTAAGAACAACGGTTTCCAGTTAATCCACTCTCGTGACAATAACCCTATATCTATCAAGCATTAACATCAACTCTCGTTGGCAATTTCAAGATAGCTATGCAATAAGATCAAGTTCTTACTACCACTAAACACCTTAAACATCAACTCTCGTTGGCTAAGAATGTAAAGCACTTGATAGAGATTCAAACATAAACTACACCTCTCGGTGCTAGCAACATTTAGGATCAAGGAGTTGAGTGGCCAATTCAATCCTAGCATTAAGAACTTCTAGCAAGTAAGAAACCAATATTCCCAAGTTATTAAACAACCTAAACCATTTCTAGATCACCCTTACCTCAGCTCAAACCCAGAAACTTATAAAGAACTACTCAATAGGCATGATAATAACAAAGCAAAACATAATTAAGAAGACAGAAATGAAGAACAAAAGGAAACTAAAAGAAGAACTCAAACCAAACTTGAAAAGGAAAAATAATGTTTTGATCTAGATCCAAAAATGGATCAAGAAGTAGATCATGCCTCTCTACATACACCAAGAGGTCTTAAATAATAGAAAACAAAGTGTCTTGGTCGACCTCAGAACATGGGAGGGTCTACAAGCCAAAAGAAAAAGAGAAAAGGTAGCATGTGGGCAAAAGTTGGTCTCACCACGACATAATTGATATGTGTCCAGTAAATCGATCATAACTCTTCGTGTATAGCTGAAAATGACTTCAAACCACCTCCATTAGAAAGCTAACTCAATTCCCTACAACTTTGGTGTGAAGCTTCAAAGCTAAATATGAACGCAAGCTCTTCAAATGACTCGATCTTTCAAGGTCAAATCTCACAGCGGCATAAGACTCTCGCTGTGGGTGCCGCTGGAGCGTCTAGCTATCCGCATTTCTTCACAGCGGCATGCGTATGCCGCTGGGGGATGCCGCTGTGAGGTCTGGTAGTGATCCTTAGCTGTTTTTCCACTCCTTTTTGGGTGTTTTTCAGTCCCTACCACCTCCATATGATTTAGGTGCATCATAAAGTCATCCACCCCCTACAAAAAGAGAAAACAATGCATATGCACTCCTAATGATGTCTAAATGCTTTTCCTAAAGCTAAAATAAACCTCAAATCATGATTAAAATCACTTAAAAACACAACACATCAATGATCGATTGATAGTTCTTGAAACTGTTATTCTAATACATGTTGTTTGTTGCTGTTTTTTTTTGGTCTTATTTAGTAGTGGGTAGACTTCCACATTGATTTCTTCTCTCTTTTTTTTTGTGTTCTAAGAGTTTCCCTTGTCATGATAATGCATGTAGGATCAAATCTTTATTTCTGGATAGCGATAATTCCAGTCACCGTAAGAACTATTTCTCCACTTAATGTTATTCTATTTCTCCTTTGGAAAATGAGTCTCATATCATTTTCATGTTGCACTTTCGTTTGCATACATACTTTTTTTTGTCAACAGCTTGTTCTCTTCGTTGGTGCAAAGTTGCAACATGTAATCGCAACTTTAGTATTGGAGAACGCTGGGATAACAGAATATGCTTCCGGTGTAAAGCTGAGACCTCGTGATGAACTTTTCTGGTTCAATAAACCAGAATTACTCCTATCCCTTATCCATTTCATTCAGTTTCAGGTCTGCAAAAACTTTATGATGAACTCTCTATTTGTCACAAAAGGATTTTTTCGTTTGTTTCGTAAATAACATAAATGTATGCATTTTGTCCGTTCCTACAGAACGCTTTTGAACTGGCTTCGTTCTTCTGGTTCTGGGTAAGTTTTTGTCCATTCTAGCTTTATGCATGACGAAAATACATATATTTTGTTTAACAGTAGCAAACAAAAATTAGGTACTCTAATATAACAAACCATTTTTTAAAGAATTAAATGATATATTTTGTTTTAAATTATGTCTCAAACTAAAGTTTAAACCCTAGAAACTAAAATCTTAATCCAAATCTTAAACCCTAGCTCCAAAATCTTAAATTATAAAAGGTGATAGAGGTTACAGCAATTTGAGATATTGAACATGACCCAAACCATAACACTGAGAATAGTATTTCGTTAATTTTGAAAAACGTAGCAATCTAGACTTTTTTCTTTAAATTTCCCCCAATAATATGGGTCTTGTTCAATATCTCAAATATGGATCACAATTACATATTAAATAAGAAAGCAATTATTTTGGGCCTTAAGATACACGAACACCAGTGTTTTTGTTAGTTTAGGGCTGTGCAAAAGCACATCTTACACATGACTATGATACAGTAAATGTGTAATTATATTCACATCATGGTCTATTCTTGTTTCTTCAGTGGCAATTTGGATACAACTCTTGCTTCCTCAGGAATCATTTACTTGTCTACTTGCGACTTATTCTAGGGTAATCAAGTTAATTTCCTCTATTAATCCATGAGACAGTTTTGTGTTTTCTTATAGTTTGATAAGACGGTTTTTCTTCCATGTTTTTGTAGGTTTTCTGGACAATTTTTATGTAGCTACAGCACATTGCCACTATATGCACTTGTCACGCAGGTATAGCATGATACTCTAGAGTTTCTTCTTTTGAAATCCTTAAACTCACTAACTAGAGGACTGTTAATTCTAGATGGGAACGAACTACAAGGCAGCGCTGTTACCTCAGAGGGTAAGAGAGACAATTCACGGTTGGGGAAAAGCTACCAGAAGAAAAAGACGGCATGGGTTATATGGTGATGATTCAACTATTCGAACAGAAACAAGCACAATCGCATCTGTTGAAGAATACGATCATCAAGTGCTTGATGTTCCTGAAATGTCTCCAGCTCAAGGTACTGAGCATGAGCTGCAGGTTAATACACATTGGGGAGCTTCTATCTCAGGAGCTAATGAAAATTCTAGTCGAGTTGGAACACCGCTCTTGAAACCTTGTGCTTCAATATCCTCATCAACGACTTTCTCAAGGTTACAGACAGAAACTACAGAATCACTTTCAAGATCGTCCTCGTTGCCAGTGAAAAGAGAATGTTAAGCTAGTTATATGGTTAGCGGAAAGACAATTAAGTTCTTTAGTTGTCCATCTTTCTTTCTCAACTCTGCTTTCCTAAACCAGCTGAGATAACTCAGGTTTAAGTGTGACTCTTTTTACTACAAATGATAGGTGTTCACGCACATAGATGTCTTTGAACATTGTACAACGTCATAGTTATATGTAAGAAAGAGATTTACAGAATGTTCAAAAATTAGGTAGGCATATACCAGTACCGATTCCGAGTTTATATGACTTATATTTCGGCCATTTCATACCTCAACACTTATCCATAGTCCGAATCGAAACCTATATTCATAAGCTGTGCTAATTTATGCCTCAATTCGTCTAATATTTTAATTTCATACCTCAATTTATAAAATTTGGTCAAATTAAGCACAATCGTTAACTCCGTTTAATAACCGTTTGTATCTTGATGACGTGGATATGACGTGTCATATTAAATTTACAAATTTTAAAACGACGTCGTTTATACTACTTATAAAATGATTTTTTTTTTTTTAACATAAATGGGAATCGAACCCGGGTGGAACCAATAGCTCATATAGTGGTTTAGCCACTCTGACAAATCCGACTTGATGTTCTATTACCTGTGGTTTCATTTTATATTATCAGGATTCTATGTATTAAAATTAATGGCGGAGACGTTGCCTGAGACTTTGGACAAAGTCTCTTCTCCGACTTAACGATGGTGAATCCGATCCAATACGTAGCTGAAGTAGTTACCCATCCATCTCTGTCAGGGTTAAGAATCGGATTCGGGAGGTTACAAATGGTGATGGGATTGATTCGCCTCTTCTGTTACTGCTGCTCGGAATAATGATTCCAAACCTATTGTTTTAGTTATGAATGGTGATGGGATTGATTCGCTGCTCCTCATCAAACGTGCGATTTCTTCCCCCTTTTGATTGCGAATCGTATTGTTTTGTTTTCGATTGTTGATTTGGTTTTGATTTGTTCATCTATCATAAACGGAATGTATAGAGAAAAGATTTGAGAAAGGAAAAAAAACTGCAGAAGGCCGCTAGAAAGAAGAAGAAGACACATGGGTAAAGTTGTCATTTCAGTATCATTAAACAAAAAAAAGAAGAAAAAACGGATTCTCACACTCAAAACCGAGACCTGTGAATTTTTTCTAGAATTACAACGCCACAAAACTACGCTAACATTACTTGTTAAGATACAATATATATATATATATATATATATATATATATATATATATATATATATATATATATATATATATATATATATATATAACCTAAAAACTCATTGCCTTTAATTTTATAAATTTAATATGACACGTCATATCTTCGTCATCAAGATACAAACAGTTATTAAACGGAGTTAACGATTGTGCTTAATTTGACCAAATTTTATAAGTTGAGGTATGAAATTAAAATATTAGACGAGTTGAGGCATAAATTAGCACAACTTATGAATATAGGTTTCGATTCGGACCATGGATAAGTGTTGAGGTATGAAATGGCCGAAAGCCCGACCAAAAGTTATATAGAAAAAGTTGTTTTACATGATATTTTTTAAAAAGAATGTTTTTGTTTACAATTTTTTTAATATAAAAATAAAACTTAGAATCATATAATTATTTCACTTGTGCTTAGGACCGGCCGATCTAGACACTAACCGAAAGTTTAGACTTCTAACGACTAAACTTATTTATGCGAATCAAAATTTTGTTTTAGATTGTTTAATTACATTTTATTTTAATAACTTTTGAAATGTAAAATATATTGTTAAAGACAAAATTTCGTATATTTTAATATTTTTAGTCTTTTCAATAATTAGAAAATAATAGTTGGCCGATTAATCTGGTGGCTAGATTCAAAATACATTGACTTTTTGGTGGCCGATTTTCGATTTTCGAGCGATTTGGTTCGCAACAACTTATTCGTCTCAAAAAAACATAACTAAATTAATTTTATCCACTTTATCAATTCATCATATGCTTTAGCCAACTTCAGTCTTTAGCGTAACCCTCCGGAAAGTGGCAAGGCCGTCAATATTCGGTTCTTCCGACTGGTTTTGTTTTTCCTGGCTGCAGTACTCGAGGTCTAAATTTCTTTCATGTGTTATATTACAAGTTGTACCATTGTACATTAATGATTTAATTAAATTTTTTTAAGAGTAATTAAGGAATATAACATTTTCTCTACTATCCATGTTTCCAAACAAGACAATTATTAACCATATAGCCAAACAACCTAAATATAATAGATCTCACTTTCCTAATTAATTAAAATAATAACTATTATATATATAATTATGAAACTAGTAAATTAATTGATAAATATAATTAAATAATTTATAAATCACCTATTTTTATATATATAAAGTAATATTTTCTAATATATGATTTTATTCTTTATTTTTTGTATATAAACTATATTTTCTAACTATTTTTGTATATAAAACCTATAAATATATTTTAATATCTTCTTTACTTTTGTTTCAAATATAAATATGTATTTTTATAATATACAAATCTTATAATTTTTTTTAATTTTTTAATTTCTTAAGAAAAATAACTATTGATTTTGTGTTTATTTTTAAAATTTATTATAAAATTATTTTACTTACATTTCAACCTAAATATTCTCTAATTTTTAATTTGATTCATATATATTTTTTGTTTGAAATATAAATATATATTTAATATTATAACAAAATCTTACAATTTTTTTAATTATTGATTTCTTAATAAAAATAATTACTAAATTCATATTTATTATTAAAATTTACTAAACAATAATTTAATTACATTTTGATCTATAATAAACACATTTTTTTATTTAGACCAATATAAAAACAAATTAATGTATTTAACATAATTATTTTTTAAAAGTGAATATTATAAAAAATTACTATAAATTAAAATTTTATTTATAAAATATTTTTTTAAAAATTAGAATACTAAAAATTAAATAGATATAATTTTACTTTGATAAAATATTAAAATTAGTAAATATTTTATATCGTTCAAATATATAATAGGTCATATTACGATTGATGTTTTTACTATTGCACTTTTTAGCGGGTTATTCCATCAAATTGCAAAATATTTAAATCATTACAAGAACTGGTTGAAAAATAAATTACTCAATTTTGATTATAAATTTTCTAAAAAAGAACTTTACACGAGTTTAATATATTAAATAATTTCAGTTGATATATTTTAAATTTAATAAAAATATTAAAATTATTCAATATTTATATTATTCAAATATTTGATGCGTAAAATTATGGTTCATGTTTGAATGCAGTTTTTAATGGGTTGTTCCATCAAATTTGCAAATTATATATACCACTACAATACGTGTTAAAAATAGGTTAGCGAATTTCGATTATAAAATATTAAAATTCAACTTTTCTCACACATAAAAGTTAAAAAGATGAATTAAGCAATTTTAATTATATAAACATTAAAATAAATTAAAAATGCAAAACTATAATTGGATTGTTCTGTTTCTACTTTCATAAACATTTAATTATTACAATATTAAAAATCATAATAAATTTTATATACAAATATATGTTGTTTTATAAAAGAATAATTTTGATAAATGAAATAACGATTAAACTTATATCACATAACTTTTACAATGGTTTTTTTCATAAAAAAAAACAACAAGAGAAAAATTATTTCCAAACCATGATCTTTCGATACAATGCGGGTTAAAACTTATAATGTGAAATCGTTATTTTAATCTTTTTATCTTTACGATATATCTTCTTCCAAATAACACATAATTATTTTTAAACTTAAATTATTAAATTATTTTTTCATAATACATATTAAACAATTATGATTAAAATTAAATTGTATAATTAAAAATATAAATTACTAATAACAAAATAAATAATAAAATAAATTTATAAAAAAATAAATCTGCGCTTTCTAAGCGCGGGTCAAAACCTAGTTATCTTTAATATTATCTTCAGTGGGTTCGTTTAGGGTGGCCACCGTAGGACCTTTCTTTGTAGAAGGGATTTTGATGATAGGAAATGCGAATGTGATAGAAACGGTACCCCTTACAACCTTCCATAGTCAGAGTATGTACTGTCTTGTTTTTTTTTCGGAGACTCGAATCTCGATCAGCTATGTGAATGTGATGCATCTCTTGACTTCCAGCCTCTCCCAAAGCAATATTTCTTGAAATATTTTTAGCACTAGAATCAATAACCTGTGTGGTTGCTTCGACATGAACGTTCGGGTGTAATTTGGCTGCCACCGAGCTTATCTTAGTAGGTTTTTGCAACCAAAACCAATGCTGAAACATAATAAGAACATGAATCCTATGCATAAAAGATTATACGTTGGTGTTGTCATTTTATTCACCTTCAAATTGACAGTAATTATACAATATATAAGAAGAAACCAATGAGTTAAAAATAGGAGAAAACTAATTGAATTTGCAAAATTCACATGTTACTAAATTCATGCAATAAATTTAGGCACATGTGATATATGGATTTTTCGGATCTTGAACTATCAATTCTTCAAAATACTAATATTGTTATAGTATAAGAGGTTATTAATCCAAAAAAGTGTGAGTATAGTCAAAGGGAATGCATACAACTTTATTGAGCTAAGCTAAATAAAGAGAGTTGTTATAGCTAACAATCTTAAATAATCAAGAAGCAAATAGCAAACAAGATAAGAAATAGAAGTTAATGCAATGAGAGAAAAGAGTCTAAGATGAGGTCAATGAATTAAGACTATCAAGTGATGATCTTAACTAGGTGTTTATCAATCAAACAAGCTCAAAAAGATGTTTAAATGATCTATCAAGTAGCTAATCATATTCTCATACAACTAACTCTATATTAGTCAAGCATTAATCAATTTCTCAATGTCAAATCCAAGATAACATGCATTCAGTCACAATCATTAAACCATTCAAGCAAGCTTTAATCCTTAGTTTAGAATTCAAAACATTATATCAATCTTATCTCTAAGAAAAGATCCCTTTAATCAACACTTAATCAAGAACAATCTATCAATTGTGATCAACAATCAATTAAGCATGCAAAACAAGTTAATTTGACTATTAAACACCTTAGACATCAATTTCCATTGGCTAAGCATGCAAAATCTCTAATTAGGTTCTATCAAACATGTAACATCCCGGTTTGTGGTATATGCGGAGAGGCTTAAATGAATTAATTTGGCTACCTATGTCACCAAGTGCACTTACCTTTTCCGGTCACTTGCCTGAAAGAACTCCAGAGTTAAGCGTGCTTGGGCTGGAGTAGTCCCAGGATGGGTGACCTTCCGGGAAGTGACTCGTGGTAGCATGTGTGTGAGGATAAAATGTTGGATCTCTTAGGATCTAGGGTTCGTTATATTGAATTTACCAACCTCGTTCTTACCTTGAACTGGCAGCGGAATGAATTGGTGAACGAGATCAGTGAGCAACGCAGACGCCTTGCCTCTACCAGATACACACGCACACAAGCTGAAAACGGGATGCTAGTGCCGGATCTATGGGATCTAAGAGTTTCTGGTGTTTCTACTTCTTCTGTCAAGAAAAAGTCAACGGCTGATGTTCTAGGTCGAAAACCATCAGGTTTTATTCGACCTAGAATCACACATAACGGGCCAGACTCGTTTGAGTCATAAAATCGAAAAGCCCTTTCGAAACCCGAACTGTGTCGACCGACACACATGCTGTGTCGATCGACACAACACCATTTTTCTCGATATTAATGTGTATCCAATACACATTAACATGATCATTACCATAATGATCATTCCCATGTTTTAGCTTCCAGTTTGCTTAGGTGTGTGACCCTATAGGATCATATAATACTGGCAGTAAGTCTACAACTTACAGATTGCAAGAGGCTTCTAGCATAACATTGCAACCGCCCAGTATTATACGAATGTATGATCTCGACACACAACTATCATCAGGAGTGAGTACAAGTGTGATTTCAGGACACTATCCCAACAATCTCCCACTTGTACTGGAATCATCAATTCCTATAATCCTTTTGTCTCTATATCTCGATTTGGCATAAGGCAAGATTGGTGTCATCCTTATTAAGCCAACATCGTGTTTATCGAACTCCAGATCTTATACTGAACAATCCAAACAACTGAACTACAATTCGTTTGAGTGAGGCCACACATTTTCTCAGTACAAAATCTTTGATAGGCCCTGAGATAGGGACAAATACCTTCTTGTTCCATCCATATTTCAACGCACACTTCATGATATACCTGAACAGTGCCGTTATGGTCGCCAGTTACGGGTCGACGTTTGACAAAGTCAAGGTGTACCAATTCATATGCAAGAAAGCATGATGAACTCAGGTCTGAGGACTATACTCTATAGTCGTAATGAGTGTTGGGAATGTCCTGAAATCTATTGTACTTGCTCTAAGTGAAAGTCGTACTGTCGAGATGAGACAATCATATGACACTGGGTACTCATAATGCTTTGCTAGAAGCCACTTATGATCAATGAGTTGAGAACTCATTGCTAGTGTTATATGATCCTACAGGGTCACACACCTAAGCAAACTGGACATTGAATGTGAGGTTGATCATTAATGTAATGATCGGATGAATGCATATTTGATATGCATTCGATGTCATCTTTTCTGGGCAGTGTCGATCGACGCACTATGTGTGTCGGTCGACACGGATCGACTGTGTCGATCGACACAAAGAGTGTGTCGGTCGACACAACTCGCGGATTAGCAGATTAAATCGGTTTAATCATTAGTTAATCCCGTTGCGGTTTAAGTCGACATATATAAGATATATGGTCGACCTAAACTCGATCTTAACCTAATTTACAGCCACCAGAAACAAAAAGAAACCTCTCTGGAGATCAGATCTCTGATAGGCACTAGCATCCCTGCTGTCCAGTTCTGTGTGCGTGTGGATACCAGTAGAGGCGCAGCATTTGAGGCGCTCTAGATCTCGATTACTTGCAAACAACTTCCGCTGCATAATCACCAGGTAATCCAGATCCTGAAACACCCCGACCCGGCCCTCCTAGGCCGCGGTCGATGCGTTCCAGTGGTCAGGCCAAACCCAGGCCTGAACCTCCCAAAAACCCGTCCTATTTTAAAATTTTCCCTTAGGAACTAAGTATTCATCGGATCTACTATTTGACCCTTGGTCTCAGATCCTTCATACTTAAGATTACGCAGCGGAAATCCTTACTTAACCATTACATCGTTCTTCTAAAGAACGATCCATCCAAGAACCTCTTATAACCTTATTTAGTTTTCTCAAACTCTTTCGAGGTTCCGTTCTTATCTATCCATTCCAACAACCTAAGTCTTTTACTTAGTTTCTCCATTCCACCTATTCCGTTCTATTCATTCCTTAGAACAATAGATGAGTACTCGAATGTGTACCTTAGCCTGTGGTGAAGCCGGTGTGAAGCTAGCTCTGCGTTCAGCTTAGCTCATCCGTTCTGCACCCTTTAGAACACACCCCCTTTGTGCTTAGTCATTCAACCAACCATCCCCACATGACCGAGTACAAAAGAGGTCTTCATGTTCTTCCTTTGGCCACCATTCCTTTCCTGTTACATCCAAACACTTAGATTATGTAAAGGCTTATTTGATGTTACCTTAACCTTTGTAGTGATTCCTTATGGAATTGTTTGGTCCGATTAGCTCCCTCGTCTCCTTGCCCGATCAGTCCACTCGTCAATACACCATCCTGTCGGTTGGGAGCCGGAACCAATCTTAGGTGAGGTATGTTCCATAATCGGTTTACCAATCGTGCGGGTCCAACCCGTGGCCGGATCAGTCCCTTTTTCCGGTGTCCGTTGAATCACCTCCTCAGCCTTCCCGGCCTTCGGTCAATTCCAATCGCGACCCGACTCTCTCGACTGTCCTGCCTTAGACCGCGACCCGACCATGCAACCGTTCCACCACCGATCGCTCCTTGTCCCTTAACCGCAAGGCATGAGTATCGACTACTCATCCACGTTCATGAAGATACGCGTCCGTTCACGCGTTGCGTTCGTCCATTCACGCTTTCTGCGTTCGTCCGTTCACGCCCTGCGTTCGTCCGTTCACGCCCCCGTGCGTCCGTGAATAGCCCGCGATCATCCGTTCACGTCCTGCGGACGTACGTACACGACCCGCGGTCATCCGTGATGACCCGCGGTCGTCCGTGATGACCCGCGGTCATCCGTGATGACCCGCAGTCGTCCGTGATGACCCGCGGTCGTCCGTGATGAGCCGCGGTCGTCCGTGATGACCCGTGGTCGTCCGTGATGACCCACGGTCGTCCGGAAACGAACCGCGGTCGTACGTGATCGTCCCACGGTCGTCCGTGAATGGACATGACCGTACGTGAACGGTCACGGTCGTCCGTACGTGACCCGCGGTCGTCCGCGATCAACCCGCGGTCGTCCGTACGCGACCCGCGTTCGCCCGAGCACCATCCGCGTTCGTCCGTGCACGTCCGTGTTCGTCCGTGACGGTTACGGTCATTCCTGACGACCCGCGGTCGTCCGTGAACGACCCGCGGTCGACCGTGCGCGACCCGCGGTCGTCCGTGAGCGACCCACGGACGGTTGCTCGGATTTTTCTTCAATTCTTCAACCGATCTTCAACCTTTTTCTGGGCTTCTCCTCCTGATTTCCAGCCTTGATTCCCTTGTTAATCATCCCCAAAATCACCATCAAACAGCCGGCCAATACCCATGAGTATTGGGGCCAAAATCCACTCTTTTTCTCATGATTTGGGTGGCCTTTGCCTTAGGAAAATCAGGGGATTGTCCCTGGACAGAATGTGCACGAAAATGGCCTCCTTGGGTCTATTTATAGGCCTCCATTTCGCCCCATAACTTCCATAGGCGAAGGGTTGCCTTGGTTGGCCGAAGGGTGCAACCTTCCAAGGTGCCCTTTCGCCATGGTGCCCCTTGGTCAGCTAGTGTCACTAGCTGACCAGCTGACCCAACACTTGAACACTCAAGCTAGCTGGGTTGAGCTGGTTGCTAGCTGACCCAGCTGACCAGCTGGACTGTCCAGCTCATTTCAGCTGAACACTCTTTGTTCAGCTCATTTCCTCTTAGCTGAGCTGCCTTTCGGCTGAGCTTAGCTTCCTTAAGACCTTGGAACACTTCTTCCTAGTATTTACGACGAGTCGTAAGCCCTTTTGGTTCCAAGTATCCTTTCCCCAATCCTCCTAGGGTGGGGTGTCCGGTTCCGGGATGTTACAAGTTCTACCCCCCTTAAAAGGGATTCGTCCCCGAATCCGACTTAAGGAGTTTAGCCCGTTCAACTCTATGAACCACTTGGCTAGTAACATCTCGAAACTTAGAAGGCCATGCCAATTATATGTTCTCTCTATTCGGTCTAAGTCCCTTTATGGTTGTCCTTGCCGGAGCCATTCATCTAGGATCAAGTCGCGTATGACCGGACTTCCCATTCCGTTCCCGCGTATGGACCATCCGTGCCCAGCCTGTCGATCTTCGGTCAACCGCCCCAACGGCTGCCGTTCGATCGAGCTTAACTGTCCGAACTTTTCTTGCCCACTTACGGTTCATACCGCACTTAACCCGACTTGTGGCTCACGGTCTTGGTCATGGCCGATCAACAACCAATTCGTGGATTGAGCCTTCGAGAGATCCATACATTACCGGAGCAGGGATGTTACAAGTCTCCCCCACCAAATTGGGAATTCGTCCCCGAATTCGGTGGTGGTTAACTTTTGTGTATACTCTTCCTGTCCCGGTTTGGTATGCCTTTCCATTCCCATGGACCTCGGTCTGTCAAGACTTAATCCTTTCCCTGATTTTTGTCTTGCCTTAGACTTAGTCAATCTCGATCACAACCCTTACGGATTTGACCCGAAACTTGATCTTCGCCCTCCAAGGACTTGATCTTAGTTCCCGAAACTCGATCTCCGCCCTCCAAGGACTTGATCTCGGTTAAGGTTCTTACGCATTCCAAATGCTAAGCAACCTAACCAATCCATACTCAAGATCACCTTGTGATGCTTGAGCTGGACCACCACTAGGCCAGCTGGCATACTTACGCCTCCTCTGGAGGCTGGTATACTCCTAACTAACCTAGCACGGCATTACTTACCCACCGGCCGCATTTTCCATGCCTTGGCCCACGACTTGTTCCTTCTGGAATCAGCCTTTCCCGATCATCCGAGGACTCACAAAACTTCTTGTGGCCCCGGAGTCGAACGTAGTCAGTGTTCGACACCTCCTACCACAACGGTCCCTACACATTCCCAGAATGCATATAAGCCCCGCTTTATCCCTCAATATGCCATGCAGTAATTTGAGGAATCAAGGTTCGAGTGACAGACCAATGATCACATCGAAGGAGACGGCCATGCCTGAATCCTTCACGAGCTCATGGACTTGAGGTCTTTCCCAGTTGGCCCTTGGCCGTAGCCGCGCGGTCATCCTGACCCCAATCCACTTCCGGAGCCCCCCGACCGTCCGTCCCGGCCATTCCGACAGTCCCCAAACAAAATGTCTAGGCTGCCCACGACGGAAACATGACCTTGGTTTTACAGTCACCTTTTTCGACCCCCGCCTGTGGACAGCTCGCGACCCCGGGTCCTTGCTTCCACCTTCACGCAGGCCCTCCCTTTCCCCCAACATCTTACGGAGTGTTGCCATCCATAGGAGGTGCATTCTGCGCGGTCCGAGGAATGGTTATCGACACTTTGGCCCCATTTCCTCCTCAGGTCCCTCCCGGGCCAGCTGGACACTCTCACTTGTGACCTAGCTACCACCCGGTTCACCTCGACCATATAGGCCTCGACGTTACACGTCTCAACCGTTCCTGGATCCGCGACCCTGTCGCGACCCGCGGTCATACGTGTTCGTCCAACACCACGTCCCAACCGTTCCTGGATCCGCGACCATGTCGCTACCCGCGGTTGTATGCGATCGTCCGTGCGATTTTACGCGAACGGACACGACTGTTCCCGCGAACTTGTATGATGGTCCGCGCACGGCTACCATAATCTTGCGAATGCGGTGAACGGCCTACGACGCATGGTCATGACCTGATGATGCTGTCTTACGGTCTGGTTGTGATCAACTTGGTTTTTCCACTTAACCACTTCACGCTTGGGTTCTTGCCGCGTGCGGTTCTTGATCCGGCCAACATCTCCAAGATGTGCCGTTCGACCATCCGCTTCCACTGGCACTTACCGTATGCGGTTCCATGACCCGGCCAACGTCTCCAAGACGTGCCGTCCGATCATCCACATACTACAGGCAAAACGTCCCCTTAGCATGGTTGATCTGCCCAACCGTTTACAGTTCATTTACGATAATGGTCAAGACTAAGTGCGTCCTTGGTGCACTTGCCTTAGCAAGTCACCAAGCATGAGAGCATCGTCCTAGGAAATAACTCCGCTCTGATACCAACTTGAAACACCCCGACCCGGCCCTCCTAGGCCGCGGTCGATGCGTTCCAGTGGTCAGGCCAAACCCAGGCCTGAACCTCCCAAAAACCCGTCCTATTTTAAAATTTTCCCTTAGGAACTAAGTATTCATCGGATCTACTATTTGACCCTTGGTCTCAGATCCTTCATACTTAAGATTACGCAGCGGAAATCCTTACTTAACCATTACATCGTTCTTCTAAAGAACGATCCATCCAAGAACCTCTTATAACCTTATTTAGTTTTCTCAAACTCTTTCGAGGTTCCGTTCTTATCTATCCATTCCAACAACCTAAGTCTTTTACTTAGTTTCTCCATTCCACCTATTCCGTTCTATTCATTCCTTAGAACAATAGATGAGTACTCGAATGTGTACCTTAGCCTGTGGTGAAGCCGGTGTGAAGCTAGCTCCACGTTCAGCTTAGCTCATCCGTTCTGCACCCTTTAGAACACACCCCCTTTGTGCTTAGTCATTCAACCAACCATCCCCACATGACCGAGTACAAAAGAGGTCTTCATGTTCTTCCTTTGGCCACCATTCCTTTCCTGTTACATCCAAACACTTAGATTATGTAAAGGCTTATTTGATGTTACCTTAACCTTTGTAGTGATTCCTTATGGAATTGTTTGGTCCGATTAGCTCCCTCGTCTCCTTGCCCGATCAGTCCACTCGTCAATACACCATCCTGTCGGTTGGGAGCCGGAACCAATCTTAGGTGAGGTATGTTCCATAATCGGTTTACCAATCGCGCGGGTCCAACCCGTGGCCGGATCAGTCCCTTTTTCCGGTGTCCGTTGAATCACCTCCTCAGCCTTCCCGGCCTTCGGTCAATTCCAATCGCGACCCGACTCTCTCGACTGTCCTGCCTTAGACCGCGACCCGACCATGCAACCGTTCCACCACCGATCGCTCCTTGTCCCTTAACCGCAAGGCATGAGTATCGACTACTCATCCACGTTCATGAAGATACGCGTCCGTTCACGCGTTGCGTTCGTCCGTTCACGCTTTCTGCGTTCGTCCGTTCACGCCCTGCGTTCGTCCGTTCACGCCCCCGTGCGTCCGTGAATAGCCCGCGATCATCCGTTCACGTCCTGCGGACGTACGTACACGACCCGCGGTCATCCGTGATGACCCGCGGTCGTCCGTGATGACCCGCGGTCATCCGTGATGACCCGCGGTCGTCCGTGATGACCCGCGGTCGTCCGTGATGAGCCGCGGTCGTCCGTGATGACTCACGGTCGTCCGTGATGACCCGTGGTCGTCCGTGATGACCCACGGTCGTCCGGAAACGAACCGCGGTCGTACGTGATCGTCCCACGGTCGTCCGTGAATGGACACGACCGTACGTGAACGGTCACGGTCGTCCGTACGTGACCCGCGGTCGTCCGCGATCAACCCGCGGTCGTCCGTACGCGACCCGCGTTCGCCCGAGCACCATCCGCGTTCGTCCGTGCACGTCCGTGTTCGTCCGTGACGGTTACGGTCATTCCTGACGACCCGCGGTCGTCCGTGAACGACCCGCGGTCGACCGTGCGCGACCCGCGGTCGTCCGTGAGCGACCCACGGACGGTTGCTCGGATTTTTCTTCAATTCTTCAACCAATCTTCAACCTTTTTCTGGGCTTCTCCTCCTGATTTCCAGCCTTGATTCCCTTGTTAATCATCCCCAAAATCACCATCAAACAGCCGGCCAATACCCATGAGTATTGGGGCCAAAATCCACTCTTTTTCTCATGATTTGGGTGGCCTTTGCCTTAGGAAAATCAGGGGATTGTCCCTGGACAGAATGTGCACGAAAATGGCCTCCTTGGGTCTATTTATAGGCCTCCATTTCGCCCCATAACTTCCATAGGCGAAGGGTTGCCTTGGTTGGCCGAAGGGTGCAACCTTCCAAGGTGCCCTTTCGCCATGGTGCCCCTTGGTCAGCTAGTGTCACTAGCTGACCAGCTGACCCAACACTTGAACACTCAAGCTAGCTGGGTTGAGCTGGTTGCTAGCTGACCCAGCTGACCAGCTGGACTGTCCAGCTCATTTCAGCTGAACACTCTTTGTTCAGCTCATTTCCTCTTAGCTGAGCTGCCTTTCGGCTGAGCTTAGCTTCCTTAAGACCTTGGAACACTTCTTCCTAGTATTTACGACGAGTCGTAAGCCCTTTTGGTTCCAAGTATCCTTTCCCCAATCCTCCTAGGGTGGGGTGTCCGGTTCCGGGATGTTACAAGTTCTACCCCCCTTAAAAGGGATTCGTCCCCGAATCCGACTTAAGGAGTTTAGCCCGTTCAACTCTATGAACCACTTGGCTAGTAACATCTCGAAACTTAGCAGGCCATGCCAATTATATGTTCTCTCTATTCGGTCTAAGTCCCTTTATGGTTGTCCTTGCCGGAGCCATTCATCTAGGATCAAGTCGCGTATGACCGGACTTCCCATTCCGTTCCCGCGTATGGACCATCCGTGCCCAGCCTGTCGATCTTCGGTCAACCGCCCCAACGGCTGCCGTTCGATCGAGCTTAACTGTCCGAACTTTTCTTGCCCACTTACGGTTCATACCGCACTTAACCCGACTTGTGGCTCACGGTCTTGGCCATGGCCGATCAACAACCAATTCGTGGATTGAGCCTTCGAGAGATCCATACATTACCGGAGCAGGGATGTTACAAGTCTCCCCCACCAAATTGGGAATTCGTCCCCGAATTCGGTGGTGGTTAACTTTTGTGTATACTCTTCCTGTCCCGGTTTGGTATGCCTTTCCATTCCCATGGACCTCGGTCTGTCAAGACTTAATCCTTTCCCTGATTTTTGTCTTGCCTTAGACTTAGTCAATCTCGATCACAACCCTTACGGATTTGACCCGAAACTTGATCTTCGCCCTCCAAGGACTTGATCTTAGTTCCCGAAACTCGATCTCCGCCCTCCAAGGACTTGATCTCGGTTAAGGTTCTTACGCATTCCAAATGCTAAGCAACCTAACCAATCCATACTCAAGATCACCTTGTGATGCTTGAGCTGGACCACCACTAGGCCAGCTGGCATACTTACGCCTCCTCTGGAGGCTGGTATACTCCTAACTAACCTAGCACGGCATTACTTACCCACCGGCCGCATTTTCCATGCCTTGGCCCACGACTTGTTCCTTCTGGAATCAGCCTTTCCCGATCATCCGAGGACTCACAAAACTTCTTGTGGCCCCGGAGTCGAACGTAGTCAGTGTTCGACACCTCCTACCACAACGGTCCCTACACATTCCCAGAATGCATATAAGCCCCGCTTTATCCCTCAATATGCCATGCAGTAATTTGAGGAATCAAGGTTCGAGTGACAGACCAATGATCACATCGAAGGAGACGGCCATGCCTGAATCCTTCACGAGCTCATGGACTTGAGGTCTTTCCCAGTTGGCCCTTGGCCGTAGCCGCGCGGTCATCCTGACCCCAATCCACTTCCGGAGCCCCCCGACCGTCCGTCCCGGCCATTCCGACAGTCCCCAAACAAAATGTCTAGGCTGCCCACGACGGAAACATGACCTTGGTTTTACAGTCACCTTTTTCGACCCCCGCCTGTGGACAGCTCGCGACCCCGGGTCCTTGCTTCCACCTTCACGCAGGCCCTCCCTTTCCCCCAACATCTTACGGAGTGTTGCCATCCATAGGAGGTGCATTCTGCGCGGTCCGAGGAATGGTTATCGACACTTTGGCCCCATTTCCTCCTCAGGTCCCTCCCGGGCCAGCTGGACACTCTCACTTGTGACCTAGCTACCACCCGGTTCACCTCGACCATATAGGCCTCGACGTTACACGTCTCAACCGTTCCTGGATCCGCGACCCTGTCGCGACCCGCGGTCATACGTGTTCGTCCAACACCACGTCCCAACCGTTCCTGGATCCGCGACCATGTCGCTACCCGCGGTTGTATGCGATCGTCCGTGCGATTTTACGCGAACGGACACGACTGTTCCCGCGAACTTGTATGATGGTCCGCGCACGGCTACCATAATCTTGCGAATGCGGTGAACGGCCTACGACGCATGGTCATGACCTGATGATGCTGTCTTACGGTCTGGTTGTGATCAACTTGGTTTTTCCACTTAACCACTTCACGCTTGGGTTCTTGCCGCGTGCGGTTCTTGATCCGGCCAACATCTCCAAGATGTGCCGTTCGACCATCCGCTTCCACTGGCACTTACCGTATGCGGTTCCATGACCCGGCCAACGTCTCCAAGACGTGCCGTCCGATCATCCACATACTACAGGCAAAACGTCCCCTTAGCATGGTTGATCTGCCCAACCGTTTACAGTTCATTTACGATAATGGTCAAGACTAAGTGCGTCCTTGGTGCACTTGCCTTAGCAAGTCACCAAGCATGAGAGCATCGTCCTAGGAAATAACTCCGCTCTGATACCAACTTGAAACACCCCGACCCGGCCCTCCTAGGCCGCGGTCGATGCGTTCCAGTGGTCAGGCCAAACCCAGGCCTGAACCTCCCAAAAACCCGTCCTATTTTAAAATTTTCCCTTAGGAACTAAGTATTCATCGGATCTACTATTTGACCCTTGGTCTCAGATCCTTCATACTTAAGATTACGCAGCGGAAATCCTTACTTAACCATTACATCGTTCTTCTAAAGAACGATCCATCCAAGAACCTCTTATAACCTTATTTAGTTTTCTCAAACTCTTTCGAGGTTCCGTTCTTATCTATCCATTCCAACAACCTAAGTCTTTTACTTAGTTTCTCCATTCCACCTATTCCGTTCTATTCATTCCTTAGAACAATAGATGAGTACTCGAATGTGTACCTTAGCCTGTGGTGAAGCCGGTGTGAAGCTAGCTCCGCGTTCAGCTTAGCTCATCCGTTCTGCACCCTTTAGAACACACCCCCTTTGTGCTTAGTCATTCAACCAACCATCCCCACATGACCGAGTACAAAAGAGGTCTTCATGTTCTTCCTTTGGCCACCATTCCTTTCCTGTTACATCCAAACACTTAGATTATGTAAAGGCTTATTTGATGTTACCTTAACCTTTGTAGTGATTCCTTATGGAATTGTTTGGTCCGATTAGCTCCCTCGTCTCCTTGCCCGATCAGTCCACTCGTCAATACACCATCCTGTCGGTTGGGAGCCGGAACCAATCTTAGGTGAGGTATGTTCCATAATCGGTTTACCAATCGCGCGGGTCCAACCCGTGGCCGGATCAGTCCCTTTTTCCGGTGTCCGTTGAATCACCTCCTCAGCCTTCCCGGCCTTCGGTCAATTCCAATCGCGACCCGACTCTCTCGACTGTCCTGCCTTAGACCGCGACCCGACCATGCAACCGTTCCACCACCGATCGCTCCTTGTCCCTTAACCGCAAGGCATGAGTATCGACTACTCATCCACGTTCATGAAGATACGCGTCCGTTCACGCGTTGCGTTCGTCCGTTCACGCTTTCTGCGTTCGTCCGTTCACGCCATGCGTTCGTCCGTTCACGCCCCCGTGCGTCCGTGAATAGCCCGCGATCATCCGTTCACGTCCTGCGGACGTACGTACACGACCCGCGGTCATCCGTGATGACCCGCGGTCGTCCGTGATGACCCGCGGTCATCCGTGATGACCCGCGGTCGTCCGTGATGACCCGCGGTCGTCCGTGATGACCCGCGGTCGTCCGTGATGAGCCGCGGTCGTCCGTGATGACTCGCGGTCGTCCGTGATGACCCGTGGTCGTCCGTGATGACCCACGGTCGTCCGGAAACGAACCGCGGTCGTACGTGATCGTCCCACGGTCGTCCGTGAATGGACACGACCGTACGTGAACGGTCACGGTCGTCCGTACGTGACCCGCGGTCGTCCGCGATCAACCCGCGGTCGTCCGTACGCGACCCGCGTTCGCCCGAGCACCATCCGCGTTCGTCCGTGCACGTCCGTGTTCGTCCGTGACGGTTACGGTCATTCCTGACGACCCGCGGTCGACCGTGTACGACCCGCGGTCGTCCGTGAACGACCCGCGGTCGACCGTGCGCGACCCGCGGTCGTCCGTGAGCGACCCACGGACGGTTGCTCGGATTTTTCTTCAATTCTTCAACCGATCTTCAACCTTTTTCTGGGCTTCTCCTCCTGATTTCCAGCCTTGATTCCCTTGTTAATCATCCCCAAAATCACCATCAAACAGCCGGCCAATACCCATGAGTATTGGGGCCAAAATCCACTCTTTTTCTCATGATTTGGGTGGCCTTTGCCTTAGGAAAATCAGGGGATTGTCCCTGGACAGAATGTGCACGAAAATGGCCTCCTTGGGTCTATTTATAGGCCTCCATTTCGCCCCATAACTTCCATAGGCGAAGGGTTGCCTTGGTTGGCCGAAGGGTGCAACCTTCCAAGGTGCCCTTTCGCCATGGTGCCCCTTGGTCAGCTAGTGTCACTAGCTGACCAGCTGACCCAACACTTGAACACTCAAGCTAGCTGGGTTGAGCTGGTTGCTAGCTGACCCAGCTGACCAGCTGGACTGTCCAGCTCATTTCAGCTGAACACTCTTTGTTCAGCTCATTTCCTCTTAGCTGAGCTGCCTTTCGGCTGAGCTTAGCTTCCTTAAGACCTTGGAACACTTCTTCCTAGTATTTACGACGAGTCGTAAGCCCTTTTGGTTCCAAGTATCCTTTCCCCAATCCTCCTAGGGTGGGGTGTCCGGTTCTGGGATGTTACAGATCCCATGATTCAATTACATGAACCTGTAGATCCTAGGCTCGGAATTTAGACTAGGATTGCCTAATTGGATTAGGAATCTGCTAGAAATTCCTTCAGTGGTATCAGAGCTTTAGGGTTCCATTGAATCTGTAGCATGTTGATTAGATTAGATGAATCTGGATCTCTGTATAGTTGATACAAGCATGCTGAAATTCGTTTTGATTAAAATCTAGTTTTAGGGTTTTAACTTGCAAAACGATTAGGGTTCATCGCCCTGTGTCGATCGACACCAAGCGGGTATCGGTCGACACAGAAGGATAGCCCGAATAATACTTTTCGCCTTGTGTCGATCGACACAAGAGTTGTGTCGGTCGACACCAACCTCGCAAAATTGATGAATCGGTTCAATTGGATTGGACCGGTTATCAAGCTTGGTTAATGATGGTTGAAAACTATGAATGATTTAAATTGCGATTGTTTTGATAAAGTTGGTATCGACCGATGCTAGTGTAGCATCGATCGACACTGACTGGTATTCAAAACCGTATCAATTGGATTGATCGGTTATCGCGGATTGCTTTTGGTTATTCTGAATCGATCGACACTCTAGTAGTGTCGGTCGACATCAGATTCGATGATTAGGTTATGGAACCTGAAATCACAAGAACCAAAGAAAGATAAATCAATTAATTAGAAGAATTAAAACATAATAAAACTTAACGTTTTAAAGGTTCCGTTCCTCAACCAAATATCAAGTGATACTTGATGTCTTTCCAATCTTGTCAACTGTCAAGACTTGTTTCATTGAGTGATAGGCTTGCAGTGCAAGGTATCCGCAATTACATGAGTAAGGCAGGAGGTAATCGTGTTGATGGGCTTGCAGTGCAAGGTGTCAACAATTACATGACTTAAGAGATTGGTTTACTTGACTGGGCTATCAAAATCGTTTTGGGCCTAGAGACATCAGGTAGATTGGACATATGATGTCAATCCACAACCAAGAGTTATATTGGATATAACTAGCAAGGTTGTTGCTTACCTAGATAGCTAAATTTGGGTGATAGCCAGTGGCTCACTCAAGTTTAGTGAAGTATGGGTCTTGGATCATTATATTCATTTGAGGAAACAATGTTTGAATATAATGCGAGTTTTCTTAATTGTTAAGACTTCTCATTTCTTGAACATCATAACTAAAACCTCCCTTGTTTTTCAGCTATGTCTAGCACAAACCATCGTAACAATTTCTCCCTGCGATCCGTCCTTGAGAAGGACAAGTTAAATGGATCCAACTTTCTTGAATGGTATCGGAACTTGAGAATTGTTCTCAAACAGGAGAAAAATGACTATGTCCTTGAGAAAGTTCTCCCCAAGAAGTACCGAGCCAATGTCTGGCAGTCAGATAAGGATGCTTGGGATAAGCATTCTAATGATGCAGTGGATGTGAGTTGTCTCATGTTGGCTACCATGAACTCGGAATTGCAGAAGCAATATGAGTACGTGGAGTCGCCAAAAGAGATGATCACTGGCCTGAAAAGTATGTTTCAGGAGCAAGCACGAACTCAGAGATACCAGACGGTTAGGTCTATGATTGAGTGCAAGCTACCAATGGGCGAACCAGTTAGTCCTCATGTCATTAAGATGATGGGTTATATTGATAACCTGGGGAAACTGGATTGTCCCATCAGCCAAGAGTTGGCTACTGACATCATTCTACAGTCACTGCCGTCAAGCTATGATCAATTTGTTATGAACTATAACATGAACAACTTGACGAAGACGTTGACTGAATTGCATGGGATGCTTAAGACTGCTGAACCTAACATTAAGAAGGACACCCCAGATATCCTTATGGTACGAAAGGGTAAGAAGTTTAAGAAACTTGGTAAGAACAAAGGTGATGGCAAGACGAGCTCGATTGTGAATCCAAGCGAGTCTGGCCATGCTCCTAAGGTTGAAACCAGTCCTTCTGAAGATGTTAAGTGCCGTTATTGTAATGGTTATGGGCATTTGAAAAGAAACTGCAATAAATTCTTGGAAGATTATGAGAAGCTGAAGAAGACATACGAGATTTCTTCTTCAGGTATTTATGTTATAGAAGTAAAAGTTACTTCTTATAGTCCTACTTATTGGGTATTTGATACCAACTGTGGTACTCATATTTTGTGAAAATGTGCAGGACCTGAGCAGAAGTAGGACTATGAAGAAAGGACAAGTGGATCTACGCGTGGAAATGGAGCAAGAGTTGCTGCATGAGCTGTAGGAGTATTTCATTTGTTTTCTTTTATGGCATGTTTTGAACTTAAAACTGCTACTATGTACCTGCTATGAGCACAAAGATTATTTCAATCCTTGTTTGGAGTTGGAAGGATATCAGTTTTCAAATTAAGAATAAGTGTTATTCATTTGATTACAGTGATATATTTTATAGTAGCAATCCATTAGAGAATGGACTTTATGTTCTAAAATGTACATAACTATAACACTAATACCAAGAGATTCAAGTCAAAAAGATACGAATCAAACTTCTCTCTAGCATTATCGTTTTGAACCACATAAATGAGAAACAGATTCAGAAGCTCCATAGTGATGGACTTTTGGGCTCATCTGATTATGAATCATAATGTGTATAGTGAATCTTGTTTATTGTAAAACCGACAGAGGCCACTTTCGAAATGGTAGTGTCGATCGACACAAACGGAGTGTCGGTCGACACAAGTCGCGAACGGATAAAATGAAAGGGCCAGAGACTTATTGGGCTTTATGCATACGGATGTATATGGGCCGATGAGCAGTAATGATAGTGGAAATTTTCAGTACTTCATTACCTTTACTAATATTTTCAGTAGGTACGGTTATGTCTTGTTAATAAGACATAAATCAGAATCTTTTGAAAAGTTCAAAGAGTTCCAGAATGAAGTATAGAATCAATTTGGCAAAAGTGTTGAAGCTCTATGATGAGATCATGGAGGTGAATACTTAAGTCAATAATTAAGTGATCATCTAATAGATTGTGAAAGTGTTTCACAATTCAATCCTCATGAATCGAACTTTATTAGATATAGTTTGATCAATGATGAATCACTTAGATCTTCCATTATCCTTCTAAGAATAAGCTCTAGGAAAGGTCTGAGTTTACATTAAATAGTGTTCCATCAAAATCAGTTACAGAGATTTCACATGAGATGTGGAATGGAAATGTTTTTGATTTATCCATCATGGAGATTTGGAGTTGTGAGACTTATATAAAACGTTTAATCTCTGATAAGCTCACACCCAAATCCGATAAGTGCTACTTCATTGGTTGTCCTAACGAAACCAAGGCGTGTTACTTTTACAACCAGTTCGAGAACAAATTGTTTGTTGCTCGGAACTATGTTTTCTTGAGAAAGATTTTCTTTCCAATAAGAACAGTGGGAGTAAAGTACAACTCGAAGAAATTCGAAAATCACAGGAGACTGCTCAACCTCAGGAAGAAGAGCAGCAGTTGGATCTACAAAGAGTTGTAGAACCTGCAACTGTGGTGCCTAAGGTTTGAAGGGATCTGGTGAATGAATATTCGATATACATTCAAAAGCGAGTTTTAAAGATGTGTCGATCGACGCAAAAGTTGCATCGATCGACACAGGTCGCGAACCAAAATATTTTGGTTGATGATTTAATTAACCACGGTTTAAATCTTGGTTAATTAGATCGTGGTAAGAGTCTACATATGAGATATGTGCGTGACTTTTAACACAAGACTGAAGCTCGCAGATCCGAAAGGATCCGTCACGAACCCGAGAAATGGGGATTTCTCGTAACCAATTTCCGTGATCTACTGATCATTGAAAGTGACGGGCCTGCGAATTTTGAAGAAGCAATGATGGGCCTTGACTCCGAAAGTGGCTGAAAGCCGCTGAATCCGGAATGGCAATGTCCAAAGCTGGATTGGTGGAAAAGGTTTCAAGTAAATTCATGGTATTAACTGTGAAGAAACCTAATCCCAGACACCATGCTTATGTCCATTCGGATTCTCCTAGCAACCGCCACTCATAATGGTTATGATATCTGGCAGATGGATGTGAAAACAGTTTTCCTTAATGGAATTCTAGAAAGGGATGTGTACATGACACAACCTGAAGTTTTCATTGATCCTAATGAAGCTAGGAAGATATGCAAGCTTCATCAATCCATTTATGGATTGAAGCAAGCATCTCGGGGTTGGAATCTTCGTTTTGATGAAGTAGTCAAAAAGGTTTGACTTCGTCATGAACAAAGAGGAACCGTGTGTTTACAAAAGACTAGTGGGAGCGCAGTTGAATTTCTAGTATTGTATGTTGATAACATACTAATTCTCGGAAATGAAGTTCCATCGTTTTCAGTTTGTTAAGACTTGACTCGAAAGTTGTTTTTCGATAAAATTATGGGAGAAACCGTATACATTCTTGGAATAAGAATCTATAAAGATAGATTGGATAAGCAAATTGGATTGTGTCAAGATACTTATGGTGATAAGGCCTTGCACAGGTCCAGTATGCAGGATTCCAAGAAGGGCTTCGTGCAAATGACTCTTGGTATTACTCTTAGCAAGACGCAGTGTCCTTGGACACACGCTGAGCAAGAGTGAATAAGGGTCAGACTACTGCCAAAGGCATCAGATGTCTTAAGATATGATCTTAATTTTAGTGGGAGTTGTTGTTATTAATTTTAGTTATGATATGATGTTCGTATAAACATAATTTGATTATGTTATTGAAATCTGACATCTGTATTATTTAATAATGGTTATTAAATAATAGTCCCAAAGTAATTTATGACATTTTATAGGTCATCAATTATGTGACTTGATCATGAAACCCTATAGATAATAAATGACATAAATTATGACAGGTCCCTGGTCAAGGTTGTTAAAATGGGACATTAACAACCACGTGAGACTAGTATGTGAGGTGACTGATGACTAAGTTTCATGGAGTCATTAATAAGAGTATTAAAGTCAATCACATAGATGTGTGTTGGAGAACACAGGATCGGACATGACCCACTGATGAGAACTCTACGGGATAGTTATATAAGTGTCATGAGAGTTTTCATTACGACTATAGAGTATAGTCCTTAGACCTGAGTTCATCATGTTTTCTTACATGTGAATTGGTCCGCTTTAACCTTGTCAAACGTCAGCCGTAACTGGTGATTATAAAGGCATTGATTGGGCGCATCATGAAGTGTGTGAAGAAACAGGGATGGAACAAGATGGGATTTGTCCCTCCTATATAACAGGAGATAAATATCTCAGGGCCCATCGAAGATTTGATACTGAGAAATGTGTGGCCACACTCAAACGAGGTGAATGTCAGTCGTTTGTTTTGTCAGTATAAATCGGAGTTCGATGAACATGATTTTGGCTTAATAAGGATGACACGGATCTTGCCTTATGCCAGATCGAGATATAGCGACGAAGGGATTATAGGAATAGATGATTCCAGTACAAGTGGGAGATTGTTGAGAATGTCCTGAAATCTATTGTACTTGCTCTAAGTGAAAGTCGTACTGTCGAGATGAGACAATCATATGACACTGGGTACTCATAATGCTTTGCTAGAAGCCACTTATGATCAATGAGTTGAGAACTCATTGCTAGTGTTATATGATCCTACAGGGTCACACACCTAAGCAAACTGGACATTGAATGTGAGGTTGATCATTAATGTAATGATCGGATGAATGCATATTTGATATGCATTCAATGTCATCTTTTCTGGGCAGTGTCGATCGACACAAAGAGTGTGTCAGTCGACACAACTCGCGGATTAGCAGATTAAATCGGTTTAATCATTAGTTAATCCCGTTGCGGTTTAAGTCGACATATATAAGATATATGGTCGACCTAAACTCGATCTTAACTTAATTTACAACCACCAGAAACAAAAAGAAACCTCTCTGGAGATCAGATCTCTGATAGGCACTAGCATCCATGCTGTCCAGTTCTGTGTGCGTGTGGATACCAGTAGAGGCGCAGCATTTGAGGCGCTCTAGATCTCGATTACTTGCAAACAACTTCCGCTGCATAATCACCAGGTAATCCAGATCCCATGATTCAATTACATGAACCTGTAGATCCTAGGCTCGGAATTTAGACTAGGATTGCCTAATTGGATTAGGAATCTGCTAGAAATTCCTTCAGTGGTATCAGAGCTTTAGGGTTCCATTGAATCTGTAGCATGTTGATTAGATTAGATGAATCTGGATCTCTGTATAGTTGATACAAGCATGCTGAAATTCGTTTTGATTAAAATCTAGTTTTAGGGTTTTAACTTGCAAAACGATTAGGGTTCATCGCCCTGTGTCGATCGACACCAAGCGGGTATCGGTCGACACAGAAGGATAGCCCGAATAATACTTTTCGCCTTGTGTCGATCGACACAAGAGTTGTGTCGGTCGACACCAACCTCGCAAAATTGATGAATCGGTTCAATTGGATTGGACCGGTTATCAAGCTTGGTTAATGATGGTTGAAAACTATGAATGATTTAAATTGCGATTGTTTTGATAAAGTTGGTATCGACCGATGCTAGTGTAGCATCGATCGACACTGACTGGTATTCAAAACCGTATCAATTGGATTGATCGGTTATCGCGGATTGCTTTTGGTTATTCTGAATCGATCGACACTCTAGTAGTGTCGGTCGACATCAGATTCGATGATTAGGTTATGGAACCTGAAATCACAAGAACCAAAGAAAGATAAATCAATTAATTAGAAGAATTAAAACATAATAAAACTTAACGTTTTAAAGGTTCCGTTCCTCAACCAAATATCAAGTGATACTTGATGTCTTTCCAATCTTGTCAACTGTCAAGACTTGTTTCATTGAGTGATAGGCTTGCAGTGCAAGGTATCCGCAATTACATGAGTAAGGCAGGAGGTAATCGTGTTGATGGGCTTGCAGTGCAAGGTGTCAACAATTACATGACTTAAGAGATTGGTTTACTTGACTGGGCTATCAAAATCGTTTTGGGCCTAGAGACATCAGGTAGATTGGACATATGATGTCAATCCACAACCAAGAGTTATATTGGATATAACTAGCAAGGTTGTTGCTTACCTAGATAGCTAAATTTGGGTGATAGCCAGTGGCTCACTCAAGTTTAGTGAAGTATGGGTCTTGGATCATTATATTCATTTGAGGAAACAATGTTTGAATATAATGCGAGTTTTCTTAATTGTTAAGACTTCTCATTTCTTGAACATCATAACTAAAACCTCCCTTGTTTTTCAGCTATGTCTAGCACAAACCATCGTAACAATTTCTCCCTGCGATCCGTCCTTGAGAAGGACAAGTTAAATGGATCAAACTTTCTTGAATGGTATCGGAACTTGAGAATTGTTCTCAAACAGGAGAAAAAGGACTATGTCCTTGAGAAAGTTCTCCCCAAGAAGTACCGAGCCAATGCATGGCAGTCAGATAAGGATGCTTGGGATAAAACATATCCATTAAACATATCCATCAGAATGTTTTACAATAGCATCTTATTATAACTAAAATAAAACTAAAACTCCCACTAGAATCAAGATTACATCTTAAGATCTCTAATGCCTACAGCATTCATATGACTCTCATGCTTAGGCCTTAGGAGTGGCTTAATCAGAGGATCATCGACATTCTCGTCCGTCGGAACTCGGCTGATCTTCACATCACCTCTATTGACGATATCACGAATCAGGTGATACCTCCTCTCTACGTGTTTGGACTTATGGTGTGATCTGGGTTCTTTCGCCTGAGCAATGGCTCCATTGTTGTCACAAACAAAGCCACTGGCTCCAAGATACTCGGAACCACACCAAGTTCAGTCATGAACTTCTTGATCCAAACAGCTTCCTTTGCCGCTTCAGAAGCAGCAACATATTCAGCTTCCGTCGTGGAATCAGCTACGGTATTCTGCTTAGAGCTCTTCCAGCTCACTGCACCGCCATTCAGACAGTAGACATATCCAGACTGTGATCGGAAATCGTCTCTGTCCGTCTGAAAACTCGCATCGGTGAATCCATTCACCACAAGTTCTTCACTTCCTCCATACACCAGGAATTTATCCTTAGTATGTCTCAAATACTTGAGAATATTCTTGACAACTGTCCAGTGAACTTCACCTGGATCAGATAGGTATCTACTCGTCATGCTTAACGCGTAAGCTACATCTGGACGAGTGCAGAGCATGGCATACATAATAGATCCTATTGCAGAAGCATAAGGAATCCTATTCATGCGCTCCCGCTCAGCGTGTGTCACCGGACACTGCTTCTTGCTGAGACTAATGCCATGAGACATCGGTATGAAGCCCTTCTTAGAATCATGCATCTTGAATCTGTGCAACACCTTATCAATATAAGTGTCCTGGCACAATCCAATCAGCCTATTCACTCTATCTCTGTAGATTCTGATTCCAAGAATGTACGCGGCTTCTCCATGTCTTTCATGGAAAAACAACTTCCGAGCCAAGTCTTAACAGACTGAAGCAACGGAACGTCATTACCGAGGAGGAGTATGTCATCGACATATAGTACAAGAAACGCAACTCTGCTCCCACTAGTCTTCTTGTAAACACATGGTTCCTCTTCGTTCTTGATGAAACCAAATTGTTTTACTGCTTCATCAGAACAAAGATTCCAACTCCGTGATGCTTGCTTCAATCCATAAATGGATTTATGAAGCTTGCATACCTTCCCAGCGTTCTTAGGATCAACAAAACCTTCAGGCTGTGTCATATACACATCCTCTTCCAGAATACCATTCAGGAATGCGGTTTTGACATCCATCTGCCAAATCTCATAGTCATAATGAGCGGCAATTGCTAGAAGAATCCGAATGGATTTAAGCTAGCGACTGGGGAATAGGTTTCATCATAGTCAATACCATGAATTTGCTTGAAACCTTTAGCCACCAACCTAGCTTTATAAATTTGGACATTGCCATCCACGTCAATCTTCTTCTTGAAGATCCATTTACACTCAATGGCTTTTGCACCATTAGGTAAATCGACTAAGGACCATACTTGGTTTTCTGACATGGATCCCATTTCGGATTTAGAGGCTCCAAGCCACTTTTCGGAGTCCGGGCCCATCATTGCTTCCGCGAAGGTCGCTGGTTCGTCACTATCAATGATCATCAGATCATTGGAATTGGTCACGAGAAATCCATAGTATCTCTCGGGTTCGTGACGGATCCTTCCGGATCTGCGAACTTCAGGCTCCACAGGCGCCAATTCCACAGAACTTTGTGGATCCAACTGCTGCTCTTCCTCAGTAGGTTGAGCAGTCTCCTGTGCATCTCGAATTTCTTCAAGATGTACTTTACTCCCACTGTTTTTCTTAGAGAGAAACTCCCTTTCAAGAAAAGAACAGTCCTGAGCAACAAATACTTTGTTCTCAGATTGGTTGTAAAAGTAGTATGCCTTGGTTTCCCTAGGATAACCAACGAAGTATCATTTATCTGATTTGGGTGCGAGCTTTTCAGAAATTAAACGTTTGACATAAGCCTCACAACCCCAAATCCTCAGGAAAGACATACTAGGAATGTTCCCAGTCCATAATTCATGTGGTGTCTTTTCCACTGATTTAGATGGCACCCTATTTAGTGTAAACGCATACGTTTCTAGAGCGTATCCCCAAAAGGATAATGGAAGATTTGAATGACTAATCATAGACCGAACCATATCCAGTAAGGTTCGATTCCTCCTCTCTGACACTCCATTCCATTGGGGTGTTCCAGGAGGAGTGAGTTGTGAAACAATTCCACACTCGCTCAGATAGTCGCTGAACTCTTGACTCAAGTATTCTCCTCCGCGATCCGATCGCAGAGCTTTAATACTTTTGCCAAGTTGGTTCTGTACTTCATTCTTGAATTCCTTGAATCTATCAAAGGATTCTGACTTGTGTCTCATCAAATAGACATAGCCATACCTACTGAAGTCATCAGTGAAGGTAATGAAATACTTGTAATTTCCTCTAGCAACAGTGCTCATCGGCCCACATACATCAGTATGAACAAGGCCCAATAAGCCATTGGCCCTTTCATTGGTTTGTTGAAAGGGGCTCTAGCCATTTTGCCCATCAAACAAGATTCGCATTTCTCACATGGTTCAAAATCAAATGAGCCCAGAAGCCCATTTCGATGGAGTCTCTGAATGCGTTTCTCATTGATATGGCCCAAACGACAATGCCATAAGAAAGTCTGGTTTTCGTCATTTGACTTAAACCGCTTCGTATTTATGTTAAAGACAAGCATTTCTTGGTTTAAAACATATAACCCATTATCTAATGGGGCGCTACCATAATACGTACCATCACGATTAAAAGAACAAACTTTATTCTTAACAGCAAAATCAAAATCTTCCAAATCCAAAACGGAAACTGAAATTATGTTTCTGCTAATCGCAGGTACAAAGTAGCAATTATTCAAAGCTAAAACCATGTCCGAAGGTAAAGACAAATCGTAGGTGCCTACGGCCAGTGCAGAAACCTTAGCTCCATTCCCGACCCATAGCTCCACTTGTCCTTTCTTCAGCGTTCTACTGTTTCTTAGTGCCTGCACATCAGTACAAATATGAGCACCGCAGCCGGTATCCAATACCCACGAAGTAGAACTAGAAGACATAACATTAAGTTCGATAACATAAATACCTGAGTCAGACGCATCATACGTCTTCTTCACCTTCTTGTAATCTTCCATGAACTTCTTGCAGTCTCTCTTCCAATGCCCTAACTGCTTGCAGTAGTTGCATTTATCCTCAGGAGAAGGCCCGGATTTGGGCTTCGGCTTGGGCTTGTCCTGACTCTCAGTCTGGACAACTTGGGCCTTTCCCTTATCCTTCTTAGGTTTCTTAAACCTTTTACCCCCTTGTACCATCAGTACACTGGGAGTTGCCTTCTTGAGATTCGGCTCTGCTGTCTTCAGCATGCCGTGCAACTCAGTCAATGTCTTAGTCATGTTTTGCATGTTGTAGTTCATAATGAACTGATCAAAACACGACGGCAAAGACTGCAGAATCATGTCAGTGGCTAGCTCCTGGCTAATGGCACAGTCCTTTCCCCAGGTTATCAATGTAACCCATCATTTTAAGGACATGAGGACTTACTGGACTATCCTTAGCCAGCTTGGAATCCATGAGAGATTTAACCGTCTGGTATCTCTCTGTGCGAGCTTGCTCCTGAAACAAAGCTTTCAGGCTATTAATCATCTCAATGGGTGACATCACGTTCTCATATTGCTTTTGCAGCTCAGAGTTCATAGTCACCAGCATTAGACAATTAACATCTTTGACAGCAGCTGAATGCCCAAGCATTCTTTTCTGTCTGTGGGGCATTGGAACGTGGCCTCTCGGGGAGAACTCTTTCAAGGACATATTCCTTGTTCTCCTGCCTGAGAACTATTCTCAGGTTCCGATACCATTCCAAGAAATTAGATCCATTTAACTTGTCATTCTCAAGGACGGATCTTAGTGAGAAAGTGTTGATGTGAGTTGAGACAGACATAGCTGTAATTAAAAGAGGTAGAGGTTTAGTTTTAAGGCTCAAGGAAATGAGAATTCTTATCTAATAAGAAAAACTCGCATTGTATTCAAAACTATGTTTCCTCATATGAATACAATGAGCCAAGATCCATACTTCACCAAAATCTGAGTGGGCGACTCGCCTTTACCCAAACTTTAGTTATCTAGGTAAGCAAATCATTGCTAATTGTACCCAGTACAACTCTTGGTCGCAGATGAGACAAACTATGTCTAATCCACTCTGATGTCTCTGGGCCCAGAACTTCTGATAGCCCAGTCAAGTGAAACCAATCTCTTCTGTCTTGTGATCACTGACAGTCGCACTGCAAGTCTATCAATGACCACCTGCCTTACTCATGTTGCTGTGGATACCAAGGACTCCAAGGATATCCAACAAAACGAGTCTTGACAGTAGACAAGATCGGGCAAGACATCAAGATCACTTGATATTTAGTTGAGGAAAAGAACTATTTGATCTTGATGTATATCCAATATACATCCAAGAAGTTATTAATTTAATTAAAACATTCAGTTTTATTAAGTTTAGGTTCATCTAGAACTTTAGGATTAAATTTGGTCTGGTATATGCAAATTTACGGTCCAACCAGTAATTCTGCGAATGGTGTGTCGATCGACGCCAACCATTGGCATCGGTCGACACAACCCAATTTAAACTGGTCTTCGATAACCGGTCAAACCGGATCGAATTTCATTAACGGATTCAATCTAATTGAACCGGTTCGGTTTAACGGTCCATGTCGATCGTCACACAACTCTGTGTCGATCGACATTACCAAACCAGAACCAAATTGGTCAATTTAAAATTAACCGAGCGAGATAACCGGTTCAATCCAATTGAACCGATATATCTAATCGCATTGCCTGTGTCGACCGACACACCCAGTGTGTCGATCGACACAGCAGGAATACGGGTACTCGATCTCAGATCGAAACCCTAAAATTTTTTACGAGTTTTCGCTCTGTGTCGACCGACACACGCTTTGTGTCGATCGACACTCTGCGACAAACCCTAAAAAATTTTATGTGTTTTCGCGGCGTGTCGACCGACACAAGCTTAGTGTCGATCGACACAATGCGATTTTAACATTTCATCGTTTTTCAACATGAACAAAATCCGAGATTAAAACCTTGAAAACACGATTAAGAAAGCATCAATCTAACCAATTACATCAGTATTCGATTTAAATGCTCCAGATTCAATAGACTAAACCCTAAAAGCTCTGATACCACTGTTGGATCTCCTAGGATCTAGAGTTCGTTATATTGAATTTATCAACCTCGTTCTTACCTTGAACTGGCAGCGGAATGAATTGGTGAACGAGATCAGTGAGCAACGCAGACGACTTGCCTCTACCAGATACACACGCACACAAGCTGAAAACGGGATGCTAGTGCCGGATCTATGGGATCTAAGAGTTTCTGGTGTTTCTACTTCTTCTGTCAAGAAAAAGTCAACGGCTGATGTTCTAGGTCGAAAATCATCAGGTTTTATTCGACCTAGAATCACACATAACGGGCCAGACTCGTTTGAGTCATAAAATCGAAAAGCCCTTTCGAAACCCGAACTGTGTCGATCGACAAACATGTTGTGTCGATCGACACAACACCATTTTTCTCAATATTAATGTGTATCCAATACACATTAACATGATCATTACCATAATGATCATTCCCATGTTTTAGCTTCCAGTTTGCTTAGGTGTGTGACCCTATAGGATCATATAATACTGGCAGTAAGTCTACAACTTACGGATTACAAGAGGCTTCTAGCAAAACATTGCAACCGCCCAGTATTATATGAATGTCTGATCTCGACACACAACTATCATCAGGAGTGAGTACAAGTGTGATTTCAGGACACTATCCCAACACAAAACACATGGGAAAAGGTCATGGGGTGATTATAGGGTCAGTAAATTACTCGGTTGGGCCTACGAAAAATAACGCACCGACCGTCGGACAGGGGTGGGGCCCACGAGCCCGGAAGAGGGATGGGTGACTCACCGGTAGGGGCGGTAGGGGCGGTACAAGTGGTATCAGAGCCGAATCCGAGGACGCGTGTGGAGTCAGTGAGGGCGCACACCGTCAAGGATAACGATCCTGGTGCGCAACGAGGGCGTTGCGCTCTGTGAGAGTGGGTGAATTGTAACATCCCAGTTTGTGATATATGCGAAAAGGCTTAAAAGAATTAATTTGGCTACCTATGTCACCAAGTGCACTTACCTTTTCCGGTCACTTGCCTGAAAGAACTCCAGAGTTATGCGTGCTTGGGCTGGAGTAGTCCCAGGATGGGTGACCTTCCGGGAAGTGACTCGTGGTAGCATGTGTGTGAGGACAAAACACATGGAAAAAGGTCATGGGGTGGTTATAGGGTCAGTAAATTAATCAGTAGGGTCTACGAAAAATAACGCACCGACCGTCAGACAGGGGTGGGGCTCACAAGCCCGGAAGAGGGATGGGTGACTCACTGGTAGAGGCGGACGGGGCGTTACAAAGTGGTATCAGAGCCGAATCCGAGGACGCGTGTGGAGTCAGTGAGGGCTCACACCGTCAAGGATAACGATCCTGGTGCGCAACGAGGGCGTTGCGCTCTGTGAGAGTGGGTGAATTGTAACATCCCGGTTTGTGGTATATGCGGAGAGGCTTAAATGAATTAATTTGGCTACCTATGTCACCAAGTGCACTTACCTTTTCCGGTCACTTGCCTGAAAGAACTCCAGAGTTAAGCGTGCTTGGGCTGGAGTAGTCCCAGGATGGGTGACCTTCCGGGAAGTGACTCGTGGTAGCATGTGTGTGAGGACTAAACACATGGAAAAAGGTCATGGGGTGATTATAGGGTCAGTAAATTACTCGGTTGGGCCTACGAAAAATAACGCACCGACCGTCGGACAGGGGTGGGGCCCACGAGCCCGGAAGAGGGATGGGTGACTCACCGGTAGGGGCGGACGGGGCGTTACAAAGTGGTATCAGAGCCGAATCCGAGGATGCGTGTGGAGTCAGTGAGGGCTCACACCATCAAGGATAACGATCCTGGTGCGCAACGAGGGCGTTGCGCTCTGTGAGAGTGGGTGAATTGTAACATCCCGGTTTGTGGTATATGTGGAGAGGCTTAAATGAATTAATTTGGCTACCTATGTCACCAAGTGTACTTACCTTTTCCGGTCACTTGCCTGAAAGAACTCCAGAGTTAAGCGTGCTTGGGCTGGAGTAGTCCCAGGATGGGTGACCTTCCGGGAAGTGATTCGTGGTAGCATGTGTGTGAGGACAAAACACATGGGAAAAGGTCATGGGGTGATTGTATGGTCAGTAAATTACTCGGTTAGGCCTACGAAAAATAACGCACCGACCGTCGGACAGGGGTGGGGCCCATGAGCCCGGAAGAGGGATGGGTGACTCACCGGTAGGGGCGGACGGGGCGTTACAAAACATTTCATCAAACACCTTGTGGGCATGAAAAAGGCTTAAGATCTAAATCAACAATTTCTTGTAAATCTAGCATAGAGATCAACCTAATTAAGAAGGATTAACAATAATAAAGCCCTAAACACCTTTAGATCACCCCTAATCTACCTCATCTCAAAGACCCAAAAAGAACTACTCAATAATTACCATTTTTCCAACTAAACCTATAAAGATTGAGTGAGAAAACATGATTAGAAGAAGAGATTATAAAAAGATAAAAAAGTACTTGATTAAAATGAAATAAAATGTTTACAATCTTAAGAACCCTAAAATGGGTAAAGAAAAAGCATAAGAGAGAAGATGATCTATCAAAATTAGGTCCAAAACACATTTATAGGCAAAAGGGTTCGTAATGACAAAATGGTAAATAAAAGCGTCTGATATGGACCCGGTGTGGTTGGTATTGTTGGTTGGTATTTCTCTCTGGCCGAATTTGGCTCATGGATATGGATCCGGTTTGGTCGGTATTGTGGGTAGATATTTTTCTCTGCCCGAATTTAGCTCATGGATATGGACCCGGTTTGGTCGGTATTGTGGGTAGGTATTTCTCTCTGCCCAAATTTAGCGCATGGATATAGACCCGGCTTGGTCAGTATTGTGGGTAAGTATTGGCTCTTCTTCCTTAAAACCATCTCTTCTTGATCCCAAGCGCTACTCATAATCCAAGACTCTCTTCATTCATCAAGAAATCCTCCAAAAGCTTAAAAATCACCTAAAAATGATTTAAGAAAGGACAAATAATGCAAACTCTAATCCTAAACGCACTTAATCCTAAATGCATGAATTCCTAATAATATGCTTAAGTATGAATGCAAAATGCATGAAAAATATACAAATTATGATACTAGAAACCTATAAAATATGATACTATCAACATGTTCTTTGGATGATCGAGTTGAGGTTTACACGCATTCTTGTTTTATGAAAAATTGTCTTCTTTTCGAAAATGTAGACCGTGCACGACAATTCGGGTTTCATCCTCACTGCGCTAATCTGAATCTAACATATTTTTGCTTTGTCGATGTTTTAATGGTTTTCTCGGATGGTAGTTTGAGATCTATGGAAGGCATTATTGGTGTCTTTGATGATTTTGAAAATATCTATGGACTTAAGATTAGCATTGAAAAGTCCACAGTCTACCTTACTGGGGTTTCTCAAGGATCATGAGGGGTTATTGAAGCTCGATTCCCTTTTGAGTTTGGAATGATCCCAGTTAGTTACCTTGGCTTACCGTTGCTAACCAAGAAGATGAAACTTGGAGATTGCGATCCACTTTTAGATCAAATAAGACGGAGAGTTGGATCATGGACATCGATATTTTTATCGTTTGCAGAACGTTTGCAATTTCTTACCTCAATCATCACCAATTTCTTATCCACGTCATTCTGGTTCGAAAACTGGATGTCTATGGGTCCTTTGATTGAGCTAATGGGTGATCGTGGTCGAATTGACATGGGAATTAGCGCAAATGCTACTGCGGCAGAGGCACTTAACTCTCATAGACGACGTCGACACCGCACTCAGATCTTAAAAAACATTGAGGATGCTTTAGAAGAAGCTCGTCGAGATCTCGTTACCAATGATGAAGACGTGGGTTTATGGCACAAGAAGGAGGACATTTACAGACCCAAGTTTATCACAAAATACACTTGGGAGCAGCTAAGGCTAACAAAACCACTTGTGTCATGGGCCAAAGGAATTTGGTTTAGCCGAAATACGCCAAAATTCGCCTTCCATGTCTGGGTAGCGATGTTGAATCGGCTACCAACATGTGATAGAATGCAGCATTGGAACGCTTCCATCTCTTTAGAATGTGTTCTTTGTCGCCAAAAAATGGAGACACGTGATCACATATACTTTATGTGCTCCTACTCTCAACAAGTATGGACTAATTTTGCTACGGGTTTGCTCCGAAATGACTTCTCTACAGATTGGAACATAATAGTGTTGATCCTGACTTGCCCAAACATGCCTCGTCTTAAGATCTACACTATTAGGTACTTATTTTAAGCTACAATCTATCATTTATGGAGGAAACAAAATTAAAGACTGACATGGATCTCCTCTTTCTTCGCCCCAGAAGCTGATCACTCATTTGTTGCCATTATGAACAGATTCAGCTCACTCCGACTCATACGGGATGCTCGCTTTGAAGACGGTCTTCAACTATGGTTTGCCTCCTGTTCAAGGACATAGTCTATATCTAGTTTGTATATCGTTTCTACCTTTTAAATATTTGTTCGCATCTCAGATGTAAACACGTTTTTTATATATAATTTAACATTTTATACAAAAAAGAAAAAGAAAAATGGTCTTCAGAAAAGAAAGAAAAATAATAGAAAATGGATATGTATATGCATATAAATATTTTTTGGTCAACCATTATACGTATAAAAGAATGTTTATAGGACAATGCTCTTTTTTAAAGTAAACATATTTTAAACAAAAAAATCTAAATATATAAAATAAATCGTTACCAATTTAAAAAATCTACATACCAGATATCAATAGTTCGACTGACAAAGAACTTGGAATAATCCAAGAAGTTCCAGAATCAAAACCACAAGAAGAGATTTCTTAAAAAAAGAGAGAGAGTGAATTTAATCATTGGTCCCGCCTCATAGACGTATGGACCCATGGCCCTAACCTCCCGATATCACAAAAGAACAAACTAGGTCCTTATATCCAATTTTGTGTAACATAATCAACGTAGACGACCGATGATGCTTAGAAGTTTCGATTCTATGAGAAATAACGAAATAATATTGACGCGTACGTGGAGAAGTCAGCCATATGTACGTTGTCTTTCTCTAGCTGTACTTTCATAATATACTAGTATGAATATTATTAAATATAATTTAAAAAATAAATAAAAATTATCAAATTAATTTAAAATCAATAATAATAGTATAAAAATTTATATGAGACTATTTATAATTAAACATACATATATTATTATATTTAATAATATATTTTATAGTTTACTATAAATAAAATTAATAGTAATAAAATAAATTGTAATTATATATTTTATTTATAAAAATCAACACATAAATATCTTATTTTATATATTTATAAATTTAAAATTTATATAAATAATATTAATTTACTATATAAAATCCAAAACAATATTTATTAATATTTAAAGATATTCAAAAACATTTTCATATTTATCATTTTATTTTTTTATTTTTATTGAACGTTATGTATATCTCTAAAATAAAATTTTAAATTTTCAAAAATATTTTCATATTTATCATATCATTTTATTTTTATTTTTATTCAAAGTTATAAATATATCTCCAAATAAAATTTAAAAAATCTTTTTAAATATTTTATATTTAGCATATTTTTATCTAAGATTATATATATTTTCATAATAAATTTTTAAAACATAATAAAATTACAAATATAAATTAATGTTAACATAATTATTAAGTCTAATTTCATTAATGATAATCGACTATCTTGAAAGTGAATATAAAGCCAAAAACACTTTTCAATTAATATAAAAATTAGTAATCGACTATCTTGAGAGTGAATATAAAGCCCACTTAATATAAAGATATGATAATATTGTTTTTTTTTTGGATTTTTTTCTGATATTCGTGTTGTAACAAATTCCGGTTAACGTATGTTGAATAAAATCGTATGATTTTAAATACATTATGGTTACGTTAGAAAAACGGTATTACAAATTTACAATAAACAATTATTAACTAAATTTTCTAATTAAATTATCAAATTTATTTACTTCTTTGAAAATCCACCGAAGAAAAACATGCCCCCTGCCGTCTTATCGCTTCATTGTAGCTAATCGACCGACAATATATTTTACTTACTAAATCCTTTATAGTTTTAGTAACGCGTTTTAATTGATTTGATGATATATGTTACTTGACCAACCACTTTATATTAGAGGTATACTTTTCGCGCATGCGTTATATATCAAAGAAGCAATTATTGATTTTTGTCGTAAGAACAAAAACAAAAGATCATTCTTTAGTGAAGCACAATATGTCCCAGCCAAGAGCCCACCAAACCAAACGTCTTTTTCCAATCTTCAGTTCAATCTTTTTGAATTTTCTCACTTTGGAATTAAATCCACTTGCAGCAAGCTGTATGTGACTCAATATTATCCCTTTGCTTCTATATATATATTGCTTGTGGACGTATATATAAGAGACTCGTTGAATAAATTCCGAGATTTGCATGGTTGGCTAATTCCTTTATTTCCTTTTTTACGAAAATTCCTTTCCTCCTACAACTTCTTCATCAACCTTGTAATTCTTCAAGATCTGTTCTTTCATTCTTTGTCTTCTCTGTGTACGTGTTCATTACCTATTATTTTTACTCAGCAGCCAACTTTCAGTGAAGTACAGAGAGAGATTCATCTCTGTAGTTTGATCTGGATTCTAGAGTTTTTTTTTTTACAGAGAATTCCAGAGAAGAAACACACAAAACAATGAAGTTTGGGAAAGAGTTTGTTGAGCAGATGATTCCAGAATGGCAACAAGCTTACATGGATTATTCTTGTCTCAAATCCATTCTTCAAGAAATCCAAAATTCACGGAAAAGATCGGTAACATCAGGTGCCTTAAAACGCAAGCGATCTGTCCGCCGCAACTTCAGCGGTTTGACAAAGCGTTACAGCCGCGCTGCCTCATCACTGGAACTGGAAAACCAGGACATTATGGTGTGTGCAACGATTGGTGATGATGGGTTTGAGAGATACGAGACGAGCATCATGAAAGTTGCAGAAGCAGGGAGAGAGTCTGAGCTTGTGTTCTTTAAAACCCTAGATCTCGAGTTCGATAAAGTGAACCATTTTTACCGGTCTAAAGTGGAGGAAATGGAGAAGGAAGCAGTGGTTTTGAACAAACAAATGGATGCTCTGATTGCTTTCAGAATCAAAGTAGATCAACCTTCTTCTTCTTGGACCTGCTCTGAAACAGTATCTGTTGATGTGAATGCCTTAGATACTAAGGAACAGAGTAAGTTCGCAGAGCTTGTTTTGTTTGTTACTGGGTTTAGTATGAAAGGACAAAAGTCTGATCTTTTGTATGTGTTTGATTTTGAAGGGAAGACATTAGCTGAAGAAAAAGGATCTAACCATGGAGATTCAACGAAAGGGAGCGTACCGGAGGCTTTAAGTGTTCTTGACCGTATCAGACTCAACAAAACTCAAGAGACTCCTCTGTCCACAATTAGAAACGTCCTCAAGTTATCTAACCATGAAGAGCTCAAATTCACAAGGGAAAATCTCAAGAAAATAGAAGAACGTCTTAAGGATGTCTTCATCCACTTTTATCGCAAGCTGCGACATCTCAAGAATTACAGGTATGTATGTTGTGTCTCAAGCATTCTGAAGCATGAAAAGCACAATTCGTAAAGGTTGTTTGATTTGATCCATGCTCTGTTCATAATTAATTCAGCTTTTTGAACACCTTGGCGATTTCAAAGATCATGAAGAAGTATGATAAGGTAACACTTGATTAATCCAGGGCCCGCTCAACATTTATATGGGCCTAAGGCAAAAATAAAAGTTTTGGAACCCCAAAAATTAGTTTTAAAGATTTTTGTTTAAATTTTTTTTTAAGGAAAACTAAAAACTCTAAAAAATTAATAATGTTGGGTTATTAATTTAGAAAATCATTAATTTATAAAATATTAATTGAGCCAAAACTTAATTTTAAATTGAATAAAATTATTGATTAATCAAGTTATTAGTTTATCAAATATTAATTTATAGAGTTCTACTATATTATATTTTAGATTTATAATGAAAACAAAAATACATATAACAAACAATTGGATTATCTTCAAATTATTTTTCTTTGAATATTTTTTTTTGTTAATATAAATAAATATAGGTATAAATCGAAGTCATCTATTATTAAAATACAAAAACATAGTATTAAAATACAAAAAACATAGTACTGAACCCGGAGAGATCACACCTATTAATTTCCTATTTGGATAAAATGACTAGACTATAGCTAATCCAATAGCTGCCTGCTACTATAACAAAAATGTAGAAAATAACTATTGTGAGGAGCCGCCGCCTCTAGATTATATATATATATATATATCTAAATTTCTTGATATTTATTAATATGTTTTCGGTTAATCTTCTCTATCAGATTGCTTCAAGAAATGCAGCAAAACCTTACATGGAGATGGTAGATAAGTCCTACCTCACTAGCTCTGATGAGGTTAATACAATATCTCTACATAAAACATACCATGTTCTTTCAATTATACTTTTAAACTTTAAACCGGATCTTTCTTTACATTGAACAGATCAACAAACTTATGGTGAGAGTTGAGTCTATATTCGTCGAGCATTTTGCCAGTTCGAATCGAAGCAAAGGAATGAATCTCTTAAGACCAATAGTGAAGAAAGAAAAACATCGGATAACATTTTCCACTGGCTTTTTTGTTGGCTGCTCAGTCTCTTTAGTGATTGCTCTTGGCTTGTTCATCCATGCTCGTAATATAATGGGCACAGAAGGACAAACACTCTACATGGAGACAATGTTCCCTCTTTACAGGTTCAAACAAAAACATCTACAGTCTCTAACTGGATCAATTATTTTCTTTCTTGCTGACAAGAATATTTATTTAAACCGTATTTTTCAGTTTGTTCGGATTTGTTGTCCTGCACATGATCATGTATGCTTCAAATGTATACTTTTGGAAGCGATATCGAGTGAACTACCCGTTCATATTTGGATTCAAAGAAGGAACAGAGCTTAGTTACAGACAAGTTCTTCTTCTAAGCTTTGGTCTCGGCACACTTGCTTTAGCTGCTGTTCTAATAAACCTTGACATGGAGATGGATCCTAATACTAATGACTACAAGACAATCACTGAACTTCTTCCCCTTTTTATAGTTGGTGTAAGTTGTTCATCATTACAAATATAAGAATCTTTAGATCATTCTGGTCTTAATGTAGTACAATGTTTTGCAGCTAGTATTAGCAATTACTATCTGTCCCTTCAACATCTTTTATCGGTCGAGCCGCTTCTTCTTCATCATGGTTGTATTCCGCTGCATTTCTGCGCCACTCTACAAGGTGTGTACTCAATCAAATCCTCTGTTTTTCATTGAAGTAGTGAACATCGATAAATCTCTCAATTTGTCCTAAAAATTGCAGGTTAATCTTCCTGATTTTTTCTTGGCGGACCAATTAACAAGCCAGGTTTGTGTGGTTCATAGCATTCTTTTAACCTATGTTTTTAAAATGTTCCATTTTATTAACCGTAGTTTATTCAGGTTCAAGCTCTGAGGAGTCTGGAGTTCTACGTATGTTACTATGGTTGGGGAGACTTCAGGCTCAGACAAAACACTTGCAGATCAAGCGATGTCTACAGCACATTCTACTTCATCGTCGCTGTGATTCCTTACTGGTCACGTTTCCTTCAGTGTGTTCGAAGATTAATCGAAGAGAAAGATTCAAGTCATGAAGGCTTCAATGCGTTAAAATATTTATTGACCATCGTTGCTGTGTGCTTGAGAACAGCTTATAGCCTTAACAGAGGAAACGTCTGGAGAATCACTGCCTGGGTTTTCTCGGCCTTGGCAACTTTTTACGGCACATATTGGGACATTGTGTTTGACTGGGGATTGCTTCACAATCCATCTAAAACTTGGTTGAGAGAGAAGCTTCTTGTTCCTCACAAATCTGTCTACTACGTTGCAATGGTGAAAACTATGACAAAAAAAGAACAAAAAAAATCCTGACTTAGGGTTTTTCTTTTTTAATTTTGTTTCTCTCTTTTCTTTGGTGTAGGTATTAAATGTTGTATTGAGGTTGGCATGGTTGCAGACTGTTCTGAATGTCAATTTCTCGTTCTTGCATAGAGAAACAATGGTCGCTCTTCTTGCTATTCTTGAGATCATACGCCGTGGTATCTGGAATTTCTTCAGGTAGCGTCTTGACCAAGAATAAATGCTACTCAGAAGTCATTTCTTTTACTTACTACTTTGGATTTGTTTGGGTTATGAACGCAGGTTAGAGAACGAACATTTGAACAACGTGGGGAAGTTCAGAGCATTCAAATCAGTTCCGTTACCATTCAACTACGACGAAGAGTCAGAGTCCAGATAGTTAGTTATTGGACTATTGGTATTGTTAGGGCCTGCTTGTAAGGAATCATCATTAGATGCTTCAAATAAAACAATCTTGCCTGGGATTATTGTTGTGCTCTTTTTTTTTTGGTCGGGAAATTTTTCATTCCAAATTAATTCACAACAGTACATGGAGTTGGGGTTCAAAAATTTAAGGCTCTCTTTACTGGTGTGTATACTCTTACATTGTTCTTCCTAGATACATATTCAAAGCTAATTGCATCGAAAGATAAAGATAGACCAATGATATTATTCAAGATAACATACAGTTCTTTGGGAAATTCCTTGGTGTTTATTGCTCGGGTCAGAATAATCGAGTCAGATGACATCTTCATCTTGTTATTTTGCATCGCCTTGGTTGTTTCAAGGCCTTAAACATGCATGTGCCTCAGCCAACAATGGCAAAGCACAAAGCCTCTCTTCTTGAAGTTACTTGTTGTTTGTTCTCCTCCTATCTTGTCTAGGTGCCATCCAAATCTTGTTGTCCCCTCTGTTCCGCTCCAAGCTGCATCCGAGAATACACAGGTAGTTACATGTACTTGAGATCTCACTACAAGAAAACAGTTATTTAATGAATGGTATTGGAGTCGCATATCAGTCGCAGATTTGATATTCGCGACTGATATGCGACTAGTATACGTAGACCCAAATCTTGCGTCGCAAAATAGGCTAGTCGTTAATCAGTCGCGAAATTACGACCCATGCGCGACTAATATTTATATGTCGTTGATATGTCGTAGTTCAGTCGCAAACATTATGCGACTGCCTTACGACTATACTATGACTAATATGGTATTAGTCGTAGACCAGTCGCAAGTATTGTACGACTATTTTGCGACTGTCTTGCGACTGTGATACTAGTAGTCGCTAATTAGTTGCAAACATTTAGCGACAAATACGCGACTACTCTATCAGTTTACCACTAATGTGCGACCGATTGACGACTACCTTACGACTAAAGAATGACTGACATGCGACTAATGTAGTGATGAATTCAGAAAATTGGTAACTCTTAAATGTTTCCCTGATAGCCCTGCATACAGTCTAATCCACTCTACACCCAGCATACAATTGAATAACATTTTAGATTTAAAACATCTGGAAATATATATACATAACATACCAATTATCCAAAACATGTGCATACAATACCAAAACATGTATGCATCTTAGGTTTGCTTACAAGCCAAAAGTCAGTCTAAAATACTACAGGATTAGAAGACATAGTTGTTAAGATTTCGAAACTACTTGAGAATCCATGAAGTCACAGAAGGCGGGATCTGTTTGACGGAGAAACTTCTCAACCAAAGACAACTGGTCGATCTTGGTTTGCTGCTTAGCTGCAACTCTCGCCATCTCTTCCTCACGACGCGCATTGTTAGCTGCTTGGTCCGCTATTTGTTGTTTGGCTTCTTGTAGTTGTTGTTGCAGAGCCAGATAAGATGATCCACTTCCCACATGCTTACGCTTTCCATTGACCAAAGTGTTTTCGAGGTTGCCAAGTCCATAAGGACGTCCTCTGTCATCTCTGAATGTGGCCTTCCAAAAAAAAAACAGTTCACAAATTGGATGAAGAACAATTCAAAAATTTAAACACAAATAAACTACTTATGACAGTGGATCATACCTGAAGAAATAGGTCATTGTAGTCATCAGTGTTGAGCTCCCGAGGAATTGAATCATCATCGTCCAAGTCTTGATTGGCTGCCTGAATCTCAGACTTCTTTTCTTCCAAACTCTTCTGATAAGCTTCAGCAATGCTCTTTGCCTTTAGATCGACGAAAGTCCCATCTGGTTTCGTATGGGTCCTAATAAAGACCTCACCAATACTTACGGGTCTCCCTAACTCCTCTTGCTGAAATTTCACACAAAACAGATTATTTAAAGTTCAATAAAGACATATTTTAATATAAGCAGAAAAATCAGATTTTATAGTTAAGAAACTTACCATTTCTTGTTGGATTTGTTCAAAGGACTTCTGGACAAACACGTGTATTGCCATTCCCAGACCTTGACGTTCAGATTTACGAGCATTAGAGGTGGTAATGCTCTTAGCTTTGCAGTCTTCAGTGTCCCAGTGGGTGGTCATCTCTGTCCACAGTGTAAGGCTTATCCATGGTGGCCGCTTTCGAGAAGTCCGCGCAGTCGATACCATCCCTTTCATTCGCCGTTGACATATCTTCTCGAAATGCATTGGGACGATCCCTGAGATTAGTGGATCCTAATGGTGGGTTTTCTACATAGCAAAACAGTGTTAGTTAAAACAATACAAACAAGATTACTTATAAAAAAACGTTGAGAAGAAAAACCTTTCCGCGAATTCGATGAAGTATTTTTCTTGTTTGTCCCGAGGAACAATTGTCCAGCTATAGAAAGGCCAATCGAATTTGTTGGTAAATATCCTTTTGATCTTCCTCGTAAGAGCTCCCTTGTCACGACCAAACCTGCAAACAAAAAACAACCAAATATAGACAGAATTGAGTCTGAACAAAGCAGACACAAATGACTATATACATTAAGTGAAACCGAGACTCAATAAAGCAATTAGACTCAACAATATATTACAAGACTATATTACAAGTGAATTCGAGACTCAATAAAGCATTTAGACTCAACAAGACGATTTAAACACATAACTCTATCTCATTGGAATATATTAAACACATCAAGACTATTTAAACAAATCAAGACCATTTAACAAAGCAGACAGATATTATGACATATATTTCATTTCCTTAATGATTTCATTTCATTTAACTCAACGTCAAGGGTACCATCTAACAACCATTAGCTCTAACAACCATCTAAAGACTATATACATTAACTGAAACCGAGACTCAATAAAGCAATTAGACTCAACATTATACTACAAGACTATATTACAAGTGAAACCGAAACTCAATAAAGCATTTAGACTCAACAAGACTATTTAAACACATAACTCTATCTCATTGGAATATATTAAACACATCAAGACTATTTAAAAAAATCAAGACCATTTAACAAAGCAGACAGATATTAGGACATATATTTCATTTCCTTAATGATTTCATTTCATTTAACTCAACGTCAAGGGTACCATCTAACAACCATCAGCTCTAACAACCATCTAAAGACTATATACATTAAGTGAAACCGAGACTCAATAAAGGAATTAGACTCAACATTATACTACAAGACTATATTACAAGTGAAACCGAGACTCAATAAGGCATTTAGACTCAACAAGACTATTTAAACACATAACTCTATATCATTGGAATATATTAAACACATCAAGACTATTTAAACTCATCAAGACAATAAAACAAGACTCAAAAGACCACACTCATCAAAACCGAGTCTGAACAAACTAACTCAACATCAAGGGTACCATCTAACAACCATAAGCTCTTATACTTGCAGCCATAAGCTAACACCAATACAATGATGCATTTCTCTCTCACCAATCAATCAAAAGCATGTAAAATTAAAGACTATATACATTAAGTGAAACCGAGACTCACGAATTTATTAAACACATCTAGACTATTTAAACAAATAATGACCATTTAACAAAGCATACATATATTATACACTCATCAAAGACAATAGAGCTCCAAATGCTACTGAAACAGAACCTAGACTAATCAAAGCAGACTATATAGAACATTCAGTAGGTTCATGAGAGCCTTACCATGTTGTATTGGGCTTTGGCATTGGAGATAAAACTTGACAGAATTGATCACGATCTGGAACTTGTAGGAGAGCATTCAGTAGGTTCATGAGATCATCTTGGAGAACCGGCTAAAGAAGAGGACCTTCTTCTTCCTCTCCATCTTCATCATCATCATCATCATCCGCATTGGGAGCAACTGAAGAGTGGCTACTCTGACCTTGAGATGGAGCGTGTACAAGATCTGGAGAATACTGAAGAGGTATTGTTGGAGAGTTCTGGTTTTGAGTAGCGCCGGTGCGGTTTACTGCTTCACGAGATCGAGGCTGTGAGCTCTGAAATATCCTCCGGCGGTGGATAGTCGCGGACATGAGGGGTCGAGAATCTGGGGTTTAGCAAAGGAGGCGATGATTGAACATGGGAGCAAGGAGCTTCCGAAGGGGTTTCTTCGGTGGAAATGTTTTGGAACGAGACGGCCCAACTTTGGACGGCGCAGCTTCTACTGAACGGCCTTTGTGCGGCGGAGCTTCGGAAGAACGAGACGGCACAGCTTTTTTGCCGGTTGATTTCACCAACGGCATGAAATCGTATCGGGCTGGTAAAGGGGATGATTTATTTTGCGCCGTTGATCCTACTTGTCTCTGGGTTACGTTGGGGACATTCCGTCTATGAGGAACGCCTCGCCTCGTACCACCGCCGCGTCCGTTAACCATTTTTCCGACGACCTAAAAATTGCACAGAAACAGAATTAGGGTTTATTTGTTACGAGAATGAAATGGAAGAAAAAACTAATGAAGAGAGAACAATCGAACGAGCTTACCTGGTGAGTGAATCAATCGATCAATCGGGGCTTCCGAATCGAATGGAGAAGTGTGCGATTGGGTTTCTCTGATTTAGGGTTCTTGCGACGATATGAAATGGGAGCATTTGGGGATATCTGAAAATCGATTTGGTTTTAACCAATCGATTGGTTAAACTGAAAAATAGATTGGTTAAACCGTAAATCATTTTGTTTAACCAAAAAATCGATTGGTTGTATTGAAAATCAACTGGTTTAATTGAAAATCATTTGGTTTTAATCAAAATAATTGTTTGGTTTAATAAAAATCGTTTGGTTTAGTAAAAATTTGATTTGTTAATCAAAAAAATCAATCGGTTTAACCAAAATAATCATTGGTTTAATCAAAAATCAAATTGGTTCTTAACAAAATTTATTTGTTTTTTAATTAAAATTAGTTGGTTTAGTCAAAATTGGATTGGTTAATCAAAAAATCTATCGGGTTAACCAAAAATCATTGGTTTAATTGAAAATCAAATTGGTTCTTAACAAAAATTATTTGTTTCTTAATTAAAATTAGTTGGTTTAGTCAAAATTGGATTGGTTAATCAAAAAATCGATCGGTTTAAACCAAAAAATCATTTGTTTAATTAAAAATATAATTGGTTCTTAACAAAAATCATTTGTTTTTTAATTAAAAAATTTTGGTTTTATAAAAAGATTCATCATCTTAACCGAATGTCAGATTTATTTTTAATTAAAATCATAACATTTAAACAAAAACCATTAAACCATAACATTTAAACCAAAATAATTAATAATATCCATGGTACTCGGAATATAATAATCTATACTAAGTTTAGGGTTCTTAATATTATTCTTCGATATCTTCATCATCAGACGTTGAAACATTACATTGAAATTCATCTGCTTGTTCTGCATCTCCAACATCGTAATCGAGGTGTATCGGGTTTACATATTGAACCAAGTTTTCGACTTCAAGATCGTCAATGGTTGTCAAAAGTACGGCATCGTCATTTTCTTGTTGCAACAGAGTTGGTTCTTGAACTTCGTATTCTCCAGAGATATAACTCCTCGGATTTACCTTTACCACATTGAGCCACGAATATTTTGGTATCTTTGTGTATGGATACGGAATATAGCAAACTTGTTCCGCTTGAGAGGCTGTAAAGAAACAATATATGATTGCAAACCAATATATATTTATACGATTTCAACAAATATATATATATATATACGTACCTAGAATAAATGGTTCATATTTGTTGTATTTCCTCGATGAAAGGACGTCAATAACACCTCCATTGCTCTTCCGGGTGCCTCTTCCAATAACAGGGTCATACCACTTACACTTAAAAAGTGTGATTTTAAGATCAATCATCCCCTCATACTCCAGTTGTATAATATCAGTTAAGATCCCGTAGAAATCAGCTTCATCTGATGCGTTGGAATAATTCTCTCCTTTAACACATACCCCATAGTTACATGTCTTTCGTCCCTCGCCGTGTTTCTGTGTATGGAACAGATATCCTCTTGTAAAATACATAGGCCATGTTTTGGCCTTGTTCACGGGTCCATTCATAATCTCTTTAACCCAAGGAGGAAAAGGATTTGTGTTACCTGCACATATATGAGAAATCTAAGAGTTGTAATACATTCTATTATACAAAGAGTTGTTTTTTTGTACATACATATTTTGTCACCCATGTAGAATATTCTTCAGCTCTTTTCACGGCAAGTTCTTCTTCAGAGAGTTCTGAATATGTTGCAGAAATATAATCTTCGAACATACTATACGAGACGAAGGCATATGTGAGAATCAAAACACATTCGTATGAAACGGCTGAAAATACTATATAAGATGAAGGCATATATGTCAATCTACCTCTCAAGCGGCTGAAAATAATCACAATTTCGGAGAACATATGAATGTGCACACTGATAGTCCTTTTCCGAAAGCCATATTTGGTGCATTTCTCCACTTGGACGACCTATGCGATAAAATATATCAGGTACTCCATCGACATAATATACGGGGACATCACCTTCATCGAATCTTGTTAACCTACAAGGTAAAAAGAGGCTCAAATTAGAATATACTCCGGTAAACACCTTCGTTTGTAAACCTACGCTGTGAAATGTGATTCACTTAAGAGTTTACCTTGATTTTGTTTGTATATTTGCCTCAAAGTAGTGCTCAGAGAAATAAGATATTTCGTCATTGAGATACGATTTAACAATCGAACCTGCTGCATATCTTTTGTTCTTCGCTTTCCCTTTCAACTTCTTGAAAAACCTTTCAAAAGGATACATCCACCTATATTGAACGGGTCCTCCTAATTCAGCTTCGTATGGGAGATGTATAGGCAGGTGCTCCATGACGTCGAAAAAAGAAGGTGGAAAGATCTTTTCCAAATTGCATATGAGCAAGATTATGTTTTGTTTTTGAATTTGGACGCGGCTTTTCTGCAAAGTCCTTGCACATAGATCACGGAAAAATCCTCCAATACCTACAATATTAACAAATTATTGTAAAATAGTATAATAGGTAGACATCTCACACTTCTCAAATAACAACGTAAGTATTAGTACCTGATAACACAAGGTGGACATTTTGGTCTAGGAGTTCTGCGAAGATAAATGGAAGTAACCGCTCCATAAAAACATGGCAGTCATGACTCTTTCATGCCCGAGAACTTGCCATTAGTCATATCAACACAAGTAGCCAAGTCGGATGCATAACCATCTGGAAATTTGACTGCATGTTTCATACATTCCAATAACTTTTCCTTTGCCTCTTCTGTCAGTATGTAGGCGGGGAAAGAAGCTTTACCAGAACTATCGAGATGTAAGTGTGGTCGAGAACAAAATAGTTCTATATCCCTTCGTGACATGATGATGTCTTTTGTTTTACCATTTACATTCATAAGAGTATTCATGATGTTGTCAAAAAAATTCTTCTCAATATGCATCACATCAAGATTATGTCGGAGATTGAGGTCTGTCCAATACGGTAGCTCCCAGAATATGCTTTGCTTGTGCCAGTTGTGCAACGTGCCATAACCAGGCTTCTTCTTTTCATGACCGTTTCCACCGCAATCCTTTGTTTTCGGTGGTTCAACACTATACAACCGCTCATAAAAAAGTTGATGTCCAGTGTAAGACTGAGGTGGATACTCATTCACAGCGTGTTTTCCATTCAAGAAGTCTTTTCTATTCTTCCTTAGTGGATGCCTACGAGGAAGAAATCTTCGGTGACAGTCAAACCAACATGTCTTCCTCCCATTCGGTAGATAAAATGACTTTGTATCGTCCATGCAAATGGGACAAGACAATTTACCATGTGTCGTCCATCCTGATAACATACCATATGCCGGAAAGTCGCTTATCGTCCACATCAACACATCTGTCAGATTAAAATTTTGATGCAAGGATACGTCGTACGCATCGACTCCGGTAGACCACAATTCTTTTAATTCCTCAATAAGAGGACGGAGAAAAATATCAAGACTTGCTCGCGGATGATTTGGCCCTGAATTCAAGATTGTAAGGAACACGTATTCTTCATTCATGCACATCCAAGGGGGCAAGTTATATGGAGTCAAGATCACATGCCACAACGAATGATTACGAGACATGCCAAATGGATTGAACCCGTCTGTACACAATCCCAAATAAACGTTACGAGGTTCTTCGGCAAACCGAGGATGTAGGTCTTGAAAATATTTTCACTCTGCAACATCAGAAGGATGACACATTTCTTCGTCCTTTGCTCGGTGCTCAGCATGCCATCTCATTGCCGCTGCAGTCTTCTCGCTCTGATACATTCTCTTCAATCTGTCAGCGATAGGTAGATACCACATACGAGACTTTGCTATTTTGGTTCTACGGCTTCCGTCGTTGGGCTTCCATCTTGGCGAACCACAAAATTGACACTTATCCCACTTTTCGTCTTCTTTCCAGAAGATCATACAATTGTTAATACAGACATCAATTGTATGATATGGGAGACCTAAGTTGCGCATCAACTTTTCTGTCTCATAGTGGGATCCAGTCGACTGGTTTCCTTGTGGTAAATAATCAGTCAACACCTCGCACCATGAATTTTCATACTTTTCAGACATATTGTAGTCCGTCTTGTTTTGCAGGACCCGTGTGGCTAAGGATAACTGAGAGTGACCTTCATGACAACCATCATATAACGGATTTCTCGCCCCATCTAACAAGTCAGAATTTTTTGGAATGGTTACGTAATGGTTCTTCAACATTTTGATAACTATCAAAATTCACACTATCACGAAACGCATCATTCACCATATCAACACATCTATCTTCTACGACATCATCTTCTTGCGTCATATTAACATAACTCGGTCCTAAAGCCACATCAATTTCCTCCCCATGCTTATACCAAATATAATAATCTTCCATAAATCCTCTTCCTAACAAATGATTCCAAATTTTGTTCCCCGAGATAACTTTCTCGTTTTGGCAGAAAGTGCAAGGACAGAAAAACCTACCATTATTGCTTAGCGCAAAAGGTTGATTGCCTGCAAAAGCCATGAATTGTTCTACCCCCATTTCGAACTCCGCCGAAAAAGTTCATGTCTCTGGATTTAGCCTCTGGTACATTCATTCCTGACCATTATAGAATCCCGACATTGTATGAGAAAGGGTTTAAGATTTTTTTTTTTTTATTAGATTCGTAAGATGGAGAGGGAGTATATGAGCATTTGTGTGAATGAGTAGATGAGAGGTCGAAGGTTTATATATAGACCATTTTGCTACTGAAATGCGACCAATTAGCGACTAATTAGCGACTGCTATAACAAGTCGCAAGAAGTTAGTACACCAACCCGAACACACTTAAAACACGTGGGTGTACTGACTTTTTACAACCCAATAGCGTCTGAATTGCAACCTACAAAAAACAGTCGCTAAGTAATCGCAAAATCCGCGACCAAATAGCGACTACGTGTTTACGACAACACGATAGTCGTAAATCAATCGCTATTTCGCGACTGATTTACAACTCTTTTTATGCGGTCACATATATGTGACTTATTTACAACTACTTTTTATCGGTCGCTTAAAAGTCACTCAGTAGTCGCAAATTAGTCGGGATATTTTGCGACCACGTATGTAGTCGCAACTTGCAGTCGTAAAAAGGCAGTTTTCTTGTAGTGTCTTGCGTTTCCTTTGTTTGCATGCTTTGTCATCACCGCTTTCTCCTTTTTCTGTTCTTTCCACCAGCCTCGACTTTCAATTATGGCCTTATTACACGTCTCCTCGCTCTGCGTTATCCTATCTTTGAAAATTCTTTTGTTCCTGCTATTCCAGATTTCCCAGTAGGTGGTTGCAAATAGTACCTCCCCCAGGATTCCAATAGGTGGAAGGTAGATAGGTTTGTTTGATCCCCTCAGTGCTTCCTACAGGTTTCTCCAGTTTGTTGAATTGATTGGGATTGCGAAACGCACCATTTCCCAAACCTTTGCAGCTTGTGGGCAATGGAACAGAGCATGGTCCTATGTTTCTTTCTATCCACACCAAACACAATCGTATATCTGTGTTATCTTCATATGCTTCAAATTAGACCCCTACCGGTAAAGCTTTGCGCTTTGCCTTCCACAGTAATAGTTGGATTCACGGATCAAGTTTCCTTTCCATATTTCTTTGTTCCAATCAAAACCATGGTTATGTTGTCCACCATCCTCTTTATGGCCTTTAGAGTTTCATAGTATCCAGTTTTTACACTATATTCGCCACACTCTTCTGCCATTCATATTCATTCATCTTTGACTCCTTTATGACTAGGTTGTAAGCCCCTGATATCGTTTTCAAAGTCAGGAACAAACTGACAGATCAAACTCAAATTCCACTCATTTGTTCATGTTAAGATTAGGGGAGCCACTTTCCAATATGTCGTTTTTGTCGTTGATGGTCCCATGAGTATCATTGGTTAGCTGGTTGAAATCCATGGCGTTCTCCATAAATATGTTCCTTCTCCATCTTTAATTACCTTCCCTTGCCTCCGCCTAGTCAGATCTCTGCCCGCTAATATCCACGCCATCCATGTGATGAAGTTGTTGCTGGTTCAACTGATAAGAAGTCCTTCTTTTTGCAATATTTCCCAACTTACAACCTGGCTAATATGCAATTTAGATTAGATATTAGTCGCCAACTTATCTTTGCCAATATAGTTTTGTTAAAGGCTTCAATCTCTCTAAATCCCAAACCTCCATCCTTCTTTGATTTTGTCATTGTTTTCCAAGATATCCAACACATACCCTTCTTCTCCATTGTTGAGTCCCACCAGTATCTTGTCAAAGGACTAGTTTCTTTTACATAAGCTTAATGGGATCTTAAAGAATGAAAAGGTGTAGTTTGGTATTGCTGCTAAAATTGTCTTGAGCATTATCAATTTTTCATGCGTTTGATAGTCGTTTGGTCGTCCAACTCGCTGCTCGTTGCTTGATTATGTCCACAATTGCAGCAAACAAATCTTTTTTCTTCCTTCATAACAGTTCAGGGAGTCCTAAGTATTTTCCAGCCCACCTTCTTTCTCAATCCCAATTTCTGTTTTCACTCTCGTCCGGACTTCATGAGGTGTTTTTTCCAAAAAAAAAGTTACTGCTAATTTGACTTTGTTGGTTGCTTGTCCAGAAGCATCCTCATATTATTTTAGGATTTCAGTTAGTTTTCCACAGCTCTTTGGATATGTCTTCATGAAGAACATTGTATAATCTTCAAAAAACAGATGATTTATCCGTATTCCTCCTATGGTAACTCTGATTCCAACCAAACTCCCATCCTCTTGTGCTTTAGTACATAATTTGGTTAAAACTTCGTTGCACAAGATGATTAGAAAGGGAGAAATCGGGTCTGACTGTCTAATTCCACGCTCAGGTATGATACTTCAATTTGTTTCTTCATTGAACAGGATTGAGAACCTCACAGTCGCCATGCATTGCATTATCCACATTATGAAGAATTCTGAAAAACCGAGCTGCTGTAAAACCTTCCTTTAATGGCCACTCTACGCGATCGTACGCCTTAGAAATGTCAGTCTTAACCAACATTGTGTTGTGTTTTGTTGCTTTGAAGGATTTTAGACAATGGAGCACTTCATATGTTATGAGCACATTGTCAATTATTGCTCTCTCAGATGCAAATACTAAGTGATTCTCTTCCACAATGTTGTTTAGGATGGGTTTCAATCGTCTGGTTAAGATCTTGGATAATATCATGTACTGCACATTGCAAAGTGCCAAGGGTAAGTAGTCTGACGTTTTTTGTTGCAATCTTTGGTATCAACCTCAGATGTGTTGAGTTAATATGTTGGGGTAGTCTTCATCTGATGAAGAATCTATGCACTTCTCTCATTATATCCTCCTCCATCAAGTCCCAATGCATATGGAAGAAGTTAACAGAAAAGACATCACTATATTGTTGTTCCTGTAGGAAAAGTTGGGGTGATTCCTATAGTTCTGGTTGAAGCCTTTGTTTAATTCTTGGCCTCCAATGTAGTTCATTTCAACATGTCCATCCATATTCATCTCAGCATCATCTTCAAAGAATCCTTGTTGCTGATTAAAATCTCCCACAAAACTAACATTCCTTTGGTTTGCCTTGAGCAACTTGTCCAGCTTCTCATTAAGTGCTTTGATCTCTCTCCTTGGATCATCTCTATCTCCTCCTTCTCTGTATGTGCGGTCATAGTCTTCCCCATAGTTAGTGTCACTGACCGCCAAGTTCTCCACAAGTTGCATGGCTTCTCTTTCATCTTTTTGCAGGAAGTTGCAATTGCTAGCGGTGTCTAGCATCATCCTGTATTTTGGCAGTATGCCATGATATAGTGTGCTGAGAAGACTCTCCTTAGTGAAACCATGGTGTGGGCATTGGTTGGTGTAGCCTTTGAATCTCTCCCAAGCTTCCCCAAAGTTTCCTGTGGCTTTTTGTTTGAAGCTAGAAATCTCAGTCCTCAATCTTGCAGTTCTTGATTTGGAGAAGAACTTTGATAAGAAGGCTCTTTTGCATTCATCCCAGGAGGTGATTGAATTGGGTGGAAGGTTCTTCTCCCAAAGGTGGGCTTTATCTCCAATTGAGAATGAAAATAATATCATCTTCATTGCGTCTTCAGAGATTCTATTGATGCGACTGTGTGATATAGCTTGTCAAAGTTGTCAAGGTGGTCTAGTGGATCTTCCATTGGCAGCCCATGGAACTTGCTTCCTTGAACCATGTTGATGATGCTTGCCTTGATTTCATAGTTGTTGTTTTCAACCTCAGGTGCAATGATTCCAGAATGGTAGTCGTTGATGCTCGGTTCGTCATATGCTCCAATGGCTCTGTGTGCCCTTGGTGGATGGTTTGGTCGGTTTACTTCATCACCGTCGTGTGGTTATTTCTGCTGGTCAGCCATGTTGATTTGTACTCTTGGTAACCTTTGTGGATGTCTTCTCTTCCTTGATATTTCCCTTTTGTGAGCTTTTATGTCGTCAACTTTTGGTACAAGTTTTGTTGGTCCCCTTCTCCTCAGGTTCATTCACCTGCAAAACAAAGAAAAAGAAGGTAGAGAAAGTTAGTATCTCTGTAACCGACAGACTTAGTCTCAAGCAAACACCAAATCCTAATGGCTTAATTAACACCCAAGATGGCAACGGTGCCAAACTTGATAAGCAAAAATCAATTCCTCTTCACTCACTTCAGTTGCAAGTATACAACCTAGTCATTGTAGTTTTGAGTTCTCAATCCACTTGGGTGATTAAACACACTAAGAATACAAGTGTTTTTTTATTCTAAGTGCAACCAAATTTGTTTGTGGGTCTTATATCTAAAAACTAACAAGATAACCAAATTCCAAATACGATTCTTGAATGAAAATATAATTCACAAGTACATAAAACAGAGTAAAAACAGAGCAAGATGGTTGTTAAGACAATTGATTTAAAAACTAAGTTCCTTGGGTTGAGTTTTCGGTTCGGGTGATCAATTATCAGTTCAGAAACATTTAGCAAACATGGGATGATTTCTTAGGCTAAGAACAACAATTCAAGTTACTCCACTCTCATGATAATAACCCTATATCTATCAAGCATTAACATCAACTCTCATTGGCAATTTCAAGATAGACATGCTTTAAAAACAAGTTCTTATTACCACTAAACACCTTAAACATCAGTTCACATTGGTTAAGTATGTAAAGCACTTGATTAGAGATTCAAACATTAACTACACTTCTCAGTGCTAGCAACATTCAAGTTCAAGGAATTGATTAGCTACTTCAATCCTAGCATTAAGAACTTCTAACAAGTAAGAGATCAATATTCTCAAGTTCTAAACAACCTAAACCATTTCTAGATCACCCTTATCTTAACTCAAACCCAGAAACTTAAAGAGAACTACTCACTAGCCATAGCAATAACAAAGCAAGACTTGTTTAAAGAAAGCAAGAATGAAAGAAATAGAAGAACAAGAAGATGAACTCAAGAACAACTAGAATTGCATAAAAAGATCTCAATAAAACTCAAATGTTTGAAGTAGATGTTTACAAGAAGTGATATGGCTCTCTAAACACACCAAGAGCCCTTAAATAGAAGAAAACAAAGTGTAATAATCAACAATACTCATGTGGAGGGGCTACAAGCCGAAAGCAAAAAGAAAAAGAGCATGTGGGAAAACGTTGGTCGCACAGCGACATCGGGACCTCGCTGTAAGACGTCGCTGTGCATGTTTGCGTTCCACAGCGACTTATGGACGTCGCTGTGGGACGTCGCTGTGTAGGATCCTGATCCACAGCGTCTTCGGGACGTCGTTGTGGCACGTCGCTGGAGCACCCGCTGAAATCTTCATAATCTCACAGTGACATTGAGACCCCGCTGCGCATCTTCTGCCTCCACAGTGACGTTGTCACGCCGCTGTGGCCTTCCTGGTCAAGATCCTTAGCTGTTTTTCATTTGAGTGTCCTCTTGGTCCCTTTCTCCTCCTTTGTCCCTTGGTGCATCATCATGTTATCCACCACCTACAAAACAGAAAAAATGCATATGCACTCCTAATGATGCCTAAATGTTTTTCCTAAAGCTAAAACATACTCTAAAACATGATCTACTCAAGGTTTAGCCTATGAGTGGTGTTTGATATTGTTATTACGAGATAAATAAAAAATTTGTGAAATAAAAAAGTTTTGGGATAGACCATATCAATATTAAATAAAATAGAATAGTTTAATTTATAAATTTTATAAATAAAATGTACTATTAATTAAAAAAATATTAGATTGAATATTCTTTTTTGGAGAAAAATATAGAAGGATACATTGGAGCAAAACTCACCTCTCTTATAGAATTTTTCTATTTTAGAGTCAAATATAGTAAAATATATTGGAGATGATCTTAGGACCATCTTGTAAAGAAATTAGCATTAGATGCATTGGATAAAACAATCTTACCTAGAATTATTGTTGTAATCTTTGTTGTGACATTTGAGGAAACCAGAAGCAAATGAAAATGGCATGGTTCCAGTCACAATGTGCCCCAATAAAATTTCACACCCAGGATTTATTTTTAAAGGGGTCACATATTTGAAAAAAGTGCAATGGAGGTGTCATTTAGGAGATTTGAACTTGGGTTTAGGGATATCAACACATACAAAAGAACCATTTAGGCTATTGAATCGTTTAACAAACATATGCAAAAACATGAATTATATTATTTTTATGGTGTAAAGTGTCACCATAAATAATACAGTGGGTCCGCCCCTGACTCCAAAGACGTACTTACGTATCAGTAAAAAAGAATCATATATGTTACTACAAGAAAATTGTTATCACGCTCTGCGAACTATTGGAGCATCCATTGTAACAATACAAGTAACATCCTACGATAAAATTATTACCCTGAAACAGTGTTCTAAAAATTGGTCTAGGCGGCCGCCTAGGCGCTAGGCGGTCCTTGACCGTGGCGATTTCCTCCTAGGCGTTCGAATTAGGCGTTTATGTTATTAAGCGGATTTAAACGGTCCTAGGCGGTCCTAGGCGGGTCTAGGCGGTCCTAGGCGGGTCTAGGCGGTCCTAGGCGGCTACACACAATCTTTAACCAATTATCATTTGATTTTTAATTTTCATGTTTGTTTCGGTATAATTTTAAAAATTTATTACATATAACTAAATTTATAAGTTCTTACTTTATAAATTAATGGTTATCAATAAAAAAATATTGTAAATTTAACATATTTGATAGTAAATGTCGTGTGCTGATAAATTTAGCTAATATTCTTTTTGTTATTTCGATGTACTTTGAGTTTTAATCTATTTTTTAGACTAAAAATATGTGAATTATATGACATATATTATATAATATATCTAATGTATATCGTTTTCTTTTATAAATACATAGGCCCCGACTAGGCGTTCTAGTCCTTCCTCAGGGACCTGTTGACGTACGACCTAAGGGATTCCTTTGGTCCCTGGTTTACAGCTAGATATCGACGTTAGGGGTGTCCCCCTATCCGCCTGCAGAGTGGTGCTCGAGAAATGCGGTTGTCAGCTGGTGATAGCTATCGATGGAGTGCGCTTCTAGGCACAAGAAACAATCGAGAGCGATGCCGCCTAGTTTGCCTAGGCAAAAGAACAAGAGATGGAGCTTCACATGAAAGTGTTAGATAGAGCAAATACACTTTTGTAAGATCAAGATTTGATTCACAATCTCCACTTATTAATAATGACGCATACGTAGCTACGAAGAATCATATGTGGTATCCAGTATCGACGAAACACGGGAAGACAAAGCATTTCAGCTTTTTCATTAATGGATTTGAAACAAAGAGTAGCAACAATGAATTGGTCCCTGAGACGTATCTTAACCGGCAGCCATGGCAAGATATGTAAACTTCAGGGAGAGCATGTAGCGTTAAACATATGCTAATGTAGAATAATCGTACGTTTTTTTATTCATGAAGAGAGATTTAGTAGTATATTGATTCTGAAGAAGGACAAAAAATTGTAGATATTTTTGTTGTGTGGTGAAGCGCCGATAACTTTTGATATGCAGAAAAAGTTCAGCGGCATATCGTTCCCTCTCTAAAACTCTCGTCTCTCTCTAGAATCATATTCATAGTTTTCCGTCGCCTCTCGTCTCCGTCTTCTCTTGCCCATGGTCTTCTTCCGTGGGTCTCTCCGGTTCTTGTTTAGTCTTTGTGGCGGTCGTCTCTCTCTCGGTGTCACAAAGCGTTTGTCAGTGACGGCGGATCCACTCAGATCCAGATCCTAGAAGATGGGATCTGATGAAGTTTCCTCTCGGTGACGTCTTCTCTTACTCCGCTAGTTTCCTCTGCAGTCTTCGGTCCGGTTGCATGCGGTGGGGACCAGGGGTTGGTGGCTTTCATAGATTCATCGGCGAACAAGTTTTGGGTTTGATAACCAGTGGTTGTCATCAATAAGCCTAGAGGGCGCGTTAAGAAGACAACACCAGTGGCATTGTTGCGGCGATCTCTTGGGGTCGATCTCTGACCCTCTACCTCCGGAACCTCGATTTTTTTTGTCTCTCGTCGGCTTGTATTCCGACATAGTTCCCTGCAATATGTTTCTTTTCCTTTTCCTTCAGTGGTGGCATATTCGGTGGGTTTCGGCTCCAGTCCATACGGCGGCAGGTCTCCCAGCTCTTGGTGGTGGCGGCTCGAAGTCTCCAGCGTTGGCGGCTTCTGGTCCCTGAAACCTAGAGTTTCATAAGTTGTTGGGCTGGATTTTTGGGGGAAATTGGACTTTTATTTTAGAGTTTCCGAGGCCTATTTCGGACTTATGATTGTACTTTTATTATTGTTGTTTTGTATTAAAAAATAATAATTAACAAAAGACAATTCTTTTGATATGTATCTTTTTTGGTAAATGTGGCTCTGAGATCAATTGGGAAAAGAATGAAGATGAGTTTGAATTTTTATGTAAAGGAGAAAATGCAGAGCACCTTAACTCTCATTATTTGTTTCTGGTGTTTCTGCTTTCTCTGTCAAGAAAAAGTGAACGGCTAGGGTTCCAGGTCGAAACTATAAGCCTTATATAAACCTGGAATGATAAAAAAACCAAGTAATGGTTAATACCAGTTCGTTTAAGTCATAAAATCGAAACATCAGTTTCGAAACCCGATCTGTGTCGATCGACACATATACTGTGTCGATCGACACACCATTATAAACTCAATATTAATGTGTATCTAATACACATCAATATGATCATTACCATAATGATCATTCCCATATTTTACGCTTCCAGTTTGCTTAGGTGTGTGACCCTATAGGAGCTTTTATTCTTGGCAGTAAGTCTACAACTTACAGATTGCAAGAGGCTTCTAGCAAAACATTGCAACCGCCCAGTATTATACGAATGTCTGATCTCGACACACAACTATCATCAGGAGTGAGTACAAGTGTGATTTCAGGACACTATCCCAACATATTCTACTTATGGAATCGAGATAGTTTTATCGATGAATTCATACTAGCTGATTACATTATTCTACTTATAGAATCGAGATAGTTTTGAATTCATACTACCGATTATAGTTTTACCGATGATTTCATACTGCTGATTATAGTTTTACCGATGAATTCATACTGCCAATTAATGTTTTATACTAGCTTATTAATTTTTCTACTTATGAAATCGAGATAGTTTTGAATTCATACTGCCGATTATAGTTCTACCGATGAATTCATACTACCGATACTTATGGAGTATTAGTTTCTCGATTATCAAGTTGACCTATTTTGTACCTCAACTTGGCATTTTACAGGATCCACTAACATACTTAGTAAATATTCCTTGTTTACTTTGAACTGATTACTTTATTCTGTTTATGGAATCGAGATAGTTGAAACGATGAAATCAGAGCACCTGATTATTTTATTCTACTTATGGAATCGATATAGTTTTATCGATGATTTCATACTACTTGATTATCATTTTTCGATTATCGATGTGACATATACTATCAATTGGATTCTCAACTTGCAAATATTATGATTAGATCATCTAATTTTCTATTGAATTTAAATACATGACCCACTAACCTACCTTGTTGTGCTCTACGCTGAACCTGAAGGTTTTGTGGTAAATATTCCTTGTTTACTTTGAATAGATTACATTATTCTATTTATGGAATCGAGATATTTTTATCGATGAAATCAGATTACCTGATTATTTTATTCTACTATGGTAATCGATATAGTTTTATCGATGATTTCATACTATCTGATTATCAGTTTTCGATTATCGATGTGACCTATACTATTAATTGGATCTCAACTTACGAATATTATGATTAGATCATCTAATTTTCTATTGAATTTGAATACATTACCCACTAACCTACCTTGATGTGCTCTTCGCTGAACCTGAAGTTGTTGTGATAAATATTCATTGTTTACTTTGAACCGATTACATCAGACTACCTGATTATTTATTCTACTTGTGGAATAGGTATAGTTTTATCGATGATTTCATACTACCTGATTATTAATTTTTGATTATCGATGTTTCCTATAATATCAATTGGATTCTCAACTTGCGAATATTATGATTAGATCATCTAATATTCTATTGAATTTGAATACATGACCCACTAACCTACCTTGATGTGCTCTTCGCTGAGCCTGAAGTTGTTGTGGTAAATAATCCTTATTTACTTTGAACCGATTACATCAGACTACCTGATTAAATTATTCTACTTATGGAATCGATATAGTTTTATCGATGATTTCATACTACCTGATAATCAGTTTTCGATTATCGATATGACATATACTGTAATACCTTGTATCAAGAAAATGGTCAACGGAAAGTCAACAAGGGGCATTTCTGTAAATTCCAAGAGATGAAGGGCATTTTGGTAATTTTACCAAAATGCAAGCCGGAAGTGGAGACGGGCCAAGTGTTCTTCTTTTTGTCCATAAAGAACATTTAGAAGACCAGACGTGGAAGAAACGGAGATTAAACGAGTTTTACGGACTATCTGGAAAGGAAACCGATAGAACCGATAAAACTTGTAAAAATCATTACGGGAGCTACGGGAGTCCGATTGAGGTGAAACGACTTGCTAAATTATTCTAAAATAGTCTAGTATTTTAAAAAGAAGCTTGGAAGATTTATTTCAGAGGCTACGGAGTTTCAATGATTTTAACGGTTTGTCGGGAATGGAAACCGACAAAACCGAAGCAACTTGTAAAATCCATAACCAGAGCTACGGGTGTCCAAATGGGGTGATTCAAATTGCTAAATTCATCTAAGAGCATATGGAATCTTAAAATGAGGCTTGGTGAATTTTTATAATCAGCTAAGGAGTTTCTACTATATTAAACACGAAAACAGTAATATCGGTACGTCGGAATGGTTCGGGATTGAGGAGCTTCTAGAAACGTTTTGGTACAATGGTTTTGTCAATATTGGACCTCCAAGAGAAAAGTGTCCTATCCTCCTGGGCGCCACCTATTTCTTCTAGAAGAAGGGATACATGTCATGGTTACTTGGAGAGAAAGCTAAGGAGAAGATTCAATGAACTCTCTCCTTCTAGAAGCTGATGGCGTGGAGGGCTGATAGGAGAGGCAAGGACAAGTGTCCAGACAGGTGTCTTCAATCCATGGAGTTTCTTCAGCTATATAAGGAGGCTTGGGGTGTTCACTTTTACACACACCAAAATAAACAAAGAAAAAGAGAGAAGAAAAAGAGAGAAGGAGATGAAGAGGAGGAGAAGCGTGGGGAGAAGGAGAAGAAGGAGGAGAAGAAGAAGGAGGAGGAGAAGAAGAGTAAGACCGGAGGAAGCCAGAAGAAGTCAGAGGAGGAAGAAGAAGCCGGAGGAGGAGGAGGAGCCGAGAGAAGAAGAAGCCGGAGGGAGGAGAGAAGAAGGAGGAGCTGGAGGTGAGAGAGAAGATAAGAAGGAGGAAAAGGATAGAAGAAGTGTGAGAGAAGAAGAAAAGAAGGAGGATAACGTGAGAGAAGAGAGAGAGAAGAAGCGTAAGAGAGGAGGAAGAAGAAGGAGAAGCCGGAGCAAGAGAAGAAGAAGGAGAGAGAGAAAGAGAGATACATAAAGCAAGAAGAAGATGGAGAGAGGAGAAGCATGAAGCTTGAAGAAGAAGAAGATGGAGAGAGGAGAAGCGTGAAGCTTGAAGAAGAAGAAGATGAAGAGAGGAGAAGCGTGAAGGAGAGAGAGAAGATGAAGCTTGAGGAGGAAGAAGAAAGAAAGATGAGAAGCGAGAGAGATAAGAAGAAGAAGCATGAAGAAGAGGAAGAGTGAGAGAGATGGAGGAAAACTGGAGAGGAGAAAGCAAAGGAGGAGAGAACCGGAGGAAAGAGAGAACCGGAAGAGAAAAGAGAGAGAACCGGAAGAGGAGAACCGGAGGAAAGAGAAAGAGAACCAGAGGAGAGAGAAAGAGAACCGGAAGAAAGAGAAAATGAGGAGAAAGAAGATGGTCTGGAGGCTCCATCGGAATCATTCAGTCAACGGTGCGGTCAAGTGCGGGTCAAGGACGGGTCAAAGCGAGTCAATGGTTCGGGAAGGGTTCGGGGTAGCAGCGGGTTTAGTTAGGGTCTCGGGGGTTCCGTCATTCCATCCACCCGTCGTCACGATATCACTGTGAGTCGGCTAAATTGTGTGAACGTGGTGGATTTTCGGCTTCCCAAAAATCTGCTCCCTTAGCCGTGGTGGCTTGGAACTGTCAAGGCATTGGAAGTAGTCTGACAGTTCACCGACTTCAAGAGATTCAACGCACCTTAAAACCAGATATCTTGTTTCTATCTGAAACAAAAAACACTGATATAGTAGTTGAGGAATCTCTTCGCTGCCTGCACTACTCTCATAGCCACCTAGTCTCTCCGATGGGACTGAGTGGCGGACTTGCGCTCTACTGGAATGATGACGTTGAGCTGGAGATTCTAACAACATCAGTGAACTTCATTGATACGAAAATAAAGTTCAAGAACCAGAGTTCTTTCATCACATTTGTGTATGGTGCACCGCAGCAAGCCAATAGAGCCCTCTTCTGGGATGAACTATCAGTCCTTGGGATAGACAGAAATGCAGCTTGGCTACTCACTGGTGATTTCAACGATTTACTTGACAACTCGGAAAAAGTGGGGGGCAATCCGAGATGGGAAGGCTCCTTCACCAACTTCCGCACCTTTGTCTCTCGCCATGGTTTGTGGAATGTTAATCACCTCGGAAATGCCCTCTCTTGGAGAGGAACCCGTTACCAACACTTCATCAGAGCAAGGTTGGATCGTTCCCTTGCTAACTGTGGATGGAATGAATCCTTTCCGGCAGGGAGATGCAAATATCTGCGATACGAAGGATCGGATCACCGTCCAGTGGTGACTTTCTTTGATAATACTCGCAGACTAAAGAAAGTCCTCTTCAGATTTGATCGAAGACTTAGGGACAAACCAGAGATCAGACTTATTGTCGAGGAAGTTTGGTCTTTGCACTCGTCACTGTCCTTGCTCTCCAAAATCAGCATGGTCAGGCGTGACATCATAGCGTGGCTCAAGACTCAAAACGAGGAAAATGTAAAGAGGCTCAAGGAGATGCAAGACGCTTATGAAAAAGCTCTCTCAGAGAACCCCCCAAACCAACCCGTTATAGACGACATCAAAGCAAAATTGGAACAACTCTACCGGGAGGAAGAGCTTTTCTGGAGGCAGAGAAACCGCATCCAGTGGTTAAATGGTGGGGATCGCAACTCAGCCTTCTTCTTTGCAGCTACCAGAGCTCGTCGCTCGAGAAACAAGATTTCAACTATAGAAACGGAAGATGGCTGTGAGGCGTTTGAGGAGGCAGAAATTGCTCGGGAGTTTGAGAAATTCTATCAGAGTATTTTTACTTCTAACAACTCAAACAACTTCGAGGTAGTGTTGGAAGCTCTCTCTCCGAGCATCTCTCCCCAGATGAATGAAAGCCTTACGGCTATCCCAGGACAAGAGGAAATCATAGAGGCTGCAAGCTCTATTCATGCCGACAAGGCTCCGGGACCGGATGGATTTTCTTCGGGCTTCTACCACTCTTATTGGGACATCATTGGAGACGATGTCATCAAGGAAGTACAAGATTTCTTCTCCTCTGGCTCTCTCCAACAGAGACAGAATGAAACCCATGTGTGTTTAGTTCCAAAGATTACATGCCCAAAGAAGGTCTCGGACTACCGACCCATAGCTCTCTGCTCCGTCCACTACAAGATCATAGCCAAAATCCTCACCAAGCGACTACAACCGATTCTGCCTCTCCTAATCTCCCCATCTCAGTCAGCTTTTGTCCCGGGGAGAGCGATCTCAGACAATGTCCTCATTACACATGAGTCTCTACACTTTCTACGCACCTCGAAGGCAAAGGTCCATTGCTCTATGGCCATTAAAACGGACATGAGTAAGGCATATGATCGCATTGAATGGGGTTTTCTTAGAGCAGTTCTAGAAAGGCTTGGGTTCCATGACACTTGGACCACTTGGATTATGGAATGCGTTTGCTCAGTCTCATACACTTTTCTGCTCAATGGCGCCCCTCAAGGGAAAGTGTTGCCTTCCCGTGGTCTCCGTCAAGGGGATCCGCTTTCCCCTTACCTCTTCATTTTGTGCTCTGAGGTTCTTTCCGGTCTCTGTCGTAAGGCACAATTGGATGGCTCCCTTAAGGGTATTAGAGTCGCTAGAGGAAGCCCTTTTGTCAACCATCTCCTCTTTGCCGACGACACGATGTTCTTTTGTAAGACATATGTGGCATCTTGTGATATGCTCAACTCTATCCTTCGTCGTTATGAGGAAGCATCAGGGCAAATGATTAACATAGCCAAGTCGGCTATCACTTTCTCCTCAAAAACATCGGGAGCCATCAAAGCGAGGGTCAAAAACACGCTTAGGATCACGAACGAAGGTGGTATCGGTAAGTACTTGGGATTACCCGAACACTTCGGCCGCAAGAAGAGAGATATTTTTGCTAGCATTGTGAACCGTATCCGCCAAAAATCTCAAAGCTGGACTTCTCTTTACTTATCGGGAGCAGGAAAACAAGTATTACTCAAATCGGTTCTCTCCTCGATGCCATCTCACGCGATGTCGTGCTTCAAGCTTCCTCTGTCCTTGTGTAAACAGATTCAATCGATCCTCACACGTTTTTGGTGGGATAATAAACCGGGGAAGAAAAACATGTGTTGGGTATCTTGGGAGAAACTCACTCTTCCCAAATCTGAGGGAGGACTAGGTTTCCGTGATGTTGAAGCCTTCAACGACTCACTCTTAGCCAAAATCTCATGGAGAATTCTGCATAATCCGGACTCTCTGCTCAGCCGTGTTCTTCTAGGGAAATATTGTCACTCGATTCCGTTTTTGGAAGCTAAAAACAAGGGTCAAATCTCGCATGGTTGGCGTGGCATTCTTGCGGGTCTGGAAGTGATCAAACAGGGACTAGGTTGGCAAGTGGGAGATGGTACATCGATTCCCTTATGGCAGGAACCTTGGCTAAGCTCGTCACAGCCGGAGTGCCTAATTGGACCACCGACAGAAGCACAACTGCATCTAAAAGTGAGTGACCTTCTCCTCCCTGCATCTGGTGAATGGAATCTCCCTGTTATTCGCCAGCACCTGCCTCACTCTGAGAATCAGATCAGACAAGTAATGGCAAGCTCCAATGCTCAAGACAAATGTGCTTGGTTATTGAACAAATCAGGCAACTATTCAACTAAGTCCGGATATGCACTGCTGAGATCGAAATCAGGGCCACCGGTTCATGGCGATTGGAACTGGGAGAAGTTTGTGTGGAAGACTAATATCCCGCCAAAACTCCGTCATTTCCTGTGGAAAGTCGCCTCCAAGGCCCTTGCTGTTGAGTCGAACCTAGTCTCTCGGCGGATACTCCCAGTTTCTTCCTGTAAACGATGTGGAGGAGTTGAGAATGAGCTCCACGTTCTCCTCCATTGCCCATTTGCAGCATCGGTGTGGAGCTAGGCTCCTATTTCTCAGAAGCCATCAGCGTCGGGTATCTCCTCACCACAGCAGCTCCTGGAATTTGCAGGTTCAGAATCAACGATAGCCACAACAGGTTTAGAAGACTCTCCTCTCAACCCATGGATCCTTTGGCACCTGTGGAAAGCGAGGAACATTCTGATCTTCGAAAATAGGCACGTCTCGGAGCAGGAGACCCTGCAACGCGCTTTGAAAGACGCGAATCAGTGGAAAGAAGCTCGCTCTTCTGCTCGGTCTTTGGCCCAACAACAATTTCGGACTGGTTTGCGTGAGCAAGCCCCTGCTCAGACGGCTCAGACCTCGCTCCTCTCACCCCTGACGGACCGCATCTCCTGCTTTGTGGATGATGCCTGGAACAAAAATACAGCTACTGGCGGTATGGGATGGATTTTCCGGGACTCTAGCGGCACCACTCAAGCATCGGGATCGTCTCACCGCAGGTTTGTTGGCTCAGCTATCGTAAGTGAAGGCCTCAGCCTTATTGCGGCAATGAAGACTGCAATCGAAGCAAACTTCCTGCAGGTTTACTTCTACTCGGATTCGCAAAGTTTGGTCAATCTGATCAACTCGCGCAAAGCTACAAATGAACTGTATGGGATCCTTAATGACATATGGACCCTCTCTGCCCAGTTCACCTTCTCCCATTTCTCTTTTATCCCTAGATCTTCTAATGCTGAGGCTGATTATCTTGCAAAATCAGGTCTCTCTCGTTGTAATGCTCTGCTTTGTAACTCCTAAACTATGTCTTTAAGTTTATCAATGAAGGTTTGACCAAAAAAAAAAAAAAAAGAACTGGTTAGAACGACTAGGTTGATTAATCACTCGGTTAATTAATTAAATGGTTAGGTTAAGGGATGCATGCTAGATAGCTTATATCCGTAATCGTTGATAGCTTATATCCGTAATCGTTGATAGTTCGTTGATTGCTTGATTGAGTGTTGCATTAATTGGTTGATAGTTCGTTTATTGCTTGATTGGGTGTTGCATACATATAGAATGGCATGCTAGGACCTATATGCATATATATGTTAGTAAGAACGTAATTAATGAATCTATATACGGGAAATTATGAGTTGATTAAAATACGGTTAAATGACATAACACACTTAGAATATATTAACGGGTGGATTAATGAATGAAAGTTAATGAATAATGAGATGTCGGGGAGTTAGTAATCTTACTAACTCTAAACCGACAAATCGAGGACGTATTAAAAGAAACTTAGGAAGTGATAAGAAGTGGTGATTGATGAGCCGTCTACGAATTAGCAATCCGCTAATCCAAGGTAGCGGACGTAAATTGGTTAAAATACGAATAACCTAGTTGATTGTTTGTGTGGTGTTGTGATTGATTGATTGTGTGATTGTTTATCTACTTCGGTGTTGGGCCGAGTAGACTGTTGATTGTTTATGTGATTGCTTGCTTGTTTATCTACTTCGGCGTTGGGCCGAGTAGACTGTACTGTAGATACTTACTCTGGTACGGGACCGAGTAAGTTGGGTGATGTGGATATTGGTGATAGGACTTGCGGGATGGATTGGGGATTAAGATAGTGTTATATTTGACCTTATTGGTATTGCGTGATAGAGTCCCAGCGAGTCTGCTTGTTTATATTTCTGTTATTAGGACTCTGTAGGGCGCGTTAGATCCCGCAAGTCTAGAGATGGCGTTCCGGTACTTCCTGCCCGATTGGATCCTCGGGAGTTGAGAACCTGGTTAGTTCACGTACCTTCGGTAGTTGTTCTGGCAGGTGTTAACCTATGGAGTGACGTCTGTAGGTGTGTGGTCCGGAGAATACGGGGTCGCGTCCTAGGGCCGGACTGCATGGAAGCTTGGGTTATCTAGGGGTAGCCTGAGTCACCGCGTATCGATGGACGGAGAACGGTGTCCTAGCCGTTGGACTTCGTGTTATCGCCTAGGAGTCGTGGGAGGTTTTAGCTACCATGGTGGCAGCTAAGTGTTCCCGTGGAAGTCACCGAGTTCGCAAAGTGGGCCCAGATGGTGTGGAATTGTGTAGTGCCGCGATAGATAGATCGAGTCTAATCGAGAACATGTGCCGCAGTGTTCTCGATTCCCTTCGTTGATGTTTGTGTTGTTATTTGATTGCTTGTGTGTTGTGGAGCTCGTCACAGCACGTGACCAGCTATTTATACTTGATTGTTATTTTGGGTTTGGGCGGGATTATTATATTATTAGCAGCCTATAGTTGGGAGCCGTCTCACTGGGTAATCTTAGATTACTCATTAGACTCTTTTGTGTTTTTAGGTTAGGCGTAGCTCGGCGGACGCGTAGGACACTCGGAGTAGTCTTGGGTTGGCATTGGGTATCGGTTATTATGCATTTTGACTGTACTTTCGGTTTCGGATTTTATTGGAACGTTCCGCTAAATTTTTTGTATTAGACCGTATATTGCTATGAATAAGATTTATGTGTTTCAAAGTAATAAAAACGGAATAATTCCCTGATATACGGTTTCGTCCGAACCGAACACAACTCGTGGAAGCGGTACAGGTTGCAAAGCCTCGTATCGTGGAAACAAGGTAAACGGAGTCAAAGATGGTTTGGTTTGAGCCTTTGTCTCAAACCGGACTGTCTCTGGCTATCGTATTGTGACAAACTCTTCTCGTATGACTGCTCGGGTTCGATCGGTCATGTTCTTGTTTGATTGTTGGCCGGTCAGCTCGTCGGTCAGCGGAAAACGGGAAGGGGGCGTTACATATACTATCAATTGGATTCTCAACTTGCGAATATTATGATTAGATCATCTAATTTTCTATTGAATTTGAATACAAAACCCATTAACATACCTTGTTGTGCTCTTCGCTGAACCTGAAGTTGTTGTGGTAAATATTCCTTGTTTACTATGAACCGATTACTTTATTCTATTTAAGGAATCGAGATAGTTGTATGGATGAAATCAGACTAACTGATTATTTTATTCTACTTATGGAAACGATATAATTTTATCGATGATTTCATACTACATGATTATCAGTTTTTGATTATCGATGTGACCTATACTATCAATTGGATTTTTAACTTGCGAATATTATGATTAGATCATCTAAATTTCTATTGAATTTGAATACAGGTTCCACTAACCTACCTTGATGTGCTCTTTGCTGAACCTGAAGTTGTTGTTGTAAATATTCATTGTTTTTTTTTTATCGAATACATCAGAGTACCTGATTATTTTATTCTACTTATGGAATCGATATAGTTTTATCGATGATTTCATACTACCTGATTATCAGTTTTCGATTATCGATGTGACCTATACTATCAATTGGATTCTCAACTTGCGAATATTATGATTAGATCATCTAATTTTCTATTGAATTTGAATACATGACCCGCTAACCTACCTTGATGTGCTCTTCGCTGAACCTGAAGTTGTTGGGGCAAATAATCCTTGTTTACTTTGAACGGATTACATCAAACTACCTGATTATTTTATTATACTTATTCAATCGATATAGTTTTATCGATGATTTCATACTACCTGATTATCAGTTTTCGATTATCGATGCGATATATACTATCAATTGGATTATCAACTTGTGAATATTATGATTAGATCATCTAATTTTCTATTGAATTTGAATATAGAACCCACTAACATACCTTGATGTGCTTTTCGCTGAACCTGAAGTTGTTGTGGTAAATATTCCTTGTTTACTATGAACCATTTATCGATTATCGATGGCGGTATACTATGATTACTTTATTCTACTTATGGAATCGAGATAATTTTATCGATGAATTCATACTAGCTGATTACATTATTCTACTTATGGAATCGAGATATTTTTGAATTCATATTACCGATTATAGTTTTACCGATGATTTCATACTGCTGATTATAGTTTTACCGATGAATTCACACTGCCAATTATTGTTTTATACTAGCTAATTAATTTTTCTACTTATGAAATCGAGATAGTTTTGAATTCATACTGCCATTTATAGTTCTACAGATGAATTCATACTACCGATACTTATGGAGTATTAGTTTCTCGATTATCAAGTTGACCTATTTTTGACCTCAACTTGGCATTTTACATGATCCACTAACATACTTGGTAAATATTCCTTGTTTACTTTGAACCGATTACTTTATTCTGTTTATGGAATCGAGATAGTTGAAACGATGAAATCAGAGGACCTGATTATTTTATTCTACTTATGGAATCGATATAGTTTTATCGATGATTTCATACTACCTGATTATCATTTTTCGATTATCGATGTGACCTATACTATCAATTGGATTCTCAACTTGAAAATATTATGATTAGATCATCTAATTTTCTATTGAATTTTAATAGATGACCCACTAACCTACCTTGTTTTGCTCTACGCTGAACCTGAAGGTTTTGTGGTAAATAATCCTTGTTTACTTTGAATCGATTACTTTATTCTATTTATGGAATCGAGATATTTTTATCGATGAAATCAGACTACCTGATTATTTTATTCTACTATGGTAATCGATGATTTCATACTATCTGATTATCAGTTTTCGATTATCGATGTGACCTATACTATCAATTGGATCTCAACTTACGAATATTATGATTAGATCATCTAATTTTCTATTGAATTTGAATACATGGCCCACTAACCTACCTTGATGTGCTCTTCGCTGAACCTGAAGTTGTTGTGGTAAATATTCATTGTTTACTTTGAACTGATTACAACAGACTACCTGATTATTTATTCTACTTATGGAATCGATATAGTTTTATCGATGATTTCATACTACCTGATTATTAATTTTTGATTATCGATGTTTCCTATATTATCAATTGGATTCTCAACTTGCGAATATTATGATTAGATCATCTAATATTCTATTGAATTTGAATTCAGGACCCACTAACCTACCTTGTTGTGCTCTTCGCTGAACATGAAGTTGTTGTGGTAAATATTCTTTGTTTACTTTGAACCGATTACTTTATTCTGTTTATGGAATCGAGATAGTTGAAACGATGAAATCAGACTACCTGATTATTTTATCCTACTTATGGAATCGATATAGTTTTATCGATGATTTCATACTACATGATTATCATTTTTCGATTATCAATGTGACTTATACTATCAATTGGATTCTCAACTTGCGAATATTATGATTAGATCATCTAATTTTCTATTGAATTTGAATACATGACCCACTAACCTACCTTGATGTGCTCTTCGCTGAGCCTGAAGTTGTTGTGCTAAATAATCCTTGTTTACTTTGAACCGATTACATCAGACTACCTGATTAAATTATTCCACTTATGGAATCGATATAGTTTTATCGATGATTTCATACTACCTGATAATCAGTTTTTGATTATCGATATGACCTATACTATCAATTGGATTCTCAACTTGCGAATATTATGATTAGATCATCTAATTTTCTATTGAATTTGAATACAAAACCCATTAACATACTTTGTTGTGCTCTTCGTTGAACCTGAAGTTGTTGTGGTAAATATTCCTTGTTTACTATGAACCGATTACTTACTCTATTTATAGAATCAAGATAGTTGTATTGATAAAATCAGACTAACTGATTATTTTATTCTACTTATGGAATCGATATAGTTTTATCGATGATTTCATACTACCTGATAATCAGTTTTCGGTTATCGATGTGACCTATACTATCAATTGGATTCTCAACTTGTGAATATTATGATTAAATCATCTAATTTTCTATTGAATTTGAATACATTACCCACTAACCTACCTTGATGTGCTCTTCGCTGAACATGAAGTTGTTGTGGTAAATATTCCTTGTTTACTTTGAACCGATTAATTTATTCTATTTATGTAATCAAGATAGTTGTATCGATGAAATCAGACTTCATGATTATTTTATTCTACTTATGGAATCGATATAGTTTTATCGATGATTTCATACTACATGATTATCAGTTTCGATTATCGATGTGACTTATACTATCAATTGGATTCTCAACTTGCGAATATTATGATTAGATCATCTAATTTTCTATTGAATTTGAATACATGACCCACTTACCTTCCTTGATGTGCTCTTCTCTGAATCTGAAGTTGTTGTGGTAAATATTATTTGTTTACTTTGAACTGATTACTTTATTCTGTTTATGGAATCGAGATAGTTGAAACAATGAAATCAGACTACCTGATTATTTTATTCTACTTATGGAATCGATATAGTTTTATCGATGATTTCATACTACCTGATTATCAGTTTTCGATTATCGATGTGACCTATACTATCAATTGGATTCTCAACTTGCGAATATTATGATTAGATCATATAATTTTCTATTTAATTTGAATACATGATCCACTAACCTACCTTGATGTGCTCTTCGCTGAACCTGAAGTTGTTGTGGCAAATAATCTTTGTTTACTTTGAATCGATTACATCAAATTACCTGATTATTTTATTATACTTATGGAATCGATATAGTTTTATCGATGATTTCATACTACTTGATTATCAGTTTTCGATTATCGATGTGACCTATACAATCAATTGGATTCTCAACTTGTGAATATTATTATTAAATCATCTAATTTTCTATTGAATTTGAATACAGAACCCCACTAACATACCTTGTTGTGCTTTTCACTGAGCCTGAAGTGGTTGTGGTAAATATTCCTTGTTTACTATGAACCGATTACTTTATTCTATTTATGGAATCGAGATAGTTGTATCGATGAAATCAGACTACCTGATTATTTTATTCTACTTATAGAATCGATATAGTTTTATCAATGATTTCATACTACATGATTATCAGTTTTCGATTATCGATGTGACCTATACTATCAATTGGATTCTCAACTTGCGAATATTATTGATTAGATATTCTAATTTTTTATTGAATTTGAATACATGATCCACTAACCTATCTTGTTGTGCTCTTCGCTGAACCCGAAGTTGTTGTGGTAAATATTCATTGTTTACTTTAAACCGATTACATCAGACTACCTGATTATTTAATTCTATTTATAAAATCAATATAGTTTTATAAGAAACACCCTCAGCTTTATTTTATTTTATTTTAAGTCCTCCATGCAAAGAAACTGAACCGATCATATACCATACAACTGTCAAAGTAATAGTTCTTTAGATTATGAAAGCAATTTACAAAAATAAAATGTCTTAAAAAGTATAAATGCATGGTCTGAAATGACCACTACGATGATCCAGTGACATGGAATGAGACACCCTAACACTCTGCTAAAGTTTTATCCACTTTGCGAATTATAAACTCTTTGTTGATCCACCATCAATATTATCGAATCTCGTTTCTTATTTAGAGAGAACATGAACAAACAATATGAAATTTCAGGGTTATGGGAAAACAATATAACAATTATTAGTATAGAAAATTGACAAATATGTAACAATAATTAGAAAATAAATGATTTCAAATAGGAAATATTTATATTCAAGCTAATACAACAATATATAAGAAATATACGATAAATATTTTGATATGATTAATAAACCCATGGAAAACAGTAGAGAGAGCTTCTATGGCGTCACAGTCAGAGTTCGCCCTAATTTTTGTTCTCTCTGACACAGATTTCGAGGCGCCGCGTCTTCTTCGTTTGCAACCGTCGTGTGCTCCTCGGTGGTCGGCGTCCATGGCCGGCGCCGGGGAGGGGTGTCTTTACGTTCATAGTTTGTCTCTGATGCTCCTTTCCTCGTTGCCGCTATCTTCTTCCTGTGGCACCACACCCTGTTTTCTCAGCCTTGTGACGTAGTCCGGCTCCGACGAGTTCTGGTTTTGGCGTTCGTCATGTATATAGCGTCAGATGCGTCGTCGATCTTGTATCTGCAGGTCGGGAGTCATTGTGTCGAAGTCTACCAGATTTGCGTGGTGGTGCTGGTTCTGCTCTGTTTTGCTGTGCGTTATCGGGTTTTACGGCGGTTCTCCGGTGGTTTTAGGCCGTTCGTGGTCTATCTCTTCCTGGGTCGAGTTTCTCTCGATCAATTCCCGGCTGTTTAAACGTTGGGTTGATGGCTGAGGTTACGGATTGCGGGTTAGGCTGGTTAGGATGCGGTTTAATTTGGTTAGTTGTATGTTGTGGTTATAACTTTCTGTGAGTTATATGTCGGTCTTGGACTAGCAGGTGCGTGTTAGTTTCGCTTTGAGTCCCTTGGTCAGATTTCGGTCTTGGTTCCAGCTTTGAAGGGTTGGCACGCTTCAGAGTTTCTTAGCTCTGCGTCTCCGGTTCCTGGCTGCGTTGTGTTTGTCTGGGTTGTTTAAGGTGGCTTGGATTCTCCATCCCAATCTATATTATTTGGGATATTGGTTTTTGGTTCTTCTCGCATCATGTCGTCGGTCGTCGATTGGTTAATGGTATGTTCCCTCGTCGTCCTCGGTTGGATCTGCATACGACTTGCTCGTTGTTCTGTTGAAGCCTTTTCAGAGCATCGGTGGATCAACCGCAATAATTTCGACATTGGATGCTTTTCCGGTTTGTTCTCGTTTCATGAGGTCCATGCTTCTTGAGTGCCCTGTTTGACTGATCGTGATCTATTTCCCTGGTGATTCAGCTTCTGTTCTAATCCTGTTTAGTTCTTGTTTCTGTTTAATCTCGTTTATCTTATGTTAGCCTCCATTGTTTGGGCTTTTGTCTCCGGTATCGATGTTTGATAGCCGGCTCCAGTATTCCAAAATCGTATTCCAAAATCGCATCTCAAATATGTATTCGACTATGGTATTAATGAAAAGTATTTAGACGAAAAAAGCTTCTATGGCGTCTAATACGAAATATACCAAATACATTCTCTGCATATATATATTTTTTTGACAAAATATTTCATATATTAAATTTTTTGTTTGTTTTTTGGGCCAATCTTACATAATTCCTAAAATGGGCTCGATTTCAAGCCCAAACCACTACAACAACACAGTAGTCCAGTCCCTAAAGCCGAAGCCCACTAAGTCCCAAAAAAGAAACCCCAGCACTCATCCTAGGCGAAACCCTAAAGCTGCCGCAGTCGCCACCGAGGAGCAGACACCACCGGAGTTGAGGGAGACGCCGCACTGACCGCCGAGAAACATGACCATCTCGCCGATAGAAATGCTGGAGCCGCCGCCGCCGAAGTGCAAACACGGATCCATCCAACGCCGTGCAGGAAAAGAAGAGAAGAGGCGGCGAAAGCAATCGCCAAAACCACTGGAAACAAGAGAACCACCGCAAGACTTACCTTTAACGACAGGGCGCGACCGGAAGAAGCAAGCAGGCGACAGGAGGGAGGTGGAAGAAGCTAGCGGCTAGAGGAAAACGCACCGGTGGAGGGGGAAAGGGTTATTTGGCACAAGTACACCGCCGGGAAAACTAGTTACCGAGAAGAGTCGCCATCCCCTAGCAACAACAACCCAGCGGAGAGACATCCGAGGTGACTCACGCCAAAGACCCACTCGCTAGAACCCCACCTCTAAAAACGTCAGATCCACCCAACGCCCCACCAAATCAGAAGAGAGCTATACCGAGAAGCCTGAAGGAGGGACCGCCGAACACTAAGAGCACCGCCGAACACTAAGAGCACTGATGGCGCCAGATCTCGTCCTCAAAGAGCTAGGACACCGGCAGAAGTTCGCACCGCCGCAGGACTCACCACACCGCCGCGGAAGGTAAGCCACCGTGAAGAAGTAGTGGCTGAGATTCTCACCGCAGATGAAGTGCGGCCATGCAAAAGGTGGAATTTTTAGCCTTCTCACACCGCCAAAGGAGGGAGGCGGCGGAGAGTAAAACCGTAAAAGAGTCGGAAAATCAAGAAGAAGAGAAAAGGAAGAGAGAAGGCAGAGAGAGATTATCTCTCTCCTTCACGCGTTATAATCAGTGTAACTTAGTAACGTCATTCTATGCATATTTCACTCTTACTTTTTGGACTACCATCTCTATGATCTTCTCTAAAGATGTCGAACTTCTTAACATTTCCTTAAAGTTTCGATACTTAATAAGAACACGCTTGAATATAAGAATTTCTCTCTTATTTGATGTTTAAAAAATATAACTCAAAACTAAACACCCTCAAGACTTACCTTTGTCATATCTCGACATTGGTTTATATAATAGTTTTCCTAACCCTGGATAGATTTAGATAACTCCTAAACCTATATGGATAAGGATAACATATATTGAGTCTATTTTTATCTCTAACTTATCCTTTAGTTGGAAATAACTTAGACTACAAGATAACTTTGAAGTTTATCCAACATTTTCCCCCTTAAGCTTCAACATGTTTCTTGTCATGTCTTCAACATCCTATCAAGTTCCTCATTCACGAAACTTGATCCTTGCTAGGGCCTTTGTTAATATGTCTGCCTTTTTCTCGACTCCAGGCACATTCTCCACTTCAACAAGTTCTCTTTCGATGCATTCTCTTAGCAAGTGGTAACGCTTGTGGATGTGCTTAATTCTCCCATGGAAGACATGATTTTTAGTGAGAGAAATTGCAGACTTATTGTCGATTTTGATTACGTCTTGTTCACTCTCCAAGCCAGTGACTTCGCTTAGAAGATCTTGCAACCATATGGCTTGTTTTGATGCTTCCGTTGCGGCCATGAATTCTGCCTCGCATGATGACAAAGCTACAGTGCCCTGTTTTTGTGAGCACCATGTGATCGGTGATGATCCAAAGAAGAATATGTGACATGTGGTTGATCTCCCGTCATCATCATCAATGTTGTGACTATTGTCACTATAGCCAACAATCTTCTTTCCTTCCTCACGATCATACCTTACTCCATATGAAGTTGTTCCCTTAAGGTATCGCAGTATTTGTTTCATCAACTCTCCATGCGACTTCTTAGGTTCCTTCATGTACATGCTAGCTACTCCAACTGAGAAGGCTAAGTCAGGACGTGTGTGTAACAAGTACCTTAAACAACCTAAATTTCTTCGGTAGTTTGTTGGGTTTATTCCGGTTTCATTTTGTGCTTTTGAAACCTTCAAACCAAACTCCATTGGGACTTGAGTTTGATTACAATTCTCCAACCCAGCTTCCTTCAATATTTTCAGTGCATAAATCTCTTGTTTGATTTCTATCCCATTATCTCCTTGATGTACTTCAATGCCGAGGTAATGGGTAAGTTTTCCTAAGTCTGACATTTCAAACTTAGTCGACATGCCCCTTTTGAATTCTCTTATGGCTTTAAGAGTGTTTTCAGTCACAAAAAGATCATCTACGTATATAGCAATGATTAGAAGATTGGCTCCTTCTACTTTGCGATATACTGATGTCTCTTTTGAGCATCTTTTAAACTTCATCTCCTTCAAAATTTTGTCTAGCTTGGAGCTTGTCTCAGGCCATACAAAGCTTTAGAGAGCTTATACACTTTATGTTTTTATCCCTTTTATTCAAATTCTTCTGGTTAACTAACATACACATCTCTTTTAGTTCACCATGCAGGAAGGTTGTCTTAACATCTAAATGGTGAATTTCCCAACCGTTTGATGCTGCCAAGGCTATTAGAAGTCGGATTGTTTCAAGACGAGCAACAGGTGCGAACACTTCATCAAAGTCAATGATGGATTCTTGTATGTATCCTTTAGCTACAAGTCTCGACTTGTATTTTTTTTATTGTACCAACCGCTAGCTACAAGTCTCGACTTGTATTTTTTTATTGTACCAACCGCATTCCTCTTTATTTTGAAAATCCACTTGAGTCCAATGACTTTCATATTTGTTGTTCTATCAACCAAAAAACATGTTCTGTTTTTGTTGATTGAGTCTATCTCTTCTTTGTAGGCTTGTCTCCATTCTAGTGATTTTTTTGCTTCTTTAAACGTTCTTGGCTCGTCATTTATTGAGAGCAATAGCTTCTCACATTCCACCGAAGCTTGGGGAACATAATCATCAAGATAGGAGGGCTGTCTTAATTGGCGATTTATTCTCCTAAGTGGTTGTACAATTTGATCATCAGCTTCATTCTCATGATCGTTGTGAGCCGGTTCGATTATATCATCGACTTCTTCTTGATTATAATCGTTATGATCACTATCGCTTGACTTCATGCTTTCTGTTTCATCATGGTCTTGTTCTTGATTGGTTCCTACAATCATTGGACCTTCTTCTGCATCTATTACCTCACCCCATCTCATGTGGAACATGCCCGGACCTCTACCTTGTTCTCTCGTAGATTGATCCCAGTTCCAGCTAGCTTTCTCATCAAAAATAACATCACGGCTTACAACTACTTTCCGTGACGTTGGATAGTATAGCCTGTAGGCTTTTGTTCCAGGTTCAATCCCAGGATGTATCACCACTTGTGATCTATCATCAAGTTTCTTTTGATGAGTTGCTTCAATCTTTGCGTACGCTAAGCAACCGAAAACCCTTAGATGAGTAAGGTTTGGTTTTCTTCCTCGCAAACATTCATATGGAGTCATGTTATCAAGAGATTTTGTGGATACTTTGTTTATAACATAAGTGGAATGACGCACTGCTTCTCCCCATAGGTAGTTTGGTACCTTCATAACTTTTAGTGTGCTTCTTGTCATCTCCATTAGAGTTCTATTCCTCATTTCTACCACACCATTTTATTGTGGAGTGTATGGTGCAGTCAGGTGTCTCTTGATTCCATTCTTGTCACAAAAGTTTTGGAATTCTTTTGAAGTGAATTTTTCTCCTCTATCTATTCTTAGAACCTTGATTTCTGTTCCAAGATCCTTTTTTATCACTCCTTTGAATACTTTGAACTTTTCAAACGTGTCACGTGTGACCAACTTGTTAGTGATCACAACTTGTTTAGGTGAGATGGGCAAATCTCCATCGACAGATGAATTATGTCCAAACGATAACGAAACTCTTGAGGATAATCAAATTTGTTATTAGCATGAAATGAAGTGGTGGTTTTTTTTTAGGAACCATGGATGTATCTAACTGGTTTTTAATATAGTTTTTTTTTTTCTGGAAGTAGTATTTATATATCAAAACAGGAGAGAGAGCAAAGCCATCCAATCTATGTGGGCAGAAGAAAATTTGCATATTGTCATGTGGTTGTATCAAATCTGGCATTTTCGTAAACTACTTTTGTACTGTTCTGTACATGAATTTTTTTATTTCCAATCTGCATTTTAATTACCAACCAATCTTCGTCTCATACTTCACAATTCACAAAAGCCATGTACAGCCGACGTGGACAGAAAAAGTTCGCATATTGCCACGTGGTTGTATGTATTTCTATACGAATATTCCTGGGAAAAACCTTCCACATTTTAATAATCAAACAGTTTGACGTGGCAAAATAAATAAAGGAATGAAATCTTTTGAGTGGCACAGAAAGAGATATAAAAAAGCGGTGATAAAAGATTGCAAAAAGCTCACTTTTATTACGACAACATGTGGCTCTCTCATCTCAACAAGTCCCTTTCTCTCCTGATGTGTCATCTTCCCCCACTTTTTTCCCTCTGTGTGGCTCTGTGCGACCCAATAATACCAACCCCAGACTTCTTATACATATATATAACCTTCTCTCACTTCTTCGATTAAAGAATTAAACACATACCATATATCTAATTTCTTTCTTCTGTACCGTGCTTACAAAGATTGATATGTCTGAACTTAGAGATACTCCGGTAAAATTGTTTGGGTGGACAATCACATCTTCTGTGTCCCCTGTTCTTCTCGATTCTTCCGATCACGACGTGGAGAATGTTTCCTCGTCTTCCTCATCTTCTTCTCCATCACTTCCTCCACAAATGGTATGTTTCCAATATTCTTTTTAACATATTCAAAAAAGTATTATATAAGACCATGTTAATCTTTTTTCTTTAGTCCTTTTTAGTTTGAAACTAGTTTCATGATGTTAATTCTAATATAAGTTCCTCAAAAAAAAAAAATACTCAGATGAACAATCAATCTGCTATTGATATCAGAGAACAAGACAAAACAAGTCATCAGATATCATCTGATCTCAAGGAAGAGTGAAAAGAAACATCTGAGAACAGCGATGACCAACACAGCGAGATCACAACAACTACTTCATCGGAAGAGAAAACAACTGACTTGAAAATAACAGACAAGATTCTTCCATGTCCGAGATGCAACAGCGGAGACACCAAATTCTGTTACTACAACAACTACAACGTTAACCAGCCACGTCACTTCTGTAGAAACTGCCAGAGGTATTGGACTGCCGGTGGATCCATAAGGACCGTCCCAGTTGGTTCAGGCCGCCGTAAGAACAAGGGATGGGTTTCTACAGACCATTACATGCCCATCAATTCCGAGAATACTAACAATTACAATAGCTCCTCGGCAAAAATTCTTAGCTTCGAGTCTTCGGACTCTTTGGTTACTGACAATGGTAACCATCAGTCAAGCGACGTGACGATAACCGCCGATTCTGTTTCAAAAGATTTCAACAACTTCCAAAGATTTCTTCCTCCGCAAGCAACATCCTCTGTTTCGCCTCCTTGGCCTTACCAATACCCTCCTAACCCTACTTTCTACCACATCCCCATCTACTGGGGCTTCACGGTACCATTTCGGTCTACTCCACAGACTTCCACATGTCTAGGGAAAAGGACAAGAGATGAAGCTTCACATGAAAGTGTTAGACAGAGCAAAGACACTTTTGTAAGAGCAAGATTGGATTCACAATCTCAGAGTACTAATAATGAAGCAAACATAGCTACGGAGAATCATCTGTTGAAGACAAAGCAATTCAGCTTTTTCATAAATGGATCTGAAAAGAAGAGCAGCAACAATGGATTCGTCCCTGAGACGTATCTTAACCGTCAAGCAAATCCTGCAGCCATGGCAAGATCTATAAACTTCAGGGAGAGCGTGTAACCTTAAACAGAGACTAACTAGAATAATCGTATCGTTTGTTCATGGTGATAGACTTAGTAGTGTATTGCTACCTTGTAGAAGAAGGAAATGAAATATATTTGTTGTGTGGTGAAGCTGCCGATAACTTCTGATATCTATCTTATTTATATGCCACAGCCACCATTTTCCTAACGGATGGATATGCTGATCAAATTATGATATCTTCTTTGGTAAATGTGGCTCTGAGATAATTTGAGAAAAGAATAAAGATGAGTAGTTTGTACTTTTTTATGTAAAGGAGAAAAAGCAGAGCACCTTAACTATCACTACTTGGTTAGAGAATCCATCTACTTGTCAAAGAAAAGCTAAAGGAGGAGCATAAAGTCTCTTTCTTTGGGGAAAAAAGGAAAAGCCTATCCATTTGCGTAGAAAAGAAAAATGAAAATACACTTTTACATCATTTTTTCTATTTCTAATGTCATTTCTTCTTTTTGTATCTACATTAATTTCTAATTTTCAGTCCATGCAAACATTCCACTCCTTGTATAAAAAATAAAATAAACATCTATCAATTTTCTGGAGAACTATTTTTGTAATTAAAGAGAGTGATTCTAAAAATATTTTATTCTGTTTGTAAGCAGGAAATCTTTCTTTGTTCATGAAATTAGATTAAATACATCAGAAGGTGAGTCCACAAATGTTTGGGCTCCAAAATCGGCTCAAGGAGCAGATTCTGCCATTTTGACAAAGGACCAGAATTGTGGGATCATGAACCAGACAGGAATAACTGATCAGCTGCGCTAATAATCAAGAGAGTTTGAGCTTGAGTGTTTCACTAAACCATCAGTCGCCGTTGGTTTAATACTGAGGTGGTTTCTTCGGGTGTTTCTGATCAGGAAGTGAGGGCAGATGTGGTAGGGTTGGTTAATTCGAGTGTTTCAGTTCCGGAGGTGGCTTCTCGGTCAGGGCAGGAGATTTTCTCTATGTCTGAGAGTCCTGTGTTGGATGATGGTTTCAGTTGGTGTTGAAAGGATCCTCAGCTAACAAGTGTTATGTAAAAAGTAATATTTTATTAATTTATTAAAAATAATTGACCTAAAAACATAATTTGAAATCGAATAAAATATTGATTAATCGAGTTACTAATTTATCAAATATTAATTTATAGAATTTATATTGTATATCTTTTTTAAGCTTTTAATATGTATCTTTCAAAACTAACTAAAACTAAATTTACGAAGATAACCAATACTTAAACCTAAACTAAATTTACTCCAAAAGAATGCAACAAACAATGAAAATAATAATAATAATAATAATATATACATAAGAGGAAAACAGGCATGTGGGTCCGCGTGACATGAGGGAGACACATAGGTAAGAAGCTTGAAGAGTAGGAAAAACGGTTTGGAGGGAAGAAACAAATGCAATGTGTGTGTGAGATCTGGTGAGCATGTTTCATGTTTGGCCTTTCTGTTGCACAATCTCTGCCTCAATCTTTGGCAGTTCCTCATCTCTTATTTACGCATCTTCGTCTCTTTCTCTAACTCATTACATCTACACTCTTTTAATTTCCCTTCAGCTCTCGCTCTCGTTGGTTTTTCTCATCACATCTATAGCACGTTTTTACGTCTCTTCATACCAATTTTTTAACCTTTCTTACAACATTCCCCTTTCAGAAATATATCAAAGGGTTACTTATACCAAGAGTTTATCTATCACATGTTACACAACAGTTTACTAATTAACGCAAACACAAGAACGCGGACTTGGATCTTGGTGTGTTTGCTTTCTAGCTAGCAAAGATAACTTCTTTCTTTTCTGTAACCAAATTAATCACTGTCATTAACTCATTATAACAACACAATGTTCAAGACTCATGCCGTCCCCAAGCCAAGAAAATCGAAAAAATGTGGTTGCTGCTTTGTCTTCTCCGCCACCTCCTCATCTACCACTTCCATTCCAGTCGAACTCATTGCTTCATTTGGCACTCCTTTCTCTTGGCTCATAGAGTCAACGTACTGAAAACTATATAACGCTTCTGACGTGGCACCAACATTATCGCCGACCATCTCTTGGTTGCCAAACATACTCACAACCATCGGAGTCTCGGTGCTCTCATAACCTGAACATTGTAGATAGACAAAGAAAACACCACACAAATTAATCGAAATACTCAAAGGGAGAAAGATAATGAAACAAAATAGTGGGAGAAACGAAGAACAATCGAGCACCTTGAAAGCAGTGGAAAGGCAACACGAGCTGGTTATGGTCAGTCGTCATAGAGCCATTATTAACCAGGTGGTGAGTCATATTAAACTCGTGTAAAGGCTGAGCAAAGTAATGCTTAGAGGAGATCAAAGAATGGTAATTAGGGCTAGGGTTAGGATGATTAGGAAGATGAGGTTTATTAATCATAAGCTTCCTCCTACGGTAAGCAGAGGAGTGTTCTCTATACTTACGAGCCATGATAACATGCCAATGGTTCTTGACAGAATTATCAGTCCTACCAGGAAAAAGCCTCGCAATCATTGCCCATTTGTTTCCATAAAGCCTGTGTGCTTGCATTAGCCTCTCCTCTTCCTCCTCCGTGAAAGCTCTTCGGTTTATCCTCGGGTCCAATTGGTTAAACCAACGTAGTCTACAGCTCTTCCCTTTTTTAACCAACAATCAAAATAAAAGTTACTACAGCTCACATCTTTGACTTCCATTTTATGACCCAGATTGGACCAAGAAGACCCAGAAAAATATTTATAAGATTTATATTATTACCAAATCTAAATAAAACTCAGATCTTTGACTGACCAATATGGATCAAACATAATGGTTTTGATGGAATTTTGAAAAACCCATCTAAAAAGATTAACTTGATTTAATAAATTACCGGATCTTTTGTTGAGTCCTTGAAGCTTTTCAGCTATTAGGTTCCAGTTTTGTGGACCGTAAATGGCGACAAGCTCTTTGAGTTTAACATCTTCAGCTGGTCTCCAATGTCCTCTCCCCAAGATCGACGACGGTTTTGAAGACGACGAAGACCAAGACTGTCCACTATCTGTCGTCTCCTTCTTACCGCTCTCGCTGTTACTGTAATTAGGGTTATGATTATTACTTATCTCTTCTTTGTTATCTCCAAGATGGCTCTTCAAGATATCAAATTCATGACTTGTGTTGCAGCGAAGATGATGCTGAATATTACTGTCGTTGAATGGGATGTCCCAAGAAGAAGCTTCTCTCCTCGCGGCGGCGATCTCATCCATCCACTGTTGATTTTCCGACATAAACATGGAGTTTCTATTTGGGAGAGAGAAGAAAAGAAGGAAGAGAAGTGTGTAATTAAGATTTGAGAGAGATGTCGCGTCAGCGTTAGACCATCAGAAGCTGAGAAAGAGTATGCGGTGCATCTGCGTACGTATTATATAGACTCGTACGTAAATGTGTGTCATAAATATATACATATTTAAGAAAAACTAGATTTTGACCCGCGCTAAAGAAGCGCGGGTTTATGTTTTCATTCTTAAAATATATATTTTTATCTTAAATTTATATTTTTATAAATTAATTTCGTTACCTATTTCGTCTAATCTATATGAAATGAAAATAAGATGATATAGTGCTAAATGTGAGCCGGAATTTAATAAATTTTGTTTTTGTTTTGATATTATTAACTTGTATATTATATATTAGTAGTTGTATTTTATTGTTATTTTTAGTATATGATTAGTCATGCTTGAACTTGGTTAATCTATTTTTCAACACGTGTTGTAATGATATATAATTTGAAAATTTGATGGAACAACCCGTTAAAAACTGCATTCAAACATGAACTATAATTTGACGCATCATATATTTGAATAATATAAATATTAAATAATTTAAATATTTATATTAAATTTAAAATATATCAATTGGAATTAGTTACTCGTGCAAATTTTATGTTTCATCAAATATTTTAAAATTTGATGAAACAACCCGTTAAGAATTACAATCGTAAAAAACGTTTCTTACAAAATAAATAATTTATATCTGCACGCTAGTACAATATTATATACTACTTTATTATTTTAATAATAATTTATTAATTTTAATGATTATATAATTTATAAAATAATTATATAATAAATTATATAATTATATGTACCAATTGATTTAGTAACTTAATTATGCTTGATTTTATTTCTTTAAGTTAAATTTTAGTTAAGAATAATTTATAATATTTATTTTAATATTAATTTCGAAATTAATTATTATTTTTATTAAATTTTTGAAAAAGATTTTCGTTATATATGATTATGATAGAAAAAAGAAAAGAAAAGATATTATAAGATATTATGAATAAATCAAATATAAATTGTTTTACAGTTTTACCCTTAATGAAGGTTACAAATCCTAATAATATCAAGGGTAAATTCCGGAAACAACATTTATGTACCATGGCAAACCTTCCTGTTTTAATAGATTAGACTAGATTTTGACCCGCACTTCTAAGTGCGGGTATAATTTTCTTTACAAATTTTACTTTTTATTCATTTTGTTAATATTAGTTTAGATTTTTAATTATGTAATCTAATTTTGATTATAATTGTTTAACCAATATTATAAACAGTGAGTTATCAATTTAGTTTTTTAAAATGAATTATGTGTTATTTGGAGGAGATATATCGTAAGGATTAAGAGATTAAAATAACGATTTCGCATTATATATTTTAATTTGACGCTTCAAATATTTGAATAATATAAGTATGAAATCATTTTAATATTTTATTAATTTTAAAATATATCAACTGAAATTATTTACTATATGCGAATTTTTGTTTAGAAAATTTATAATCGAGATTGGCTAATTAATTTTTCAACCCGTTTAATTAATTAAATATTTTTCAGTTTGATGGAAAAACCTGCTAAAAAGTACAATCGTAAAAACATCAATCGTAATATGTATATATATATATATATATATATATATTTGAAACAAAATAAAGAGATATTAAAATATATTATAAATATATTTTGAATTAAATCATAAAATTTTGAATTAAATCATAAATTAGAGAATCTTAATTTATATATAATAGTTGATGTATAAATTATTAATTATATTTATCAATTAATTTGTTTTGATTTTAATTAATTAGGAAAGTGAGACCCATTAGATTTTGGTTGTTTGGCTACATGTTTAATAATTGTCTTGTTTGGAAACATGGATTGTAGAGATAATAAATCAAATATAAATTGTTTTACAGTTTTATCCTTAATGAAGGTTACAAATCTTAATAATATCAAGGGCAAATTTCGGGAACAACATTTATGTACCATGGCAAACCTTCCTGTTTTAATAGTATTGATATATTAGAATATCATTTATATATATTATTGTGTATGTTACGTATGGCTTTAGGTATGTGCGTGTGTATGTACATGTCGCGACCGTGTTTCCTGACGACTGTTAAAATGGGTTATGGACCGTTGTCACGGACTGATTCAAATGCCATATTGTTATTTGCATTTAGACATTATTATAGGGGATGCCATTGCCACTGTAATAACTAATAAGTCAGTACATATGTAGTATCGATATTCGATTTTGCTGTGGACTGTTATTAGATTATTTTCAGGTGTACCTACAAATTAATAGAAGGTCCAAAGTTTTTCTAAAATAGATCATTTGCTAAATTTTCACATAACAACGATTTGGAAACAATTAAATACACTACACGTCCATATATTTATTGTTGACCAAAATAATAGTAATGTATGGTTAATATCTTGGACAACATCCAAACTAACCATACCGTTTCAAGGGAGTTTAATACTCTATTAATCAATACTTGTTTAGTAAATGCGAAGTGGAAGAAGCTGATGAGATGAAATCCCTATTTTTGTTAATTTGTTCATGTTCATTTATCTACTTCTAACCATCCCCTAAATATACATTTTTCTCCATGTCATTGAGGGATAGAGGTTCGATTATTCGATTCACTTTGGCTCTGTTTATTCAAGTTAATGTGTTTTCTGGTAAATCGCAAAATGCATTAACGGTCTTACTAAATTATAGAAGAAAAAAAGATAAGTTGTGAACTAAAAAAAGCTTATATAGTAGTTATTGTAGTTTTAAATTCATTGATTAATTAGGACAAAAGGTCATAATATTTTAGAAGTGCATTTATTTTGAAACAGAAAAATCCGTCAAGTAATTAAAAAAAAAAAACAGAAAGAGTATATCTTTTTTAGAAACTGTCAACCCTAGATTTATAAAGGATAAACACTCTCAACCCTAACCATCTCACACATGTTGCATGGAATGTATATGAACTAATTAGCATGAATCACCAAATAAAATAAATAATCTGTTAAGACTTTTTCGTATTTGACCAGAAACCCCAATTGGCAGACGTAACCATTAAATATTAATATCAGATTCAAAAGGGTCGCAGAGCAGTACGATCTTTCTTCACTGACCTTAACCGAATGCACTACGTAATCTCTTTTTTTTTTCTCGTCTCCTCTTATTTTATTTGGTCAATCACTTTGAAATACATAATTATAAATTATTTTCTGCCTAAACCAGCATTTTATAATAATTATATATATGAATTTTTTTTTAAAAGAGGGAACTTATGGAGTTTTATTTAAATTATTTTCTGCCTGAACCAGCATTTTATATTAATTGTAGTCTAATTATTTTTCTTACCATCTTTAAAATATTATATATATATATTTTTTCAAAAAATTATATATAGTTCTTTGGGAAATAAAATATGGGGGAAGCACTGATGATAGACTTTTATCTAGGTTCTAGCTCAATTTCTCAAGTCTATTCGTGTCATTATAGTATTTAAGATATCAATCCAGGGAGGCAAGAAGAATAACACACCAAGAATGCAAGAAACTACTAAAGCCAAGCAAATCAAATAAAAAGGGTTTATCTAACAACCTAGACAATCTAGAAATGGAAATAAAGCAAGCAAGAAACAAACAAGACACTAAACAAAAAGACAAACAAGCTAAAACAAGGGTACTAGGATGAGGCTATGGAGACTAGGTAGTTTAGAGACAATCAATGATTCTTCAATCAATCAAACATTGCTAAACAAGACTAATGATCATAATTAAGCTAATCACATTTTCATGTTCGTAACTCCTATGCTAATCAAACAATCATTCAATTCTCATTTGCAAATTACAAGACAAGCATGCATTAATATCAATCAAATACCTTTTAGCAAAGCTAATCCTTAGGCCAAGAACACTAATCATTAGACTAATCCAATCTCTTGGCACTAATCTATTTGTCTAATCCCTAATCAAGATCAAATTCCTATTTGTGATTAAGAGATAAACAAGCATTAATTTCAAATTTTCATTGCCAATAATCACCTTAGACATCTAATCTCTTAGGATAAGATGTGAAAATCCTCTAAAAAGTTCATTTAAGCATTTCATCGAACATCTTTCGGGCATGAAAAAGGCTAGCATCTAGATTCAACAATTTCTTGCAACCTAGCATAGAGATCAACTAATTAGAGAAGGATCATTCATAAATAAGTCCTAAGCATCACTAATCATCACATAAACCACCTAAATCAACCTCATCCACAAAACCCAAAAACTCTACTCCCTAATCATAAGAGAGATATCAGAAATCAAAGATAGAAAGAGATATTAAGAAAAGATAACAAAGTACTTAATTAAAACTCAAAATCAAAAATTTACAAATCCCAAATCATAAACATAAGAAGAGAGAAAACTAGGCTTAGGTAGCTTAGGTTTTTAATCCCCCAAAATGAGTATTTATACAAGAAAGGGTTGTAGTGGCAATATTGTAAATAACGGGGTCTGATTTTGGTTTTCACAGGGAAATCCATCAGGCAAATCTGGTCGATGCCACTGGTCGATGGAAACAGACTGGATCCATCGGGCGATTCTGGTCGATGCCACAGGTCGATGGATTGTCTGGTCACCTTCGTGGAATTTCCATCGGGCGCATTTGGTCGATGCCACTGGCCGATGGATTCAGACTGGATCCATCGGGCGATTCTGGTCGATGTGTTTGGTCGATGGAAACAACAAATTTTCATCGGGCGCGTTTGCCTGATGTGACTGCCTGATGGTTTCTCTGGCCGATTTCATGACTCATCTTCTTCACTCTTTGAGCTCCTATCTTGCTTCCTTGGCTCACCAAAACCTCCATGCACCTCCAAGAACCTATAAAATCATAAGAAACATTCCAAACACAACCTAGAATGCTAATTCCTAATCTAAATGCTTCTAGACCCTAAATGAGACAAAAGACAAGAAGATAACAAGAATGGATGCTAAATGAGATCAAAACATGAATTAAACACTATCCTAAATGCATGAATATCAAGCACACATTTTTTTTTTCGTAGAAAGACTTAACATTGCAATCCAACTGACAAGAGCCACTAGCGCCAGTGTGGGGACTTGCTTCGTCTTTTGTTTTGTGTGAATCCATCTTTGTTATTTTGTTAGTAATCTAGTACTAACGTTATATTTTCTCATTCGTAGCGATTTTAAATTATTAAATCGTAAGTTTTTAATGTCTATAAATTTCTTAATAATTATGTCAGATGTATACACATAGTCCTTCATAAAGCTGAACTCGTGTTCTTGTGACAAAAAAAAAATCTCAAATAAGTATCGAAACAGTTTGAAAAAACATTTGAGGACGCAGTTTCTTAGAGAAAAAAAGTAAGTCAAGAAACATGCAGTCGTTACATGTAGGAAACAAAAGCTAAGAGCATCACCATTGTGGTATTTAAGGGGTATATTAGTGGGGTTTCTTAGGTAAGTTTTATTAAAAATAAATGTAAAGTAGATTTAAGCTTAAGGATCGGTCCTTAATTAGGTGTTTTAAGATACCGATCCTTAACGCACGTGGCAGGATTTAATTCGTTCTTCTTTATTTTTTTTTACACTGAAACAATGCTTTGTTTCCTTTGTGTTATCGTGATAGAAAGAGAGACACAGAGAGTTTGAAGGCGATAAAGAAGGCGATTTAGGGTTCTTAACGAAATCAGGTGTAGAAGCTTGTTGTTGATTTGATTTACCGGTATAGATAGAATATATGGTGGTTTAGGGTTCGTATTTTTACTCTATCGATAGACGAATCGATCTTTAGCAGTTTGCTAGGGTTTTGATTCTGTTTTGATTCGGGTTTAATACATGCACTGCGTTCGATTCGGGTTTGATATAGGGTTTTGATTCGTGTTTTGATTCAGGTTTGATAGAGGAATCGATTTATAGCCAGCGATGCTTTTGTCGAGCTTGCCGATGCTTCAGGCTACGCCTTGGCAGTGATGCCATCTGCAAAGGGAATGGTCCCGGAGCACCATCCTCACTTCATTGGGACTTATTGGAGAGCAGTAAGCACTCCTTTCTGCTCTGAGATTGTCGAGTCTGCAGATGCCTACATCTTTGCAGGCCCAATCTTCAACGACTACAGCTCTGTGGGTTACTCACTTCTCCTCAAGAGAGAGAAAGCCATCGTTGTGCATCCTGACCGTGTCACTGTGGCCAATGGTCAAACGTTTGGGTGCGTTCTGATGAGTGATTTCTTCACTGAATTGGCTTTGAGAGTCAACACAATGTTCCAGCATGTTCAGAAGATGCTCTCTAGTGAAACCGTTGTGATTGCTGAAACTGGTGATTCTTGGTTTAACTGTCAGAAACTAAAGCTGCCTAAAGGATGTGGGTACGAGTTTCAGATGCAGTATGGATCCATCGGGTGGTCTGTTGGTGTGACTCTGGGATACGCACAGGCTGTACCAGAGAAGAGAGTGTTGGCTTTCATTGGAGATGGAAGTTTCCAAGTGACGGTTCAGGACATATCCACGATGATACGTAACGGTCAGAAAACAATCATCTTCCTGATTAACAACGGTGGCTACACCATTGAAGTAGAGATTCATGACGGCCCATACAACGTGATCAAGAACTGGAACTACACTGGTCTCGTCGATGCTATTCATAACGGTGAAGGCAAATGCTGGACCACAAAGGTGAGATACGAGGAAGAGTTGGTGGGGGCGATTAAGACAGCTACATCGGAGAAGAAGGATTGTCTTTGTTTCATTGAAGTGATTGTTCACAAAGATGATACGAGCAAAGAGTTGTTTGTTGAAGGTAACTCTAGCCCTTTCACAATGCTAGAACAGTAAGACCATTTTAATGGTAGTCTAGATATGGTAATCTAGATTTATAATTTTGTATGTTTAATTTTAATGGTATAATCAAATAAAAATTTTAATTACAATGTTTTAAAAAAAAAATATTTTTTTTTATAGCTAAGAAACCCATTTTAAGAACCATCAATGGATGAGCAAATTAACTTAAGGTTCTTAACTATTACAATCAACTTAAAAAACATTAAAATATACTTAAGAACCCCTTAATGGGATTCATCAATGGTGATGCCCTAATAATTTTTCTTTTGAACAAATAATTTTTAAGACTTTTACTTCTAAGATATTTTAGACATCTTCAATGTATAAATTCTTGTAACTTAACGTCATCGGAGAGTATATAATATAAATAATACATTTGAATTCGAGGTATTGTAGTCGATGCAATTAAATAGCATATCAGAAGTTCTTAGAAAATAAAAATCCATTTCAGTTCAAAGAAGTCTTGAAAGAGTTTTGGCCTAAAATAATATTGGTAATGTCTAATGAAATGTGGAAATGATGAACACGTACGTGCACATTAAGAGTAACTGCATAGGATCCAATTCAATTCAAAGGAGAAGTCCTTTCTATTCAACTGTGATACGTCCCCATGGCCCAATTTTGGCGTGTGATGTCGCACCAACGTCACGTGTGTTCTACTTATTGTACAACTCACACGCACGATCACAAATAATTTATCAAACGATCTATTATGCTTGCTTTGGTTTCTATGTTTAAGTTGGAAAGTAACTCCTATGAAGACGGACTTTCAAAGAGAGATTCAATTCAAGTATCGGTGAAAATGAAATAAATATTAACTTGTCAATTCAAATAATTCATATACTAAATAATTACCTATTCTAAATATATCAAATTTATGTTTCAAGATATTTTTATGATTATTCTTCGAAAATTATAAATTCAAAAGCTTTGACCAAATACGAGTTGCCACTCTTTCATACTACTAATATAAGGGAAAGTTCAAGTTATAGTCCTTAAGAAATACTATGTATTAAAAGAAATAATATGTACTTCGTCAACATGGCGTGGATTTGGTAATTAAAAGAAGAGAAGCTAGCGAAGAAACAGAACTGAAGAAGAAAGTTGAGAGTAATGAAAGGAAGTGGAGAGACAGAGAGGATAAATGGTGGGAACAGATCACGAAGACACACACAAACTCATACACTGTTTTTGGAGTTTCCAAAAAGAGATGACGTGATAGGTAACCAAACAGTAGAATATTATCTCTCTCAATTTTCAAAGATGAATGAATCAATGACCCATCTAATCTTCTAGCCCCCTTTGCCTCTACGAACTCTCTATACCGACCTATTTTCACATCCACCAATAAAGTTTGTCTTAAATTCTACCCTCTTTCTTAACTTCATTGGAATTTTGGTTAGACCAAACACAACGCTGTTACCGTGCACAGGTTCTTAAAAAAAAAATTTAATATATTTTTTTTTTTTTCTTCAGATGCAAAAAAAAAAAAAAAAAAAAAAATTAAAAAAAAAATGGACGAATCAGGTTGTGACACGTCAGCCAGAACAGTTTTTTTTTTTTTTTAACACTGGTTTTATATTATCTGATTTGATTACATATTACATTAGAGAAGAAGCACAATGTATGAAATGTCATCACAAGCTATTGATCACTCCACCAGCAGATAGGTGAAGACAAAGATACCATGACACAATAGCAATACCATACATAAGGATTTTTGAGACAGAGTAAAATTAGGATGTTCCCGATCCTACACTAGCAGGCAGCCTTCCCATATTTTACTTCCAATAGCTTTATCCACGAGACTTCTCGCAAGTGAGATAAGACTTCTTCTTCAATCGTCTTGATCAGCTTTCTCCGGAATCGTTTCTTTAGAACTATTGTCGGAGAAGCTTGAACACCAATTACAAACCAGAGATAGGTAGGCTTGACAGCACTTCTTATTAAGGATTTTTGTATCATGTATTTTAACTATTCATGTGGGTCCCACGTGGGACCCACATTATTTTATTAATTTTATTTTAAGAACCTGCCTTAAGACACTAGCATTGTTTATGCTCTTAGTTTTTAACTTAATTTTTAACGCGTGCTATACATATTGTAAATTGCATACATATTTTGGTATCTAAGTTTCATTAGTTTACCTTTCGATTTTACCTTTGTTTTAACTCGGTTTTGTTTTCATTTTTGGGTTGTATGTCTCTCTTGAAAGATATATTTCTTTATCGGTTTTGTCTCCTATGATATATTCGGACTAAGTTGATGGTATATCCGAATTCATAACTCTCTGTAAAAATAAATCTATTATATGAAAAATACATATAATACATATTGTAAAATTAAGAAAAATAAAATAAACTGTCGAGAATATTTAATTTTTTAGGCAACAGTCGGTTTTAAACAACAATTTTACGGATTTTTTTTTTTGAATACCAAGAGGTTCAGGGCCTGTGGGCCCATACGTCCCTCCAAGACGGGAGTCAGACCGGGTTAAATTTATTCTCTTTAGAAGAAGGGATCCCTCCCAACGTAGATCGAACTCAGGCTTGGCGGAAGTTACTAACATTCCTTTATCTGTTGAGCCAACTCCAAGTTGGTCTTCGTACGAAAATTTTCTGTGTGTATAAATATAAAATTATAGGAAGGACAATAATGAAGACATAATTGAGGCTAAATTAAGGCTTCGAATGGAAAAAGCGGATCAAGCGTTGCGGATCAAGCGGTTCAAGCGGATCAGGTGGATCAAACGCGGATCAAGCGGATCAGGCGGTACAAATGCGGATCAGACGGATATAGCGGATCAAGCGGTTCAAAATATAAGGTTGAATGGAAAAAGCGGTACATGATATAATTAAAATAAATATAAATGTAATAAAATGTATTTATAGTCATAAATATGTAGTATATTATACATAAATAAATCAAAATATAATACACGAAAAAGAGAAAGAAAAAAATTAGAATTCAATATTTTAATTTACACATAAAATATAATGCTCTCTGATGTTTACCAATTGGATTTCGTTGATCAATATTTGTTGTTTTATGTAATCTATATCAGTTTTGAATTCTTAGTATGTCTTATTATTCTGCATAACTAAAAACTAATTATTTTTAGTAAAATTAATTTACTAATGCAATATATATTGTTATATTGAAAAAGTTATACATAAAATCATTCAAACATAAGATATTGGTTTATTGGTAAGACTGAGTTATAAACTGAACAAGTCAAAATCAAACTATTTTGATTGAGAAAATCTTTTATTGTCGTTAAAAAATTGAATTAAATGATTTAGATTTTTTTTTTTGCTTTAGATCGATTAGATTTTGTTTCCAACACATGGATGTTAACACAAAAAAACTAACAAAAATAATTGAATTAATATGGCAAACAATAATAAAAATAATATTATAATAATATAATAATAATAATAATTGAACTAAAATCTAAAGAACCGTCATGAACTCGTGAAATACATCACAAACCATGTGGTTCTACTGTTATAGGCAGATCACAAAATTTGTTCAGTAAATTAGAACACTAGTGGATCAAATTGTGTATATTATTATTTTAATAGCTGATCACAGGTAATTAAAGTTTGTACGTGAATGGGAAACTTAAAGGTGGATGCTCTGCACCAGCGGATGAACTGTTTTTTTCCCACTCTCCATTCAAAGCCTAAAATAAAACTTAATTTATGTATAATATTATAGAATAAAAACGAAAGATTGTGACAAGTAGTGGGGCGTAAGGGAGCAGCAGAAGACAGGCTAATCCATGAGATTCTGTTAGGTGTGTTCCCTTGACAGAGCCATATATTTTTGAATATTTTTCCTTGCTCTAAATCTCATAACCCTACCAATTTAATACGACATCCAACTCATGGGTTCGACTAGATTTGTCTTGAATTTGATTGATGATTAGAGTTTTAGTTGCATGACTAAGGTTGTTTTAAAGTCAGCTCTATTCTAATGACACTTTATGTCCCACTACAATATGAAATAACACAATTTATCACTCTATTTTGGAGTTTTTTTGTTGAACAAAACTCTATTTGGAGTTAAAGCAGTTTTTACTCGCTTGCTGATTTATCAAAATTAAACATATATTGTGAATAAAAAGAATAATTTTCTTGTTATATAAAGTGTTTAGTACAGTGACTTAGCTAACAATAAAAATATATAATAACAACATAACTAAGATAAAACATTAACAAATTAAGTTTTTGTCATAAACAAAGACACTTCTAAAACAACAAGTACTATGATTTAATCATTAATCTTGTAGATTTTTTGAATGTCGAAATAGTGAAGTATAATAATATCCAATTCTACAAAAAAAATTGATCGATACTGACAAATTAATTAGACATAAACAAAATTCATTTAAATATGTTTGTTTATCAATTCCCTTTCAACGAAAATTGTATTTTTAGTTTTACTGAATAAGTAGATAGAATTCAAACCTGGCATGTAACTAAAAAGTATTGAAAATATAGTATTGAAATGGCTGAAAGAAAACATAGTTTTGGTGCCGGGAGGATGGTGTCTATAGTCTATTGTAGAAACAAATATCGGTTAGAGATCAATTTGATGTCTGTAACTAAAATCACATTTATGATTTTATAAAGACATAAATTGTTTTCTTTCTAATTTCTATTTTATTCGCATTATTTTTACAAGTTCTATTCAAATCGTTAATACTGTGCTTTGTTATTGTTGACTCTTTCCCAATATACGTAAAGAATATATCAAATTTGATTGGTTGCAGAATTTAAGGCGGCGAAAGGTTTAAACATTTGAATGACATCTATTTCTAAACGCTACTAAACCATCATTTATCTAACCGCTAAAACAGTCTTTACTAAACCATTAAAACCTTGATCACCGGTTAAACATTGATAACAAGAATCTAGTACGCACATATGAGTCTCATCGCTCATGTAGCCATGCATATAAGAGGGACGCCGTATGGGGTATTCAGGCTGCGTCTTAACCTAAGTCCGTTAAGAGTGTCTCAATTAGGAATTACAAAAGGACAAAAAAGTACTCTTTACATGATAATATTTGAAAAGTAATATGAGTGTAAGTATGGGTAAGATGTCAGAAACCTAATGCAAAGACCCACTTCCTATTGTTTGGAGGACACTTACTTGCCCCACCCTCACATGTTTTAATGCTCCCTTCTTCTATCTGTTCAACGGAAGGAAACATAATCTAACACGACTTGGCTAACAAACACATTATCATGTCTGTAATAAATAACTCAACGTCCATACCAATCTAATCTAACCAATAAACAATAGCATAAATTTATACATATGCGCAAAGCAGGCTTTGAATCAAAGCAAAAAAGTTTGGAAGCCACAACATTAATATGGAGGGTCAAATTTTTTCATTTTTTCATTTGAGTCATTCTTAAGCCAGAATGGTGATATGAAAAGGCATTTTTCTAAGTTGTGTTTTTCTTTAAACTGCTTTCAATTTACTAATCATATTTTTTAAAAAAAAATTGGCATTTTATAAATACTATTTATATTTTTCAAAGAAAAGAAAAATTTGACTCGTAAATACATTTCATCCGCATATGCTTATGCACTTGTATTGTATCATACTATAATACAGCTTTTCTTGCATATCCATAAATGATATCACCATTCGGACTGTAAGGGGATCAAATCATGATTAATAAAGCCACATACACGATGTGTCTCATTTTTCTTGCAAAACTATTTTTTGTCTACTTTTTCAAATATGTCTACACTCTTCTAGCAAATATCTATATATGTACTGTGTAAAGATTAGTGATAATATATATAGCTTTATTTCACTACAAACAATAAATCTACAGGCAACAGCATCGTTTGAATATTTCACATTCAAACAATGAATGTCGTTATATGCGTTTTAAAGTCCATAACAAACGACGTATGAGACATTTACACTAAAACCAAAATAAGAAACAAAGCAAATGGAGAGGTGGTCACTTTAAGTAAAAATCTAATAAAGTGATAGAAAGGGAGACAAAACAATAGTTGCGGAGAGAGAGTAGTGAACTGATGATGTGTGTTACAGCTCAGCAAGTATAACACTCGCAATAAGCAAGCTGAACCACAGCAGCAAAATTTGCAGATCCAAATCTAGAGGCAACATAGGCAAGGAGCAGAAGTCTAGGTTGTAGCTAACCTGACCCTCTGATGAGTCCAGACGGTTCAGTATATTTGAAGGACAGATGATGCTACAGCATCTATGAATGAGATCAGAGTTTCAAACAGTAAATCCCATCAGATCTTAGTCATGGAACCAAGACTAAATCAATGCCCCTTTTCGCAAAATCCAATAACTAATGCACCAATGCTCATGATGGACCTAAATAACCTATTTAAATACATATAAATAAGCAAGACAGAAGTAATGTTTCAAACTTCAAAGTCAATGTCAGACTCAGATTTGTCCAAGTGGTAAAAGCGACTGGATGTGATGGGTTTGGTAAACTGTTATTAATTATTGATAGGATTTAATTGATCATCTTCATCAAATAATCCATGAGAAAAAGTATTGTAAAAGAAAAAAAATGCAATAATGTGAATATTGAATATTCATACCCTAGACGTGGACTTAACAATGTGAATATTCGATTCATGAATTCAAAAACAAACTCCCAGCATTTTTTTTTTGTATTATACACAAAAATGTAAGAACAATGATATTGACGTACATGTCTGAGACATTCATCCCTTCAGGAAAATTTCATTGTTTTCACAACACTGTTAGATTTTTTAGATACATAAAAACAATCACAATACTATTAGCTTATGGTGCACACTGTACTACACACCATTCGTGCCTTCTATATTTATATAACTCAATTATATATATTTAAAAATATTCGTCGTATTGGGAAGCTGCACAGTTAAACGAACTATTCACGACTGTTCATGGCATACTTACACTTCATAATAACTCCTCTCTTGAGAAAGTCTAGCTATCCCACTCCAAGCATTTAACCTCCTGATTCATCATTTTCCTTTTAACTTTTGTTATAAAATGATTATTTTTATAAGAAACTAGTGATTTATCCAAAATTGAGTTAGAATACAATTTTTTTTTTTTTGAGAATTAGAGATTCACACATATACATTAGTGCATGTATTTTTAGATTTTTAACTTTGAGACCTCACAGAAATGGGAAATCGGCTTATTCATACCTCAACAGTGAGCTACGGTCCCAATCAATACCTCAACTTCGTAGCTGTGCAATTTCATACTCCAATTCAAAATAAATTCAAATCTCATACCCCAACTAAAACAAATCAGGCTTTTCATACTTTGACTAACGGAACGTTAGTTTGACCTAGACGCTGTTTAGTTGCTCGGTTACGGAGGCTGACGTGGACATCCAGTCACAGGGAAATCGGCTTATTCATACTTCAACAGTAAGCCACAGTCCCAATCAATACCTCAACTTCGTAGCTGTGCAATTTCATACTCCAATTCAAAATAAATTCAAATCTTATACCCCAACTAAAACAAATCGGAATTTTCATACTTTGACTAACGAAACGTTAGTTTGACCTAGACGATGTTTAGTTGCTCGATTACGTAGGATTACGTGGACATTTCTGAGTATTATGTGGTAATTACATGTTAATCTTCTAAGATTAAAAAAAATTAATTAAACGACGAGAACGACGTCGTTTTGTTTAACCAACTCGGAAAAAAAAAGAATTAATTAGAACCATCAATGGCGAAGAACACAAAGTCATGTATGAAGAACTCAGAGACTCCGAGAGAGAAAGGTTCGACTTGAGGGAAGAAGTTCTTTCGTGAATCCTGTGTAGAAGAAGAAATTTCGTGAATCAGCCTGCAAAAATCGTGGTGGAAGATTACCATGTGTTCGATATAATGTCTCAAAGAACATTTTTTTGTAATACTGACAATTTTTGTTCTGTTTTGTTGTGATGAGTGAGGCAGGGAAGAGTGATCACGCTGAGGCAGGGATGAGTAACCCGACAACATAAACACTCCCAACCATGAATCTTGTCTCTGACATCTTTTAGATCATTCTCTACCCAACAACAACAGTCCCAAGTTCTTCAATCTTCTTCCCATAACTAGCGACTGTTGGTGCTGGATTTCCCCCTAAGAAATCCGGTCCATAAACAAACCAAACAAAGGTCCATAATCATGAGTCCGCTCCATAATCAAGACAGAGAGATCGACCGTTATCCTTTGTTGGGCCCATACGATTGACATCTTGACAAAGCCCAAGCAAGGCCGAAGTAAGAGGTGATCGAGCTCGAGCTCGGTAGGAGACGATGCGGAGATAGAGCGATCCGGTCTTCGTCGGTTCAACTGATTCCCGCAAATCCAGGAGATCGTTATCGGGACGAGGCCGAAACATCGTCTAGGTCAAACTAACGTTCTGTTAGTCAAAGTATGAAAATCCCGATTTGTTTTAGTTGGGGTATAAGATTTGAATTTTTTTTGAATTGGAGTATGAAATTGCACAGCTACGAAGTTGAGGTATTGATTGGGACCGTAGTTCACTGTTGAGGTATGAATAAGCCGATTTCCGTGTGACTGGATGTCCACGTCAGCAACCGTAACCGAGCAATTAAACATCGTCTAGGTCAAACTAACGTTCCGTTAGTCAAAGTATGAAAATCCCGATTTGTTTTAGTTGGGATATAAGATTTGAATTTTTTTTGAATTGGAGTATGAAATTGCACAGCTACGAAGTTGAGGTATTGATTGGGACCGTGGCTTACTGTTGAGGTATGAATAAGCCGATTTCCCTCACAGAAATTATGGTTGTGAATGGGAAGTGCGTTCCAGGTAAAACACAGTGCGTTTCAAAAAATGCTCCCATTCAACATATATATACACATAACTTTCATTTTCTTTTTTAATTAAAATAATAAAATAAAATTAAGTGTGTTTATGAATTTGACCAAACCACGCCTTATTTTGAGTAAGCAACAAAATGGGTGTGTTTCAAGTGTGGTTTATAATAATTATATATTTTAATATTATTTTTTTTCTTTTATTTTAATAAACTGAACTCAATTATTTTTTGTTTTTGGGTATGATTTGGTTAGCTAAATTAATTATTCCAGTAACATTAAAAAAATTTGGTTATTGATTTGCTTTGGTTCGGTTTGATAGGTTGGTTTTTCATTATAAATAAATTTATAACAGTTTCAAACTAAATATACCAAATTATACCAAAAACTAAAAATTAATTGAACCGAATCGGATCGAACCAAACTGAAATAATCCGAAGTAATAGAATTTACTCAAATTAACGAATTTGTCTGAAATTATGAATATAAAAACTTAAAACGCTTTTGTCATCCAAGTCGATGGTTCATAATTAACTTAGCCAATATATAAACTTTGAACACGAACATTATTTGCAAGTTTATAACGCCCCGCAGCCACCGTTTGTGGGATCCACACCTGCTCACTTAGTCCGTGGGCCCACTCTCGTCCAACGACCGGTTAGTAATTAGTCCGGGAAGTTCGAAAGACTTATTTACTATCTTTACAGTCACCTTGTGATCTTTTTCGCATTTCTCCACACTCACACGACACCACAAATCACTTTCTGATAGATCACTTATTAGTTATCTAATTTGGTTATTTCGATAGTTAAAAAATTAAATTTCGGTTATTGATTTGGTTCGGTTTGGTTTGACCGACCTGATCGGTTATTTAGTTTTTAATTTTAAATCAATTTATATCGGTTTTAAACCGGATATACCGAATCATACAAAAAATTTAGTAAATAATCAAACCAAACCGAACCGGCTCAAAATAATCAAATTTATCCAAATTTAACCGAATTTACCCGAAATAAATCAAAAAATCAAAATTCTTTCCAAAAACTGAAAATTTTAATTTATTTAGGAAATATCTGAAATAACCGAAATAACTGAAGTGAACCGAATTATAACCAAATCAATTTAAGTTTTCAATAAATCATTTTTATTCAAATATTATTTTTAATTTGTATCCCGCACCTCTTTTTGTCTTTTTTACCATCCAAACATTTATCATGTACCGCATACAGCTTGTTTTCACCATTCAAACATTTTTACGCACCGCCTATTCCGCAGTAATCACACTTATTCCGCATAGTGCGTTTCTTTCGTACTAACCGCATTTGAATGGTTCCGCACCGCCTGATCCGCTTATTCCGCACCGTTTGATCTGTTGTCACCATTTGGACCCAAAAAGCGTGAATAATTTACACAATGTCACTTTTTGACTTATGATTTACCACATTCATGTTTATGACATTTATCTATTAAGAAAATGATCATAATACCCTTAACAATTTCACTCCCCTTCTCTTACCACAAATTATTTTTTTTTCTAAATCTCACTAAAAACTCATTCTTAGTCTCTTCATATATTTTTTCTTTCTTTCATTTTTTTAATCTTTTTATGTTAATTTGGTAAGTAAAAATGAATCATTCAAAACTAGTATTTTAATGTTTTTTCTTTCTTTTCAAAAAGCCGGATTTTCTGTTAATGAAAATATCATACATTGTATTTGAAACACACAAATTTATGGAAAAGAAAGATGAAAACTGCTCTCTCTCTCTCTCTCTCTCTCTCTCTCTCTCTCTCTCTCTCTCTCTCTCTCTCTCTCTCTCTCTCTCTCTCTCTCTCTCTCTCTCTCTCTCTCTCTGAAAGATAAGTTCTCTATTAATTTCCTCCTCTTCTTTCTTAACATAATTAAACTTTTTAGAAAGAAAGATGGATTCTCAGGTTTCTTTTTATTTTATCTTCAATAATTTCGGGGCTTGTATAATCCTCATTAGTTGTCTATCTGAATATCATCGAAACTTTGCCAAGCTAAATCGGATTTACTTGCATCTTTGAAAGTTAATCATGGTGATTTATTGCACATTTGCAAGTTAATCATGGTGATTTCTCTTCTGCTGCTTTTCAACATTGTCATAGTTTTCCGTTTGATCTTTTTAAGTTCATTCAGCGATCTCTAATTTTTCGGGATTTTTTTTTTACATTGTTTCTATTGCTCTTGAAAAGGAGCTAATGATGGGCAATGTCTTGATCAGTATACTAGATCGACAAGACAATGATAGAGTCTCTCAAGGGTGGAAAATTTTGATGGATTTTAAAAGTGTTTCTCTCAAATCACGTTCTCAAATTACGTTTTTATTTTTTAAAATTTATATGTTGGGTTTAGAGATTAAGGTTTAGATTAATTTTTATTTTTTTAGGTTTTCAAATGATGGTTTAGGGTTCAAGGGTTTAGAATTTAAGTTTATGATTTAGGTTTTTGAAATTAAGATTTAAGTTTTAATTTTTTTGAATAAATTCGTTTCTTTTTAATTTGTAATATTTTGTCTAGAATAAAACATATTTTCTTTTATTTTCGTTTTTGTATTTAAAAAAATAAATAAATTTTAAATATTTTAAATATTAGATTATGTGTAATCATTTTATTGGTTAAAAGAATAGGAGGTGAACAAATGAGTTACCTCTAGGGTTGAACCCAACTGTTACAATGTGTTGTTATATCTTCTTGTAAATGGGCTTCGGTATGGACCAACTAAATCTTGGAATGGGTTTACCCGTGATGGATGGGAATCTTGCTGAACCGAACCACACTGAGCAAGCCCAACTGAAATCAAAAGTCGATTTACGTTGACTTTTTTTAATTTCCAAAACCAAAACCAAAACAAATCCTTAATTACAACGGCTTGAAAATTTAATATTTTTGACCAACGTAATATGCATCAGTAATATTTAATAGCACATTTATACAATAGTATTAATTTTTATTGACGAAAGGAACTTAAAGTCAACATAATTTTTATTGAGAAATTATAGGCTGTATTCTAGTTAACCTCTCTACAATATTTAGTTGCTATGGTGTCTATAATCTCAAAACTAGCACCTAACTATACACATGCTGTTCGGATAATGTCTTTTAGTTTTGGACCATAGGCCTATTGTTATATCCATAAGGACTCTCTTATTAGACACAAACCCGTTGACAAATTTAAGGGAAAAAATATACAAGCCCAATAGAATACCATTGGGAAAATCCTATAGAAAACCCTGAAAGTGGCACTCACTTCTACTTTAAACTTCGAGACTATTACGTGATCCAATTAAATATTCAATGTGACAAAACTGACAGATTAAACTTTCAATATGGTTTTATTCTTCATTGTTGCAAAACTCTAACGGAACCGTTCACGGTGAACAATAATTCCGTTAGAAAAACAATTTTTTAAAAAAAAATATTTTAAAAATTCTATAATTATTCAAAAAATTCTAAAAAATCCAAAAAATTGAAATAAAATCCAAAAAATTTCAAACAAATTTGAAAATTCTAAAAAAGTCTTTACACAAGGACTCTCTTATTATCCACAAGTCCAATGTGATAACATAAGATGATTTGTGTCAAGGTTCCTGTGCAAGTGAATTAGTATAAATAGAATTGTTATGTGAGACAATTTTTTTGATCTTAGTGACAACTTAAGCTTCAGTTTTTTTTCTTCTTATTGCACAATAATTTGCTACTTAAATTTCTATCTTGTTTTCTATATTTGATTTTTGCCATGTGTAGGATCCAAAAGAAGATAAATTTGAGCTCAAAATGAGCTTAAGAAAAAGGATATAAAACAAGATATGTATATTGGTATGTTGGTAAATTCATCCACTGGTTGCAAGTTTTTGCAAGTTAAAAAGAAAGTTTTATATATTCTGACTATGAAAAATAAATTAAAAAGTGACCAAACCCCAATTTTCAGAAATTAAAAACTTGTATTATTACAAACATCATAATGAGTTCTTTTGATCATAACATTCAACACCACAATAATAGAATTGAAAAATCCTATAAAACCCATCTCTCACGTCTTAAGAGTAAAATGTTTTACTAATTACTACTAGCGGGTGGTAGTTAAAACTCCACCTCTGCATCAGTAATACAATAACTACTATGTGTTCTCTTAGTAAAAAATCTACTTTTTAGAAAGAAAAAAAAGAAAGAGGTCCAAAAGGATAGATGTCATGAAGGCCTTCTGCAAAACCGAGCCCTCGACGCATCACTCCCTCAGCAATAACCGATTTACCAATATGGCCACACAAACAAGTTTACTTTTAGTATAAAAATAGAAGAAAATGACCAAGTTGCCCTTTTATTAGAACTGTCCGCCGGCGAATGTCTGGCCGAAGGACCAGCCGGAAGGAGCGGCGTTATAGGAGACGACAGTACGGCCGTCGCTGGTGGTGACTTTGAAAGAAAGCGCTTGACCGTTGAGGTAAGAGTTGCTTTGCCAATTTTGCCCCCAGTTTCTTGACATCGCTTGCCAACCTGTTCTTGAACCCTTAATCGCCGCCGAGTGAACGTCTCCGGCGCCACCGACGTTTGTGATCAGAACGAGGTTGAAATACGAGTGACCGTTTATAGTAAATCTAATTCCTCCCCTTCTCATACACGGAACCCTGCAAAACAACACAATTCATGCTCACCGATCAAAACGAGTATACTCTGTATTACGAAAACAGAGCAGATGAAGAGTTAACTTTTTTTTTACCTCCTGTAGGAAACAGGGACGATCCCAGCTCTGTATTGAGCAATGCGTTGAAAGACAGGCTGAGCAAGATCAAAGTGTTGAAGAGGAGGATTACACCAACCGCCATTGTTGTTAGGTAATGCGTTGTTTGGCGGGCAAAAGTTTGTAGCGGTTACAACGATTGAGCCAGGTAGACACCATTTACCATCGTTTTCACATCTTATTTCAAAGCAAGAACCGCAGCTAAGACCGTTGTTGAACAGAGCCGTGCTCAAAGCTGCTGTGTTCGTCCCATAACCTTGGCTATATAGGTTGCCGTATCCACAAGCACCACCTACAAGAAGTAAATTTAAGATAAGTAATGTTGATAATTGGTAAAATACAAAAAGGTGGAAATGGTTTTGTAAATTGTTTTGAGAAAATTACCCATTGTGCCCGAAGCATCGCCACCGCCGTAGAACGTGGCGTGAGCGTTGATCCAACCGCCACCATAGCCGCTCACAGAAGAAGTCATTACTCCTATCACAACCATGACTAAGAACCCAACAGGACCCATGTTTACTTCTTGTGTTAACCTGCACATGGAGTGATAAAGTTGATGACTTTTAGCTCAATTGAATGTGTATTAGAGAAAGATAAGGGAGCCACAATTGAATGTAGATAGAAAAAGTAGTTACTTAGAACTTGGAGAAATAGTTATGTGAGAATATCTTGTTATGTTAAGAACGGTTGAATTTATAGAAAACTTTAGTGAGAGGAAGTTAGTAAGAATTTACAGTTCTGCCACTCATGGTGCCAACTAACTTGGACTTCTTTAATAAACAAGGGGCAAGATAAATGAATTATACTGTAATATTTTCCCCATATATAATTTGGTTTTAGATTTTCTTTTTATTGGAAGAAAGAAAACATAATGGCATTTAATATTAGACTGGAAAAAGCAAAGAGACAAAGGCACATGTGTGGTGCAATCCTGGCATCTACAATGTCTAATTCCAATTAACAAACTCATTCTCCAAAATGTAATTAAATTCTATTTTAATCATATTTTATTTTAAAATGAATCATGATTAAAAATAAAATAAAAATATAATTCTTATTTTATATTTAGAATAATATTACTTTTAAATGAAGTTTGGAATGAAAAAGAAGTGAAGCTGGAAGTGGTCCCATAACTTCTCCTTGCAAATATTTTTTTTTCATTTTCATTTGTTACATCATTAGAATATGTTCATATTTTACAAGAGTTGAACTATACTTTATAACAATGAGCTTTCGAAACTCGAATTAATTAGTCACCACATTTTAATTTAACTATCGATCCATTAACTGATATGGGTAAACACATTTTTTTAAATGTATGATACATCATTCATAATGTATTGTTGAGGTCACAAGTTCAAAATTTTCTTATTCAGATTTCATATAAAGAAATTTTACTGACTAACATCCAATGACTAACATCCAATAACTGTGAAATTAATTATAAAAAATGACATTATTTGTAAAGAACAAAATAAGACGAAATGACACATATAATCCTATATAAACTTTGTAATGTAAACTAGATTATAGGATGTAGTTGTGTGTAAAATAGTTTTAGTATTTCTTTACTGTTGTTTAAGGTGTTGCATCCGGCAACCAAATCTTTACAAATATTTGTTTGCTTCCTAATATCAGTTTATTGTATGGCTGGAGAAGTTCGTCGAATAAGACGACGTTTCCTTCTCAAAAGTCGCATTCATTAATAAATTTTGTAATTAGGTTTTCTCCCTTTGTAACAAATCTCAGACTAACCCTTTATAATATTTTTTTGGATCATAGTATGTTACGTAGTATTAAAACATTTTCATCCAACAGTTTGCCGATAACATAAATAGATGAAAATTACCGAGTACAATATATTATTCACAATTAATGGTTGTTCGGAATGTAGAACATAACAATACCATCCCAAGGATAAAGACATAAATGCTAATTTACATATAATTTATGGTTAAATGTTAGGTCGGTTATCAATAAACTATGTTAGATTGAGTGACATTTATTAAGTACAATATATTAGTTGGGCACAATATATTGTTGAGTACAATATAACAAGTTCAGTTTGGCGATAACAGAGATAGATGACAATTACTGCGTACAATATATTATTTACAATTATATTGGTTGTCGGCAATCTAGAACATAACAATACCATCCCTTGTTTTAAAGAGAGAAAAGCTAGTTTACATATAATTTCTGGTAATATGCTAGGTTTGTAGGGAATATTCTCATTAAATGTACCTCCGACGTCACTACCTAAAGTCCATTCTGTTTTTGTAGGGACAATACAAATAATATTTTATATTGTCTAACCATGAAAACTAATTTTCTAACTAGCCTTCCTCCCCATCTTGTCTCGTTATTTACATATCCCTCTCACCTCATTAACCCTTTCATATATGGTCCTGAATATACAAAATAACTATAAACAGTTACAATATTAAATTAAATCTTTATATCCTGGTAAACCTCCGAATCATGAGATTTGGCACTTTTGTAGTAAAATTAATTTCGATATAAGAGTATACTCTATCACTTTTAATTAATATTGGAATGTATTGTGTTGCTAACTTGCCAAATATGTTCTATGTGGGTAATATATGTTAGACCCAATATATGGGTTATATGCGATCAGTGAATGAATTGCGGTTTGCCTAAACATTAAGGAAAAACGAATGGAGTCGAGACTATAAAGTCTCTTTCCTTAACTCGAATAATCACCGGCAGTGAGACGGTTATATGTGACAATCGAATCCCACGATAAAACCGATATCGAAACGAGTTCGCTATCACTCAAACAACGTTTCCAACGAACGAAAGCTCAACAATATACTCTCGAAACTTACTTAGAACAAAAGAGATGAAGGAAACGATTTTGCTGTTTGTGTGCGTGTTAGCGTAAAGAACAGAGAGCTTCAGCTCGGTTTTTATGGAGGAAGGGTAAGATGATCTTGTTTTCAAAACGAGCAGACAAGGAGGGACATGAGCCGTTGAGCACGCATGGAAATCACGGTGAGTGGAGCTGCTTTCGGCGAGGTGGGGAAGAAGATGTCGAAGGCATCTTCTTAAACCAAATCGTTTAATTATTAAAAAACCAAACCGAACACCAAACCGATTAACCAATTTGTTTTGGTTTAACAAAAAATTTCAAATAATACGTGCGCGGAGGTCCCTTTGGGGCCTATTACCAATACCCAAGACCCAAGCCCAAGCCCAAACCCGGCCCGGCACAGCATAGCGGCGGCGGCGCGCGCGCGTGGTCTTTCCATCCTCTCTCACACTCCATAGTATAGTCCAAACTATTTGGACAATGACATGATAGTGTCCTAATTTATACAAGTGATAAATTTTCCATCTAACCAATGTGGGACAATTTACACTTGCTTCCTCATTAAAATGTGCCAACATATATGAGCCCATATCCCATTTCATTTCATTTCTCATTCACACACACACACACACACACACACACACACACACACACACACACACACACACACACACACACACACACACACACACACACACACACACACACACACACACACACACACACACACACACACACACACACACACACACACACACACACACACACACACACACACACACACACACACACACACACACACACACACACACACACACACACACACACACATTTCATAAAGCCCAAAGCCTTATTTCATTTAAATGTGTTCCAACAATCTCCCACTTGAACAGAAATTACTCTAAACATACGAAGACTCGACAGAATCGAAAGACCTATACTAGACGTTGACTTTACTTAACTAGACTAGACCATGTCTTGGCTAGACTAAACAAACTTTCGAGAGTATATGCGAAAATGTAACTGTGTCCGATAGGTAGCATTTTTCAGCTTTGAACCAATCATTTTTAATATATATCGGGTTTACTGGCCGTGAGGTGAACATGATGTCTTGAACCAACCGGATTTGTATGTAAACCGAGACAACATGTACCATGCAGCGATATTTTCTCGTAGAACTTTGTTCTCTATTTTTGTTCATTTTGGCCTTGAACATTCCTGGTTTTCATGAGTGAATTTGGAGAATATAGCCTATCTTTCATTCTCCTAGAAACGGCCCCATTCTCAGACTCACTAGGTGATCTGCCATTAGTTTCTTTTCAGAGGTATCATGTCATACTCCACTATTATGAAACTATGGAATCATTAAAAGCCAATGCTTATCCTTATTCACATACATGTAGCACTTTTATCATTCAAGGAACTGGGTAAATACATAAGTCTTGCAGTGCTCGATTTCATTTGAATTAGTTTTTCCTTTGAACCTACATCCTTGGATCTCCAGTCACGTAAGTAGGGTTTCCATAAAATTTCCTCTTAATTCGTAGTTCCTCTTGATGATTTTAGAACTTTATCTCGCGGCAATCCTTTTGTGAATGGATCCGCTAGGTTGTCATTCGTTCTGATATAATCTACATGGATTATACTAGTGGTTATAAAGTTCCTGGTAGATTTATGACGTCTCCTAATATGATGGTTCTTACCATTATACAAGGTACTCTTTTACTGCAATATCGCTGATTGACTATCACAATGCATACGAATAACGGACACGGGTTTATCCCATTCTGGGATATCTTCCAGCCAATTCCGAAGCCATTCTGCTTCAGCTGCCAGTGTGTCTAGAGCTACGAGCTCTGACTCCATCGTGGATCTGGCTTGAATTGTTTGCTTGGAAGATCTTCAGGACACTGCTGCACCCGCAAGTGTAAAGACGTATCCACTCGTGGATTTTGAGTTTTGAGAGTCAGATATCCAATTTACATCGCTGTATCCCTCCAAAATAGCCGCCTCTTTATCGTAGTGTAGACCATAATCTTTGGTATGACGTAAATAATTCAATACTCTAGTTATACCTTTCCAACATTTATGTCCTGGGTTACTGCCTACTGGTATAACGACTTAGTACATTTACTGCGTGCGCTAAATCGGGTCTAGTACAATTTGTTAAGTAGATTAGACTCCTGATCACCCTTGCGTTCTCCAATTGTGAAATTGCTTCACCTGATTTTTTCTTCAAGTGAAGTTGTGTATCAACAGTAGTTTCTGCTGTCCCTTTTGAGTAAGCCTTAAACCTCTCAAGTATATTTTCAGCATAATGGGCTTGGGATAAGGTTATACTTTCTGTAGTTTTAATGATCTTAATCCCCAAGACTACATCCGAAAGTCCCATATCTTTCATATAAAATCTCTGGCTAAGCATGTTCTTAGTCTGATTGACCATATCTTTGGTACTGCCAATGATGAGCATGTCATCTACGTATAAACATAGCAAGACACACCCTTGTGGAGTACTTCTTACATAGATACACTTATCACACTCGTTTATGCTGAAACCTTTCGACATCATTACGTTGTCAAACTTCTCATGCCATTGTTTTGGAGCTTGCTTAAGTCCATACAATGACTTCACAAGTCTGCATACCTTGTGTTCTTGTCCATGTACAACAAACCCTTCGGGTTGCTTCATATAAATTTCCTCTTCTAATTCTCCATTTAGAAAAGCAGTTTTAACATCCATTTGATGGATTTCTAGGTTTCTTAACGCTGCTATGCCGATCAGCATTCTTATTGAGGTTATTCTCGTTACCGGAGAATAAGTGTCAAAGAAATCCAAACCTTCTTTTTGGCGAAATCCTTGAACCACAAGCCTAGCCTTGTACTTATCTACCGAGCCATCTGTTTTCAACTTGGTTTTGAAAATCCATTTACACCCTAGTGGCTTAAACCCTTGAGGTAGATCGGTTATCTCCCAAGTGTGATTCTGCATGATAGAATCAATCTCACTATTAACGACTTCCTTCCAAAAAGGTGCGTTAGGTGTAGTCATGGCTTCTGTGAACGTCTTTGGTTCATTCTCTAAAAGAAAGACCATCATGAAATCCTCGCCAAAGCGTTTTTCCTTAAGAGCTCTCTTACTCCGTCTATGTTCAATTTCTACGACTTCAGGAGCTGAAGTACCCGAAGTAATAGCTTCACTTTCATCTCTTTGCTCACGCGTCCGCTTAGGATTAGATTTATCTTTACACGGAAACACCGTTTCAAAGAAGGATGCATTGCGAGATTCCATTACGGTATTTACATGGATATCCGGTATGTAAGATTTATGAACCAAAAACCGATAAGCACTACTGTTGTGCGCATATCCGATAAAAATACAGTCCACAGATTTCGATCCTATCATTACCTTTTTTATAGGCGGCACCGCCACCTTTGCTAGGAACCCCCACACTTTCAGGTATTTATACGAAGGTATAACACCTTTCGAAAGTTCATAGGGTGTCTTTCCGGTGACCTTGTGCGGAATTTTGTTAAGGATATAATTTGATGTAAGCAACGCTTCCCCCCACATGTTCTGGGCTAACCCAGATTCTTGAAGCATTACATTCATCATCTCTTTTCGAGTTCGGTTCTTTCGTTCTGCAACTTCGTTAGATTCCGGTGAGTAAGGAGCAGTCATCTGATGGATAATTCCATGTTCCATACAGAAAGCATTGAATCGGCCATCATATTCCCCTCCTCTATCGCTTCTGACTATTTTAACAGTCTTACTAAGTTGATTTTCAACTTCTAGCTTATATTCTTTAAATTTATCCAGCGCCTCATCTTTGCTATGCAATAGATATACATAACAATATTTCGTATGATCATCGATGAAAGTCACGAAATACTTTTTCCCACCTCTAGTAGGAGCATACTTTAAGTCACATAAATCTTTGTGAATTAAATCTAGAGGTGCGTTGGTCCTTTCAACTTTGGGCGATGGTGTTTTTGTGAGTTTAGCCTGTACGCACACTTCACATTTTTCTTTACTCATTTTGCATTTCGGGATTAGGTTTGAATTCATTAATCGGTTTATTGATTTATAATTCACATGTCCTAATCTTTCATGCCAAATATTAAAAGACTCAAGCAAGTAAGCAATAGACTTATTCTTATTCATTTCAGAATCGGTTACAACAGTGGAAACATTTGCAACATCATTCTTAGCAACAACAATCTTATTCTTGTTCTTAGAGGTACTTGCTTCTTCTTTCTTGAGGACGGCCTGAACACACATCTTGACCAGTCCATTCTTCACGAATCTTCTTCCCAGATACATGCCCCACTTCTTGAGGGTGAGGTTGTCAGCTTCAAAAATCACTGAGAAACCGGCCTTGCTCAGCATTGTACCAAAAGAAAGATTCTTCCTCATGTCGGACACATGTTTCACGTTCTTCAATGTGGTCTCCTATCTTGAGGTCATCCTCAACACCACCGAACCCTTTCCTTCGATCTTGGAGACAACCTTGTTGCCCATGAAGAGCGCCTCCTCAGACTTGTTCTTCTGATAAGTACTGAGCATGGACCTATCATTGCAGATGTGAGTTGTGGCACCAGTATCACACCACCACTCATTGGTTTTCTCATCCACCATGTTTACCTCTGTTACCACAGCAGGTTTGCCTGATACTTTTCTGCTTTCTCCTTGGTGTGGCACTCACTGGACTTGTTATAATTCTTTCCACAAATGTGGCATTTGCCTTTAAAGAACTTCTTTTTGTCCTCAGTGGGGGCATGGGTAGACGAGGAGCCATGCTTCTTGAAGTTCTTCCCGTTGGTCTTCAAGGGTGACTTAGCAATTGCCTTGCCCTTTCCCTTGTCTCCACATTTCCTTTCTCCTTGTTGTGGGTAGCCACATTCACACTGTGTTCACGAATTTAGACACCATTTGCTTGACGGTTCCGATCCTCCGTGTTCAGCCTCTGGATCAAATCCTCCAGTGTAATGGCTTTCCTCTTATGCTTGAGGTAGTTCTTGAAAGTCAGCCAACTTGGAGGAAGCTTCTCGATGAAACTGTTCACCGTGAAGATCTCACAGATGGACATTCCCTCCGCAGCGACTTCCTGACAGATTCACTGGAACGCCTCCACTTGTTCCATGATGGGTTTGTCTTCCACCATCTGGAACTCCAAGAATTTTGCCGTTGCGTGCTTTTGGCATCCAACATCATCAACCTTGTACTTTTTCACTAAAGCGGCCCACAAGAATTTGGCGGTCTTTTGCTCGCAGTAGATTGCATACAGCGGCTCAATGAGACAACCAAGAATCCATCCTTTCGTCATGTAATCTCCTTGATTCCATGCATCAAGAGTTCCGACGGTGTACACATCGCCGGTTCCTTCTCCAATTTCAGGTTTATCCTCCTCGAGGTACCGCGAGAGATTAATCGCATGGAGATAGAACTTCATTTCGTTCGACCACATCTTCCAGCTTTTGCCGTTGAACTTGTCAGGCAATAAGCCCTGACACGAGGCTTGAAGAGAAGTAAATGCTGGTGGAGGAGGAGGAGCGTGATACACCACGTTCTTCTCAGCTATTTCTTTTTTAGCCCTTGCCTTTTCAGCTTTCTATCTTTCCATTCTCTCAGAATCAGCTTGAAACAAAGCCTTGCGTGCTATTTCTTTGGCGCTTACATCCAGAAGAGAGTTTGGTGTCGAACCCGAACCAATCACATTTTCAGTTTCGTTTGTCATTTTCCTGACACAAATAAACAAAATGTATCAGCTTCGATCTGAGAATGAAAAAAAACGAAATGCTATTTTGGGTTTTGAAACCGCAAACACAATCGCAAAAGCGTATTGAAAACGCAGTCGCTGTTTTCAGCGATTAACAAACAGTTTCGTCCCAATGCGTTAAAGACGATTTGTAATAAAAGATTCGTGTAAAAGCGTTTAAGCAGTTCACAAAACTGAAAACGTTTTATAATCGTTAACACGATTAGTGTTATAAACGCCGTGAAGCGGAAACGCTAATCTTCGATTGGACAACGCTATACAATCGCGGTAAAGCTTATAAGCAATTCGCGAACAAAAAAATTCATGTAATCGCTTGACATGCGTTTCAGAAAACCATAAACGTTTTAGAATCACTGAAACGATTAGCGTTTGAAACGCGGTGAAACGGAGACGCTAATCTTGGAGTATAAAACGTTACGTCTTAAACGATATATAATCGCGAATATGCTTATAAGCTAATCGCGAACCGTGAGACAACTCATGTAATAGCAAGTAAAAGATTCGAGAGTTCGAGTTTTCACTCCGTGTAATTGTTAAACGATTCGCAGATTCGTTCCTTTAACCGAGAACACAAAACGCAATTCACCAAAATCCGGCCAATGTAATGAAACAGAGAACGGATTTGTAATTCGATTTAATACTGTTAGACCCAATATATGGGTTATATGCGATCGGTGAATGAATTGCGGTTTGCCTTAATGATAAGGAAAGACGAACGGAGTCGAGACTATGAAGTCTTTTTCCTTAACTCGAATTATCACTCGTAGTGAGACGGTTATACGTGACAGTCGAATCCCATGATAAAACCGATATCGAAACGAGTTTGCTATCACTCGAACAGCGTTTCCAACGAACGAAAGCTCAACGATATACTCTCAAAACTTACTTAGAACAAAGGAGATGAAGGAAACGATTTTTCTGTTTGTGTGCGTCTTAGCGTAAAGAACAGAGAGCTTCAACTCGGTTTTTATGGAGGAAGGGTAAGATGATCTTGTTTTTAAAACGAGCAGACAAAGAAGGACATGAACCGTTGAGCATGCGCAAAAATCACGGTGAATGGAGCTGCTTTTGGCGGCATGGTTTATTTCTAAAACAAATAATGAGATAGCTGATGTTTTTGCAAAATCAGCTACAAGGTTTATGATCATAGTCATAGATTCATGTAAGCATGTAGAGGTTTAGTTTCTAATGAAAGTTATTTTGGGGGTCAAAAAAAATGAAAGTGACAGCAAAAAAATCAAACTGAAATCTAAGTGGGTCACGATGCTGTTTTGAGTTAGACGTATCACGAAGCCTATAACTATGTTCGTAATATCTCAACCTATACTTTTATTACATAACCATTTTATATTTAATGCATATCTATAATTTTTGTGTGTTATCGTCGAAAAATAATTGTAACTGTTCAATTTAATAATTAAAAAGAGAAAAACATGTTGAATTTATCTATTTATTACGGTCAAGAAATGCACCGGCAGAAATCTACGGCGAACCTCCCGGAATCGCATCTAAAAACATGGGCCCCCGCAACTGTTAAGTTCAATTCATTTTGATGATTTGACGAAAAAATACTTGTGGAAAATAAAAACGATGCAAAGTCGCTTACGTTACTTCTTTTAAGTATTTTCTTACAGCCAACAAAATATATGAATTCACTAAAATGATAGAAAATAGTAAAATAAAGACAATGAAACATAAAATTGCCTCATATGGACGAAAAACCCGTTTTGTGTAACGTTTAGTTAAGATCAAAATGCAAAATAAGATTTTTTTGATCATTTGAAATGTATGCATCTTAACACTTGTATCTAGTTTCAAAAAAAAAAAAAGCACACACACCCATATGAGTATCTACCTTTTTTTTTGACAACGAATTTTTAAAAAATACGAAATAAAGAATTTACATCGGGCAAGCATCAGATTACAAGAGGACGGAAGAGGAAAAATAGAGAAAATCAGAATAACCTGAGACCAAAATACAAGCTCCTACATCATGGAAGGTTGAACCAAAAAATTAGCATGTTGAGACCAAATTTGGATCCCAAAGATATCAAACCTGCACATTTGTATCTAAAAGAATCATGAATAAGAGCTACTACTTTGAGGGGAGGTTAAGTGAGACCATTATATATCCTGTTATTTCTTTCATGCCACAATCCATAAATAGAAGCATGCCTTGGAGAAGGGCCAACTTCAGGGACTTTGAGTGCTGAAGAGAAGCCAACCAAGGGAGAATCAACGACCATGCCGCAGGCGGAGAAGCGATCCGCAACCTGAGCAATACCGCTTTCCAAACCTGCAAAGAATATGCACAATTTAAAAACAAGTGGTCTCTAGTCTCAATATCAAAACCACAAAGAAGACAAGTGACTTACGTATTGATGTTCCAATTGGACAGCCTGTCGAGTGTGGGGTTTTGGTTTAAGACAAAGAGCATGACGAGGCGTGATAGCTTTATGCCAAATAAGTGGAGCCCAAAAGTGATCCGGTTTCCTGCAACGAATAACATTCCAAACCGCATTCGAGATGAATTTGTTCTGCTTCGTACAAACTATAACCCATAGGGAGCGATCTGAACCTAAGGAGAGAGACAATGTAGTGATGAAAACATGAAGCTCGGCTTGTCTCTTGGTCCTGGCCGTAGGAAGATACTAGGAGTATCCATTCCACAAATAACACAGTGGCGAAAAGAGGAATACCCAAACGAGAAGGACCCTCCGAGCCCAAGAAACTGATATAAAATTCCAAAGGGAGACCAAAGATCTCACCAAAAGAAAGTAGAGTCACCATCTTTTATTTTAATCTTGAGGAAGAGAAACGACTTATTTCTCATCTTTAGAATTCTCCTAAACGCCCAAGAATAGCCATAGTTTTTTTTTTTTTCATTTAGAGCCAAAATGGTGAAGAAGAGAGGTACTTGTGCCTTATCCAAGCAACCCAAATCGAACCGGTTCGGAAGAAGAGCATCCAAATCATCTTTAGGGCACAAGTATCATTCCAATATTCAAAATTCCTCAAGCCTAAACCGCCTTCCTTTTTACTAAAGGAAATGTCGTACCAAGAAACTTTAGCACCCATAGATATACCAATGGTTCCGTGCCACAGAAAGGAGCTACACATGCAATTAATCCTCTTCATAACTTGCTTCGGAATGAGGAAAGCAGTAGTCCAAAAGCCCACGATACCGGTTATAATCGAGGAGATGAGAGTGAGACTGCCCGTCATCGATAAGACTCTATTCGTCCAAGAGCCAAGCTTTTTCTTGATTTGGATAAGAAGAGGATTGAAGTCCTTGACTGAAAGCTTCTTGGATGATAAAGGGAGGCCGAGATACCTCATAGGAAGGCTCTCATTTTCCAGATTATACACAGCCTTAAAGCGATCCAAATTCGAGTCAGAAACACCGGAGCAAAACATAGAAGTATTTTCCGGGTTCACAGCAAGACTTGACATATTCTCGAAATCAGACAAAACCTGTAACACTCCATTCAGGGAAGCCTCATCGCCATGAAGGAAGATCAAAAGATCATCCACAAAACAAAGATGAGTAAGGCCCATACTCTCGCACCCAAGATGATAAGCAAATCTACCTTCGCTCGCCGCTTTGTTAAGCATCAGGAATAAGACATTCATCATCAAAAGAGAATCAGTGACATTGGACACCTTGCCTAAGACCAGTTTTACCTTTAAAGTAGCCAGACGTAACTCTGTTTATGCTTAGAGAGAAGGAAGGAGATCACATACAAGATTTGATGAACCCGATAAATCTTTGAGGAATCTCATAAGCTTGGAGACAACTTACGACGAAGTCCCATCTAACCGAGTCGAAAGCTTTGGCTATGTCCACCATTAAAGTTACTTTTGGCATCCCAGAATCAAGATGATAACCCAAAACAACCTCTGAAGCTAGCATTACATTTTCAAACAAGAGACAGTCTTTCACGAAAGCAGTTTGATTGGGTAAGATGATCTCCGGCAGCAGCAACTTCAGGCGATATAAATAAGCCGGGTGATCAACTTGTACTGAGTATTTAAGTAAGCAATTGGCCTAAACTCACGGATCGAGTCATCCCCTGGGCGCTTAGACTACAACATAAGAGAGGTGGAGTTAAAGAGAAGTAGGCATAAAACTCACGTCGAAGAAGTTCTGAACAGATTTCATAAATTCCACCCGAGAACAGGTCAAACAGCCTTGAAGAACTCAATAGGGAACCCATCCGGACCCGGAGTACGGTTCGAAGGCATCTTAAAGGCGCATAACTTGATGGCTTCATCCGTGAATGGAGCATCAAGAACCTGTTTCTGAATGTCCGAGGTCTTAAGGAGAATGATGTTATCCAAGAATTCAGGGAGATCATGGCAAAAGGAACCTCTAACTGTGCAGAATATGTCCTCGAAGTGACTGACCGCAATTGCATGAACTTCTTCTAGAAACTCGGTTTTAGAGCCATCAACTTTAATAAGATGCTTCAAGGAATTACCCGAGTTTCTAGAGGAAGTGACTCAATGATAATATGGTGTATTCAAGTCTCTTTCCCTTGCCTATTTGATTCTTGAACGCTGTTTGCAATAACTCATATCCAATTATATGTTAAAATAATATTCATTTCACAAAATGTAACTTCCTTTAATTTTATTTTTCAATGCCACGGGACGAAAAACTGACGATTACATTGAAGTTAAAAACATAATATCCAGCATGCTTATGAACAATCATAGGATAAGCTTGAAATCTTAACATAACAAACAACATCACGTTGGAAGGCAGCGTTGCTAGCTGAGAAGACGTCGTTGAGGTGTTGGCCACGCCAAGACGACTGCGGTGGTGGCTGGCTGGTTCGTGCCTAGTTGCATGCCGGTTCCACCGGAGAAGTCTTATCAGCCAGAAGAGGGGAGCTCTTGAGTCGACTGGAGTGGATAGGTTACTCGAATCGGGAAAGATGACAGAAGCGACGGCGCCATCGGAGCTTAGCCGGGAGCGGCTCTATCGGGTGAGTCCGGAGGATTTCGGTGTTAGATTCGCTTGTCGGGAGTCGCGAAGATGTGGTCTGGGCTAGCGTGCTCGGAAAGGCGAAGGGGGTCGGATCTCCGTGAGCTGGGAAGAGCGTCGTCTGGTGCCGCACGGTTTCACGTGCTCACATCCGCCGGCGGTGGATCGAAGCCGGTCTGGCCTTTAAGTGTGGCGGCGGGATTGTTTTTCGTTTACAGATTTCCGGTTTAGAGAAACTATTTCTGGTTATTTAGGTCTTTTGTTTTTACTTTAGGTCGGTTTGTAAGTTTTCGGTTATCGCCCAATTTGAGATTGATTTAATTAAATATATATATATAAAAAAAAAAAAAACAACATCACAGGATTCCATGCATGTGATTACAAACGCCAAAAATAAATTAATCGTGTGCTTGAAAGAAGACAAACATAAATATTTTCTTCCAATCATCAATTGATGAGTTATTTGGTATTTTGTAGGAGTTGAAATACGAAAGCGATGCGAAGGTTTTTAAATAAAACTATTAAGATTGAGAATATAGCCAATGCATCATGCACATGCCTGTCTTTTGTTTTCTCACCGTTTCCTCTCGTAGTGTATACAATTTTATTTTCGCTTCTCTACTTCTTTTTTTTGTTTGTTTGTTTATTTGTCTGTCTGTACTTGCACATTAATTGATTAATTTTGATTAGTTAAACATCATAAAATATACTGTATTAGTCGAAAGCTCGGATAAAATAATCAATCTTAACAATTTTCTCCTTTCGAAAAAAAAATCTTTTACAAAAAAACATCTTTTATATCTTTCGCTATTTCATTACTAATAAGTTTTACCATTACCATTACTAATAATTTTTTTTTCAAAAAAAAAAAACCAAAACGTTGCTAATTATTAGTTGTTAGTCTATTTATCACTAAATCATCGCAAATTAACAACCGTTCAAATTCGTTGTTAATCAGTCATTAAAAATCTAACATTCATTCGTCGTCAAATTAACAATGTTTTAACAACAAAATATAATCAGTCGTCGTTAATCCATAGTTAAATTAGCAACAAATTAACATCGAATTACTGACGGAAACAAAAATATATAGTTATTAAATAATCGTTGTTAAAGAAATCAACGTTCGATAGTTGCAATACATTTTCTCGCTAAACGGTTGTTAAGATTTTCGTCGTTAATCCGTCGCTAAATTTTTTGTTCTTTTTGTCGTAACAACGAATATTAAATATAAATTATTAATTAAAATTATATATATTATTTATATATAATTAAATTCGAAATTGAAATAAAATTTAATAATAAATATATATACATATATATTAATATTATAAAATATTTTATAAACCAAACCAAAAAACCATAATACATAAAACCAAAATTAAACCATCCTAATCATTTAGTTTGAAAGCGGTACCGGCCAAAAAGTTTGCGGCCTCGGTCAAATCTCCAGTCTTCAGTATGTACGTCCCCTGTGCGGATGACGTCTGAGACGGTCTCGTATGGCTCGGTCTTTCTATTGTCGTCGCCGTTTGATTCCCCCTCATCTCCTCCAAACCCCGTGCAAACCGAAAGTTATTGTCAGCTAAAAGATCGAATAAGCTATCATGAGCTCACATTAACTCTTCGTAAGCAGAACTCTTCTCTTCCAAAGCGGTCATCTTCATCTTCAACTCCACAATGACGGTATGCGCTGAATGAAACTCAGTCCGTAAAAACGGCCGCATCCTTGTAAACACCTCTAAAATGTAACATATAAGCGACCAGAGCATCCTGGATGGATCCAATTCCTACGATGTGTCCCTTCTTCCTAAAATTGACCTACAAAAAAGCGTTAACAAATATGTTAATATCCAAAATAAATTTGAAAATTTTAGACTAACGTAAAAGGAACTGGATATTTACTTACATTGGTGAAAATCTCATCGATCTTCTTGGTCGTCAACCCATCGCAGATCGGATTACCGCCCAGCGAAAACTCATGTGATAGTTGCGTCTCTTATTGTGTGACTCGAGACATCACTTCGTTGTAGAATGTCTCGGCCGAAGGACTTACAAGAAGATCATTCTTCTTTTTGTGAGTTGATGCGTAGAGGTCGGGCAGCAACGGAAGCTCTCCGTCCTTAGCCCACATAAAAATTAAAACATCTGTTATCTTTCTTGAATAATTATAAAAACGAAAGGAAAAAATAGTAATTTCATACCATATCTAAACGTATGCCGGCAAAAGGCTTCTGCTCGAATGAGGAGCACTTCACAAACTTTTTTCCGAGTGCGGATATTCCCAAAAGCGCTTCAAACGTCTTAAGTTGGCTTCACTTTGTCATCTTTCACCTTTTACCCCTGGTTCTTTCAGTCAGAGACAATGCCGTTGAGTCGAAACCTCGCCTTTTTTTAGAACTAGATCTTGATAACCTCGTGGTATGCATTATCCCAATGCCCTTTTTGCTGATTTTTTTTTTTCTTTTTCTTTTTTTGAAAACAAGTTATTTGAAAATAAAGATTATAAACTAAAAATAATTCAAATATTAAAAACTAGAGAGATTAGTGTGAAACACTTGAACCATGTTTTTGGGTATCGTCCTCGGTTTGATTCCAGTTTTCATGAGGCTCTTTGAAATAACCTTTAATAGTATTATACATACTACAACTGATACAATTATCGGTACAAAAACTGAAATTAAAAGAATTTAATACACACACATCCACACACATATATATAAATCAAATAAGGTTTATTTAAAATAAACAATTTAATAAATTATTATTAATTATCAAAAATGTCCCGGGAGAACAATCGAGATGTATGAAGATGCTCGACCGTTATATGCACATAAAGAGGAGGTGTATCACTGGGATATGGAGCGGCCGACTTTTCGGGAGGTGGCGGCGGAGGTACGGGGGGAGGCGGATGTGCAGTAGGCAATGCAGACATAGGAGGTGGTGTACAAGATATGGACTTCTTCGCTGAAGACGACTGTCCTTGACTCGATCCTGCGGGTCATGAGTCTCCATAAAACTAATGCAGTGACGCTTATTGTTACGAAAACTTATTTTAAAATATATATTTTATAACATTATATAAAATAATATTTTTTTTCTTTATTCAACACAACTAGAGAGATTAGAAACATACCCATATGGGAAGCAAAATCTGTTTCACTCAATCGAACAAGGGCGGTTCAGTTTTTCAAGTAATCCGAAATATAAGAACTGATGCAACTCCGCCAGATGTGATATGCAACTCAGTTCATACACAAATATCAGGCAAGTCCAATCTTGATTTCAAGTTATCTTAAGTTCTTCATGGCACATTCAACAACGTATGGATGATGTTATCAAACAAGTTTTTTTTCCGATATGCATCTTATCAATATTTTGTCTCAGCAGATGATCTTTCCAGTAAGGTAGCTCCCAAAAATACTTTTCGTACACCAATCACGTTTTTCACCATAATCATCAAGCTAATTAGCTAGTGTGTTCCAATTTCCTCTGCGCCTAACTGTTTCATGTGCCCCATAATGATCAATTTGCTCCTCAAGTTGACCCCCAAATAGATAAATTATCGGTGGCAGAAGAACGATTTTTTTCCCTTAAACAATTTCTTGTTTCCCCTATACATTTGGTTGATTGGTAGAAACTGGCGGTGAAAGTCAAACCAACATGTTTTCCGACAATGTTTCAACTAAAACGCTTTTATCCTAATCATGTAACATGAACACGCTAGTCTCTTGTGAATAGCCAAACCAGATAACATTTCATATGCGGAAAGTCGCTTATCATCCGCATAAGAACCGTTTGCATTGTGTAAATTATTTTTCTCCAAAAATCTTACGTTCGAACCCCGTTGGACCACAACTGCCTAACTCATGTATCAAGGGCTGTAGAAATTTATCGAGTGACCGCTTTGGATGTTTAGGAATTTGGACCAAAATACTCAAATAAAAAATCTCTTTGCATGCACATAGTTAGGGGGGTAGGTTGTAAGGAACTAATATTACATGCCACAAAGAATAGTCTACCAGACATACCAAATGGACTAAATCCATCCAGGCAAAGATCAAAGTATACACTTCCAACCTGTCTGACAATTGGGGATGTACCATATTAAAGTGTTTCCACGCCTTTTCATCTGAATGATGAGTGACGGTCTCATCCATCTGTGAATGCTCATCATGCCATCTCATACAAAAAGCTGTTCTTTCAGACTCAAACATTCGTTGCGACCTATCCGTTATAGGAAGGTACCACATCCTTTGGTATGATATCGAGTTCCGTCCACTCCCTTGTGGCTTATATCTTGATTTTTTCAAAAAAAAAAATCAATCTTGCAGCTTATTATCGTCTTTCCAAAAAGTATGGAGTGATCAACACATACATCAATCATCTCATCTCAGAACGCAAACTAATGCAATAAAGCATTTTCTGAATCTCGTAATAAGTTTGACAGCCAAATTATCCTCTTGTAAATATTCTTTCAAAAGATATGTCCAGTCATCCGGGGCTGGTTCTTGTATTTTGTGGGCTCTAGGACAAGATCTAAAAACAGCTTTCCAAGTTAAAAAAAGTTTTACTATGGAAATGGGCCATTAAACACTGTATTAAGCTAAAGTAAAACTTTTTCATTATTATGGGTCTTTTATTGCCAGGGGCCATGAGGTTATTATCAGTTTTAATGTTCATTATCTTAGCTGCCAACGATAATTTGGAAAGCCCTTCTCTACATCCATCGTAGAGTCGCTAATTTGCTGCATCTAGCATATCATAAAATCGTTTGACATGTAAGTTGGAATCCTCAACATCACTATGATCATTACTTATTGTTTAATGAAATGCATCTGTAACCATTCCATACAACCTATCATGTTCATATTCATGATAATATGCTATCCATGATAATCGAGTTGATTATGATTAACATGCATTTTATTTTTATGCTGAAGATTGCTACTATTACCTCATGCATCATATCCACTACTATCAACTTTTATGTGTTGATACTATATATAATAATTCAATGTAAATCTTCCATTAAATAAGTGACACCAAACAGTAAGCAAGAATAAAATTTCGTTTCATGCATTTTGGACAAGGACATAACATCTTACAAATTTATATAGTTATCGATGTTTGATCTACTTGATACATAAATATTTGAAGCCCATCTCGAAACTCCTTTGTCACACCTCTTTTCGCATCCTTGCGTCGATGCATTTAATTTTGTAACTCGTATATAGATATTTCTTTGGAAAGAAAATATTTTTAGAGACTTTTTAGTTTTTTTTTGTGTGTGTGTTTTGAGTAGTGAATATCGTTTTGAAGGATGGAGTATTTATAGAATTTTTTTTACGACTTAGCAACGTATTAACGAAATAGTAACAACGATTTAGCAACGAATTAAAATAACAACGTTTTAACGATGATTTATGATCAAAATAACAACGGATACACACGTCGTAACAAACCTATATACTTTATTAAAAACTTGTTTATCTACCAAAATAACTATGTTACATTTCTATGTTACCTCGTCGTTTATTACTACAAAAGTGCTTCGTCGCGTATTCATCACACTATCACAATGAAGTAACGACGAAATATTGAGACGTTATTGATTTTTTGTTAATCCGTTGTTTTGCACTACGATTTAGCGACAAAAAATATTCATCGTTAAATAACGACTAGTTTACGACGAAAAAATTCATCGTAACTCGTCACAACTCAATTGCTTTTTAGTGACAGATTATTATCGTCGCTAAATTTCGTTGTTATATGACTGTTTTCTTGTATTGATTTTAACACTCATGATTCATATTTTCCTGATTTTTTAACCTAAATTACACATAACTAAATGTCAGTCACGAATAACTACATTTTGATGACAAGAAAATCTTGTGAAGAGAGAACATGGCAACTTAGAATTAGCAATATTCACATATTTTCTCTGAAATTATATATTTGATTTAGTTGTTTAACATTTAAATAAATATGTTATAGAGTTATAAGCTTGGGAATTATCAATAATTTACATTTAAATTAGACTCACAAAACAAAAGTACCGAAGACAACTACAATTAGTGTTAATATATTATGGTGATTGTGTTTTTAGTTAATGAATCTGTTTGTGTTTAACCAATTAACTACAATAATATATATATATATATATATATATAGTTTTCTCCTGGCAAACTGAATATATTGATATCATAAGAAAAGTACAAGATACAACCGTTCATGCAAATCTATTATATAATGAGAAACCTACTCTCTCCACAACGTGCCATGTTAGCATTTTCTTGAGAAAATAAATTGGGCTTTCGTCATAAAACTAAACCACATGTCCATATGGGCCTTTAGTTAAACAATATACATTATACCTAATCTCACAAACACAGTCTCATAACACAAAACTCTTCAAGTTCTTTTTCTTCTTCCCTCCTCAAGCGTCCTCATCACACCATGGCATACCAAGCAATCTTAAGGTTAAGATCAATGCCGCTACTGCTCATGAATTTGTACGTCTTTTTTTCTCTTAAACCATATTTCCTTTACTGCTTTGTTCTCGCGACTGTAATTTGAATCTCGGGTTTCTTAGTGTTTCTAATGCTGCTTCGTTTCTCTTACCGGATTTTTACATTTGATTTTGATTTTGGCTAAACTAGGCGGCAGCGGAAACCGGCGGGGTCTTCGTCAGCGAGCGAGCATCAGAGTTGGGATTCGCAGATCCACAAGCTATGGATGCGGAGAAGCCTTTTGTCACAGATGTGCTTGTGAGGTAGAACTCTCCTGAAACCGACGCTAACCCTGAAGTCGGAGTCTTGGCTACACCTACAGTCGCATGTTTTCTCTCATCCTGGTGTTTGGTGAAGTTTTGTCTTCAAAGAAGAGTTTTCATTTCTAATGTATTGGTATGTTTGTGGTTTTACGTGAAGTGATGGTGGATGAAGAAAGGTAACTAAAAACAAATAAAATGTACCTTTGGCTTTTCCACCACTTTAGCTTATGAGGAGCTGCAAGTGGAAGCATCCAAGTTTCTCCCTCCAGTTGACCAACACTTCCAATTCTGCAGAAAATTGTTGACTTGAGTAGCAAAATCAAGGTACTCCTACTATGGAATAACACAACTACAACAGTTGATTCTGAATTGCAACACTAAGAAATATAAGTTGGATGTTGTTCCAATATGAAGTAATTTATGACTTTTTCCATATATATCCTTTCAATCCCTTCCTTCTGCAGGTTTATTTATGATCACCATCTCCACTTCATTTCATAGGTCTTGAAGGATGAAAATGTGATGGTATCCAACCAAGTAAAAGAAATCAAGAATTGTTCCTTCGTAGAACATGAAATGTCAAAGGCTCTCCAGCTTCTGAGTTAGTACCTTTATTTTAGCTTCTTAGCTTTGATTTTAGATTTCTAATTGATATTTGTCAACGTGTTCATGGCAAATACTGAGCTTGGAACTCTGAAAAGCAGTACTTGGAAGAGTCATAAGAGAGAAAGCAATTATACAATGAAAACAGTTGAACTCAAGGGAAATATGAGGGTCTTTTGCAGATGCAAGCCTTTAAATTGATACATGTGGTCCATCAGCTGACCCAATAGGCCCAAATAGATTGATGACAAGAGAGTATGAGCTAGGTTACTGGTCTTTAGTATATAAGGTTTTTGGTGAGTTTTAGAGGAGGGTTATCAAGGAATTGATCATCATGTTCATGAGAGTGAGAGACTCCGATTAATTTCTCATAATTTGTAAACGTTATCCATAATATCTATTTTTCTACTTGTTCTTTGGATTTGATCAAATCTGAAAATAGAGAAAAGTGAGATAACGATTTATTGATAAGAAAACGAGTTACAAGTTCTAAGAGAAATCAGAGTTTCTCACTCCCATGAACATGATGATCAATTCCTTGATAACCCTCTTCTAAAACTCAGCAACAACCTTATATACTAAAGACCAGTAACCTAGCCCATACTCTCTTTTCATCAATCTATTTGGGCCTATTGGGTCAGCTGATGGACCACACGTATCATTACCAGCACCTTTGAAACTGACCTTGTAAAGTAAATTGAAAACAATTTCGATGAAGAAGTAAAGAGTAACTATGCTTTCCTGACGAAAATATTATAGGCTAACATATAGAATCTATTATGTCTCTTCTTCATAAACTCTTTCTTGGCTATCATCTTTCTAATGAAACTCCAAAATAGTTTTCGCAATACTTAGACCGAATGATTTAACTGAATTGTTGTTGGAGATGTTTCTGAATCATATCTTCTTAGAATCAATAAATATAATGTATTCACCTCAATGCACTATTGTCCTAATAATAAACATAACTTCTACTGCACATTTTGTTGATTTGGCCTTTTGTTGCAGCCTTCTCGCACTTGTTCTTTGATATTCGATTTTCCAGATTTATTATTTCGGGATTCCGAATTTGACAAGACTTAACGCATGCACCTCTGTCGTGGATGAACCAATCGAAAGTCCTCCAAAAAACAACTCTCTGATGAGTGGTCAGAGAGAAAGGAAACCGCACGAAGAAGACATGAACACAATCTGATAATAAATATCCCATATGAACACAAAACACCAACGAAGATAAGAAGTAATTTTGTTGGATAATTTATGTGAATTGAAACATTTTAAATAGATCGAAAGAGGCAGACATACATAAACAAATTTGCATTCATAGGTATAGTCCAAACCCCATGAAGTTGCCACTGAAATATCCTCTTCATATTACATCTTCATATATTCAAACGATTGCTTTTATATAATCTATTTTCACAAAAGGTAAACCTAAAAAAAGGAGGAGAGAGAGAGAGAGAGAGCTGTCGACAAAATGCCAGCAGCCCTGAAAACATAAAACGAAAGAGATTAAGGATGAAGACGAAATGGTTTAAATCACTAAAGAGATAAGAGGCTACAAGAAAATATAGATGACTAAATTCTAACTAAAATAACTACATAAATATTTAAATATACATTTTAAACTCTCTGGTAATCCTGACCGTCTTATTAGTTCGCAGCGAATTCTTTTTCGATATTATCACCTATACGGCTAGACCGCCAGGTAGCAGTGCTCAGGTGTTCAGCTCTATAGAAATTAGTAAGTAGATCGGTAGATGCCCATCCCAAATTAATCATGGAGTCGAGTCATATATTGTTGGTATAAGAACACATATAAGTTGGTTAGCATGTATACATCACAAATGGGTAAATTTCACCTAATTGTTTTTGGGAAAAATGTAATAAAAATCCTGAAATTTCAAATTTGGGAGCTTTAATACCTCAACTATCGAGTGAACACTTTAATACATAAGTTTTGGTTGACCAGCCATTTAAAACCTTAAATAATGTTGACTACCCAAAATTAGACCCAACGTTAAATTGGTTAACTGATAGATTTCATAGTTTATCCCATTAATTAATCTCATTTATTTAAATGATGTCGTATCGAGAACATATGAAAATTAAAAAGGCCCTAAATCCCCAAATCCTAATACTTAGAACTCGCGATCACCTTTGCTCTTAGTCCATCTCCACCCTAAATCGACTTTAATTTTCTTCCTATATTTTCATCATCATCAGATTTAGAAACTTTCTAATAGATTAGTTTGTCAATTGAAAGATGAGTTCTTCATCTCAGATTGAGGTTGTCGTCGAGAAAAGAGGAATCCGGGCGAAGTGTGGGTGTGGAAGAGATGTAAAATTCTTCACATCAAAAACGCAAGACAGCTTAGGAGAACCTTTCTATCGTTGCGTGAGCCTAAAAAATGTAAGCATTAGTTGAAGCAAGAGTTTAAATTTTAGTGGGATTAAGCATATGTGTTCATTTAGATCACTTGTGCAATAGGATCACTTCTTTAAATGGGTTGAGGATGTTCTGTGTAAGGAAGTTGAAGATCTTTTACCAAAATAAGAGTTCCGAGATACATTAAAAATACCCAAAAATAGACAACTATCTGAGACACATATCCAATACCAAAGACATCCGAGACACATCAAAACACTGAAAGAAAAACATTTATCCGAGACACATTTTCATGGCCAAAAACAGAGAAATAAACCAATCAATATCTGCGTGAGTATCTAGAACATTCAAACCAGGAAGCCCAACCTTCTTCTCCTTGACCTTGTGATGGTCCAACATCTTGTGATCCTTGAGTTTGTGGAACCCTTGGTCTTTGAGAACCTTGACTTTGAGCTTGTGAAAGCCTTTGTCTTTAGAATCTTGTCTTTGAAATTGTGAAACCCCTTTGTCCTTGAGAGCCTTCACCTTGAGAAAGGTCTCCAACGTGGGAAAATCCTTCATGTAATGTGTAACATCCCGGTTTGTGGTATATAAGGAAAGACTTAAAAGAATTAATTTGGCTACCTATGTCACCAAGTGCACTTACCTTTTCCGCTCATTTGCCTGAAAGAACTCCAGAGTTAAGCGTGCTTGGGCTGGAGTAGTCCCAGGATGGGTGATCTTCCGGGAAGTGACTCGTGGTAGCATGTGTGTGAGGACAAAACATATGGGAAAAGGTCAGGGGGTGTTATAGGGCCAGTAAATTACTCGGACGAGCCTACGAAAAATAACGCACCGACCGTCGGACAGGGATGGGGCCCACGAGCCCGATAGAGGGATGGGTGACTCACCGGTAGGGGCGGACGGGGCGTTACAAAGTAATTGTAACATCCCGGTTTTGTGGTATATAAGGAAAGGCTTAAAAGAATTAATTTGGCTACCTATGTCACCAAGTGCACTTACCTTTTCCGGTCATTTGCCTGAAAGAACTCCAGAGTTAAGCGTGCTTGGGCTGGAGTAGTCCTAGTATGGGTGACCTTCCGGGAAGTGACTCGTGGTAGCATGTGTGTGAGGACAAAACACATGGGAAAAGGCGAGGGGGTGATTGTAGGGTCAGTAAATTAACCGGTCGGACCTACGAAAAATAACGCACCGACCGTCGAACAGGGGTGGGGCCCACGAGCCCGATAGAGGGATGGGTGACTCACCGGTAGGGGCGGACGGGGCGTTACAAAGTGGTATCAGAGCCGAATCCGAGGATGCGTGTGGAGTCAGTGAGGGCTCACACCATCAAGGATAATGATCCTGGTGCGCAACGAGGGCGTTGCGCTCTGTGAGAGTGGATGAATTGTAACATCCCGGTTTGTGGTATATAAGGAAAGGCTTAAAAGAATTAATTTGGCTACCTATGTCACCAAGTGCACTTACCTTTTCCGGTCATTTGCCTGAAAGAACTCCAGAGTTAAGCGTGCTTGGGCTGGAGTAGTCCTAGGATGGGTGACCTTCCGGGCAGTGACTCGTGGTAGCATGTGTGTGAGGACAAAACACATGGGAAAAGGTCAGGGAGTGATTGTAGGGTCAGTACATTAACCGGTCGGGCCTACAAAAAATAACGCACCGACCGTCGGACAGGGGTGGGGCCCACGAGCCCGATAGAGGGATGGGTGACTCACCGGTAGGGGCGGACGGGGCGTTACATAATGTTTATAATTACATAGGCCATTCTCTATAATAATGAAAGATGAAAAAACAAAACAAACATTATGACAAACATGTTGTTTCCTTGATCGATCTCTTGGCTTTTTTTGGTAGACTCTCAACAGTCCGATTTTTGCAAGCTTGTTTGTTGTGTCTTTCTTCCTTACAATTGGAGCATGTGATGATTCTATTTGCCCTTGAAAGCCTGGTATTTCTTGAAATAGAAGCCATCTCGTACCTTCCTTTCTTTCTCTCACAGTTTCTAGGACGACCTGGATCACCATTTCTTCATGGTGGTGGTAACACATGAAGCCTATTTATTCTAGGCCACAATGGCATGTTTTGGACATGATTTATCCCCTTTTTGTATGTGTCTCGCCACATCCTAATTGTATAAAAGTTGTTCAGATAATCTCCAACATTTTTTTTTACCAATGATGACAAACACAACATGAACACAAGGTATTCCAACCATTTGCCACTTTCTACAACCACATGTGTGCTCATTCATATCAACACGATATGCAACACTATTCATCTCAACCTCATGAAAATCGTTCATTGCCATATTTCATATGCATTCATGCGCTCCATCTATCATTTTATCTTTCTCAACATGTGTTATCTTGGTGAACTTACTCTAAAATCTATCTGTAATAATTGACCCTTCACATTTCTCACCATACACTATCGCCTTATGTCTTCTAACATGTCTAGCAAAGTTTTTTTCTAGCTTGGGGAATGGTTCTATTGAAAGACTCGCTAAAATTATTCAAGTTATCATTGCAACACGAACCTATCCTAAAGAAAGCTCTAGACCACAATGGCGGATTAGTGCTCTGTAGAGAGGTGAAAGAAAGTAGGTTGTACCTTCTAAGTGCCTCTAAATTATCTACATACTATCATGTTGTATAATTGCGTGCGATCTTCTAAAAAAAGGCATTTTAGTTGGACATTATGACTATTTTTTTTTTTCAAATTGTCCATGATGTGTTTTGGACATTGTCGATGCTCAGCTTGTAGTAGAAAATTATGAATGGCTTTAACTAAACCCCACAAGAACAATGTTGAGTTTAGTGCACGCATAAGAAGATCTTAAGAAGAAAATGTTGCATTTACATAATGACATACCTCCTTCTTGTCTGATATTAGGGCCACGTTTCTTCCATCACTTAAATCCATACTTTATGCTAGATGTCTAACAAAGCAGTCCCAATTAGTGTCGTTCTCTACCTCAACAATTGTCAATGCTATTGGAAATATTTTGTTATCACCATTTCTACCAACTGCAGCTAAGATAAGTTCTTTTATGTCCCATTTAAGAAAGGCACCGTCTAATCCTATTATGGGTCTACATGTTTCTTACAAAGACTCCCTTTGCGAATTAAAACAAATGTATAAGCGATAGAACCTTTTTTCTACCAATCATTGGACCCAAAATAGTCTCTATTTCAAATTTAGTGTCTTTGTTGCTCCGAAAAATCTCTGCTTGATAATCCCATCTCCGCGAGAAATGTGCTTCATGACTAGCCTTCCATTTTATAATCGCCATTGCCTTCGCCTTTCCACATTGCTCATCACTAAAAATTAACTTGTACTATCTCAATATCTCAGACGCCATCTCCTGCTTTGTCATCTTAGGATTCAGTCTGAGTTTTTTTTTTCTTCTGAAAATAGCAAAGCAATTGTTTATCTCTTCAATATTTTTGAGTATCCTGATTTGACACATGTATGCTCGTTGCTATAAACATTTCTTTGCATCTTGTGCTTACTATTCTCATACGAGAAATATGCTCTCCACGCACAATCACTACAATAAATCTGTATTTAGTCGCGAACTAGCCACGAACTATTCGTGGCTAACAAAATTCCAGCCACGACTAGCTACGAACCAGCCACGATAGAAAAAAACATGGTTCGTGGCTAATTCGTAGATATTCGTGGCTATATAGCCACGAAAAGGGATCTGTAGCTATTCGTGGAAACTTAGCCATGAGTAGCTACGAAGACAGTCGTGGAAAAAATAAGCCATGAATAGTCTCGAAATATTTCGTGGCAAGTTTGCCACGAATACAGTCGTGGCTATTCGAGGAAATATAGCCACGACTTTCCTCGAAATCGTTCGTGGCAATATCTTTCCACGAATATCCACAAACATCTTTGTGGCAGTATATAGCCACGACCCTTTCGCGGCTAGTCGTGGCTAACAAGATATTATCAGCTCGAAAACTCACGGGTGTAATAAGTAAAATATATCATTTCAATCACAATTCATATCAAACAGGCTTTATGTCACATTATGTCAGCATAGCCACGGATAGATACAAACGTATCCGTGGCTCTACGCATAGCTACGGATAGTTCGTCGCTATCCGTGGATATACAGTTAGCCACAGATAGAATCGTGGCTAACCGTGGCTATCCGTGGCTGTGTGTTAGAAAACACACGTTTTCAAACTACCCACCAATTTCAATCGCATCAATATAATGAGTTGTTGTGGCAGACAATATATTTTCTATAGCCACGACCAAGTTCGTGGCTATCCGTGGCTGAGTCTACATTATAAATAACCAACGTATGAAAGTCATGAAAGTATCAAAGGAAAACAAAAAAACTAAAATCTCAAAAAAACGAAATAATACAAAATGTCCGAGTTTTTCGAATCGAGAGAGTGGATGTATAAACGTCGAAAACGTGCTGATAATAGTGTGTCTGCAAAATTTAGTGAGGGTTTAAACACTTTTATTTCTTTTGCTTGTTATCAGGCTTCTTATCTTGAGACTGGAGAATTATTCTGTCCGTGAAAAAGGTGCAAGAATCAAAAGCCCCATGATGTTAAAACCGTGACGACTCACCTTATGATGAAAGGATTTATGGAAAATTATTATGTCTAGATGCAACACGGAGAAAATTGTTATTACGCTGGTGAAGTTTCAACAAGTCATCCTGTCACGGAGCAAGAGCAAGAAGCGTGGACTGGTTTTCCTGATACCGAAGCTCCAATCGATCAACTCCATGATCCCCCTCGACATTTTAACGTGTTACCCGAAGGTGGCGAAGCTTTCCAAGAACCAATCTACAAGGAATATCAGGATCTCATTCAGCTGCCAACCAATCTTTATATGACGGATGTGCCGATGGAATTTCGCAATTGTATCTGACGTTGAAGTAAATGACTTGGAAGACAAATTACAATATCCCAGATGAATGCTTGGATGATATCACACAAACATTTAATTATGTCCTTCCATCGCCTAATACTGTTCCAAAGTCTTACTGCGAGACAAAGAAGCTGACGAAATCTATTGGGTTGCCGTGTCACAAGATTGATGTATGCGAAGAGAATTGTATGCTATTTTGGAAAGGAGAAGATAGTGAGTTGTCACATTGTCGGTTTTGTGGAAAATATCGTTATGAGGCTATAGTGGGTCGGTCGGGGAAAAAGATACCGAAGCAACAGATGTTTTATCTGCCACTTGGAGATCGGCTGAAGCGGTTGTATCAATCAAAGACGACAGCTTCACAAATGAGATAGCATGCTGAACATGTGTCTCCCAAAGGATAAATGCATCATCCGTCAGATGAAAAGGCATGGAAGCATTTTCAAGAGGTATATCCTTCATTTGTTTCTGAGAGTCAAAATGTCTATCTAGGTTTATCAACTGATGGATTTAATCCAATTGGTATGAACGGACAATCATATTCTGTTTGGCCCGTCATAGTAACACCATACAATTTACCACCCGTGATGTGCATGAAAAGGGAATATTTTTTCCTTTCCATATTAGTCCCCGGTCCAAAGCATCCCAAAAAAGCTTGGATATCTATCTACAACCGCTGATTGAAGAATTAAAAGATCTTTGGAGTGAAGGCGTGCAGGCTTACGATGTCTCACGAAAGGAAACATTCACCATGCGAGCAGCCTTGATGTGAAAAATTAGTGACTTTCCAGCATACGGTATGCTATCTGGATGGATGACACATGGTAGGTTGGCGTGTCCGTATTGAATGTATGAGACAAAATCGTTTTGGTTGCCAAACGGAAGGAAATAAAGCTGGTTTGATTGTCACAGAAGGTTTTTGCCCCTTGAGCATCCTTATAGACGGAATGTAAGAGCTTTCCTAAAAGGCAAGACAGTCTGTGATGATCCTCCGCCATGGTTAAACGGAGAAGAAATCTTGCATGAAAGGATAAACAACATCAACGGACTGCAAAAGACAGTGATTTGCGGAGGCAACAGACATAACAAGCCTTCACGAACAATCAAATCGTATGGTGTGCACCACAATTGGGTGAAGAAAAGTATCTCTGGGAGTTACCGTATTGGGAACAACTTCTTCTTCGGCACAACCTTGACTTTATGCACATTGAGAAGAATTTCTTCGACAATCTCATCAACACAATCTTAAATGTTCTTGGCAAGACGAAGGATAGCGTAAAATCAAGGTTGGGCCTTCCTTTGTTCTGCAGAAGACCTGACTTAGAAGTTACTCAAGATGGAAAAGTGCATATTCCTATCTTTAGATTGTCGAAAGAAGGCAAAGGTAAATTCCTAAGATGGTTGAAGGATGACATCAAATTTCCAGACGGGTATGTATCGAAATTTTCACATTGTGTTAACATCGAAAGTGGGAAGATTTCAGGTCTAAAAAGTCATGACTGTCATGTCATCATGAAACGATTTATCCCATTTGCATTCTCGGAACTACTCCCGACCGCCGTTCATACGGCTATTTCAGGTAAAATAGCTGATATAAGATTTATATAATTAATATTGAAATATATTTACATGTATATAAGTCCTTGATGTTTTATGTAGATATAGCACTTTTTTCCGAGATATGTCAACCAAAGTCCTACGGACCGAAGATGTTGCAATTTTGAAAGAAAATATTGCTGTGAGGTTGTGCAATCTGGAAAGAATCTTTCCACCAGCATTCTTCGATGTGATGGAACATTTACCGATGCATCTTCCAGATGAAGCTGATTTAGGAGGTCCGGTCCAATACATGTGGACGTATCCTTTTGAACGATGCATGTATCACTTGAAGAAAAAGGTTAAGAACAAAGCACAAATTGGAGGATCGATAGTAGCTCAATGTGTCATTGAAGAAATCTCCCATGTGGCATCTAATTATATTACTCCTCCAGAAGATTTAGATTCCACAGAAGATGTCCATGAAATTCGATTCATCTACAACTATCCAGATGTTCCTATCATGTTTCAACAAGTGGGACGAATCAGCGGAAGATCAACAACAACATGGCTAGATGATGAAGATCACAGAGTGCTACAGACTTTTTTTACTCCTGAACTGTCAAGCGTTTGAACCATACGAAAGGTTTATTTTTTATTTATAACTTTAAAATTAAACATTTAGTTAAATGTATTTAATCTACTTACTAATATATATGCAGGATGTATGAAGAAGAGACGAGGAATGATATGCCAAACATTACTCCAGACGCATTAACGCGACTTAAAGATGCCAATTTTGCAACTTGGTGCAAAAACTACGTAAGAATTAAAACATTTAAGATCGTAAAGTATAAACTTGTGTTTATATATATATATATATATATATATTTATCTTTGTCATTGGCTAAATTTAAAATATGTGCAGGTTAATGATGCAAGCAAATTGTATGAATTCCCATTGTGGTTTCTAGAATTTGTGCAAGGGCCAACGCATAAAATCACTTCATGGCCCATGTATTTTTCAAGGGGATATCATTACCAAACGCAGAACCATGGGCAAAATAGGAAGACTATGAATTATGGTGTTGCCGTTCATGGAAATACTGAATTAGAGTATTTTGGGTTGATTGATGATATATTCATGATTGAGTATAGTGGTGATGTAGGGTTAAAGGCCATGATTTTCAAATGCCAATGGTTCAACACCACTCGAGGAATACGAAAACAACCTTCTGGTATTGTCGACGTTTGCCCCGAATTGCATTACGAGAAGTACGATCCTTTCATATTACCGGAGCAATGCGATCAAGTTTGTTATATCCCTTATCCACGAATACGGCCAACCAGAGAGGAATGGTGGGCAACAACGAGGGTAATGCCGAGATGATTTACTCAAACTCAGGAAGTGGCCCAAATTGCAGTACAAAACGACTACGTTGATCATGAGATACAAGATACTGCTATACTACGAGTAGAAGCTCATTCGGTTCAAGATGACTTTGATTATGATCCTACACCGACCACAAAATTCAATGATGAGTATGATTCCGAAAATAATGTGGACGATCAATATAGTGAATATTCTGATTCGGATTCATGTTCAGACGAATAATTGTATTTGTGTACTTTTTATGATCTTAATAAAATTTATATGTGTTGTTTTTACAAGAGTTTGAATTTTTTTTTCTGTCAAAATATAAATTCATAAAATATAATTAGTAATCAATATCCAACTGGAATCATAAATTTAAATTGTTATCAAGATAAAAAAAAATATTTGTGAGTTTTAAAATCTAATATTTATAAAAATAATAACAATCATAAATTAAATTTTTTTATTAAAATATGCATAAGTCATAAATGTTTTTTTAATCGTAAATCATATTAATGTTAAAACAACATTTAGTTTAGAAGAAATTTTAAATACTTAAAATCAAACAAAACCCATATATTCATTTAGCCACGAACATGGTCGTGGCTATTCGTGGTTACATTTTAATTACCCACGGATAGCCACGATCATGTTCGTGGCTATATGAATATTTGGTTTCGCGGTTTAATTAATATGATTTCGCGGTTTAATTTTAATTACGCGGTATAATAAAGATGATTTCGCGGTTAATTAATTATACATAGCCACAAATGGCCTTGACATTGTCGTGGCTATGTTATTTTGGGTTTCGCGGCCAAATTCTGGCCTAGAAAGTAGATTCCCGCTTTAATGTTTTCGGCCCAAATTAGGCCTGTGTATATATTCCTAAACCTAATTGCGAAACCCTAATTCTTATTCTCACCGCCTCTCTCTCGATCCCTCTCCTCTCTCTCCGACTCTTTCTCTCTCGATCCTCGGAATCTCCGTTTTGATCTCTCTTTCTCGATCGATCTCTGTCAATATTTCATCTTTCCCGTGTCTCGATCTCTCTTTCTCTCCCGATCCTCATCACCGCATCTCAATCAATCTCTGTCGACCGTCTAGATCCTCATCACCGCCTCGTTCTCTCTCGCATCTCGTATCTTGACATGGTAAATCTTCAATCTTCTTGTTCTCTTACTTATTTTGATTGCATGCATACTCGGATTTTGATTTTCGGATTTTCCTTCACGTTTTTGCTAATATTCTCTTGTCTTTTTGCATGCAGATGATACGATCAAGCACTTCTTCGGGAAGGACCGAATCCCAAAGGCAAGCCCAAACCACTATCCCGCCGGGAGCGCTTAGGGCTGCCGCTACCGCCCAAGCACTAAGCGCCCACTGATTGATTTGTTTAGACTGTTGAACTACTAATATGGTGCTTGATATGTGTAACTGTTTTTGACTATTTGAACCTGTTATCTGGTGCATGATTTGTAGAAGGGTTCAAGACTTTATAACTGATTTTCTTCAGCTGTAGTTCATCGCCCACTGATTGATTTGTTTAGACTGTTGAACTGCTAATCTGGTGCTTGATATGTGTAACTGTTTTAGACTATTTGAACCTGTTATCTGGTGCTTGATTTGTAGAAGGGTTCAAGACTTTATAGCTGGTTTTCTTCAGCTGTAGTTCATCGCCCACTGATTGATTTGTTTAGACTGTTGAACTGCTAATCTGGTGCTTGATATGTGTAACTGTTTGAGACTATTTGAATCTGTTATCTGGTGCTTGATTTGTAGAAGGGTTCGAGACTTTATAACTGGTTTTCTTCAGCTGTAGTTCATCGCCCACTAATTGATTTGTTTAGTCTGTTGAACTGCTAACCTGGTGCTTGATATGTATAACTGTTTGAGACTTGTGCTTCATTTTGTATAATGGTCTTAGGCTTGAGAACTGGTTATATGGTATTGTTTTGTATAACTGTTTGAGACTTGTTGAACCTGTTCTCTGGTGCTTGATTTGTAGAATGGTTAAGACTTGTAAAACTGGTTTTTCTGTGCTTGATTTGTATAATGGTCCGAGGCTTGAGAACTGGTTATCTGATGCTTGATTTGTATAACTGTTTAAGACTTGTTGAACCTGTTATCTGCTGCTTGATTTGTATAACTGTTTGAGACTTATTGAACTTGTTGTCTTGTGCTTTTGTATAATGCTTTAAGACTTGTTTGTTAAAGTTTGTTTTTTTGGCTCTAGGCTTGTTTAAAATATGTGTTTGTATAATGTCTTTAAGTATGGTTATTTGCTTTAGTATAGTTTGTGTCTGTTTCTTTTTTCCGGTATGATGTTGTTGTCTGACTTGTCTGGCTTGCAGTTGTTTCTTCTTTTCGGTTTGATGATGTTGTCTGGTTTATCAATTTGCACAGGTTTGGCATTGATGACTGCATCCGCAAGGACATTGTTTCCTCATATAAGTCAAACTTCTGGGGTCCATGGTGGAATTAAGGAATGGTGCCGCAGGACAAGAAGGACGAATGGTGAACAAGCTTTGTGGTACATATTTCAATCTTTTTCATTTTATAATTACATATCTGTAAAACTTGCTTCATTATTTAACTAATCATCTCATGTTTTCTTTTTTGAAGCAAAAATACAACTGGGAAAGTCACCATCATAATTTGGTGTATCTATTCTGGGAGAAGGTTCTGAGACTGTCTATTAGTGATCTAGTGAGCAAGAGGAAGCGCTCTGGCAAGAAACCTAGCTTCATAGGACTGGCGGATTGGAACATGATGCTTGATACTTGGGAGGAGGAGCCTCACCAAAAGAGAAGCATGACAAACTCGGAGAACTCTGCATCTAATCCAGATGGATTAGGGAAGCACTGCCATACTTCTGGACGTGTGTGTGGCACATAAAATGGTAAGTATTTCAAAACTCTAATCCTTATTATAACGTATGTTGTTTTTTTCTTTCTGATTACTGACACAGAGCTTTATTTTGTAGGCTCTCGAGATGGGCGAAGAACCACCTGCAACTGTGGTGGTTCTTAAAACTCACTCGAACAAAAACGGCCAAATTGTAGATAAGAGAGCAGAGGCTCTTGTGAAGGCTGCTGAGGAGTTGGCTATGTCCAGATCGCAGCAGTCTTCAGTCTCTGATGGAACCCCCTACTACCTCTAGTCAAGAGATCACGGCTGCATACATCGAGGTAAGCATCCATATTGGTTTTCTGATGCTTCTGAATTTTGTATTAGGAATGGTTAACTGTTATTGTTTAGGAAATAATTGTATTTGTATTTATTAAATTAGAATCTGACTTCATTAGGTAGACTTTACTCTTCCTGTTATGATTTTGTGAACCATTGAAATGAAATGGCTTTTGTGTTATGATTTGTCAAGTATTGATGTTAATTGCTCATGTTAATGGTTCTGTTTTGTGTTATGTAGTTTTGTTAACGATGCTCTTTCTGTTTTCATCTTGCAGACTGCAAAAAACAGCAAAGGGCGAGTGTACGGTCTTGGTTCTATCCAGTACCTTAATGCCTTACCCAATGAGACTGCAACTTCTTCACTCCTCAAGCATGTGGAAACTAATGCAAGGATCGGGAATATGGAGCAGAATATATCAGGGATGAATGATAATATGGGTGGGATAAACAAAGGGCTGAGGATTCTCTTAACCCTGGCTGGAATAGATCCGGTGACATATCAGCCCATTGCACGACCTGCTCCACGTGAGAGTGCTGGTTCTGCACCAAGCTTCCACTCAGACCCTTCCCAGGAGCGGCCAAACGACCCCAACAACTTCTTTTCGATCAACCTTGCTAATGCAACTCCTCATTCTCTGTCAGTCATCAATGAACAAGATCAGAATTAAGTTTAGTTTTGTTTTAAGTGTTTGTAGTATATTAATCAGGATGTGTATTGTAATTTGAACCTCCTCTGTAAACTTAAAACATCATTAGATGTTTTTTTGTTATGTATATACATGATCTTTTGAATGCAATGAAATCAGTGTTTAGTAACTTTTTTTTTGGTTAATACTAGTATTGATTAACATTAATGTTAATACTAATTAACATTAATTAGTATAGTTTTGATTATTTAAAAAATATAATGTTAATATTATTTCAATGCTATTTCAATTAAGATTTCCATGGATAGCTACAAATGTATTGTGGCTATTGGCCACGTCACATTCGTGGATATTCATAGATATTCGTGGCAACTGGTCTACGACAGAATCGTGGTAATCGTAGCTATATAGCCACGACATAGTCGTGGAAATTCGTGGCAATATGTCTACGACATAGTCGTGGTAATTCGTAGCTATATAGACACGACATATTCGTGGCTAGTCGTGGCCGATATCCACGAAAAAGGTCGTGTCCATTCGTGGCTAATATCCACGAATATGGTCGTGTCTATTCGTGGCTATATTTCCACGATTTTGGTTTCTAGCTATTCGTGGCTATGCCGTGGTAACTTTGCCACGAATAGCCACGATAACACATTAGCAACGAGCCCGTAGCCACGAATGCTATTCGTGGCTATTCACGGCTAATGGTCGTTTAGCCACTGATAATCGGCCATAGCCACGAAAAAATCCGTGGCTATGGCCGAGATTTCTTGTAGTGAATTGTCCTTAGTGTATGAACATTTTGGACCAATCCTTATAGCTTTAGACTTGTACAACTTGATATCGTATCTTGTTTTGAGAGAGTATCTGAGGACATCGAGCTTGAAATAATCCATAAAATTAAAGGTTTTCCTCAATGCTAATATTTCTTCATCAGTTTCATTCTCTCTACGCCAACTCTTCTGCTCCTTCATCTTCATCAGATGATAATGGCTCATGAATCCTCTCATCATCCCAGATATCGTCGCCACTATCTGCATCGCTCCCTTCTTCCTCATCATTCACATCATCTCCAAAATGACTTAAATCTTGACAATTCTCTTCTTCCAAATTTAGCTCATTGATGTATGTATCATATTCTGCTTCGTCGCCAGCAGCATTTTTATCAGCAACTTCGTTACCAGCATCATCTTTGTCACCAATCTCATCGCAATCAGCATCATCACCGACGGGACATCAATCTTTGCTCAAAGCCTGTTTTTCCTCCTCACGTAAAACATCGTGGCCTGGTTGGACAGTCTTCTTAACACGTAATCGTTGAGGAATGTGCTTTCTTCTCGCTGCGAGACACTTTAAGATGGAAATCGAGTGGGGTAAGCTCACGAATTTTGTGAGGAAAATGGTAAAAATCGCGAGTTCTGGGATTGGAGAATTAATGATTTAGGGTTATGCTCGATTTGTGGCTTTTCTAATTTTCGCATGTTCTCGATACGATGTTGTGTTAATAAATGGGATTAATTAACGTGTGATAAACTCTGTTAAAATATCTCTGTTAATCGGGTTAATATCGGTTCTGATTTTGTGTAGTCAACATTAGTTAAATTTTTAAATGGCTGGTCAACTAAAATTTGTGTATTAAATTGTCTATTCGATTGTTGATGAAGCTCCTAAATTTGATAGTTCAGAGTTTAATAACATTTTCCCAACTTATTTTTACAAAAATAATTAAAATCTATAAATGTTTGGACGTGGAGCTTAAATCTATTCGATAACATTGATAATATATATATATATATATGTGTGTGTGTTTGTATTAATTGAGAAGTGTTTTTGGTCTTATATTCACTGTAAAAATTACTGATTACTAATTTGTCATTAATTAAGTTAGGCTAATTACTGTGTTAGCGTTATAAAATAGCAATTTATTATGTTTTTTTATTTTATTATGAAGATATACATAACATTAAATAAAAAAAATAAGATGAACAATATGAAATATTTATGAATATATATATGTTTATTTATAAATAGTTTCATATAAATTTTATAATATTATTACTGTTATTTAATTAATTTGTTAATTTTATATTACAATATTTATGTTTAATAATATTTGTATTTATTATTGTTTTGTGAAATTAATTTGATAATTTTTTTTATTTTTTTAAAAAATTATGTTTAATAATATTTGTGTTCATTTATGATGTGAACCAATAATACTAATATATATATATTCAATGTCACGACTCATTATATATATTTGATAATAACAATTTCAAAGGCCAAAACCATTATATCTGTATATATATATTTTCAACGTCACGACTCACGAGTAATGTGAATTCGACATCATAATATGCAAATCAGACAACCACTTTCCCAACCCGCACGCATATTTGCATGTGTTTGTATGCTTGTTAGTATATTACTATATTTACGTAATAATAACCAATAGCGTGAGTCAGCGTAAGATGCAAATTGGTAAGAAAAGGTAAAACTAACAGACACCAGAAGCATATGTTCGTCGCCGACTTTAACGACCATTAACCAAACCTGTCACTCTGATTCTGAAGCCAAACATTTTTATTTATCGTGAGGCTGTTAATCTCGAGGAGTTTTTCAAGTAACTAGTCTCCACCGTCCGATTAGATTTTTAGAAGATTTTTTGGGGGTCAGACAAATAAGTTGGCTTTCCACTTAAGATTGTCCATCTCGAGAAATAAAGTGTAACATACTGGGCCCGACCCATTTGAGAAAAAGGCTTAAATGAATTAATTTAGCTATCTATATCACCAAGTGCACTTACCTTTTCTGGTCACTTGCCTGAAAGAATTTCAGAGTTAAGCGTGCTTGGGCTGGAGTAGTCCCATGATGGGTGACCTTCCGGGAAGTGATTCGTGGTAGCATGTGTGTGAGGACAAAACACATGGAAAAAGGTCAGGGGGTGATTATAGGGTCAGTAAATTAGTCGGTCGGGCCTACCAAAAATAACGCTTCGACCGTCGGACAGGGGTGGGGCCCACGAGCCCGACGAGAGGGATGGGTGACTCACCGGTAGGGGCGGACGGGGCGTTACAAGTGGTATCAGAGCTCAGGGAAGTCAAACCGATTCTGTCTCGGGAGACAATCCTGGGGTTTGAGGGTTATGGTTGCTCTGGTTAGAGATGCGGAATTCGGGGACGAATTCCCATTAAGTGGGGGAGAATTGTAACATACTGGGCCCGACCCATTTGAGAAAAAGGCTTAAATGAATTAATTTGGCTACCTATATCACCAAGTGCACTTACCTTTTCCGGTCACTTGCCTGAAAGAACTCCAGAGTTAAGCGTGCTTGGGCTGGAGTAGTCACAGGATGTGTGTGAGGACAAAACACATGGGAAAATGTCAGGGGGTGATTATAGGGTCAGTAAATTAGTCGGTCGGACCTACCAAAAATAACGTACCGACCGTCGGACAGGGGTGGGACCCACGAACCCGACGAAAGGAATGGGTGACTCACCGGTAGGGGCGAACGGGGCGTTACATAAAGATTCCGTGGCTTCGAACCCTTATCATCCTCGTCTCATCCTATCCTCACTTTCTGTTCTGTTGATTGATGACGATTCTCTGATGAACCCACTTGGTTCTTTTTGGTTAAAATTTAGTATACTTTTAATTTTAGTTCTAATTTCGTAGACAAAGTAGGTTGATTTGATTCTTCATCGGTAGTGAGATCAAAGCTAGGTTGATATAATAAGTGATTTCCACTTTGTAGTGGTATTTCAATGTGATGCTAAACTGTTTAAAAAAAAAACTGATATATATATATATATATATATATATATATATAGTTTGGTGTTGAATTAAAACCTGTACTTTTTAGTTAATCAATTACAAAACCTGATCAATATATCAGATTTGGTCTATGCTATCAACTGAGATTATGCACATACTTTTCAGTGTGATTTGGGTTGTTAGTTTCTTATAATGATCTTAAATATAAAACAGTATAGTAATCTAAGAATTAAAATGATATGTATTGTAGCCCTTGTCTCAAAAAAAAAATGATATGTATTGAACAAATAATCTTCTTCTTTTAAATTGTCAAACCAGATTGTAAATTCGCCAACTATTCTTTTTGCCAAATATTCTAATCAATTTATACTAAATGATTTAATTGAACATTATCATTGTGTATCACTAGTGAGTCTTGAACGACGAGATTGATCCATTTACTAGATACGAAATGATCTCCAATATGTGTCAAATTCTCCACGTCACCTTCTTCAATCGCATTCACATAATTTATAGGTACGACTCTTTATTAATAATTTAACTAGTTAATTATTATTGATGTAACCAATTTCTGTAATTAAATTACTCAAAATGGTGCTTTAAAATTGTACTCACAACTTTTTTTGTCAACTTGTAAATACATTTTTTTGAACAAATCAAAATAACTACGAAAAAGGTTAAATCGGGTTTTTGTGAGTCTGGGGATTTGCTTTCCTTACTCGTAGCTTTTCTTCATCAGCTTGTTGGGAGTGCAATACATTGAATGTGGTTATTATTGATCATGTTGATGATACATATCATATTGATGCAACACAATCAGAATCAGACCAGAAAATATAATTTTATTGAAAATAGAGCCGAAATCGAATGAACTCGCTAACTCTAAGGTTTGAATACAAAAGTGTGGAATGAGAACTCTTTTTCCGCGCAAGGGAAATATATTTATAGCAGATAATCTAGAGTTTTTTTTTTTCAGATTCTCTATAATATTATTTATAAAATCGGAACAAACCTCGATTATATTTCTTTAAAGAAGATTTATGTTTATCTTCCTTTATTTGATATATATGTTAATTAACATAATCATCTTTTTCCATGCAGGTTGGCATGGGCGTCGTTGTCTGCTCCATGCATAATTGCCGAGCTGCTTCATAATCGACATGCTACTTTGTAATGGGCCGACATCATTTTGATGGGCCGGTCGCTTTCGGGCCGTTCAGCTATTGGACCATGCCATGGAGGGGTGCTAAACCCACCTCCAACAATTATGTTGATGAATTTATCATACTGAAGCAACACAAGTCAAATATCATTTAAAAACCTTTAATTATGAATGAACAGTATCAAAAGACAAGATTGATCAAAAGATTCTATGTGACATTTCCCAATTGGTTCTTCCTTTTGACTAAAAGTGTAGACAATATTAATAGGGCATTTGAATTTGAATTTGAATAGATTAGTTTTTAAATACCTTCTTGTATGCCTATAAATACACTCGTAATTTAATGAGAAAACACTTCTTTGGTTACAAACTCTTTATTTCTTAGTTCTAATTATCTCATACACTATCTTTCTTATTCATCATCTTATTCATAATCTAACATGGTATCTGAGCTTAGTTCATGATCCTATATTTCTAATATTAGATTCTCGGTTTTCTCTATTCTTTACCTTTCACTCTCCAGTTTTCTTCTTAACTTTTTCATTCTCGGGGTTTTCATTCTTTATGACTTTTAATGTTCTTACTATTAAAAACTCAAGACCTAATTTTCTTCCAGTGATTCTCGAGGGTTTGAACTATTTGGAATGGTCAAGAACCATAAAAATTGCCTTGGATGGGTGTGGTCTTTGGAAACATGTTTTGGAAGACAAAACATCAAAGAAAGATTTTGAAGACAATGAAGAGGATGAAGAAGCCATGGCTGAAGAAGAAAATTGGTTCCAATAAGATAAAGCAGGTCTTGGCCTCATCCAAAATTATCTTGGACCATCCATTCTTGAATTGTTCTCCTATTGTGAAACCTCTAAACAATTATGAAAAAACTCTCAAGAATATGTAAGGCAATGTTTCTAACTTGACCCGTGTGTTATAAGTCAAAAAGTCTATCAATAACCTAAGCAAAGCTGATATGGAATTCACCGAGCACTTTGGAAGTTTCAATCCTTGTGGTCTGACCTTGAGATGCTAAGGCCAAAGACCATGGATCCTAAGTTTATAAATAAGAGGCGTGAGTAAGATAAGATGTTTGGACTTATTATCACCTTGAAATCAGCTTATAATGACCTCATCAAGCACATCTTGATAGAAGACTAGCTTCCAAGACTTGAAGAGGTTTGCTATTGGATAAAAGGAACAAGACTCCATTGGACAATTCAGTGGGAAAGGAGAACTTCTCATGGCCTGAAAGGGAACTTATAAGAATGAAAAATGAAGCCTTGGGTTTGTGACCAATGCAAGAAGAAAGGACATACCAAGGACAAGTGTTGGATTCTTCATCCACATCTCAAACCACAATTTCAACGAGAAAATATCCAATCTCTCCCATGAACCCACATATGACCCTAGATAAGCTGTCTCATCAACAAAAGGAGAAATGACCATGAATGCTTATGTGGAGTATGTGAAAAAAACTTGGAGGCTTTGATCAAAGCTTATGTCTCAAAGGAATCAGGTATCACCTTCTTTTCTCATAAATCTAGTAGTTCTCTTATTATAGACTCAAATGCTTCTCATCGTATGATTAGTAATCCTAATCTTCTTAGAAATATAGAACCTAGTATAGAAACTGTGATTATAGCTAATGGTGATAGAATTCCAGTAGAAGGTATTGGGAATTTGAAACTATTTAACAAGGACTAGCTCTAAAACATTTTTCCGTGCCTAAGTTCACTTCTAATCTAGTCTCGGTTAAGAGGGCAACTAAAAACCTAAATTTTTATGCTATATTTGTTGGGATTATGTCCTGAAATCATATTTTACTAACGCTGATAGATAGTTGTATTGTCGAGATCGGACAATCCATGTAATACTCGGTGATTATAATGTTTTGCTAGAAACCGCTTATGACTTATGAGTGGTAACTCATTGCTAGTATTATGTGGACCTACAGGGTCACACACCTAAGCAAGCTGGATACACTTTGTATGGGATTGATCATTGGTAAATGGTCTGGTCAATGTGTATTGGATACACATTGAATTCAAGTTTTGAGAAGTGTGTCGATCGACACACTAGGTGCATCGATCGACACAGGGTCGATTCCGAAACTGATGTTTCGGATTATGACTTAAATTAACCCGGTTCATTTACTGGGTAATTAGGTCGACCCTAAGCCTATATATTCTAATATGAGGCTCGAGTTTGGGATGATAGTTCTTGACAGAACAGTTGCGGCCACTTCTCGAAACACAGAAATCCCAAGGAGATCCGATCTCGTTTATCTCATCAATCATTCTGCTGCCATAACAAGGTAAACATATCGGTAAGAGATTCAATATAACGAACCCTAGATCCTAGGCTTCCCTACAGTGGTATCAGAGCGTGGTAGGGTTTAATCTATTGAATCTGTAGCATGGAATTCGATTAATGTAGTATTTGATTGAATTGATGTTAATTAGTTTTTGTTTTGATAAAAGAATCTCGGATTTGTAAGTATCGAAAACGAAGAACTGTGTTTTCGCACTGTGTCGATCGACACAAGTTTGTGTCGGTCGACACACCGCGAAAATGGCAAAATTATTTTAGGGTTTTCGCACAACATCGATCGATGCACTGGGTGTGTCGGTCGATGCATCGCGAAATGCAAAAGAACTTGTGTTTTCGCATAGTGTCGATCGACACAAGTTTGTGTCGGTCGAGCCACCGCGAATTCGCCTATTGAAAATTTGGGTTTCGATTTAGAAATCGCACTGTGGCGATCGACACACTGGGTGCATCGATCGACACAGGCTGTGCAACGGGATAGATCGGTTCAATTGGATTGAACCGATTATCTCGCATGGCTAAATTTCCTGATACCCCTCTGTGTCGATCGACACAGATTAAGTGTCGATCGACACAGGCCTTGCGGATGGTTAATCGGTTCAATTGGATTGAACCGGTTATCATGCTTGGTTTGGTAGGCCAAATCGGTTTAAATTGGATGAATCGGTTCAATTGGATTGAATCGGTTATCGCAATTGGTTAAATCAGTTTGACCGGTCAATTTCGGTTTAATTGGTTGATTTCGGTTAAATTAGATTTACCGGTTAAGGAAATTCGATCCGGTTTGACCGGTTATCAAAGTTCGGTTTAAATTAGGTTGTGTCGACCGATGCAAGGATGCGTCGATCGATACACCACTCGCAGACTTGATGGTTGGACCTCAATTTGCAAATACCAGACCAAATTTATTCCTAAGTTCTAGATTAAATTAAACTTAATAAATCTATATGTTTAAAAACTATTAAAACACTTCTTGGATGCATATTGGATATGTATCAAGATTCAAGAATGTTCTAAATCTATGAGGACACACATTGGATGTGTGTTAAGATCAAAGATTAGTTTTCAATATGGTCAACTGTCAAGACTCATTTCATTGTTGTGATAGTCTTGCCAAGAGCTTTGTGTCCACAATTACATGAGTAAGGCAGGTAATGGTGTTGATGAACTTGCAGTGCTTGACATCAACAATTACATGACCTAAGAGATTGATTTACTAACCTTTTAGAGTTCAGTTTCCTCAACTAAATATCAAGTGATATTGATGTCTTGCCCAAATCTTGTCTACTGTCAAGACTCATTTCGTTGTTGGATAGTCTTGGAGTCCTTGGTATCCACAACTACATGAGTAAGGCAGGTGATCATTGATAGACTTGCAGTGCGACTGTCAGTGATCACAAGACTGAAGAGATTGGTTTGCTTGACTGGGCTATCAGAAGTTCTGGGCCCAGAGACGTCAGAGTGGATGAGACAGGGATTGTCTTATCTGCGACCAAGAGTTGTACTGGGTACCATTAGCAATGATTTGCTTACCTAGATAACTGAAGTTTGGGTGATGGCGAGTCGTCCACTCAGATTTTGGTGAAGTATGGGTCTTGGATCATTATATTCATAGAGGAAACATTGTTTGAATATAATGCGAGTTTTCTTATTAGATAAGACTTCTCATTTCCTGAACCTCATAACTAAAATTTCCTTTCTTAAATTTCAGCCTATGTCTAAAACTACTTTCTCGTTGCGATCCGTCCTTGAAAAGGACAAGTTAAATGGATCCAACTTCCTGGATTGGGATCGGAATTTGAGAATTGTTCTCAAGCAGGAGAGTATGGACTATGTTCTTGAGAAACCTCTCCCCGAGAAGCTTGGGACCAATGCCTCGCATGCAGTATATGATGCTTGGAATAAGCATTATATTGATGTGGTAGATGTGTGTGGTCTGATGTTGGCTACCATGAACTCGGACTTGAAGAGTCAATACGAGAACGTGGAGTCGCCAATAGAGATGATCACCAGCCTGAAACTGATGTTTCAGCAACATGCACGAGTTGAGAGATACCAGATGGTTAAGTCTCTCATTGGGTGCAAGCTAACAAAGGATGCTCCAGTGAGTCCTCATGTCATTAAAATGATGGGTTACGTTGATAACCTGGGGAGACTGGACTGTCCTGTTAGCCTAGAGTTGGCTACTGAAATCATTCTGCAGTCACTGCCGTCAAGTTATGATAAGTTTATCAAGAGCTATATCAAGAATGGCTTGACGAAGACGGTTACTGAGCTGCATGGCATGCTCAAAACAGCAGAGCAAAACATCATAAAGGGTAAAAGGTTTGAGAAATCTTGTAAAGACAAGGGTGGAGGCAAGGCCGTCCAGATTTGGAATCGGGATAAGCCTGTGTCATCCTTTAAGCCCAAGTCAGGCCCATCTGATGTTGGTAAGTGCTGCTACTGTGAAGAGTTTGGGCATTGGAAGAGAGATTGCATTAAATTCTTGGAAGATTCACAAGAGATGGAGAAGATGTATGGGACTTCTTCTTCAGGTATTGTGTTATTACTTCAAGTTCTACGTAAGTATTGGATACTAGTTGTGGTACTGATATTTTTGAAATATGCAGGACCGAAGCAACAGTAGAACGTTGAAGAAAGGACAAGTGGAACTGCGCGTCTGGTATGGAGCAATGGTTGTTGCATGAGCCGTAGAGATTCTCCACTTGTAGGAGCCTTTCAGACTTGGTTTTAGAAATTAAGTAATTGCCACCATGTACTTGCTATATGCAAAGATGTCTTTTATTTTCTTGTGAGAATTTGGATGTTTTTCATTTTGATAAAAGACAAGTTTTGTTCTTTTGATCTTAATGAAATATTCTATGGTAGCACCCCATTTAGAATGGGTTTTATATCTTAAACCAACATGAGTTTGAATATAACATAAATACTAAATGTTTGAGTCTGATGACTCGAACCAGTTTTTTCCTTGGCATAGTCGTTTTGGCCACATAGAAGTGAAGCAGATTCAGAAGTTCCATAGTTATGGGCTTTTGGGCTCATTTGATTATAAATCATATGAGATATGAATTCTGCTTACTGGGCCAAATGACTAAGGCTTCTTTGGCAGAGCTAAAGAGAAGGGCCATAGGCTTATTGGGCCTTGCTCATACTGATGTATGTGGCCCGATGAGCATAAATGCCAGAGGAAATCTTCAGTACTTCATTACCTTATTGATGACTTCAGTAAGTATGGCTGTGTTCATTTGATGAGACACGAGTCGGAATCTTTTGAAATGGTCAAAAGAGTTTCAGAATGAAGTATAAAACCGATTTGACAGAAGTATTAATGATCCTTGATTAGATCGCGGAGGAGAATACTTGAGTCAAGAATTGAGTGATCATCTAAGTGAGTGTGAAGTCGTCTCACAGCTCATTTCTCCTGGAAAACCTGAATGGTGTTTCCGAGAGAATGAATCGGACCCTATTGGATATGCTCCAATTAATGATGAGTCACAAGAATCTTCCATTATTCCTTTAGAAATACACCCTAAAATGTATGTATTTACGCCAACTAGGTTTCTATCAGAATCAGTTGAAAGACATCACATTGGATGTGGACTGGGAGTTTTCCAAATATGTTTTCCTAATTAATTGGGACTGCAAGGTTTGTATAAGGCAGTTGTCAACAAACAAGCTTGAACCCATATCTGATAAGTGCTGCTTCGCTGGTTGTCCTAGGGAAACCGAGGCTTATTACTTTTACAACTAATCCGAGAACAAATTTTTGTTGTTCGGAACTCTTTTTTCTAGAAAGAAAGTCTCTTTCCAAGAAGAACAGTGGGAGTAGAAGTAAAGCTCGAAGAAATTCGAGAAACACAGGAGGCTGCTCAACCTGTTGAGGGAGAGCAGCGGTGAGATCTACAAAGTGATGTAGGATCTACACCTGTGGAGCCTGAAGTTCGCAGATCCGAATGGATCCGTCACTAACCCGAGAGTGATTTCTCGTAACCGAATGCCGTGATCTTTTGATCATTGAAAAGTGACGAGCCTACGAAATTCAAGAAGCGATGGTGAGCCCCAACTCCGAAAATTTGCTAGGTTTGCATCTTAGCTTCACCAATCGATTTCTGGATTGAAGCAAACATCTTGGAGTTGGAATCTACGTTCTGTTAAAACGGTCAAAAGTTTTGACTTGATCAAGAACGGATAGGAACCGTGCGTTTAGAAGTAGACTAGTGGGAGCGTAGTTGCATTTCTCACAATTTATGTATATTACATACTCATTCTCATAAACGACGTTCCGTCTCTTAAGTCTCATGAGACTTGGGTCAGAAGTCAGTTTCAACGATAAGACATGGGAGAAGTCGTGTGAGTTCTTGGAATTAGGATCTATTGAAATAGATTGGGTAGGCAAATTGGATCGTGTCAGAATCCTTATGCTGATAAGGTATTGGACAATTCCAATATGCATGATTCCAAGAATGGCTTCACACCAAAGGTCTTATGGCAATAATCTTAGCAAGATGAAGTGTCTTGGACACTGGCTGAGCTAGTATGTATGAGTGAGATTCCTTATGCTTCTGCAATAGAATCCATCATGAATGCCATATTTTGTGCTCGTCTAGATGCAGCTTACGCATAAATTGTGACGAGAAGATGCCAATATGTTCCGGTAAAGTCATTGGACAGTTGTAAGGAATATCCCCAAGTGTTTGAGGAACACTAAGGATAGGTTCTTGTACAACTAAGGAAGTGACGAATCTGTTAAGAGTAGTTAGACGGACAAAGATGACTTCAATTTCCGGTTCCCACATGGTTATGTCTCTTTGTCTGTGTAGCGGTTATATCTGTTGGAAGGGCTCCAAGCAGAGGACCTCTGAATAGTGCTTATTAATGAATGGCGGTGTGGTTTGTTGGAATGGTTCCAAGCAAGAACACCGCAGTCTCTCCCACAACCTAAGCGCGAGATTTATTCTGCTGCTGTAGGTATTAGATATCTGAAGACGTAGTCTTGATTCTAGTGGGAGTAATGTTAGTTATGATGTTCACATAGACATGCTATGGTGATGAAAAACTGACATCAACATTATTTGATTATTGGTTAATTAAATAATGGTCCCAAAGTATTTTATGTTCATTTTATAGGTCATCAAGTTGAGGATTTGATCATGAAACCCTATAAGTGAAAGATGACATAAAATTATGTTTGTCCCTAGTCGTAGGTTGTTAAAGTGGGACACTAACAACCGTTAAGACTAGCATGTGAGGTGACGTATGACTAAGTTTCATGGAGTCATTGATATGAGTATCAACGTCAGTCACATAGATATATGTTGGTGAACATATGATCGGACATGACCCACTAATGAGAACTCTACAGGATAGTTATATCTGTGTCATGAGAGGTTCTCATTACGACTATAGAGTATAGTCCTTAGACCTGAGTTCATCATGCTTTCTAGCATGTGAATTGGTACGCTTTGACCTTGTCAAACGTCGTTCCGTAACTGGCGGCTATAAAGGCATTTCTTAGGCGTATCATGAAGTGTGTGTAGAAACAGGGATGGAACAAGATGGGATTTGTCCCTCCTATGTAACAGGAGACAAATATCTCAGGGCCCATCGAAGATTTGATACTGAGAAAATGCATGGCCGTGCTCAAACGAGGTGATTGTCAGTCGTTTGTTTTATCAGTATATATCAGGAGTTCGATGAACATGATATTGACTATAATAAGGATGACACAGTCTCTTGCCTTATGCCATATCGAGATATAGAGACGAAGGGATTATGGGAATAGGTGATTCCAGTACAAGTGGGAGATTGTTGGGATTATGTCCTGAAATCATATTGTACTAACTCTGATAGATAGTTGTATTTTCGAGATCGGACAATCCATGTAATACTAGGTGATCATAATATTTTGCTAAAAACCGCTTATGACTTATGAGTGGTAACTCATTGGTAGTATTATGTGGACCTACAGGGTCACACACCTAAGCAAGCTGGATACACTTTGTATGGGATTGATCATTGGTAAATGGTTTGGTCAATGTGTATTGGATACACATTGAATTCAAGTTTTGAGAAGTGTGTCGATCGACACACTAGGTGCATCGATCGACACAGGGTCGATTCCGAAACTGATGTTTCGGATTATGACTTAAATTAACCCGGTTCATTTACTGGGTAATTAGGTCGACCCTAAGCCTATATATTCTAATATGAGGCTCGAGTTTGGGATGATAGTTCTTGACAAAACAGTTGCGGCCACTTCTCGAAACACAGAAATCCCAAGGAGATCCGATTCCCGGCACTAGCATCCCGGCGGATTCCAGTTTGTGTGCGTGTGGACTGCAGTAGAGGCGCAGCATCTGAGGCGCTCTAGAGATCTCATTTATCTCATCAATCATTCCGCTGCCATAACAAGGTAAACAGATCGGTAAGAGATTCAATATAACGAACCCTAGATCCTAGGCGATCCAACAATATTTGGTCCTAGTGATGTTCATTTTCAGGATATTAACAATAGAAAAGTACTTGGAAGAAGTTGAACCAAAGATGAACTATATGTTTTTGAGGCAAAATATCCAAGCAATCAAAATTTATCTTTTATTAGTTCTTGTTTTATGGTTAATGCAAATGCTATGAGGCATGCTAGATTAGGTCATCCTCATGCTCGTGTCCTTGAATTGATGTTGCCTAATGTTTCTTTTGATTACTCTAGTTGTGAGGCTTGTATCCTTGGTAAACATTGTAAGACTATTTTTCCTAAATCATCTACCATTTATGAGCATTGCTTTGATTTAAGTCACTCAAATGTTTGGACTTCACCTTGCATGACTAGAGATAGTAACAAGTATTTTGTGACCTTCATATATGAAAAATCTACGTATATTTGGGTTACTTTACTCCCTTCTAAGGAATGTGTGTTTGAAACATTTATTAACTTCCAAACTTATATGAATAACCAATTCAATGCTAAGATCAATGTCTTTAGATCAGATAATGGAGGTGAATATACAAGTCATAGATTCAAGGAGCACTTAGATAAGCATGATCATACACCAAACAAGTTGTCCTTACACATCACAACAAAATGGAGTGGTTGAATGGAAGAATATGCATTACAAGAAATTCAAGTATATATAGCACCAAAAAAACGCTATATATTACTATCATAGCGGTTTAGTAAATGCTATTTCTACGCTCGTTATAATAGATAAGACACTTTACATAGCAGTTTTTTGTAATGCTATAACTGAAGTATTTACAATAACGCTTATTTTAATGCAATTATAAAGTATTTAATAGCGTTTATTTCCTGTTATTATATATTTTTTATATACAATATTTGATAGCGTGCAGTTTTTAATATAGCATTTAATTTTTGTACTTATATTGCTGTGATTTCTGTTTTTTTTTCTATTTGATCTAATTGCTAAATCGTGAAACCTGCTTTGAATACTGAATTCCCAAAATATCATGATCGAAAAGAGAACATAGTTTTATAACATTAGGCACAAAAACATCTTACAACAAAGACACATCTTACAACAAAGCTTCGATGTATTAACCCTCTCGTCATCATCACTGGAGAAGCCGCCGCGAGTCTTCTTTTGCCAAGCCAAAGCTTTCTCATAGCCCACTGAACCAAAATCTTTTGGCTTTAGATATCTAACAGATGATTCTAAGAAAGTCCACGAGCTACAACGAAAAGAAGAGAAAAAGCTTCAGTTATAAACAAAGAGTCAGCTACAAAATATTTACATAGATGATAAACAACAACAACCTCATCAAACTTATTGATTTATGGAGCTTTGTAGAAGCTATGTTTCATGTACACACATTTGTTTTTAGTTCTAAAAACACATTAGAGACATACTTTAAGTGATATTAATGCAGTTGGTTTGAATACGAAATCACCAGGTGGTGTTAACAAAATGCAGTTAGCTATCTATGTGTTTTTGAGTGTGTTTTAAAGGAATTTAAGATGAAAGCGATGAATCTTATTTATGTACCTTACTCTAAGAAGAAGGCTCAATGCATGGAATATGATGAGGAGAAGAGACTAGGCGTACACGTGAGCCCATTCCAAGTTGTCCTTCTCCTCCATAACACCAACCCCATACATGTCCAATATCCGAACTTCACAGAAAAATTATGATGCATCAAGTGTTTATTATATAGCACATCAGAGCCTCTTACAGCTGACTGGAGATACTGTCATTGATTGGATGAGAAGCTAGAAATTTCACATGATAATGCTAAAGTATGACGTCCACAAGCAGCAACACTGACAATCCGAACACCTGGAGCCAACAATACAAGGCAAGGCAATGCCGAGAGGTCGTTGTTCTTGGACTGTGATGAACTCTCAACAGCTTGCTTTGACGGTGAAACCCTCCTTTTCTTTGTTGATTTCTGTCCACCTGTTTTTTTCCTTGACAACTGGAACTCACTGCAAAATAAGCATTCATCCTCCTTATACAAAAAAAATATAGAGCTTTCACAACGAAAATGAACAGGCAGAGATTCACCTTGCTTTGCGGAAAAACATATGTTTCTATCACATGAATCCCCTTCCATTTGTCCGAACACTTCCTATGTGTATGCATTCCCTCCATCCCCATGTATAAACTTGATGGTTCTCTATATCCAAAGTAAACAAAAAAATAAAGTTATGAACTTTGAAGCAGAAGGTGGTGAAGCTAATTCAGATCATGAAAGACACATGTTACTGACACACAGTGAGCCCATCCAGCCTTAGCTTTTTGTACACTAACCTCAGGAGGAAGTGGAAAAGGATCCGGAATTTCCTATACAGTGGAAATGCAACAAAAACTCAGAAAGCGTGGTTTCAATTTTAGTAGTTTTTTCTCATAAAATCAAATTCACACAATGCAGAAGAAATGTTAGTCAATCAAATTCTCAGTTTCAGATCTTAACCAGCTTTGTCACCAAAAGAACCACCAACCATGATTTTTCCGTTCTCAAACTCACTCATGTATTTGTTCCAGAGAGATGACCATTGAATAACCTCCATTGTCACTACCTGTTTTAAAGCATCGTAGAACGTCCACGAACAATGCAAAAACATAAGAGACTACTCAGAAAACATATGAAATCAAAACACCAATTAACAAATAAAAATAAAGTAAAGCCAAGTAAAAGCAACGAATCATTGAAAAACTTTTATCTTTTATGCTCAAGGACAACAGTGAGCACATCTCCAATTCTTTTCAATTGGTGCACTCCTTTCTTATGCGAACTGAATCTCCTCAAAGCATATTTCTCAGCCAAGAGCTGAAATAAGAACATTCATGGAATCTCATAGAAAAACTATCAAAAAGCAAATTGAACAAGAGCTTCTCTTGCTTTGCTTTTGATAATTTCGATTCGGGATTATATACCTCGAAACGATTACACTTCTTTCAATTGCTATTTGAATCATAAGGAGCCCCTGAATCAAATCTAAACGAATTGAATCGAACCCCGATCCATACCCTAAAACAGAGATTAAATGTAAAAATATACTTACATCTTTTTCACGATATCCTAGCTCGACATGGAACCCCCCACAGAATTGAGCTAATGCACCATCCATCTTCTGCCAAAAAAGATAAAAGGAGTCAAAGCGTTATAGGGTTCAGTGGTGAAGATGGAGAGTAGATTAGAGATGAAGATGGACATATATATTAAGGTAGGCGATTTATGTAGATAAATGGATTTAGGGTTTGTAGCAAATGTGTAAACGCTATATAAAAAGGTGATATTTACCATAGCAGAAAAGCACAGAACGCTATATTATACTGTTATAAATACCTTAATTTCTTGTAATGATGTATTTCATTGAAATAACAAGATAAATGATGTTTCACACCATTGTATCAAAGAGGTTTTGGAGAGATTCAGTCTTGGCCTTATGCTACCTAATCAACCGCATACCAACCAAAGTCCTAAAATTATATTCTCCTTTTAAGGTACTTTACAAAGTTAAGCCTTATGTTGATCATTTACATGTGTTTGTATGTGTTTTCTTGGTATTGGTGCAAGATGGATAAAGGAAAAAGCTAGAGACCAAGAGCACTCGGTTTATGTTCCTTGTGTACTCAACAACTAAAAAGGGGTATATGTGTTATGATCCTATAAACCGCCACACACTTTATCTCGTGATGTCAAGTTGCTTGAAGGAAAATTATACTATGACAAGAAGGATTTGGAAAGCTTGAAAGATCTATATAGCTCACCATTTGATCATGCCACTAGCCTACAGTTTCTTCTTGATCATCTTGGAAACCAGGACCCTAAAAATCAAAGGAATGATGAAAGCAACTCACCCAAAAACCTTATTAGTGTTGAGGAATTAGTAGAAACCGAGCCAAAAGACCACATTCATACTCATGAGGAAGAAGCATAACTGTCTCAACCCCAAAACCAAGAGGACTTGGACATGGGAGAAGAAGAGTCAATCTATCATGAAAAGTAGAAGCGGTTGTTAAAGAGATTACTCAGCCACTAAGAATGAGTACTAAGATCAGAAAACCATCTAATTGGGTTAACAATAGAGTGTACTATGACCACAAAGTCGTGACTCATCCAATTCAAGCAGTTTGTTTAATTTCCCTCTTTCCTCATGATCATCAAGCATTCTTTGGTAAGGGTGAGCTGGACAAGATACCTCTAAACTATTAAGAAGCCAAGAAAAATAAGGAATGAAGAAATGCAGTTTGTGATGAAATAAGAGCTATGGAAAGCAACCAAACTTGATATGAGACTGATCGTCCTAAAAGAAAGAAGGCATTAAGATCCAAGTGGGCATTAAGCTCCAAGTGGGTCTTCACCATTAAGTACAAAAGCAATAAAAATATTGAACGACACAAGGCTCGCTTGGTAGCTACAGGCTTCATTCATTTTTATGGAGATGATAATAGAGACACATTTGCTGATACCCACAGTAAGGGTTATACTCTCATTGGCTACTAACCTATTTTGGGAGTTGTGGCAGATGGATGTTGAGAATCCTTTCTTACAATAACTTGAGGATGAAGTGTATATGACTCCTCCACCTGTTCTAGAAGACATCATTGCTTCAGGGAAGGTATTAAGGCTTAAACAATCAATTTATGGTCTAAAGCAGTCACCAAGAACTTGGTACCACAAGGTGAGCACAACTCTTAAAGATCATGATTTTAAGAAGTCAAAATCAGACCACACTTTGTTCACCCTACAAAGCTCTCAAGGTATTGATGTTGTGCTGATCTGTGTAGCTGATCTCATCATTTCATGGGACAACAAAGAAAGTATCCAATCGACCAAGTCTTTTCTTAAATTTATATTTAATATTAACGACCTTGGTGAGCTTAAGTACTTCTTAGGCATTGAAGTGTGCCGCTCACAAGAAGGTATATTTCTCTTCCAAAGGAAGTACACTTGATTTTTTGAGTGAGACAAGAAAATTTAGAGCAAAACCAGCCAAGACTCCACTTGAAGATGGCTATAAGGTCAATTGAAATGGGGAGATAGAAGATGAGCCATTTGAAGACATTGGCCAATACCGCTGACTTATAGGTAAGCTAATATACTTAACCATCACTAGACCTGGTCTTTGCTTTGATGTGAACCAGGTCATTCAGCATGTACAAGCTCCCACAGTGTATCATTGGAGTATGTGGAGAGGATTCTTAGATACCTTAATTCTAGCCTGAGCCAAAACATTTGAATGAGGAGAATGATAGCACCAAGATAGTGGAATATTGAGATGCGGATTGGGTTGAAGATAGGATTGATAGGAAGTCTACAAATGATTATTGCAAATTCATTAAAGGCAACTTGGTTACTTGAAAGACAAAGAAGCAGAAGGTGGTGGCATATTCAAGTGAATAAGCATAATACCGAGCTATGAGGAAGCTCACGTATGAGCTAACTTGGCTCAAAGCTCTACTCAAATATATAAGCATTTAGTCTTCTAGCTCCATCACCATGCATTGTGACAACCAAATTTCCATTCATATTGCATCCAACTCGTTTTTTGTATGAAAGAACTAAGCATATTAAGGTAGACTGCCACAAGGTCCGAGAGAAGATTGAAGAAGGAATCATCTTTCCTTGCTACACCAGAAGTGAAGATCAATTGGCTGACATCTTCACCGAGGCTGTAAGTCTCAGATTTTGCAATCACATCCATAGCACTTGTACTTGTATATCTCTCACACCCTTGTTTTCATGTCCTCTAGTCCATGGACATTACATCCTTTTTCCCTTAACATAGTTTTTTCCCAAGTGGTTTTCTATGTTACGTTTTTTAGTGAGGTTATACTTCATGGGTTTCCAAATTTAGCCTTATATGTCTCTATGGCTAAGCTTGAGAGGGAGTATTGTTCATGTTGATGCAACACAAGTCAAAAATCATCTAAAAGTCTTCAATCACGGATGAACAGTACCGAAAGACAAGATTGGTTAAAAAATTATATATGACCTTCCCTACTTGATTCATTCTTTTGACTAAAAATTTAGACAATATTATTAAAACATTTGAATTTAAATAGATTAACCTCTAAATATATTTTTGTATGCCTATAAATATATATATAATCTAATGAAAACACACGCATTTCTCTGGTTACAAACTCTCTTTTTAATTCTAATTATCTCATACAACCTTTTTCTTATTATCATATTGTTCATAATCTAACATTTATCTGCTAGGCTGCAAGTTAATAAAACAGCTTTGTAGATCTTTAGGTAGCTCAGCAATTTCTAGATCATCTCTCTTTCGTGTTGGTTACGGTTTATCTCTTTGATTCTAAGATGATGATGTTTTCTGATTTAGGTTTTGCTGTAAATCTCTAATCCCTTATGTTAGGGTTTATGTCTCTCGTATGTGAATTTTGTACTCCGGGGAAAATCTTGTTTCCGCCAGTTTTTATTTTCTTCTTGTAGCTCACCTTGTTTCTTTGGTTGAATGTAATATTATTAGTGAACACAAATTATGAAGAAGGTTGTTCCAGTTACCAATTTATCTCTTTCACAGGTAGAGTGACATGTATGTTCTCACATAAGAGAAATAAGAAATTAAATGTTGTCTTTGTCAACTTTAAAATCTATTAAACCAGTATCACCGATTGTTTTTCTTTATAATACGACTTTTGGATCGTTCCAGGACTAATTAGCCTCATTACCTGTGCCGTTCCTAATTAAATTTGTAGCTATGAAAGATGTGTTCAACAAAATTGACATACATGATTTTGAGATTTTGATAAATTGAAATGACACATGCATGTAGTTAATACCAAACATGTTATACTTCGTTGACAAACGAAACTAAATGACGAAGCAACACATTAACACAGTTTGATTTCATATCTTTTTTTTTTTGTGAAACTAAAATGTAACACGGTTTGAAAAGGAAACTAGCGTTTCCTCTCTAAATTTCCTTTATAGCCAGACAAGATAAATTTGCACACAAAAAAAAAAGCCAGACAAGATAAACATAGCAGTCCACATCTTTCCCTTTGGAAAACAACCTCCTCCATCGTGCCATTTATTGCAAATTGATAGTTGTTGCTTCCTTCTCTTGTTTTCTAATTTGCAAGTTATACTAAAAATTGATCGGGATGGATCATGTTCTTATATTATCTTCTTTTGTCAAACATACATGGTTAGCTAGAATAAATGATAAATTTTCATTGGTTTAAAAGTCAGCCGCGTAGGTGTAAGTGCTCGCCTAGCAGCTTAGACACCTAATCAGTCCGAAGTGGACGTCTAAACAGAAAATGATATGATTTGTTTTACTGTTTCTATAATAAAATAATACAAAGGTATACTTAACATCAGAATTTAAAATTGATATGAACCTAAATAAAATAAAACCCATAAGTCTCCAATTAATATGTAATCTATCGGCTATGCGTTTAGATGGACATCTTATTAGCGTTTAACAAAATTAAAATTTAAACACTAGACTAACCTTATGTCGGTCATTTAATTTTGCTACTATTCAGAATTAGTTATTAGTGATATAACTAGATGACGAAGCAACACATTAACACAGTTTGATATGAATGTCTAGGTCGGGACCAGTATATATATATATATATATATATTTGTGTGTAACAGTATTTTTGGGTAGCTAACCAATTTTCAACTAAATTCAACAACCCACAACACAATCCAGTTCATTAATTCGTCTTAAATATTATTGAGTTTTTAGTTTCTCGCTTTAAAAAAGAGAGATTTGAATGTATAGTTAACAACCCAGTTTTCGGTCGTTTTAACTTTTAGAATCAGAAAGGCATAAACATTTCATACGTTTTGACGTTATACAAAAGTTTATTTTAGAGAATGAAACATTTTAAATTATAAGCCCTGTTTTCACTGAATCTTGAAAGAAATAAACTTGAGTTCTTTTACAGAAAAAAACTGAAGTTTCACAACATTTTCTAAATCAAGTTCATGGCGGTATCCACTTACGTTAAATATACATACTGTAAGCAGCTTTTTATTTTTCACAAGGGGTAACCCTCGGGCTGTAACTTATAGATTTGTTTTATTATCCTTTACTTATTTGTTTTGGTAGTGTATATGCTTTTTTCATTTTCTTCATCATCTATTTTCTATTATTTTACTGATGTTGTTTATTTTGAATATATAGTAATTAATTAGGATGAGTTGTTTTTTCAATATCTACATTGAGCAAAAAACGATATAGTTTTGTATTTATGCTGCCTTATATTTTATTGTAATTTGTATCTACTTTGATAAGTTTTTTTATATATAGAATATATAGAATGACCAATACAATGAAAATATGCACTATTTTATTTTATTTTCCTATTTCTTTGTTTCATTATTAAAAATAGTCTTACATTATTCCATTATATATAAGATTGTAAAAATAATAGGGAAGTTATGACTAAATTTTGTTAGCAAGTAACTACATGCCAAATATGAGGGGTGTACCGAAAAGCTCGTTGTTGGTGTTGGCTAGGGTGAAAAGTTGATGATGAGTGCATATGCTTAACAACTCTTTCAGTTTAAAAAAAAAAATGAATCATCAAGTTGAACCAATGATATTCATGGAGTGGACCAAATAAAGAGGTGTAAATCAGCTAACTTGAAACGATTGACGCTCTTAATGCCTTCAAAACCAGTGTTAAAATACATTGATCTTTCTTGCAATCAATGACTTAATGGTTGGAATGTGTTGGACGTATATGAAACTTTGCATCAAAGTATACTTAGAAAGAAATTAGATAATAAATGTGGGTAATTGATGGATGGAATTTTAGAGACACCACAACCAGACTCCATCATAGAGAATGTAACATATGAGACTTTCATTTTTGGTGATTAGAGAGAGTGGTTTAGAAAGAAAGAGAGAGATGGGTGTAAGAAAACTTGGTGAGGAGGTCTATATATAAGAGTGAGTGGATAAAAATAAATGAGAATTAAGAGTTGAGTAGTGGAGAATAAATGATTTGAATGAATATATTATAGTGGAGATAAATAAATGGTGATGAAGTATTGCATTGGATATGGTGATGGTGGGGTTAAATTTAGAGATTTGTAATATTTATGGATTTTTGGGAGATTCAATGGAGTTGAAAATAAGAATGTTGGTAGGAGCAAGGATGATTTACGATTTCTAAAATTAGTAATTGTTCAACATAGAAAGATGTGGTGTTCTAGACGAGATTGTAAATATAAAGATAAAGGCGTTTAGGTAGATGGAGGAAGATATAGATTGTTTGATATTAATTAGTTTTGTTTGACTTCATTTTTTATTTTAGCTGGTTATTATTATTTTTTTACAATTTTTAGTTGATTATTCAGAAGTATGTTAATAATTGAGAGACTGAGATGTGTTGGATTTTTAAGTGGATAGATTAAACCAAACAATTTGATTTTACGTTAAGATAATGGTAAGTTTTTATGATTTTGTTATAATTTTTTTAATAAAAATTGTTTAGCTGGATGATGATGTGGCCGACGGAAAAGAGAAAAAATTAATTTTATATATAGATTCAATACATTACTAAACTTTCCATAAGATATATGTTTTTTAACCAAATGTTTCCTTCTTTGACCAAAAAAGAAAAACCAAATGTTTCCTTTGGATTGATTATCCTTGGGTCTTAGTTGGGCCGATTTTAAAAGCCTGATAAGATTTTCCTAATTACCGAATCTGTCGAGAAGATATTTTCCCCCATCTGGCTCACCATTGAACATAAGACAGTTGTCATATTTGAACTGGCAACAAGCAAAATCATCCAACAAGGCCCCGTTGCATTTCACTAATGCAATCAAATTCCATGGAAATCACTCCATTGTCAATGCTTATAGTACAATTTCGAACGTCACAGATCATCCATTCAATACCGGAACAAAAGATTTTATACTTTCTCACTCACAGTCACAAGATGTTCCACCACCTAAAGTAGTGAAACAGGCCAAGAGTCGACCTTCGAATCATCACAATCGATATCTTCGAATCACTCACAGTCACAAGATGTTCGTTTGGCACGAAGAACATCGTTACAGGAACTTTGATCTTGCAATTGAGAGAGGGATCTTAGGAAATGGACAATCTGATGAAAAAGGGAAACTGATCATGTGGAAGAAGTTCATTGAAGAGGTTACTAAATCTGTGAGAAAATGTGATAGAACACATCGACTTGTCTCCACTGGACAAGACGAAGACAATCTAGAGACTCCAGACATATCTCTCTTTAGGCCTGATGAAGCATTTGAGACCTGCGATAACTCGAAACATAAATCGGATACGGAGAAGCTACTAAGCATCCTGGATGTGGATTCTCTTGTGGAAGATGCAGTTTCAGCTAAAGTTTTAGGGAAGAACAAAGACTATTACGGGGTAGGGCTATGGACTCTAACTTCATTCGTCAACCACTCGTGTATCCCAAACGCAAGACGCCTCCACATTGGAGACTACGCCATTGTTCTCGCCTCAAGAGACATCAAGGCCCGGGAAGAGATCACTTCTGCTTACTTCGACGTGCTTTCTTCTCCGTTGGAAAAGCGGAGAGAGATGGCTAAGTCATGGGGATTTTGTTGTAAATGCCGTAGATGCAGTGTCTTGTCTGTTACCAACCAAGAGATTAGAGAGCTGGAAATGGGTTTAGAGAGAGGCGTAGAGGAAGGGATGAAGAAAGAGAGCATCTTATTTGGGAGTTTATGAAGAGATATATAACTCAGAGAGACTTATGAGAAGATTCCAACAATGGAAGTTATGGTGGATAGTGTCTCTGAGGTCATTGGAAGTGATGAGAGATTGGTGAAGATGGTGGTGGAAGGAATGAAGAAGAAGAATGGAGGTTGTTGCAGTAACATGGCAGAGATGGAGAGAATCTTGAAGCTAGGAAAGGGTGTTTATGGCAAAGTGGTATCGAAAAAGAAGGCAATGAAGACTCTTCTTGGCCTAGAGTGACACTGTAGAAGCTAATTGTTTGTAGGATCGTAGAGAAAGAGAGAGAGAACCATTTTTCTTTCCTGTAATTCCTTGCTTCATGGAAGAAAGAAATCATCCAATGATATATTATTATAAAGACATGAAAAAAAGACTGGTTCTACCAAATAATAAGATAAGTTGGATGAGAAGTCGCATAAAGGATGATGGAGAGTTTATTCGTCGATCCAATGATCATGATTAGCACTTCCTCCAGGTTTGTCCTGCAGAAACACCTCTTTCTGCTGTTTCAACTGGTTAACTAGCCTGCGGACACTAGGAGTCTGGAACCGATCGGTAGGAGATTTCTTCTCTTGAGTTTGCATCTCTTTTTTGGAACTGAGATACGGTTTAGGAGGAGGAACCTTGTCTTGTAGTACAGCAAGCTCCTTTAGCCGTTTGTATGCTTTCTTCTTTTCCTTTCTCTCTGCAAGATACTCCATCTGAAAAAAACATCAAAATATAAATCAGCAAGAAGAAGAAAAACATCTCCCGTGTTCAAGGACAGTATCATCAGCAGAAGTAACACGTACATTAGCTACAGACATTGCTTCATCTTCGCTGATGCCATTCTTTGTCAGTTCAAGGACCCGACAACCATATACGCGTGCTGGATCAGGAATAAACGCCGAAACCCTATGAGGATTGAAGATGGTGAAGCATTATATAAACCACATCGAATCAGTTGAAGAGAGTCACATGGACACTGCTTCAAGACACAAGAGACTAAGCCATAATTGTTTGGAATCAAACTTTTATCCAGAGTTAAAGCAATCATCAAACCATATTAGGTACAGATGCAATGTAATAGGAATGCAGATACATAAAAAAGGAGAATTTACTTGATGGGGTCGACGAGTTTTGCTTCCGGATGCTTACGGGCAAATTTACGAACATAGGAATCTTCAGGGAGAACAATCTTCTTGATTTTCCCATTAGAGCGAGGGAAGACAGGAGGAGGTGATCTGCCATTAAACCAACCACAGTAAGAAACTAAAAACCTAAAATCACAATTCTTCCAAAATTTCAACTTTTTATGCAATTGAAACGGAAAATAGAACCCTAAATCGAATATGGAAGCATCTAATTGGAAAAACAGATGGATCAAGCCGAATCATTTGGAAAATACAAATTGAGAGAGAGAGAGAGTTACGCTTCCATGGCTTTAAGCCAAACAGGCTCTCGCATAGCCAATCCACCAACAAGCCTCCTGCTTTTGGAAAGTAAATCTCCTTTCATCCACGACATAACGGAGCTTTCTTCACTTTGCTTCTTCGCTTTGATCTGTTGTAATACTTTACCCGGCGACCAGGCCACGACGAGGGTTTAGAAATGGCTTGTGTTGGTTAAACCTCATGGTTATGAATCAAACCGGGTATATCACCTAATAATTCCGGTCTAGAGTCGGTTGTCAAGATAGAAAGCGCGAACTATTACGGTTTGTTTCGGTTCGTTCTGGTTCAATTAATCAAAAACCGCATGAGAAGACGACGCCGTTTACCTTGAAACCAAATGGTTTATACCTCTTTTGTCCACTTCCGTCAACTATTAGCTTTAGAGAAACAGCATCAATGGCGTTGAGACTGACATCGCTGAAACGAGCCGCGGTTGAGTCATGCCGCATCTTGGAAACCCGAAGCTTCAGCCACGTCGCGGTAATTCCTCCGCCTTTGAACAGCGCCATAGATCGAAGCATCGCTATGCCGCCGCTGATTTCACATGAGTTCGATCAGAATCAGAATCAACCGGGTTCGATAGATGAGAAGAGCTTCGGATTTGGGCTTCCTAGTTTTGCTTTCAGTGGATCCATGGAGCTAATGGCTGTGCCCAAAAAGAAGGTTTGGTAACTCTTAGTCCCCCCTTCGTTTTCCACTGCTAACTATTAAACTTTCTTAGGGTTTTGAATTATCGTGACATCTGGGCTTAGCTCGGATTCAGACTTTCTCTAGGGTTTTACGGAGGCGCACTGTTGGACTTATTAGTTAATTGTTTTTGGTAAAAGTTTTGGAATTTAGATACAAAGTGTTAGATTTTATCTCATAAAAGTTGTCTTTTTGGCTGCTTTTGAATGTCCATCTTTAAACCTTTGCTTGTGTACCTTTGGGTTACATTCTCAATTGATTTAGTTCCTTCTGGTTCACATCTAGTTTGGACCCTCTCTGGGTAGTTAACAGTTGGCTCTTATCATATGAAAATGTGTGTGTGTTTTAATGGCCTTGCCCGGTTGCCCCCTTGGAGAATGATTGTGTTAATCGAAGCTGTTCTTTGTGATAAGGTTTCTAAACACAAGAGAGGGATAAGAAATGGGCCAAAAGCTCTTAAGCCTACTCCTGTGATCATCCGTTGCAGGTAAGAGAATGGCTTCTCTTGTTGCTTTATCTGTTTGTTGGTTTTTAATCTATCCATAGGTTGAGTTTGGTTGAGATATAATTTTGAGGCCGCGAAAGAATTTGCTCTATTAGTTTCTCTAGGCTGTCACTGCAGCAATAGCTGAATAATAAATGTATATGCTTTGCCTATTTATTGCCATGTCATTAGTAGAAACTGCATTCAAGTAACTAGAAAGGTAATAAGTTTGATGTAAGAACTCGGTTGCAAAACATGCCCGACCTCAACCATGCCCGACCTGTTTCGCCTTAAGTCTGCTCGATATAACACTTGTTTTGTGTTTGCAGGAGTTGCGGGCGAGTTAAGCTGCCACATTTCTTCTGTTGCAGTGGTGAGCAGGTAAACCCTAGTGAGCAAGGCCATTAGAACTACTGATCAAGATTTCCTAAATGTTTTACTCCTTGTTGGATATTTAGTGGGAAAAAATCTTGGCTTTCTTAGTAGTAGACTCGAGTGATACGATAGACTTAGTTGACTATATTTTGGCAAATTATTCGGGTTTTGCTGCAAGATCAATATGCTCATGCTTCTTTTGACAAATTGTCATGACTTGTTGCAAGTCTACGCAAGCTCATTTATATATTTATGCTTTTAGACTTAAAATCAACAGCTACATGGACTTTAAATAAAGAAAAATCTTCCCATGAAACCATCGATGCAAGTTTTAGAGGCTCTTTTGTCATAGGTTCGCCGGCTGTCGTCTGAATAGTATATTACTTGTGTTGTGTATAATATAACTGGTTTCTTACAGTGTCATTTCAGGGTAATCTCTTTATCGTAGTATATTACTTGTGTTGTTACATGGATGCTCCAATGGTTCGCAGAGCCTGATAACAGTTTTCTTGTAATAACATAGACGATTTTTTAAAACTTAAAAGTAAGTACGTCTATAGAGTTAGGGGCTGTGGACCCACAGTGTTATTTTGGGGTGTCACTTGACAGATCTGGATATCCATCTTTTTGAGGTATTCGGATCCGACTCCTTCGGATATGCAATATAACTATCCAGATCCAAATATAAACTATTTGGATATCCGGTTTGTGGATTTTCGTAAAAATACCGGATACCCGGATCCGATTCCATATTTGATTAAATTTTTAAAAATCTAATTTTTTTTCATACAAAAATATAATAGCATATACATATATACATATATATGAATTCATATATACATTCACAATTTATATATACATAAAATTATAACAAGAAAAATATTTTCTAAAGATTTCTTCCACAAACAATATGAACATGAAAAAAAAAGTTCAAAGAAAGAAAGAGTGACCGACTGAAATAGCATAATTATAACATCATCACATACATACCAAAAAAAAATCAAAAGTAAATGTTAATTTTTTGGATTGAGCGATCAAGAAACGAACCTTTTATTGATTTAGATCACTAAACAATATTAACATATCTCACTTTTCCACAAAAGGTGAATACGAAAAAATCTTTCAGATTTTGGAGATTGAAAGAAATAGAGTTCGAGAGAATCAGAGTGAAAGAGAATAATATATTTTGATGATTAATTGGTTGAATGTGAGATTTTTTTTTAGTTCAAATTGGATTCTATCTTAGTTGGCTTTTAATAGATATGATTAAAACAAAAAATAATTATAAGAACATATAATAAATAAATATGTATTTATAAAACATATTTTGAATATCCGGTTTTGAAATTTTCTATTATCAAAATCCAACAGCTCGAATATTTGTTTTTCAGAACGAATCCGTAGCAGATTCTGAATCGGATCCGGATACCGGATAATAATCCCACGTCTACTTAACACCATAAAAATAATATAAATTTATGTTTTTGCATATGTTTATTAAAAAAATTCAATAGCTTAACTAGTTATTTTGTATGTGTTGACACCCCTAAATCCAAGTTCAAATCTCCTAAAACACCCTATTGCATTTTTTTTTTTTTTAAATGTGACCCTTTAAAAACTATTTCTGGGTGTGGATTTGATTTGAGCGCATTGTGACCGGAACCATTTCTTCTGGTTTCCTCAAATGTCACAGCAGAGAGCACAGCAATAATTTTAGGTAAGATTGTTTATCCAAAACATCTAATGCTATTTTCCGTACGATTGTTTTATCCAAAGCATCTAATGCTAATTTCTAGACCTGGGCATTTTATCCGAAACCGATTATCCGAACCGAAACCGACCCAAAATGAACCGATCTAAAACCGATATAGTTATATAGCATTTACATGATGGATAATTTATTTCGGAATCGTGGGTATTGGGTAATATCCGGAACCGAACCGATACCCGATCGGATATCTGAATATCCGAATATATATATTAGATATAACCTATAAAATATATATAAACATATGGATCACCGGTTTTACTAATCACAATTGTTTGAAATGATAAGTTTTATAAAAAAAAAGTTTTATTTATAGCTAAAACTCTACCAAAATTTTTCTTTTTATTTTCAATATGGGATTTTTACTAATTTTTTTCTCAAAAAACCATTTCATTAAAAAATGTATTGAAATGTTTATTAACGGGCATTACATTACATGTGGTGTTATAAATCAATTATATCTAACGAAATAATTTTTTTTTTGTTTCGTTAGATATAATTGATTTATAACACCACATGTAATGTAATGCCCGTTAATAAACATTTCAATACATTTTTTAAATATATGGGTACCCGGAACCAAACCGGAACCAAACCGAAATCGATAGAAACCGAACTGAAACCAAACTGAAAATTATAAATATCCGATGGGTCTTAAATCTCTAGATCCGAAATATCCGGAACTGAACGGTTCCTACCCGAAACCAAACCGAATATCCGAATGTCCATGCCTACTAATTTCTGTACAAACTAGTCCTAAGACCATCTCTAATTTTTCTATATTTGATTCTAAATAGAGTAATTCTAAAATAGAGATAAATTTTCTCTAATATATTGTTCTATATTTTATTTTAAAAAGAATATTCCCTCTATTATTTTTAATTTTACTAATAGTATATCTTATTTATAAAATTTATAAATTAATTTTCTTTTTTGATATAGTCTATCCTAAAACTTTTTAATTCACAAATCTTTTTTATTTCGCAATAACAATATCAAAACACCACTCATAGGAAAAACTTTGAATAGATGGAGTTTAAGAGTTAACTATGTGGTTTTGACAAAAAAAAAAAAGAAAGAAAGAAAGAAAGAAAAGAGCTAACTATCCGGACTCTGACTCTTCGTCGTAGTAGAATGGTAACGGAACTGATAATAATCCCACGTCTACTTAACACCATAAAAATAATATAAAATTATGTTTTTGCATATGTTTATTAAAAAATTCAATAGCTTAACTAGTTATTTTGTATGTGTTAACACCCCTAAATCCAAGTTCAAATCTCCTAAAACACCCTATTGCACTTTTTTTTTTAATATGTGACCCTTTAAAAACAATTTCTGGGTGTGGATTTGATTTGAGCGCATTGTGACATGAACCATGCTATTTTCAGTTTCTTCTGGTTTCCTCAAATGTCACAGCAGAGAGCACATCAATAATTTTAGGTAAGATTGTTTATCCAAAACATCTAATGCTATTTTCCGTACAATTGTTTTATCCAAAGCATCTAATACTAATTTCTAGACCTGGGCATTTTAACCGAAACCGACCCGAAATGAACCGATCCAAAACCGACATGGTTATATAGCATTTACCTGATGGATAATTTATTTTGGAATTGTGGGTATTGGGTAATACCCGGAACCGAACCGATACCCGATCGGATATCTGAATATCCAAATATATATATATATATATATATATATTAGATATAACCTATAAAATATATATAAACATATGAATCACCGATTTTACTAAGCCCAATTGTTTGAAATGATAAGTTTTATAATTTTTTTTTTTTATTTATAGCTAAAACTCTACCAAAATTTTTCTTTTTATTTTCAATATGGGATTTTTACTTATTTTTTTCTCAAAAAACCATTTCATTAAAAATGTATTGAAATGTTTATTAACTGGCATTACATTACATGTGGTATTATAAATCAAATATATCTAACGAAACAAAAAATTTCTTTTTTTTTTGTCTGATTTTTTTTTTTGTTATGGGTACCCGGAACCAAACCGAAATCGATAAAAACCGAATCGAAATCAAACCGAAAATTATAAATACATGATGGGTCCTAAATCTCTAGATCCGAAATATCCGAAACTGAACGGTTCCTACCTGAAACCAAACCGAATATCTGAATGCCCTGGCCTACTAATTTCTTTACAAACTAGTCCTAAGACCATCTCTAATATATATATATATATATAATTTTCTATATTTGATTTTAAATAGAGGAATTCTAAAATATAGATAAGGTTTCTCTAATATATTGTTCTATATTTTATTTTAAAAAATAATATTATCTCTATTATTTTTAATTTTACTAATAGTACATTTTATTTATAAAATTTATAAATTAATTTTCTTTTTTAATATTGATATAGTCTATCCTAAAACTTTTTAATTCGCAAATCTTTTTAATTTCGCAATAACAATATCAAAACACCACTCATAGGAAAAACTTTGAATAGATGGAGTTTAAGAGTTAACTATGTGGTTTTGACAAAAAAAAAAAAAGAAAGAAAGAAAAGAGCTAACTATCCGGACTCTGACTCTTCGTCATAGTAGAATGGTAACGGAACTGATTTGAATGCTCTAAACTTTCCCACGTTGTTCAAATGCTCGTTCTCTAACCTGTGTTCACAAGTCATAACCCAAACAAAGCCAAAGTAGTAAGTAAATGAAATAAGTTCTAAGGAGCATTTATCGATTGTTTCTTGGTCAAGACGTTACCTGAAGAAATTCCAGATGCCACGGCGTATGATCTCAAGAATAGCAAGAAGAGCGACCATTGTTGCACTATAGAAATCGACATTCAGAACGGTCAGTATCCATGCCAACCTCAACACGACGTTTACGACCTACAACAAAGAGAAGAGAGAAACAAAAATTAAAAAGAAACCCTAAAATACGGATTCATTTTGTTCTCACCATTGCAACGTAGTAGACGGATTTGTGAGGAACAAGAAGCTTCTCTCTCAGCCAAGTTTTAGATGGTTCGTGAAGCAATCCCCAGTCGTACACAATATCCCAATATGTTCCGTACAAAGTTGCCAAGATTGAGAAAAACCAAGCAGCGATTCTCCAGACGTTTCTGTTGCTAAGGCTATAAGCCGTTCTCAAGCACACAGCAACAATGGTCAAAAAATACTTGACAGCATTGTAGCCTTGGCTTGAATCTTTCTCTTCGATTAATCTTCGGATACACTGAAGGAAACGTGACCAGTAAGGAATCACAGCGACGATGAAGTAGAATGTGTTGTAGGCATGGCTTGAGCTGCAAGTGTTTTGTCTGAGCTTGAAGTCTCCCCAACCATAGTAACAGATGTAGAACTCCAGACTCCTCAGAGCTTGAACCTGAAGAAACTAGGGTTAATAAAATGGAACAACATACATAGGTTAGAAGCATGCTATGAATTAACCATACAAACAAACCTGACTTGTTAACTGATCCGCCAAGAAAAAATCCGGAAAACGAACCTGCAATTTTTAGATGAGGAGCAAATTGAGATTCTTATCGATGTTGACCAGAGGATGTGGTCGAGTAAAATACCTTGTAGAGCGGCGCAGCAATGCAGCGGAATACAACCATGATGAAGAAGAAACGACTTGACCGATAAAAAATGTTGAAGGGACAAATAGTAATTGCTATCACTAGCTGAAAAACATTTTACTACATTAACACCAGAATGATTTAAAGAAGGGGAATGAAATGATGAACAACTTACAGCTACAATAATAAGGGGAAGAAGTTCAGTGATTGTCTTGTAGTCCCTAGTATTAGGATTCATCTCCAAGTCAAGGTTTATTAGAACAGCAGCTAAAGCAAGCGTGCCGAGACCAAAGCTTTGAAGCAGAACTTGTCTGTAACTAAGCTCTGTTCCTTCTTTGAATCCGAATATGAACGGGTAGTTCACTCTATATCGCTTCCAAAAGTATACGTTTGAAGCATACATGATCATGTGCAGGATAACAAATCCGAACAAACTGGAAAAAAAATCATAAATATTTTTGTCAGAAAGAAAATAATTGATTCAAAAACTTCATACGTTTTGGTTTGAACCTGTAAAGAGGGAACATTGTCTGCATGTAGAGTTGTTGTTCTTCTGTGCCCATTATAGTACGAGCATGGATGAGCAAGCCAAGAGCAATCACTAGAGAGACTAAGCAGCCAACAAAAAATCCTGAGAAAAAACTTATTAAGTTATATGGGATTCCGGACTAATAGGTTGGACAACATTAATGGGCATCTAATATTATACAGTCTTGCAACTCAAAATTAATTGGCAATTAGTGAATTGATCCATATCCCTCCTTCTAACTTCCGATATTATATATATGCCCTCATAGAACTAACTCTTATAAAAGGTGGGAAGTTACCAGTGGAAAACGTTGTCCAATGATTTTCTTTCTTCACTATTGGTCTTAAGAGATTCATTCCTTTGCTTCGATTCGAACCGGCAAAATGCTCGACAAAGATAGACTCAACCCTCACCATAAGATTGTTGATCTGTTCAATGTAAATAAATATTCGGTTTAAAGTTTATAACTGAAAGAACATATCAAGTTTTATGTAGAGGTACTGTATTATTAACCTCATCAGAGCTAGTGAGGTAGGACTTATCTACCATCTCCATGTAAGTTTTCGCTGCACTTCTTGAAGTAATCTAATAGAGAAGATTAACCGAAAACATATTAATAACTATCAAGAAACCTATATATATATATATAATTAATTAGGTTGTTACCTTATCATACTTCTTCATGATCTTTGAAATCGCCAATGTGTTCAAGAAGCTGAATTAATTATGAACAGAGCATGGATTCAATCAAACAACCTTTATGAGTTGTTTTTTTTGTTTCTCGTAAGAAACAACATACATACCTGTAGTTCTTGAGATGTCCAAGCTTGCGGTAAAACTGGATGAAGAAATCCTTAAGCCGTTCTTCTGCTTTCTTGAGATTGTCTTTTGTGAATTCGAGCTCTTCATGGTTAGATAATTTGAGGACGTTCCGAATAGATTTTTGAGTTTTGTTTAGTCTGACACCGTCAAGAACACTTAAAGCCTCCCGTAGGCTCCCTTCCGATAGATTGGATCCATTTTCTTCTACTATCTCATCAGCCACTTCAAAATCTAACACACAAAAAAGGATTTTCAGACGTTATGCCTTTTCATACTAACAAATCTGAGAACTTACTCTGTTCCGTATTATCCAAGGCATCAATATCGACTGATACTGTTTCAGAAGGTTTATCTACTTTGATTCTGAAAGCAATCAGAGCATCCATTTGTTTGTCCAAAACCACTGCTTCCTTCACCATGTCCTCCACTTTACACCGGTAAAAATAATTCACTTTAGAGAACTCGAGATCTAGGATTTTAAAGAACAAAAGCTCAGACTCTCTCCCTGCTTCTGCAACTTTCAAGATGCTCGTCTCGAATCTCTCAAACCCATCATAACAAACCGTTGCACTCACCATAATGTCCTGGTTTTCCAATTCCTGTGACGAGGCTGAGCGGCCGAACCGCTTTGTCAGACCGTTAAAGTTACGGTTGACAGATCCCATGCGTTTTAAGGCACCTGATGTTTCTGATCCTTTCCGTGAAGTTTGGATTTCTTGAAGAATGGATGTGAGAGAAGAATAATCCACGTAAGCTTGTTGCCATTCTGGAATCATCTGCTTAGCAAATTCTTTCCCAAACTTCATTGTTTTTTGTGTTCCTTCTCTGTACTTCACTAAAAAGTTGGCGGCTGAGTAAAAAGAATACGTAATGAACACTTACAGAGAATACAAACAATAAAAAAAAGAATGAAAGAACAGATTTTGAAAAATCACAAGAGGAATGTTGATGAAGAAGATGTAGGAGAAGAGAAAATATGAGGAATCTTCTTAAAAAAGGAAAACAGGAATTAGCCAACCATGCAAATCTCATATATATACTATTAAACAATAGATAAATATAAATTAACTTTATTCCATGTATAATATTACAATTTATAAAGTTGCACATTAATGATTCATTTAAATTTCATTAAAAATAATTAGAGAATATGACATTATATTTACTAAACATGTTTTCAAACATGACAATTATTAAATATTTTTTATTTCTTAAGAAAAATAATTAATGATTTTTTATTTTATTTTTAAAATTTATTATAAATTTATTTTAATTTTAATTTTTATTCAAAATATATGCATAATATCTTTTTTTGTTTGAAATATAAATAGATTCAAAATCTTATAATATATTTTTAATTTATTTATTTCTTAAGAAAATAATGACTACATTCATATTTATTATTAAAAAAAATAAACGATAATTCAATTACATTTTGATCTATAATAAACACAAAATATTTATATTTATACCAATATAAACACAAATTTGTTTATTTTAAAATAAATAAAATTTAAAAAGTAAATATTATAACATAAATAAATTACTATAATATAAAATTTAATTTATAATATAGATTTTTATTTTTTAAAAATAATAATAAAAATTAGATTGATATATTTTTTATTTGGATATAATATTAAAATTAGTCAATATATTATATTATTTTAATACATAGTATATCATATTACGAGTGATGTTTTTCGATTGCACCTTTTAGTGGATTGTTCCATCGAATTAAAAAATATTTACACCATTAAAAACAGGTTGAAAATAAATTAATCAATTTCAAATATAATTTTTTTTTAAATAATTTGTCCAAGTTTATATATATATATATATTAACTAATTTCAGTTGAAGTATTTTTAATTTAACTAAAATATTTAAATTATTTAAATATATAATGGCTCAAATTATGGTTCATATTTGAATGCAGTTATTAATGGATTGTTCCATCAAATTTACACATTATATATATATATATATATATTACTATGATATGTGTTGAAAAATAGATTAGCTAATTTTGATTATAAAATTTTAAAATCGAACTTTGCTCACTTTAAAAAAAATATTAAAAAGATAGAATTAATCAATTTTAATTATATAAACATTAAGTAAATCTTATAAAAAATAAAAACTGATATTTTGTTTCTACTTTCGTAAATTTAATTTTTATAATATTAAAAACATAATAAATTATATATATAAATATATGTTGCTTTTTAATAATAATATTTTAGATAAATGGAATAAAGATTAAACTTATATCACATAACTTTTACAATGATTGTTTTCATAAAAAAAATTATTTATAATCCATGATCTTACGACACAACACGGATTAAAACTTATGATGCAAAAAATTATTTTAATATATTTACCTTTACGATATACCTCCTTTTAAATAACACAATTTTTTATTAAAAAAACCTTTATTATTAATTTACCTTTTATGATGCGTGTTAAATAATTAATAAAAAAATTTGATTGAATAATTAAAAAATAAATTATTAATAAAAATAAATAAAAATTTAAAATTTGTAAAATAAAAATTCGCGATTAAAATGCGTCTAAATACAGGTCAAATTCTTGTATTTAATTAAAATACATCTAGAGAACACCAACGACATATGGCTTACTTCTGCACGTACGCGTCAATATTATTTCGTTATTTTTCATAAAATCGAAACTCTTAAGCTTTATCGGTCGTCTACATTGGTTATGTTAACACATAGTTGGATAAGGACAATAAGGTGTAGATTGTTTTAACTGTAACTAAACTTTGATTTACTAAAGAAGTGTGAGTATGTTTTCTTGAAAAATAATTAAGCCAATTTTTAGATATGAGAAAAGGATTTCTAGATCTCAGATTTAAACACGAGAGAAGAGAAGAAGAGAGAATGAAGTTAGATTCATATCTAACACTCCATGACACTTCATGCACGAGAGAAGAAGAAGAAAGGAGGAAGAAAGCTCAGGATCTCGGGATCTTACCTTAATCTTTAGAAGAACGGAGAAGATGACACTCTCAAACGAATCTAGAAGACAACAACTCGGAATGGTATTTGCTGGTCCCGGCTAGTTGACGGCTGCTCTCTCCCGATCTCTGTAGGGATTCACTTTTAATTTCTCTACACTTTTCATAAAAATGCAGCTCTAATTTATAGGGACATAAGGGTGAAATCTTAGGGTTCTGGGACAACCAAAAATATCAGTTTCCAAATGGGTAGGTTTTGGAAATTTACAAAATAGTCATTATAAAAAATTATGTGATATAAATTTAATATGTATTTTACTGATTTAAAATATTTATTTTTATAGAATATCATATGCTCACATATATAATTTATTTGTATTTTTAATATTTTAATAATTAAATTTAGTAATTTATATAAGTATAATTACAGATTTATAAGAATGAAAATATGATAATTCGCTCATTTAACATGTTTTCATTGGTTTAAGTTCATTTTAATGTTTATATAATTAAAATTGATTAATTCATCTTTTTAACTAGTCTTCTAACGAACAAATTTTTTTTTTTTTATAATCGAAATAAATTAATCTATTTTTAACCATCGTATATTAATCTAAATATTAAAATTTTGATAAAACAATCCGTCAAAAACAATCATTTTTAAAGTTTAATATGTATATATATATATATATGTATATTACTTTTGTTGTTACAATGGATGCTCCAATAGTTTGCAGAACGTGATAACAGTTTTATTGTAGTAACATAGATGATTCTTTTTTACTTATACTTAAGTACGTCTATGGAGTTAGAGCACCTCCATCAGAGGTTTTAAGGGCTTGGGGTTCTTAAAATCCTTATTTAAGAACCGGTTCTTACACTGTTCATGACACGTGTCACACAACGATTGGTCCGTTTTTTTTTTTATTTTTTTTTTTTTTTTTACGTTTCCCAAAAAAAAAAAAAAATTTTTTTTTAAGAACCCCATAAGGGGGTTCACTAATGTGGCCGGCCCACTGTGTTATTTGGGGTGACACATGACATCATAAAAATAATATAATTCATGTTTTTACATATGTTTATTAAAGGATTGAATAATCTAACTGATTATTTTGTATGTGTTGACACATCTAAACCCAAATTCAAATCTCCTTGTTGACACCCCATTGCATTTTTTTTTTAATATGTGACCCCTTTCAAAATAAATCCTGGGTGTGGAATTTTATTTGGGTGCATTGTGACTGGAACCATGCCATTTTCATTTGCTTCTAGTTTCCTCAAATGTCACAACATAGATTACAACAATAATTCTAGATAAGATTGTATTATCCAAAGCATCTAATGCTAATTTCTTTACAAGAAGGTCCTAAGATCATCTCCAATATATTTTTCTATATTTGACTCTAAAATAGAAGAATTTTATAATATAGGTGAGTTTTACTCCAATGTATCCTTCTATATTTTTCTCTAAAAGAATATTCTATCTAATATATTTTTTTTTACTAATAGTACATTTTATTTATAAAATTTATAAACTAAACAATTTTATTTTTTTTTATATTGAAATGGTCTATCTCAAAACTTTTTTTGTTTCACTTTTTTTTTCGCAATAACAATATCAAAACACCACTCATAGGAAAAACCTTGAGTAGATCCAATCTAAGAGCTAACTATCTGGTTTTGACCAAAAAAAAAAAAAGAAAGATAAGAGCTAACTATCTCGACTCTGTCTCCTAGTCGTAGTTGAATGGTAACGGAACTCATTTGAATGCTCTAAACTTTCCCACGTTGTTCAAATGCTCGTTCTCTCATAACCCAAACAAGGCCAAAGTAGTAAGTAAAAGAAATAATTTCTTAGGAGCATTTATCGATTGTTTCTTGGTCAAGACGCTACTTGAAGAAATTCCAGATGCCACAGCGTATGATCTCAAGAATAGCAAGAAGAGCGACCATTTTATTTTGAGAAAAGTCATAAAATAACACAAAATATACCTTATCATAAATATAGCACCAAGGAAAATAATTCATATTTTTAGCATTATTTTAATTACAAAGACTTTTATAGCATTATATAATTTAGGGTTTAGGGTTAATTATTTAGGGTTTAGGGTTTATTATTTAGGGTTTAGGGTTTAGTATTTAAGGTTTAGGGTTTATTATTCAAGGTTAGGGTTTAGTATTTAGGGTTTAGGGTTTAATATTTAAGATTTAGGGTTAGGGTTAATTTAGTGACAAAACATGTTTTTGTGCTATTTTTATGATTTTTCTTCCTTGTTGTTATATTTTTGACAAGTCATGTTTTTTGTGCTATTAATGCGATTTGCCCTTTTATTTTTGGATTAGGGGTACTTTATAAATGTTTATTAATTGCGTAAGGAAAATGAAAATTTGAAGGGGGCACGTGCTACCGTTGCTTATGCACTGCGTCCGTCTCTTGTGTTTGCAGGAGTTGCGGGCGAGTTAAGCTGCCACATTTCTTCTGTTGCAGCGGTGAGCGGGTAAACCCTTGTGAGCAAGGCTATTAGAACTACTGATCAAGATTCCTAAATGTTTTACTCCTTGTTGGATATCCAGTGGAAAAAAAATCTTGACTTTCTTGGTAGTAGACTCGAGTGATACGATAGACTTAGTCGACTATATTTTGGCAAATTGTTTGGGTTTCTACTGCAAGATCAATATGCTCATGCTTCTTTTGAGAAATTCTCATTACTTGTTGCAAGTCTACGCAAACTCATTTATATATTTTTGCTTTTAGACTTAAAATCAAAAGATACTTCCGACTTTAAATAAAGTAAAATCTTCCCATGAAACCAGCGATGCAAATTTTAGAGGCTCTTTTGTCATAGGTTCGCCGTCTGTCATTTGACTAACCTGCTAGTTTGTTACAATGTTATTTCAGGGCAGTGTTATTTCACCGGCACGAGTCACCCTTCCGCTACGAACTGGCAATGCGTAGACCGCGGACCCTAAGAGACGCATTGATTCGGGCATCAGTGTTCGCTGCAACGGAAGAAAAGAGGAGCGCGTTGAAGAAGTTCTCCTGAGATGCGAGCACGAGAGAACCCACGCAAAAGCGTCTTAAAGAGAAGAGGAAAAGGCCAGGAGCGCACTGCAGTACCGGCCATCCGAACCAGGCATACAACAATACCGCGAGAATCGACGACCAAGATAGGTCCTTCTGCACCTTCCACCAACGATCCGGACACGAGACCACCAAATGTCGTAATCTATGAAGCCTCCTGCTTAGCGAGTACCAGAACAAGACGACAGTCTCAGACGATAAAAACGCATCAATGGCATCCCCCAAGAGCCAAGGATTGGGACAACAACACCTACGCGAGAAGGAACAGTTAGAATGACCTGACCAACAGCAGGAGGGACAAGAAGCAGTCGCAAAAGAACAGCCTAAGGAAGGCCACCTCAGAAGCGACGAAGAAGCCACTCGCGCCACGAAAGGACAAGCGAACCTCGGGACACTCCGAAGCGACTTGTTGACCGTCAAATTTCAATCTGACGATCGAGGGGCCGTTGAAATCACGCTGGAACCAAACAACTCAATCAGCCTCACCCTCAAGAAAACCTCAGGGGCACGATAGCCACAACGGCTCCTTACCTACCCCATGGGCGACACATCTGAAGCAGCCGAGCGATCAGAGTATGTCAAGCAGATAACCATTGCAAACAAGGGCAAACAAGTCCCCGCAACGGACAATGAAAATGCATTGATCAGCTCTGAGCATTCCAGCACTCTGTCAAAAAAGGATAACGCCACCGAGCCGCAGATGCCGAAGGTAAAAACAAGTCCATTCTCACTATTGTAAAAATTAAGAAAGAACTACGCTAGGCTTGATCTCTCCTCGGAGAATACGTAGGCAACGCACACCGGGTGCAGCCGCCTTTCACATTTTAAATTAAAAGCTCCTTTCACTTGACTACGCTTCCTAACAAACTAACCATCGAAATTTTGGCCAAATGATCGATCAAATAAACACGTGTCTCATGCACAATGTCATATTGCGTCACATACTTGTAAGCCGGGCCCAGATCCCGCATAAGCCCCGAGGAACAGTTTCATAAGCCGAACCTCCTTCGCAGAACTATGTTCAGGGACTCCACAAGATAACCCGAGCATGTACTCGCGCATAGGAAACTAAACAGATGACGAGATAAGCCGAGCCATAGCTCGCACCCAAAAACATTTGTAACCAAACGGGCGAGCATTGTTTCGATCCCAGAAAATTAAATCAGGATAAGCCGGGCACGTACTAGCACCTAAAATTTGATCTCGTCCAAAGCCGAGAGAAGCCTCACACCCACCAAAAAAAACATACATATACCAAAGCAAATCCAATTTCTCAAAAAACGTTTTCACCCTAACGACGTGACTTTGCTGCCAGAGCTCACATCCTCTATTACAAGAGAAACCTCAAAAAAAAAAAAAAAAATATATATATATATATAGAGCAACGAACAAGAAGCAATCCGCGCGCGAATGCCGCGTCAAACATATGTTCCCTGCAAATATGCCATCAAAAGACAGAAGAACCGAACAAAGGCAACTAGTCGATAGAATCCTGGAAAGTCCGGCGCCGGCCACGTCTTCCAGAGGAGAATCTCCCTCGTAAAAAAAAAGGGGGGGGGGGGGGGGGGAAGAACAGCCAACCAAACCCTCCCCTGCTCGTAGCTCTGCAGAAAACATGCCACGCGCTCACGCCGATGCAGCAAACTACGACGCATTACTAAAAATAGCAACCCATCGAAATCGCCTCCGAGCTCGCAGAAACACAAGCAAAGAAGGCCATCGGTATATACCCAAGCATCGACATTATCTGACGAGATCGTCAGGAGAATAGCTCGGTGCCAGAGCCCACCCAAGCGCGGTCGTCTGCCGAGCAAAGCTCGACCTCGTTCAACAAAACAAAAAGAAAAAGAGACGAGAAATTCATAACCTTAAGAGGCAGCGCATTCAAAGCAGCGCCAGTCACCAACGCAAGTGTAAACAAAAAAAACACAACGGTTCATTTTCCAACGAACACGAGCTGAAAAACGAGGTCGCATCACCAAATGAAACCGCAAGGAAAAACATGAAAATTATTTACACACGGTCAGGAACCGCCAAAGCCCGCTGTCAAAAGACACACCAAAAAGGGGGGGGGAAGGCCCACAACCGGGCACCTCCCACAATGAAACTGAAAAACAACGAAACTAAGCCAAGGAATCTGGCACGCCATGGACAACTGTGGCCTCAACAGACGTAGTCCCCGCTCCACCACTCCCTGCAGCTCCGCCAAATACATATGCATCACTAGACAGTACATCAAAAGGCAAAGCAAACGGGTCACGAGGACCAGGAACAACAGGCTTCAGCGCGTTAACGTCCTGACGAAGCAAAGGCTCGTCCTGCTCCAACTGAGCAACCAGCGCAGGAGGAAAAGGGACTCCTTCTTGAACAAGAAATCGGTATGCACCTAGAACGGCAACCACTTGGTTCAGAACAAGGAGCTTCCCGAGATAGCGCTCCTCCTGCTCCCTTTCCGACCTCAACTTCACAAGATGATCGAAAATAACTCCATGAAGAGCTCCTTGTTCGACCAAAAAACGCTCATCAAGAGAAGACCACAGCTCGTTGCATTGCGAGGTTACACGACTAACTTCCGAGCTCAGATGATCAACCTCGAGATGCATGCCATGATTCTCACCTTCAAAATTTACAACCCGCCTTTCGAGACTCGCAACGTTTTGCCTCTCAAGCACCAAGGCAGCAGCGGACGCCTCAGCTTCCCAAATTTGTCCACGAGCATCCTCTAGTTGACAAACAGAACCACGCAATTCACCAACCTGCCCCCGGAGAACACAATCCGCTGCCTTGGCCTGTACCATATCGAGCTCGTACGCGTCCCTAAGCCGGTTGTACACAGAAGCCGTCTACAAAAAAAAGGAAGGAATGAGAGAAGAGAAGAAGAAAACTGTCAGCCGGGGACAGCTAAGAAAAATAAGAAGCGAAATCAACAAAACATACACCGACAACACGATGACTGAAATCCTCGTGAAGGTCGGGTCTGAGCATCTCAACAATAGGAATTAACTTCCGCGGGGGCTTCACTGTAATTCGCTGGACAAGTTCGGCACAAGACCGTTTGTCGTCAAACAAAGGATCCTTCCCTGTATGGCAATACGACCAAGTGAAGTTCATTGGATCAGGATCTCGGTCAGCTTGCAGACTATCGCCACTACAATGCAACGTATCGAAAGCCTCGAAACCAACGCTATCCCTTACACGAACCCCAGACACGGGCACCCGGTCGAACACGGCCTCATGGCCTCGGCCAGCGTCGCAATCAATGACCATATCCACAAAAGCATACACCCTCCCCTGGCCCTCGACATCGGCGGGCGACTGTGGGACAGCTCGATCAACAACATGACTTGCCGCGAGATCAATCACCGGTGCACTCCCCGCAAAAGAAGCAAACTCCTCATTAGAATGGATGGTCGAGCTCGCGGGCAGGCCGGCACAGCTACTCAAAGCCTTGTGTTTCTTCTTATACGGGCGAGGAGATGATAGCCCACCTACTGGGCCGGCAGAAGACAACGACCCTAACCATTCTAACACAAAAGGGACAAAAACAGCCCGCAAGTTAAAAAGAGCTGTGTTCTCATGATCAGAAGGGGGGGGGGGGGAAGAAGGATCCATACCTGAAATTTTTTTCTCAAAACAAGCTTGAACCCTCAAGTCAAAGCTAGCCTTCTGTCCTTTCTCCTTCCTCGAAGGCCACAATATCGGACGATGAGCCCTCATCTTTGCCAAATTATCTGAAAAACTCATGGCCCATAAACTAGAAGAAGAGCAAGCTAAAAAGAACAAGGGAAAACACAAGATGAACCTCATTAACAAAAGCAAGCATCCAAAGAGAAGAAAGGCAGAAAAGAAAAGGAGAACTACCAGGATCAGTATTCCAAGCCGAGAAGAAAGTCTTATGTGCATCAAATGACAACGCGCCATTTATCCGCGCAAAGAAATAGTCGTCCTGCCAATGATCCGTTTTGTCCGGAGGATCAGAAACAATTTTCAAACCGTGCCTAGGCAGGAGCTTCGTATAGAAAGTCCCGGCGATCTCTCGATTGACCGTTATCGAGATCAATTTATCAAAAAATTTGGCAGATACGTCAAAACCATCATCAGCCGCCATGATCAGAGCACCTACCATATTATGAATAGCCTCTGGACAAAGCTGAGATATAGGCAACCTCTTCATCTCACAATACTCAACCAAGAGCCTCGGAAGGGGAAACAACAGAAGACATTCGGAGAACAAACTTTCATGCAAACAAACCCACACAGGAGGAGCACTCCAGGGCCTCTCATCCGGTCCCAGCAAACGAAACTCAAGACCGGAAACAAGAATACGATCATGCAACAGGACGTCTAAGGAATCCTGCTTACAGATAGATGACGGGATCGGCCGAGCAACAACTGTCCCCCCCGACCCCTCTCCCACGCTCGATGGTGCTCGCTTCCGACTCTTCTTCTGCTTGTTAACCTTCACCTGAGAACGACCACCAGAAGCAGTCGTGCTACGATTCGACTGACCATCACCAGAATCAGCCAAATCATCATCACTACTCCCGCGATCTGGTACGTCTACGTCAGCACCCAAATCGCCCCCATATCCGCCATCATGATCCTTGTCAGCGGGCAAATCAGCGCCTTCCATCCATGAAGTCGGAGGAGGAGGAACCTCAGGAAACGATGCCCAGGAAAGAGACGCCATTCTCATCGGAGGACCCCAAAACGGACGAGGTATCCACCTGCTGTGTGAATCGAAGAATCCGTCGTCCTCTTGGGAAAACCTCTATTGAACAAAACCCTCGTTCGAAGAACTAGAAGGGTCTAAGTCGCTGCTACATACTAGAAGAAAGATAATAAGTTATCCCGGCGCGCATACTAATCGACAAAGTCAAAGAGGGAAATGACGGAAATAATTATCGAAGAAAGTAAGCACAAAGCAATGATCGTAAAAGACAATCTCGATTACCGAGGAAGAAATCCAAAATAAAAAGAAATCGACAGAAACCCAAAAGGCGCGCCTCCCACGGTTCGCGTCTCTTCGCTCCCTCGTAAATAAGGCGAGGTGTGGCAGCCCAGAAGGCAATAAACATCGTAATTTACCAAGATTTTCGCCTAACTTAAAGTATCTGAAGGAATTCATCGACCTCAGCACCTCCGCTCGACGAACTGGGGGGACTAATTGTTGGTATTGGTTTAGCACCCATCCATAAGCCCATTGGTTTAGCACCCTGAATCCCTAGGATCCAGGGTCTAGGTGATTGAATCTAAGAACTGACCTCGTGTTTACCTGGATATTGGCAGCGGAAATTGGAGCAGGTAAACGAGATCTATAGCGCCTCAATCGCTGCGCCTCTATCGTAGTCCACACGCACACAAGCTGGAATCCGCCGGGATGCTAGTACCGGGAATCGGATCTCCTGTGGATCTTATGAGTTTTTGTGTCTCTGCTTTCTCTCTGAGAAGCGACACTGACGGCTGCGGCTCAGGTCGATCATATAAGACATTATATATCGACCTGGGATGACCGAAAATGACATGCAGATCAAACCCGACTCGTTTAAGTCATTAACTCGAAACTTCAGTCTCGAGGCCCAATGTGCATCGATCATACACATATTGTATCGATCGACACACCCATTCGAAAACCTGCGTCGATCGACACACTCATTGCATCAATCGACACACCTCTTCAAAACTCAATTCAATGTGTATCCAGCTTGCTTAGGTGTGTGACCCTGTAGGTTCACACGATACTAGAAATGAGTTACAACTCATTTGTCAGAAGCGGTTTCTAGCAAAACATTATGACTACCCAGTATCACATGAATTGTCCGATCTCGACAATACAATTATCTTTAGAGTAAGTACAATCTGATTTCAGGACATAATCCCAACAATCTCCCACTTGTACTGGAATCATCTATTCCCATAATCCCTTTATCGCTATATCTTGATATGGCATAAGGCAAGAAAATGTGTCATCCTTATTATAGCCAACATCATGTTCATCGAACTCCTGATCTATACTGATAAAACAAACGACTGACAATCACCTCGTTTGAGCACGGCCATGCATTTTCTCAGTATCAAATCTTCGATGGGCCCTGAGATATTTATCTCATGTTATATAGGAGGGACAAATCCCTTCTTGTTCCATCCCTGTTTCTACACATACTTCATGATACACCTAAACAATGCCTTTATAGCCGCCATTTACGGATCGACGTTTGACAAGGTCAAAGTGCACCAATTCATATGCTAGAAAGCATGATGAACTCAGGTCTAAGGACTATACTCTATAGTCGTAATAAGAAACTCTCATGACACAGATATAACTATCCTGTAGATTTCTCATTAGCGGGTCATGTCCGATCATATGTTCACCAACATATATCTATGTGACTGACTGTGATACTCATATCATTGACTCCATGAAACTTAGTCAACAGTCACCTCACAAGCTAGTCTCTCGCGGTTGTCAGTGTCCCACTTTGACAATCTCAACTAGGGACAATCATAATTTATGTCATCTTTTACTTATAGGGTTTCATGATCAAGTCCTCAATTAGATGACCTATAAAATGAACATAAAATACTTGGGACCATTATTTAATTATCCAATAATCAAATAATGTTGATGTCAGTTTTTCATAAGCATGACTACATCATGTCTATCTGAACATCATAACTAACATGACTCCCACTAGAATCTAGACCACGTCTTCAAATATCTAGTACCTATAGCAACAGCATGAAACTCATGCTTAGGTTTGTGAGAGATGTTGTGGTGTTCTTGCTTGGAGCCATTCCAACAAACCACACCGCTATTCTTTAATAAGCACTATTCTACGGTCCACTGCTTGGAGACCTTTCCAACAGAAAGCACCGCTACACAGACAAAGAGACATAACCAGGTGGGAACCGGGAATTTTCTTTGTCTGTCTAACTACTCACAACAGATTCGTTATTTTCTCAGTTGTACGAAAACATATCCTTAGTGTTTCTCAAACACTTGGGGATATTCCTCACAACTGTCCAGTTACTTAATACCAGAATAAATTGGTATCTTCTCGTCATGCTTTATGCATAAGCTGCATTTAGACGAGCGCTAAATATGGCATTCGTGATGGATTCTATTGCTGAAACATAAGGAATCACACTCATATATACTAGCTCAGCCAGTGTCCAAGACACTTCATCTTGCTAAGATCGATACTAGCTCAGCCAGTGTCAAAGACACTCCATCTTGCTAAGATTATTGCCATAAGACCTTTGGTGTGAAGCCATTCTTGGAATCAAGCACATTTGAACTGTCCAATACCTTATCACCATAAGGATTCTGACACGATCCAATTAGCATTTCCAATCCATTTCAATGGATCCTTATTCCAAGAACTTTCGCGGCTTCTCCCATATCTATCGTTAAATTTGACTTCCGACCCAAATCTTGACAAGACTTTAGCGTCGGAGCGTCGTTTATGAGATTAAGTATGTTATAAACATACGGTGTGAGAATTGCAACTACGCTCCCACTAGTTTACTTGTAAACGCACAGTTTCTATACGTTCCTGATCGAGTCAACACCTTTGACCGTTTTAACAGAACATAGATTCCAACTCCAAGATGTTTGCTTTAATCCAGAAATCGATTGGTGAAGATAACATGCAAACCTAGCAAATTTTCGGAGTTGGGGCTCACCTCGCTTCTTTCAATTTCGCAGACTCGTCACTTTTACAATGATCAACAGATCACGGCATTCGGTTACGAGAAATCACTCTCAGGTTTGTGACGGATCAATTCGGATATGCGAACTTCAGGCTCCACAGATGTAGATCCTACAGTACTTTGTAGATCTCACCGCTGCTCTCCCTCAACAGGTTGAGCAGCTTCATGTGTTTCTCGAATTTCTTCGAGCTGTACTTTTACTCCCACTGTTCTTCTTGGAAAAACATAGTTCCGAACAACAAAACTTTGTTCTCGGATTGGTTGCAAAAGTACTAAGCCTCGGTTTCCCTAGGACAACCGACGAAGCAGCCCTTATCAGATTTGGATTCAAGTTTGTTTGTTGACAACTGCCTTACACAAACCTTGCAATCTCAATTAATCAGAAAAACATACTTGGAAATCACCCAGTCCACATCCAATGTGGTGTCTTTCAACTGATTTTCATAGAAACTATTTGGCGTAAACATATTCATTTTAGAGCGTATTTTAAAAGGATAATGGAAGATTCCTGTGACTCATCATTAATCGGAACATATCTAATAAGGTCCGATTCGTTCTCTCAGAAACACCATTTAGGTTTTCCAGGAGAAAAGAGCTGTGATATAACTTCACACTCCCTTAGATGATCACCCAATTCTTGACTCAAGTATTTTCCTCCGCGATCTAATCGAGGATCTCAATACTTCTGTCAAATCGGTTCTATACTTCATTTTGGAACTCCTCAAAGGATTCCTACTCGTGTATCATCAAATGAACACAGTCATACTTACTGAAGCCATCAATAAGGTAATGAAGTACTGAATATTTCAAGTCATCAGACTTAAACCGTTTGGTATTTATGTTATATTCAAGAATATATTGGTTTAATACATAAAACCCATTTATCAAAAGGGGTGCTACCATATAATATTTCATTAAGATCAAAAGAGCAACACTTGTCTTTTATCAGAATGAAAAACATCCAAAATCTTTACAAGAAAATGAAAGACATTTCTGCACGAAGCATGTACATAGTAGCAATTACTTAATTCAAAACCAAGCTTGAAAGGCTCCTACAAGTGGAGAATCTCTACGGCTTATGTAGCAACCATTGCTCCATACCAGACACGCAGTTCCACTTGTCCTTTCCTCAACGTTCTACTGTTGCTTAGGCCCTGCATATTTCCAAAATATCAGTACCACAACCAGTATCCAATACATACGTAGAACATGAAGTAATAACACAATACCTGAAGAAGAAGTACCATACATCTCCTTCATCTCTTGTGAATCTTCCAAGAATTTTATGCAATCTCTTTTCCAATGCCCTAACTCATCACAGTAGAAGCACTTTCTAACACCAGATGGGCCGAACTTGGGCTTATAAGATGACACAGGCTTATCCTGATTCCAAATCTGGACGGCCCTGCCTCTACCCTTGTCAACACAAGATTTCTCAAATCTTTTACCCTTTATGATGTCTTGCTCTGCTGTTTTGATCATACCATGCAGCTCAGTCAACGTCTTCGTCAAGTTATTCTTGATATAGCTTTTGATAAACTTATCATAACTAGACGGCAGTGACTGTAGAATGATGTCAGTCGCCAACTCTAAGCTGACAGGACATTCCAGTTTCCCCAGGTTATCAATGTAACCCATCATTTTAATGACATGAGGACTCACTGGAGCATCCTCTGGTAGCTTGCACCCAGTGAGAGACTTTACCATCTGGAATCTCTCAACTCGTGCCTGATCCTGAAACTTCAGTTTCAGACTGGTGATCATCTCTATTGGCGACTCCATGTTCTCGTATTGACTCTTTAAGTCCGATACCAAGGTAGCCAATATCAAACCACGCACATCTACCACATCAATATAATGCTTATTCCAAGCATCATATACTGCATTCGAGCGATTGGTACCAAGTCTTTCTGGAAGAGCTTTCTCAAGGACATAGTCCTTACTCTCCTGCTTGAGAATTAATCTCAAATTGCGATACCAATCCAGGAAATTTGACCCATTTAACTTGTCATTCTCAAGGACGGGTCGTAACGAGAAAGTAGTTTTAGACATAGGCTGAAATTTTAATAAAAGAAAATTTTAGTTATGAAGTTCTGGAAATGAGAAATCTTATCTAATAAGAAAAACTCGCATTATATTCAAACAATGTTTCCTCAATGAATATAATGATCCAAGACCCATACATCACTAAAATCTGAGTGGACGACTCGTCATCACCCAGACTTTAGTCATCTAGGTAAGCAAATCATTGCTAATTGTACCCAGTACAACTCTTGGTCGCAGATAAGACAATCCATGTCCTATTTACTCTGATGTCTCTGGGCCCAGAACTTCTGATAGCCCAGTCAAGTAAACCAATCTCTTCAGTCTTGTGATCATTGACAGTCGCACTGCAAGTCTATCAATGATCACCTGCCTTACTCATGTAATTGTGGATACCGAGGACTCCAAGACTATCCAACAATGAAATGAGTCTTGACAGTAGACAAGATTGGGCAAGACATCAAGATCACTTGATATTTAGTTGAGGAAACGGAACATTAAAAGGTTAGTAATTCAATCTCTTGGGTCATGTAATTGTTGATGTCAAGCACTGCAAGACCATCAACACAACTACTTGCCTTACTCATGTAATTGCGGACACCAAGCTCTTGGCAAGAGTATCACAACAACGAAATGAGTCTTGACAGTTGACCATATTGAAAACTAAACTTTGATTTAATACACATCCAATGTGCATTAGATAGGTTTAGAACATTTTTACTTCTAATTTTATTAAGTTTTGCTTGTTCTAATTAAAGTGGGCTAGGTCATTTGGTTCGGTTTCTTATTCATTTGGTTCAAAACCAAGCGATTACGTTTGACCAACCAGATAATCGGTCAATCCAATTGAGCCGGTAAATGACCAAATGAACCGGTTTTAGACCAATTGAGATACCAGTCAAATCCAATTCAACCGGTCCATCCAACTGACCGATTCAACCAGTTTTAACTAATCGCGATAACCGGTCCAATTCAATTGAACCGACTTATCCAATCAAACTGATCTTAACCAATTAAATCGGTTTATACCAATTGAGAAAACCAATTCAATCCAATTGAATCAATTCATCCGATTTAAACCGATCTGATCTACCTTAACCAAGCATGATAACCAGTTCAATCCAATTGAACCAATTAACCAATCGCAAGGCCTGTGTCGACCGACACTAAACCTGTGTCGACCGACACTAAACCTGTGTCGATCGATACAGTAGGGTATCATGGAATTTTAATCGAATTAAACCGACATAACCATGCAAGATAACCGGTTTAATCCAATTGAACCGATCTATCCTTTCGCACAGCCTGTGTCGATCGATGCACCTAGTGTGTCGATTGACACAGTGCGATTTCTAAATCGAAACCCAATTTTTTAATAGGCGAATTCGCGGTGCATTGACCGACACAAACTTGTGTCGATCGACGCTATGCGAAAACACAAATTCTTCTGCATTTTCGCGCTGCATCGACCGACACACCTAGTGCATCGATCGATGTTGTGCGAAAACCCTAAAACAGTTTTGCCGTTTTCGCGGTGTGTCGACCGACACAAACTTGTGTCGATCGACAAAGTGCGAAAACACAGTTCTTCGTTTTCGGTATAATTACTTCCGAGATTACATTTATCAAAACGAAACCTAGCTAGCATCAATTCCATCAAAAACCATTTTAATCGACTTCCAGGCTACAAATTCAATAGATTAAACCCTATGGCTCTGATACAATGTTAGAATCCCTAGGATCCAGGATCTAGGTGATTGAATCTAAGAACTGACCTCGTGTTTACCTGGAGATTGACAGCAGAAATTGGAGCAGGTAAACGAGATCTATAGCGCCTCAATCGATGCGCCTCTATCGTAGTCCACACGCACACAAGATGGAATCCGCCGGGATGCTAGTACCGGGAATCGGATCTCCTGTGGATCTTATGAGTTTCTGTGTCTCTGCTTTCTCTCTGAGAAGCGACACTGACGGCTGCGGCTCAGGTTGATCATATAAGACATTATATATCGACCTGGGATGACCGAAAATGACCTGCGGATCAAATCCGACTCGTTTAAGTCATTAACTCGAAACTTCAGTCTCGAGACCCAATGTGCATCGATCGATACACTTACTGTATCGATCGACACACCCATTCGAAAACCTGCGTCGATCGACACACTCATTGCATCGATCGACACACTTCTTCAAAACTCAATTCAATGTGTATCCAGCTTGCTTAGGTGTGACCCTGTAGGTTCACACGATACTAGAAATGAGTTACAACTCATTTGTCGTAAGCGGTTTCTAGCAAAACATTATGACTACCCAGTATCACATGAATTGTCCGATCTCGACAATACAACTATCTTTAGAGTAAGTAGAATCTGATTTAAGGACATAATCCCAACAACTTTGGCCCGTGAAGACAGGCCCGCTAAGGAGTCAACAGCCCAAGAAGGAGTCAGCATCCAAGCGCTATAAATAGGTCTCTTCACTCTTCATTTTAGAGGAGATTGTAACTTGCGAGAGGTCGAGCTACTTCTATAAAGCTCCGACCTCAAGCATTGTTTAGTGAGCACGTCATTCGACCGACTCACACCTCGTACCTTCAAGTTCATAGCTCGGCTTCGGCCTTAAGATCAATAAAGAACAATTTCGACCTCACTTTACATTTATATTTCACCTCGTAGTTTCGATATTTCATATTGTAGCTCATAATATTGACTAGGTCGGATTTTCGTAACAACAGAATAGACCGAAATGGTGCCGTGAAGCCCCAGTAGATGGGGATGTGGTAGAAAGTGGGGCTAGGAGGGTATTGGTAAGGCCAAGGAGGCGAAACACAGGATGTTGCTTGCGGTGGAAGAAATCCTTGGAAGTTGTTGAAATCTTTTGAAACGGAATCGGCGGTTATCGCCTTGTGGCTTAACTGATGGCTACCATTGTCATTAACCAAAGCGTCCGAAGACTCGAAGCTAAGAATTTTTGCGGATGAGCTATTGTAATTGTTAGTATTATCAGAATCGATGTGCATGTAATGGTCTGTAGAAACCCATCCCTTGTTCTTACGGCCGCCTGAACCAACTGGGACGGTCCGTATGGATCAACCGGCAGTCGAATACCTCTGGCAGTTTCTACAGAAGTGACGTGGCTAGTTAACGTTGTAGTTGTTGTAGTAACAAAATTTGGTGTCTGCACTATTGCATCTCGGACATGGAAGAATCTTGTCTGGTTTTTTCAAGTCAGTTGTTTTCTCTTCCGATGAAGTAGTTGTTGTGATCTCGCTGCGTTGGTCATCGCTATTCTCGGAAGTTTCTTTTAACTCTTCCTTGAGATCAGATGATATCTGATGGCTTGTTTTGTCTTGTTCTCTGTTATCATTAGCAGATTGGTGATAGGTATCCACAGTCCTACTTCAGGAGGAGGAGGAACGCAGAGGCTGACGTGGACAAGGTCGTTACAACGGTTGAACAATCCGTTGAAGAAACGAGTCCAGCTCAGCTAGATTGAGTCAACAGAGAAGAGTTGACCAGATGAAGAGGAAGTGTATATAAATAAGAGGAGCTAAGATTAGATCCTCAGGCTTGTTGTTGATTTCAATTGACGTTATGAGTCTTTTGTATCCAGTCGCTATGAGACTGTTCTCTTGATTTACATTCGAGATGAGAGTGTGAGTTGAGAGATAAAACAAGCTGTACTTCTTCATTCAATCAATATATCATTCTTTACATTCAATTACAAGAGTGACCGATAGCTTCATTCTATCAGTGGTGCGGTGAAAAGGGACGAGCGAATCGCGAAATGGAGTTAATCGATTCACCGATGAATTTGCACAAACAAGATGATGCAGAGAACGAGGAGTATTCGATACGGTCAGAAGTGGAGAAATTGGATCGCGGATATCAATTCTTGATGAAACAGGTTGCGGAGACGAATCTGAATTGTACGACAATGGCGGAGCAATTCAAATCAGTTCTCAAAGCTCTGGGGAAACAACCGGTGAACAATAATAACACGGAAGGGTCATCGTCTCCGCCGCGACGGCAAAATCACCAACATCAGGTACATCAACAACCTTGGGAACAGTGTTGGAATGATCCGCCGTTAGGTTATCGGAATACACATGCGAATTTTGCCAATAGAGATAGTATGATCAAAAAGCTTGAAATGCCAACCTTCGATGGGATCCACACACACGAATGGTTGCTGGATATTGAACATTTCTTCAATGTTGGCCGATTCCGTGATGAAGATAGGTTGGAGATGATAGCTTTGTGTGTTCAAGGGAAGGTTAAGAAGTGGTTTGCGTGGGTTATGAAGAGAGGAGGCTTTCAAAGTTGGTTGGATTTCAAACAGAAGTTGGTATTGCGTTTTACTGAGTCCATTGATGAGGAACCTAGCACCCGACTGTTCTCCATTAAGCAAACGGGGTCAGTATCTGAATATATATCTGAGTTTGAGGAATTATCCACTCAAGTGTCAGGGTTGGAGGATGCTCACTTAGAGAGGATTTTCTATAATGGATTGAGTAAAGAGATGAAGGAAGTGATCAGGATTAAGGATCCACAGGGATTATCTAATTTCATAGCTGCTGTGTTGAAAATGGAGACAAGTACTTTTTGCAAGGTCGTCAGTGAGAGTGAAGAGACGAAACCAAAGGCATCTCAAACAAAACCGTATAACACGACGAGAAGCAATAGTTGGAATACTACTCGTGTGATACCAGAGAAGTCTAAAACTGAGAGTTCAGTATCACAACAACCACAACAACAGACATTTAGACCAAGACAACAATTTACAGATGCTGAGCTTGATGCCATGAGAAGGGACAAGATTTGTTTCAGGTGTAAAGCTCCTTGGTCTAGAGAACACAAGTGTCCTAATAAAGCTTTACGAGTGATGACTGTGGTAAATGGTTTGGAAATGGAGGTTGTGAATACTGAAGATTTTCAAGAAGTAGAGATGGCTCATGAGAATATACAAGACTGTTGCACTTTGTCTCTCAACTCATTTCTTGGCATTAATTCACCAAAAACCACCAAGATGAGAGGCAGAATTGGCAACAAGGAGGTGTTAGTGATGCTCGATAGCGGAGCTTCACACAATTTTATATCACCTAGGATTGTGCAGAGACTACATTTGAAACTTTCTGCAGAAAGTAGTCTCGATGTGTTGTTGGGAAATGGCACTTTGATTAAATCTTTAGGGATTTGTCAAGATGTTGTTTTCCAACTAAGTCATATTGACTTCACATCCACTTTCACCTCCTTAGAACTGGGGAATGTTGATATGATCCTCGGTGTTCAGTGGCTTGAAACGTTGGGCAAATGTGAAGTGGACTGGAAGGAGCAGTATCTTACATTTGTCTACAAAGGGAGTAAGGTGACTTTGTGGGGTGACATGAGTTTACATTGTCCCAAACTCTCTTTCAAGTCACTTTCACCGATCTATACTGATAGTACCACAGGAAGAGCAGAGCTGTCAGCTATCAGTGTAGACGTATCAGCAAAACCAGATTTGCATCCGGAGTTGAGCTCACTTTTGGATCAATTCTCGGATGTGTTTGATGTTCCAACAGAGTTACCACCCTTCAGAGGTCAGGAACATTCTATTGTTTTGGAACCAGGGGTAGCAACTATATCAGTACGACCTTACCGTTACCCTCATGCAACCAAACTGGTCATGGAACAGATGGTTTCAGAGATGTTATCATCAGGGATCATAAGACCAAGCACTAGTCCTTTCTCTAGTCCGGTACTACTAGTCAAGAAGAAGGACGGTTCATTCAGGTTCTGTGTTGATTATCGAGCTCTGAACAGAGCTACTGTCCCTGATAAATATCCCATTCCGGTCATAGATCAGTTGTTGGATGAACTTCACGGGGCAACAGTATTTTCTAAACTAGATCTCAGATCAGGTTATCATCAGATCAGGATGGTGGAAGAGGATATCCAAAAGACTGCATTCAGAACTATCGAGGGGCATTATGAATTTGTTGTTATGCCTTTTGGCTTAACAAATGCACCTGCAACATTCCAAGCACTTATGAACAAAGTGTTTAAGAAGTTCATGCGGCAGTTTGTTCTGGTATTTTTCGACGACATTTTGATATATAGTCAAGGGATGACAGACCATGTGGTTCATTTAACAGAAGTTTTGCAAGTACTGAGGGATCACAAACTCTATGCTAACCGCAAGAAGTGTTCATTTGGGGTGTCTAAAGTCGAGTACTTAGGCCATATTATAACATCTCAGGGAGTAGCGACGGATGCTGTGAAAACAGAGGCAATGCATCAGTGGCCGACCCCGAGAACTGTGAAGCAACTCCGTGGATTCCTTGGCTTGACTGGTTACTACAGGAGATTCATAAGAGATTATGGAGTATTGGCGAGACCATTAACATCTCTACTTAAAAAAGATCAGTTTGAATGGACACAAGAGATTCAGAATGCATTTGATAAGCTCAAACAAGCGATGGTTCAGGCTCCTGTGCTAGCTTTGCCTGATTTCACAAAGACTTTTATTGTGGAATCTGATGCTTCAGGATTTGGGGTAGGAGCCGTCTTGATGCAAAACAGAAATCCAATTGCTTATTTCAGCCATGCTCTTACAGCTAGAGAACAACTCAAACCAGCCTATGAAAGGGAATTGATGGCTATAGTCATGGCTGTAAGAAAGTGGAAACATTACTTGATTGGGAGAAGATTCCAAGTCCACACGGATCATCGCAGCTTGAAGTATTTGCTTGAGCAGAAAGAGGTGAATCTCGAGTATCAGAAATGGTTGACTAGACTGTTGGGATTTGACTTTGAGATTTTTTACAAACCTGGATGTGATAACAAGGCCGCAGACGGTCTCTCTCGATGCATGGCTGTGGCAGCATTGTTACTGACGTTGACTACACCATTTGTTCTTCAATGGCAGGATTTGTATAAGGAAATTGAGGATGATTCACATATTCAATCACTGGTACAGCAACTGAAAGAGCAGACACTATCTTCTTCTAAGTATCAGCTGATACAAGGCAGGTTGTGGTCGAAAAATATATTGGTTATCCCCACAACATCTCGGTTTATCTCTTTGATTTTATCTGAATGCCACGATAGCAAGATGGGGGGACATTCTGGTGTTTTGAAGACGCTAAAAAGAGTTCAAAGAGCATTTTACTGGGACGGTATGTCAAAGCAGATTCAGGATTATGTGGCTGAGTGTTCTGTTTGTCAGACTCACAAACATTCAACACTGTCTCCTGCTGGCCTTTTGCAACCATTGCCCATACCAAATAGAATCTGGGAGGAATTGAGTATGGATTTCATAGAAGGACTTCCTTACTCCAATGGATCAAATGTGATATTTGTGGTGGTTGATAGGTTAAGTAAATATGCTCATTTCATTCCTATGAAACACCCTTTCACTGTGATTGATGTGGCCAGGGCATTTGTTACTGAGGTGGTGAGATTACATGGATTCCCAAAGAGCATTGTGTCAGATAGAGGCCAGACTTTCTTAAGTGTTTTTTGGACTGAAGCTTTTCGTTTGGCTGGGACGAAACTCAAATACAGTTCTGCTTACCATCCTCAAACTGGCGGCCAAACAGAAGTTTTAAACCGTTGCCTTGAGACCTATCTTCGTTGCTTCTCTTCTGTACACCCTCGGACATGGCAGAAGTTCCTATCATGGGCAGAGCTTTGGTATAATACCTCTTTTCATACTTCTCTTAAAGCTACTCCATTTCAGGTTGTGTATGGAAGGGAGCCACTGGAATTAATTCCGTTTGAGCAAGGGTCAACAACCAATTTTGAACTCGAAAGGTCTTTAAAAGAGCGTGATGCAATGTTGATACAGTTGAAACAGAATTTGGAACGAGCTCAACAGATTATGAAGCACCACGCAGACAAACACAGAAGAGATGTACAGTTTTCAGTAAACGATATGGTTTACCTAAAACTACGACCTTATAGGCAGAAAACGGTTTCAAAACGTTTCTGTCAGAAGCTTGCGGCCAGGTTTTATGGTCCATACCGTGTGTTGGAGAAGATTGGTGCTGCTGCTTATCGTTTGTTGTTGCCAGAAGGGTCTCGTATTCACCCCGTATTTCATGTATTTCAGTTAAAGAAAGCATTGGGGAGTAGTGATGTATGCTTTCATTTACCACCAGTGTGCATTGAGGAGTCGGAGGTTTTTAGTTATCCGGAGGAGGTGTTGGATAAGCGATACACTGAAACAGGAGTATTGGAGTTGCTGGTTAAATGGATTGGTCGTCCTGCTTCAGACAATTCATGGATGAGTTCAAAGGAATTCATTAAACAATTCCCTTCATTCAAGCTTGTGGGCAAGCTTGATTTTGATGGGGGGGGGGGGGTATTGATAGGTATCCACAGTCCTACTTCAGGAGGAGGAGGAACGCAGAGGCTGACGTGGACAAGGTCGTTACAACGGTTGAACAATCCGTTGAAGAAACGAGTCCAGCTCAGCTAGATTGAGTCAACAGAGAAGAGTTGACCAGATGAAGAGGAAGTGTATATAAATAAGAGGAGCTAAGATTAGATCCTCAGGCTTGTTGTTGATTTCAATTGACGTTATGAGTCTTTTGTATCCAGTCGCTATGAGACTGTTCTCTTGATTTACATTCGAGATGAGAGTGTGAGTTGAGAGATAAAACAAGCTGTACTTCTTCATTCAATCAATATATCATTCTTTACATTCAATTACAAGAGTGACCGATAGCTTCATTCTATCAATTGGTTGTTCATCTGAGTATTTTGAGAAACTTAAATTAGAAAAATTGAAAAAATGGCACAAAAACATGTTTTATCATATAGTAACAAGGAGAAAAAAATCACAAAATAGCAATTATTAAAGGGATAAGACCAAATTAACACTAAATCCTAAACCCTAAATACTAAACCCTAAACTCTAAATAATAAACCCTAAACCTTAAATACTAAATCCTAAATTATATAATGTTATAAATTTTTTTGTACTTTGGTGCTATATTTATGACAAGGTATGTTTTGTGCTATTTTATGATTTTTCTCTAATATTTTTTCTTTAGTCTTTTTTAGTTTGAAACTAGTTTCATGATGTTAATTCTAAATAGAGAAAAGTCATAAAATAGCACAAAAACATACTTTGTACATTGAATCTATTGTACTAATTAATTTATGTGTATTTTATTAGTTATGGCGTGTGCTTATTAATGCATTGTATTGTATTTTAAGATTTTCGTAATTTTATTTGCTGTGATAATGACTCTTTCTATTTCGTCTTTATTATTTGAGTTTTAATTAAGAATATAAAATAAAAAAGAAATCAAAAAATTATTCAAATAAATTATTTAACTCTCAATTAATTTAATTTAATTTCAATCGGTTTATTAGTATTAATCTGTAATCATAAATTTAAAAACATAAAATAAAATAAAATAATGGATTAAAATAGTAGGTAGACTGTTGAATTTTATTAAACAAATCATTATAGATATGTGGAAGAGTGAGGAGATGATGAGGAAGAGAAAGGGATGATGTGGATGGTGTTCAAGAAAAAACTATTGTTGATAGTCTTAAGTCCCGTCCAGACGCTAGGTTCCCATGAACCGTGCCGATTATATACATAAAAAATTATAATATTATAATAATAAATTAATATAATATTTATTATTTATAAATTATGATAATTCATATATTATATTATAAAATCTTGTGATAATAAATTAACATGGAATTATATTATTTATATATCATGATATTTAATATATTTTTTGTATATATTCAATATATTATTTAATATTGTAAACGCTATAGTTTAGTTACAATGTAAGCTTCCGATTAGGCATTTTAGGCGCTAGGTGTTGAATCAGCATCCGATTAGCGCTTAACGCTTTCTTAAACAATTATTTATAGAGGAAATATATAGTAGAAAATTGAATTAATTGTAAACGTTGTTAAGTTAATGGAAAAGTTAAACTTCAAAAAAATTCAAAACTTTCACATCGTATTCACATAGACATAATATGAGCTGAGATGGGCGGAAAGTTCACACACACAAAAATCCAACAAAAATGATTTAAAAATAAAAATAAAAAGAGGTGTGATTGTAAACGGAAAAAAAGAATATATATTTATATATATATATATATATATATATATATATATATATGAAAGAAAAGAAAAAAAGGAAAAGGTCAAAGAGTAAGATTTTTATTTTTGATTATTGTTATAACAGAGGAGTTGTGACTTCATCACAGAGTCATCAGTGCCGCTAGTCAACCCTAGCGAACCAGGATGTTCTGATGAGGATTTTGTTACGCAATGACTGATTCTCACATTTATAATATTTGATCTGGGCTAGTGGGTTTTATTCTATCATGATCCTTTGTCGTTGATTATGTTTTGTTTTGTTAGTTTCTTCAGCTGCAAAATCTCAAAAATGTCAAGAGTCAAAAAAAAATTGGAGATCAACTAAACATTATTGTCAACGAAATAAAAGATGACCAACCTAACACGTAATGATCATCATAAATGAAATACTGTTATGTTTTCTAGCTACAGCCTTCTCGAATTCATGTTCTTCGTTTTTATTAAGGCAGAAACTTGCAAATCAAAGAGGCGACAGAAATACAATTGGAAATCCAGAAGAAGCTTCGCGAACAAATCAAACTACTTGCACTTATAACTTTTGTAATAAGAATGGACTTTTTAAGCTAAGTACTTTCAAACACTTGTTGCTCTCTTGTGTTTGTCTTGTTGTGTTTTTCACAATTAATCTGTTCACCTATGATCGTTTTATATAGCTGCATTACACCATTTTACTTCTCCTGGTCTTGATCAGATTAGATCTTGAATATATCTTGGATATATTCACTTTTCCAAAATCTTAAGATAATGTATTTATTTTATTTTTTGTTATTGTGCAGGTGCATTCGACTGGGCTTTAGGTGAAAAAGGGTTTGGCTGGCCTTTGCTAGCCCGTATTGGAGAGAGCATGTCTGAAGCCCAATCTCACATAGTCTCAGTTCTTCTTTTTCGGAACTAACGCAAGCAGATGAAGATGAAGGTTTCTTGGAAAACAGAAGATTTAGACAGCGGAGAAGTTCAGTTGACAGCCTGTTGATACCATCAAACGAACTAACTTGATGGAAATCAAACCAGATGAAGTGGTGGACCGGAAGAAGAGACGGTGAAGCGATGTTCTTGAAAATCTTTAACTTTCTAATACATGAATTCAAGAAACAAAACATAGATTAGACGAAGGATAAAAAAGGAAGACCATAAACCCAAACTTTTTATGGGAAAAAAGCTTACAACTCTCCCTAAAACAAGAACAGAAAGAAACAAAAAAAAATGGCACAAGTTTTACAAAAAAACTTCTTCTGTAACCCTAATTATCTGACTCAGCAACGGGTGTTGTGCCACCAGATCTATTAGTGATACCATCACTGTTTCCACCGTCATGACCAGAAGAATCTCTGACTCTCCGACTACCGTCGACACTAAACCTAACCCAAATCTCTCTCCCATCATTACTTTTCTTCTCAACTTCATCTCCATCAACAGGCATCTCGTACCTACAAACAGGACACGACCCATGAAACCCTAACCACTTCTCTATGCATCCACCATGAAACCGATGCTTACACGGCATCTCCTTCACCGTCGCCTCCAGCTTCCATTCCTCCAAACAGATCACACACTCTCCTTCGCAGCCATCATTATCAACTACCGGCATCGCATCAACGGAAGCCTTAGACGCTGGTGGATGACCTTCCTCACGTGATCCAAGAAAGTCACGTAGCAGAGGATTCAATCCCGATGACTCCTCGAGAACGATCATTCCTTGTGTAAAAGGGTTGACCAGAATGATTCTCTCACGCAACGTAGCAACATCATCGTCTCCGTGTGATGATTCTTGGTCAGAGAAGCCTAAGAGGAAAGGCAAGAAGAGGTATAAATCTCTGTTCCTTAGAAATCTTTCGGAAACAGAGGAAGTCTCTCTTCCAACTTCAGGTTCTTGTTCTGTCGCCATCGGAAACAAAAGAATAGATCCTAACTGATCTCGAGTAATGGCGTTTCACGATTTAAGAGTTGCAAACAAGACTTGTGGAAAATCTAGATATTTTATTGAACTTTCTCTCAAATAATTATGAATGGGACCTAAAATAATTTAAGTTGTAACTTGTAAGACAATAATGAGTGATGTTATCACTGTTTATCCATTAGAAGATACATATGCCATATTGTCTGACTTTTTTTTATTAGATTGTCTAAATTCTCCTTAAACTGCAGAGTATACTTAAGCCCCGGAAGGGTCTTTTAGGTTTTTAGAGATCGACATTCGAGGCTGTTGCTTGCACGGTGGTGGATAAGAGCAGAACAAAAGGTTCCACTACTGGTTTCGAATCTTTACTTGGCCAGCTACGTGTAACTCTGTAACGGAAACACGTCACACGTGCAAATACTAAGCAATAGCAATTGATTTATAATGGGCTGATGTAGGGATGTTAAAACGGGCGGATCCGGTCCGTTTAAATCCGTATCTATTTAGATCCGTGTCCGATTAGATCCGTTTATATTTTATACCCGTTTAGGTCCGCCTGTTTAGGCACGCTAAGTTAATATATACCCGTTTAAACTTGATATAAGATTGGAGGTGGATAGTTGTTTGGGTCGCTCAGCTAGTCAGAGACGCTCTCTAGTCGATCCATGGTCGATCGGTGGTCGAATGGGAAAAGCTTGCTGGCCGAAGACGCTCTCAAAGCTTCTCAGTGGATGGTTAAATGGAGTTGATGGTGGATTGAAGATCGTCGCTCAAAGGTGTGAAATCCTTTGTGATAAGATCATAAATCTATACCTTAGTGAATCCACACAAATGACATAGATCCAAACAAAACAAAGTCTAAGCTTTAGAGAAATCTCTTTTATTTTCCAAAAATTTTATATCATTTACAATAGGACAATTGAGATTTTTGTGACTCTTACAAAGTGATATTTACAATAAAATACATTAAAAGAAATGATTTACATTTAAACAAAAGGAGAAAAATTAGCTAAATCAAATATTAGTCTTCTTGCCACCAATTTAGTCATCGTCATTGAATGAGAATCCTTGATTTTTTTATGAAGTTATGAGGTTAAGATTCTCATAAAAAACTCATGTATTGAAGACTTTGATATTGCATCATTCAAATGGTTTTGTCCTCAAAACCGTTTCACCTTGAGATTTTTTTTTTTTAGAAACAAAACGAAAAACAGATTTTTTTAATGAGAAACAAAATAAAAACGATTTTTTAAAAAGTTTTTTATGGATGAAATTTTATTTAGAAAAAGGAATAATTTTTTAAAAAGTTTTTTTTTGTTAAACTGAAAAATCAAAAATAAAAGGAATTATTTTTTTCTTTTAATGAGAAAATAAAACTTTAGGAAAAATAAATGAAAAAAAAACTTTTTATGGTTTTTAAATTTTATAAAAATAACAAAAACAGAAATGTTTTTTTTTTGGTTTTTGATATTAAAATGGAATGAGAAAGAAAACAAAAAAACTTTAAAAAAATAAAAATAGATAGATAGGACATTCGGCTCTGATACCAAATGATATAAGATTAGACGTGGATAGTTGTTTGGGTCGCCCAGCTGGTCGGAGACGCTCTCTGGTTGATCTGTGGTCGATGGTCGGTGGTCGAATGGGAAAAGCTTGCTGGCCGAATGCGCTCTCAAGGCTTCTCAGTGGATGGTTACATGGAGTTGATGGTGGATTGAAGATCGCCACTCAAAGGTGTGAAAGCCTTTGTGATAAGATCACAAATCTATACCTTAGTGAATCCACACAAAAGACATAGATCCAAACAAAACAAAGCCTAAGCTTCAGAGAAATCTCTTTTATTTTCCAAAAATTCTATATCATTTACAATAGTACAATTGAACTTTTTATAGCTCTTACAAGGTGATCTTTACAATAAAATACATTAAAAAAATAATTTACATTTAAACAAAAGGAAAAGGAAAAAATTAGCTAAATCAAATATCACCAATTTAGCCATTGCCATTGAATGAGAATCCTTGATTTTTTTATGAAGTTATGAGGTTGGATTCTCATAATAAACCCATGTATTGAAGACCTTGATATTGCATCCAAATCCGTTTAGAACCTTTTATAAATATATTTTTTATTATAAAAAATGAAAAATAAAAAAAATTATATTTTTATATTATAATTTGTACATTTATAACCATTCAACACTATATTGATGAAGTATTGTTATTTGAGTATTTTATCATTCTTATATAATTCATATGTGATAATAATTAATATTTTATCCTCTTACAAAAGAAATTATTGTCAATTGTTTTTATATCCTATTAGCATGGTTGATAATTCATTATATGATATTTAATTATTTCAATATTATCTTCAGCCGCTAAAGTAAATGTAAAAAACGGAGGAAATGGTAATATGTTATGAAAAACACATAATAATTTTATTTTTAAATATATGTATACGAATTACAAAGCTAGATGTATTAACATAAAATGTGGAAGAAGTGGTGACGAAATTTTCATAAAAAAGTGGAATTTTCATGTATCAAGCATGACAAACATCGACAACCATGGAAAGCGATAAGATATTATGTCTTTGTCGGAAATGCATGAATAGAAATGTAACGCCCCCTCCGCCCCTACCGGTGAGTCACCCATCCCTCTATCGGGTTTGTGGGCCCCACCACTGTCCGACGGTCAGTGCGTTAATTTTCGTAGGTCTGACCGAGTAATTTACTGACCCTGCAATCACCACGTAACCTTTTCCCATGTTTTGTCCTCATTCGCATGATACCGTGAGTCACTTCCCGGTAGGTCACCCATCCTTTGACTACTTCAGCTCAAGCACGCTTAACTCTGGAGTTCTCTCTGGACAAGTGACCGAAAAGGTAAGTGCACTTTGGTGACATAGGTAGCCAAATTAATTCATTTAGGCCTTTCTCAAATGGGCCGGGACCAGTATGTTACAAGAAAACTTATCACAAGTGATACAGTTTGGCGCCACTTACTAAATATAAGATTTACACCGAATTGTTTTATTTGGAGTCTACACAAAGAAGGTTATAATAGGAGTAATACTTAAATTCACCCATAGAGGTGAACCCATTTGTTCACCCATTTTTTTAACCAATAAAATGATTACATATAATCTAGAATTAAAAATAAAAAAAAAAATTAAATTTTTTTTTAAAAAACAAAAAACGAAAAATTAAGGGAAAAAATATTTTATTTTAGACAAAAAAATAAAATTTAAAATAAATGAATTTTAAAAAATAAAATAAAACTTAAATCTTAATTTATAAACCCTATACCATAATTTGAAAACCTAAAAAAATAAAAATTAAAACTAAACCCTAATTCATAAACCCTAAACCCAACATGTTAGTCTTAAAAAATTAAAACCTAAACCTTAATCCCTAAACCCCTAAACCCTAATTTAAAAACCTTTAAAAAAATTAAAATAAAAACTAAACCTTAATCCCTAAACTCTAATATGTAAACCTTACAAAATAAAAAATAAACCATAATCCCTAAACCCCAAATGGCTTAAACCCAAAACCCTAAACCCTAATCACTAAACCCTAAACCCAAAACCCCAAGGGCTTAAACCCAAAACCCCTAATCCCTAAACTCCAACTTCCAAAAGGTTTAAACCCTAATCCCTAAACCCTAAATTCTAAAGGGCTTAAACCCTAAACCGTAATCCCTACCCTAATCCCTAAAACTTAAATCCTAAACTCCAATTTGCAAACTCTAAAAAATATATAAATATTGATATATATTATTATCTATTTGGGAAATTAGGTCTCATAGCTATAAATGGGACCAAAATTAAGTAAAAAAAAAAAGCAACATTTTGAGAGGATGGAAAGTTCAATATTGCACATCACCATATTATTGTCACACATTGAAAACTTTTTCATTTAAT